>BSBK01000897.1:127500-1327500 GCA_027943335.1 Chamaecyparis obtusa | reverse complement strand
GATTGAACAAGTTATACCTAGTACTACAAACTTTACAAGAGAGACTCTTCTTGGAAGATTGGAAGTAGCAGAGATGAACCTGAGGTTATTAGGAGACTTACCTAGAATGGAGACAACATTCAGTGCTCTTAGTGTTTGCCCTACTTTGTCAAGAAGCATCAGTGTGAGCGGAGATTATGCTGGCAGTAGAATATCTAGAAATGAAGAAGATAAGAAGATTGAAGAATGTATTGCCTTGCTTGTGAAGAGAGAACCAGACGGTAAGAAATTTTTTTAATGTTGGACTTGTCAAGAATATGGTCATTTTGCATCTAAATGTCCTAAGAGAGTTAAAAAGTATAAAAACAATTTCAAACCTAGAAGATCTAAGGAATGTTATTATGCTAATGATGAAGATCTTGAAGCTAGTATAGAGAGAACTCTAAGTGAAAGTGATATTGAGAATAATGATGACATAAGATTTGTAGCAGTTAGAGAAGAGAATCCTAAAACTGATGTTAAGGAAGAAAAAGCCTTAGTTTCTCAAGTTGAAAAGAAAGCCAATTGGATTATAGAAAGTGGTTGTTCACATCATATGACTAGAGACATGAAAAATTTTATAAATTTTAACGATTATGATGGAGGAGTTGTTAGAGTTGGAAACAATGCACCTTGCTTGATTAAAGGTATAGGACCTATTACTCTTGATGGAAAGACTAATACTAATGATGTTTATTTTGTGGATGGATTGAAATATAATCTTTTAAGTGTTGGAGAGTAAGTTGATAAGGGATATCAAGTTTGGTTTACTAAGAAAACTTGTGTGATAAAGGATAAAGATGAAAATCTAATTGGAACTGGATCTAGAACTAGAGTTAATGTATTTCAATTCAATCCTACTGAGATGACATGTTTGATTACTAAAATTGATGACAGTTGGTTATGGCATAGAAGATTTTGTCATATAAACTTTGACAACATTGTGAAAGTAAGTACTACAATTGCAGTAAGGGATTTACCTAAAATTATGAAGCCTACTAACATGGTTTGTAAAGAATGTGTGATGGCTAAACAGAAGAGAAGTTCTTTTTCCAGTAAGAAGTTTACATCTGCAGAAAAGATGGAGATTGTTCATACATATTTGAGTGGTCCTACCAGGACTAGAGGATTCTATGGAGAAAGGTATTTTATGATTCTGTCATGTCCCCATTTTGGCTGACATCGTTTGGCATGATGGATTTGCCTATCATCGACTCTCATAGGCAAATGGTTTGGAGAGAGGGTCATTATGTTGATCATTTGATTGCATATTGTTGACAGAGCCTACATTCAGTAGAGCCTACATCCAATTTGGGCCTACATGCAGTTGTAGTGGAGCCTACATCCAGAGTGAGCCTACGTTCAGTCTTGAGCCTACATTCGGTTGTAGTTGGGCCTACATTCAGTTATGAGCCTACATTGTTATAATTTTGAGTTGAGAAATATACTTTATTATTATAATATTATTTTATTATAAAGTACATTATAATTGGATGTTTCTAGAAGTTCAAGCAACTTCTCAAGGAAAAGAATAAATAGAGGGCTTGGGGCTTCATTTCTACATGCTTGGATTTGGGATTTCTTCTACTTCTTCATTGTGAAGCAATTTGTAGCCTTGTGGTCTGCAAATACTATTCGATCTTTGGGAACAAATCACTCCCCTAGATTGGCATAACTGAGGTAGTGAAATATCCACTGAAGGGTTGCAAGTTTGGAAATGGTATTCAGCCATTTCAAGTTGAGCTTATTTGAAATCCTCAGATTTACCTGAGGGTTTGAGTTTTAGTTGCAAGAGGAAAAAAGCAGTCCGAAAAAGTAGATTTGAAAAAGCAGTCCGAAAAAATAGATCTGAAAAAGCAGATCCAAAAAAACAATCTGAAAAAATAGATCCAAAAAAGCTGTCCGAAAAAGCAGATCCGAAAAAGCAGTCCGAAAAAGTATTGCAGCCATCTACAATTAGGTTCCTCATTTCTCATTTGGCATTTGACATATTTTCTGAGAAATGTATGTTTTTAGCTGAGTACAAAATATAGCTTCAACACTTTACTATTTTACATTGTACTTGTCTTTGTTTGCCATTTGGCATTATTGGTAACAAAGGAAGGCTAGGATTTTGCAAGTGAAAGGGCATTGTAATTTTCAGTCTATCTATATTGCAAACCTAGGGTTTGATGATCATATCATTGATTGAAAAATGTATGGCATTGTTGCAAATTGTTGATATATGAATGGCATATGGTTTTGAGCAATTTCCTACATCATTGATAGTGTTTTAGATGGTATTTGGTTGCTATCTATTATTCTAAAATTTTGGGACAGCGAACTCATATATTGCAAAATAATTTCCTATATTTAGTATTTTTCTTTCAGCAGTGTATTCAGTGCATGCCAACTATTTGACGAATTTTCTCAGTTCAATATTAGTGGTTTTTAGTGGCCTTTATAGTAAGGGTCATTACAGTGGTATCAGAGCGGTTTCCTGCCATCCTGTTGGGAAGAATAGAATTGTATGAGTGACCAGCACTCGATTGATTGCAGAATGGAAAGGAAGAGGTACACTTCATGGTCAGTTAACCATCCTACAATGCCTACCTTTCTGAAAGAGGAACCACAAAGCAGCAAAAAAATTAATCATTCAGACAGTTGGGTTGAGATCAAGAAAACAATTGATGAGTTGAATGAATCTGTGATAAAAAGAAATCATTGGATGAATGATATGCTATCCGACCCAGCCAAGGTGGATAAGTTGACTAGATTTTTATTTGGCAAATCTTCTCACAGGAGAGATAACATGAGATCAGCAGACACAGTTACCAGAAACCTTCATGAGGATTTTGAGAAACAAGTTAGCATTCCGACATATGTTTCAGTTTCTACTCAGCCATAGGAGGAAGTGGTGAAGGACACTATGCGGATTGATAGTAACTGTCAACTTGGTACTCAAGTTGAGACAATTGTATATAAGTTGCCTGAGGATGATGTCACAGGTGCTCAGAATAGTAACTATAGCACAATGGATTCAGATGATGATTGTGAGGAGGTTGTTGTGCATGATGATGAGATACATATCAGCGATGAGCAGACATTGAGTATTCATGACTTTGCTGATAGAGAGTATCAAGCACAGTTGGATGCTTTGTCACATGAGGTTGAGGTTGGTTTCACTTCACGTGATTTGTCAAGCCAACTGAAGATAAATGAAGACAATGTTTTGTCTACATTATTTCATTATGACAGGATGCGGGATATGATAAAGGATCACATCCGGATGATTCAGTTACAGGATAGACATAAGGGAGTTCAGGCAGAGTCTTCTTGTGTTGACTTACAGGTGATCAGGGAAGGAATGGGAGCGATGAAGATGAGTTATTTACATCTTTTAGATCATGACCATCTTCTTAGCCTTGCCAGAGACCATTTAGATGCCTTGAGGAGGAAGGAGGAGGAAGTTGGCAGGCTTTCTTGAGAGTTCGAGGACACTCGAGCCTCTTTGTTGAGTACTCCATTGGCATTACAGGACTTGAAGAGACATGCTGATTTGATACAGGGAGACATCACAGGCACACCAGATTGTGTTATTGACACTGATAGTGATTGTGGTATGGTTGATCCTGATGATGTTACAGTGATTGAGGATAGTACAATTGATTGGAATAGTGCCGCAAAGAGACATGTGGATGGGTATGGGATAGAGTTGAGTTCAGATCCATCTTACACACGTGATACTTAGCTTTCTGCGACATGCGGATCACATGTGGTTGCTGATAGTTGTGAGAGTACACTTTTCATTCACATCCAGGATTCAGGGTCAGTATCAAACAGGTATGTGGATGAGCTTTGTCTTGAAGCGAGTTCAGTTTAGGAGTTAGCACTTGTGGCAGAGACTCCGCTTTCTTTTACAGTCAGGTCCCATGTTGATGATGATATGAGTATGTCTAGCCTTCACATTCCAGATTCAGAGATTGTAATGAGTACAGTATCAGACATATATGTGGAGTTAGTTGGTATTAGTCATATTATGTAGGTGAGGAGTTTGCTTGAGTTACCAGCTAATTCTAGTTTATGGATGTGGATTCGAGATCGTTATATTGGTGTTTGGGATTATTTTGACTGGAGATCTTCATCACCTATTGGTAGCAGTAGTTGTTTGAGTGCTCTCATGGACTTGATTAGTAGTTTACTAGGTGTTGTTCTCATTCATACTAGCAGCTTACCAAATGCTAGTATTAGTTTTTATACACCGATGTTGGGAGTTGTGTGCATTTCCAGTCAACCACTCAGGATGCAGTGGGCTTGTGATGAGTCAGGCACATCTAAGATATTAGTGTTTACAGGTGAGTCCCAAGATCGTGTTGCTACAGAGGACATCCAGGAGTATGCTATGGCTAGTTTTGAGGACTTAGCTTCCTCAGCAAATTCTTTTATTACAGTGGAGTTGGGCAATGATGCTACAATTTTTGATACTCCATATGATGATGTGAGCTTTGGATTTGACTTGCAGAGTATGGATGGTAGTACTCCAGAGATTAGTGACTTTGAGGATACTCTTTTGGACAGTGCATCAAAGGAGGATTGTAGGAGACAATCTAGCCAGCACCATCGTGTGTCTAGTCAGTTGAGAGTTAGTGAGTGAGACATTGCTATCACTTGCCAGCATTTTGATGCTGCTCGTCAGTTGTTAGCAGTTCACAGATGGGGTTCTCCTACTAGCGATGAGCAGGGAGGCAGTTACCTTTCCTTGATAGAGATCCACTCTTTGTGGGAGGCTATCCGGATTCTAAGACAGAATTATATGCAGTTGGTAGCTGACAGAGATCATCTTATGAAGTGGGGTAGTACAGCATATGATGCCTTGTTGGTCAAGGAAGGTGAAGTGAGTGAGCTTACTCAGTAGCTCAAGGTGACTTCTGAGTTTCTTGAGTGTACACAGTTGGCTTTCGAGGAGTTACAGTTTCATTTGGCTGAGGTGACCATGGAGTTAGAGTGACTTCAGTCTTTACCAGATTTTGTACAGTCACAGACCATGGTGTCTGGTGATCCGAGGATGTCCATGGTCAAGATTGTTAGAGACAGTGGAGATGGGGATGCATCCATCCTTGATACTAGCATTGGCATATCGGGTTCATTTCCACTAGAGTCAAGTTTAGTTGAGTTGGGTGCTACAGTAGATTGTTGTGGTATGCCTGACATGATGGTGGTCTCTACTACTGATAGCACGGAGACTAGGGATGTTGTATCAGAGATCATGTGCGATGTTGGTGAGCCGGCAGTTGGCATGGTTCCTACTAGTGATACTACTCCCTTGACGATGTCTTTAGAGGTACTAGTTAGTTCCAGCTTGGTTAGTGATTGGTTGTAGTTAGTTTCATCTGGATTGCAGTCTGAGCCACTGACTGAGATTGGCGCATTCTATTGGCATTACATTGTGAGGTATACTCATCAGTTTACCTTTGATGACCATGTTGATGAGATGATGTTACGTAGATTGGTCCCTAGTGCTTGTCATCAGTTATGGGATGGTTTGACGCCACGGGATGAGAGTTGTGATGAGAATGTCATGGCGATAGGTTTTGTAGTTGATATCTTGATAGTGCATGATTTAGAGCAGGAGTTTGGGAGTGATACCTCAGCGGTTGTTGTTATTGATTCTACTCCTTTGGCTATGTCATCTCCTGACTTAGTTGGTGATCAGTCACAGTGGGTTGTATTACCTATGCATGGTGAGCTATTGACTGAGGTTGGTTCTTTTTATTAGCATCATACTACAAGATATGTTCATCAGTTTGCATTTGATCCATGTGTTGAGGAGTTGATGGCAGGCAGACTTGGTTTGGGTTCTATTTCTTGCTATCTATCATGTGATGACTATTTGCCATCAGTGGTACATGGGAGTTATGGTTATGAGACAGTGGTTAGTGATTTGTAGAGTTGTTTTCACCTCAGGAGTTGTACAGTGTGTGGATTCTCTGTACTTGGTGCAATTTTATTCGAGAGTGTTCACTATTGTTGCAGAGTTGGATTGTGTGCTTTACACAGGCCAGTGGGATGTGTTGATGATATTTGCTATGTTGGTAGTTTCAGTTGTCCTCTCTACATGGGTTCTGATATTTCAAGAGTTTGTTTCTCATGGGTTCCTGACTCTGGCAGTTGTGATGTTGGAGTTTGGTTGAGTTGTATTTGCCAATTTGATTATGGATTCCTCTTGATTATATTTCAGAGAATATTGCAGGAGCTTGCGTTGATTGACAACAGTTTAGATCATGACTACATTTGGGATCCAGGTGGATTGATTGATTATTTGTTTAGCCATTACTTGGGGACAAGCAATTTCAGGAAGGGCGGACTGTCATGTCCCCATTTTGGCTGACATCGTTTGGCATGATGGATTTGCCTATCATCGACTCTCGTAGGCAAATGGTTTGGAGAGAGGGTCATTATGTTGATAATTTGATTGCATATTGCTGACAGAGCCTACATTCAGTAGAGCCTACATCTAGTTTGGGCCTACATGTAGTTGTAGTGGAGCCTACATCCAGAGTGAGCCTACATTCAGTCTTGAGCCTACATTTGGTTGTAGTTGGGCCTACATTCAGTTATGAGCCTACATTGTTATAATTTTGAGTTGAGAAATGTACTTTATTATTATAATGTTATTTTATTATAAAGTACATTATAATTGAATGTTTCTAGAAGTTCTAGCAACTTCTCAAGGAAAAGAATAAATAGAGGGTTTGGGACTTCATTTCTACATGCTTGGATTTGGGATTTCTTCTACTTCTTCATTGTGAAGCAATTTGTAGCCTTGTGGTCTGCAAATACTATTCGATCTTTGGGAATGAATCACTCCTCTAGATTAGCATAACTGAGGTAGTGAAATATCTACTGAAGGGTTGCAAGTTTGGAAGTGGTATTCAGCCATTTCAAGTTGAGCTTATTTGGAATCCTCAGATTTACCTTAGGGTTTGAGTTTTGGTTGCAAGAGGAAAAAAGTAGTCCAAAAAAGCAGATTCAAAAAAGCAGTCTGAAAAAGTAGATCCGAAAAAGAAGATCCAAAAAAGCAATCCGAAAAAGCAGATCTGAAAAAGCTGTCCGAAAAAGTAGATCTGAAAAAGTAGTCTGAAAAAGCAGATCCGAAAAAGAAGTCCGAAAAATTATTGCAGCCATCTACAATCAGGTTCCTCATTTCTCATTTGGCATTTGACATATTTTCTGAGAAATGTATGTTTTCAGCTGAGTACAAAATATAGCTTCAGCACTTTACTATTTTACATTGTACTTGTCTTTGTTTGCCATTTGACATTATTGGTAACAAAGGAAGGCTAGGATTTTGCAAGTGAAAGGGCATTGTAATTTTCAATCTATCTATATTGCAAACCTAGGGTTTGATGATCATATCATTGACTGAAAAACGTATGGCATTGTTACAAATTTTTGATATATGAATGGCATATGGTTTTGAGCAATTTCCTACATCATTGATAGTGTTTTAGATGGTATTTGGTTGCTATCTATTATTCTGAAATTTTGGGACAACGAACTCATATATTGAAAAATAATTTCCTATATTCAATATTTTTCTTTCAGCAGTGTATTCAGTGCATGGCAACTATTTGACGAATTTTCTCAGTTCAGTATTAGTGGTTTTTAGTGGCCTTTATAGTAAGGGTCATTATAGATTCTTGTTGATGATTTTAAAAGAATGATGTGGATTGCATTTCTTAAAGAAAAGTCTAAAGCATTTGATAAGTTTAAGATCGTTAAGAATAAAGTTCAGAATGAATCTGGAATGAAGATTAAATGTTTAAGATCTGATAGAGGTGGAGAATTTACTTCTAGAGAGTTTAACACCTTTTGTGAAGAAAATGGCATTAAGAGATAGTTTTCAGCCCCTAGGACACCTAAAAAAAAATGGTATTGTAGAAAGAAGAAACAGATCAGTGATTGAAGTAGCAAGAGCTATGTTATTTGAGAATGATTTGGTGAAGATATTCTGGAGAGAAGCAGTGAACATAGTAGTGTATACAATGAACAAAGTACAAATCAGAGCAGACACAGATAAGACACCCTATGAATTATGGTTTTGGACATGCACCCTCAGTTAAGTATTTTAGAATTTTTGTAAGTAAATGTTATATAAAGAGAGATGATGATATTGGAAAGTTTGATCCTAAAAGTGATGAAGGTATATTTCTTGGATATTCTTTGAAAAGAAAAGCCTATAGATGTTACAATAAAAGAACTAAGACTATCGTTGAAAGAGCAAATGTTAAAGTTGATGAAAACTTTAAAATTCAGAAAAGAATGCTTGATTATGAATCAAATGAAGAAGCTCATCCTAAACCTAACACTAGATCTACTAAATTATTTTATGAGACTGACAGTGATTTGTTGAATGAAAGCCATAGTGAAGTCATTGAAGAACCTACACCTGAAGTTAGATCTGAGACAGTGACACCTAACAAGAGTTTATCAAGAAATCATCCTATTGGGAAAATTAATGGAAGCATCAAAAGAGGAGTTCTAACTCAGAATAAGGTACAAGAACAATTATGTTTGATTTCTCAAATTGAACCTAAAACTACTAATGAAGCTTGTGAAGATGAAAGTTGGACTAATGCTATGAAAGAAGAACTAGAACATATTGAAAAGAACAAGACATGGGAGTTGGTCCCTAGACCTAAAGACAAGAATGTTATTGGAACTAAATGGGTATTTAGAAACAAGATGAATGAACAAGGAGAAGTAACAATAAACAAAGCAAGATTGGTATGTAAGGGATACTCATAGCAAGAAGGAATTGACTATGAAGAAACCTTTACACCTATTGCAAGAATTGAAGTAGTAAGAATGTTTTTGCCTTATGCAGCTTACAAGAAATTCAAATTATATCAGATGGATGTTAAGTTAGCATTTCTGAATGGAGAATTAGAAGAAGAAGTCTACATTGAGCAGCCTGAAGGTTTTCTTTTGACTCAAGAAGGAGACATGGTATGTAAACTAAAGAAAGCCTTATATGGACTAAAGCAAGCACTTAGAACTTGGTATGCAAGATTGGATAGGTATTTGTTAATGTTGGGATTTACAAAAGGAACAACTGATAGCAATTTGTACACAATAGAAATTGAAAATGGTTTGTTGGTTATAGTTATTTTTGTTGATGACATTATTTTTGGAGGAGAAGATGAAGCTAGTGATAAATTTGTTGATGAAATGAAGACTGAATTTGAAATGAGTATGATTGGTGAAATGAAATACTTTTTGGGATTATAGATAACATAGAACAATGATGGTATCTTTGTAAGTTAGAAAAAGTACCTGAATGACTTGTTGAAAAGATTTGGAATGGAGAACTATAAACCAGTTGGAACACCTATGGTAACTGGACATAAATTATCTAGCATAGATGAAACACTGATAGCTGAACAAAAGAAATACAGATCTATGATTGGAGGATTGTAGTACTTGACTCGTACAAGACCTGATATAGCACATTCAGTTGGATTTGTAGCAAGATTTCAAGCTGAACCTAGAGAATCACATTATGTAGCAGTAAAGAGGATACTAAGATATTTAAGACGCACAATGGACTATGGATTATGGTATGAAAAATTTGATGATTTTACCCTATGTGCATATATAGATGTTGATTGGGGAGGTAGTGTTGATGATAAGAAAAGCACCAGTGGTGGAGCATTTTTCCTTGGAGGAAGATTGGTTTCTTGGCTAAGCAAGAAGAAAAATTGTATCTCATAGAGCATAGCAGAAGTAGAATATGTAGCAGCAGCAAACAATTGTAACCAGATAATTTGGATGAAGCAAATGCTGAATGATATTGGAATAAAATTTGTTGAACCTGTTGTCATACATTGTGACAAAACCAGCATAGTTAGTATGTCTAAGTGTGTGTGTGTGAATTTTGTACCTGATCTATAGACACAACACTTCAGTAAAACATTAGAGGTTAGCTAAAATTGAAATCGTGCAATAAATGAAAAACTAAACTAACCAGGTGATTTACTACCTTCTAATAGATGCGAGTATGTATTCTTAGATTATACCGAGATCAGTGACCTTGATGACACCTAAACAAAGGATTTGAATACAAAATCTAGATATGGAATGAATGCAATTAATCTTTTTTTTTTGTTCTCCTGTGCAATTATGATAATGAAAACTTTATATGAATCTATGCTAATATGAAAATTGATATGCTAAAATGATCTAACAATAATATTCTAACTGATATGGATACTATGCAAAAACAATGAAAATCTCACAACAACTGGAATTCTCAAGATCGATTCTTCAGTCTCCAATTCGGTAGCGTGAGTGTGCAAACTTGTCAGCTTTTTTAATTATGAAGAGCTGAGGCCTTAATTTATAGAAATCTAGGACTTTGGAGGTGCATGAAAAAAAGCCATAAATAACTCAAATAACTCAGGTTGATTTTTGAGTTATTTTTAAATAAAGGATAATTAACTCACAAAAACATGCAAAAGTAGAGTTTAACTCAAAATAGAGTTTAGATTTAATTGATAATTGATAGTTGTCTACTTTTCTGATTGTGCATGTTTTATTTATGAATCAATTTAATAATAAAGTGATTTATTTCCAACTTAACTGATTTTGAAAAATAAAACAATTGATTTATGGGTTAATCAATTATTTTTCAAACTTTTATTCAAAAACAATATTATTAAAAATTGACAACTTGCTTTAATTAATTAAATAAGAATTTAATAAATTATTCATAGGATTTTGGATTTATTGTCAAAATTAAATAATATAATTTAGGAATAAATAGAATTAACTTCAATTAAACAATTAAGTGGCAAAATTAAATCTTAATTAATTAAATATTTAGAATATTCAATTAATCAAACTTTAGGATAAATTGGATTTATCGCCAAATAATCATTAAATTAAAGATAATTATGATAAATAGGAATATTGCTAAGAATATTTCCCAATGCAGAATTTATGATAATCAATTAGGATTCGATGATGTTCAGATGTGCCTTAGGTTAGGACTTTGATATCGATTTCATTCGAATTGTCGATGTATGAGGTTAATGAACCTATAGCCCATTTTTGGGGTTTTACATTTTGTCCCTCTTTGAATTACTGTGCAAAGCACAGTGATTCAAAGATGGTTTGTGTATGATGTTGAAACTGATGTTTGAAATTGAAATTGATATGAAATAGAAATTGATTTGAAAGATTCAAAGATGTTAGGTCCTAAATGACCAAAGATAATGTTAACTATAACAGCAATGAACTGATGATTGTGAAAAAAGTGTCAAAATGCTTGATTCTGAGCCCTATGATTGCGAAGAAGTGAGTGACCGATTCCAGACCTGATTGTCGATAAGAATCACATTGGTATCACATCTGAACCCTTCAATTATGAAGAACCAAGGAAATAACACTAATGAACTGATGGTTGCAATGTAAATTGATACAGTTTACAAGATTAAGATAATACCAGATTGATATGGATCTTGATGAATCTGATATGCCCCAAGTGATGATTGATTTGCCCCAAGTGATGAGGTCTTTTTGATGAATCAACAACTAGACGTGGTTGTTGTCTTGGTTACTAAGGAAAGATTTGATTTCAAATTTTAGATTATAGACTTTGAATGATGTGTAATACCATGCCCCTTTCGGGATTAAAATTGAAATCTGACAAGAAAAGTCAGCTTTGTAGTTTTAGAAGCATGTTCATTGATTTGAGAAGTGGTTGTGCACATCCGAGAATGCGTTATGCATGGTTTAGAGGTCTTGGAGACCAAGTTTGACTAGGTGAAACCATGAGTTGACCATGGTTAACCAAGTTCAAATTTTGATAGTGTGATGTAAGATAGTCAGTTAAGTGGAATTCTGGATTCTTGTGATGATTGAAGGTCGATTATGCAAGCAGTAGATCGTCCTAGGTCTGAAAAATTTAAATCATGATTTTGACATAGTAAATGATCTCATATTTGAATTTTAATCCTGAAAATGGATTCAAAATGTCAAAATTAGCTAGGGGTGCAATTTTCATGAAAAATGGAGCACTTTTGAAAATTAGGTCAAAAGCTATATAAAGGCCGGAAGGGTCATTTTCAATTCATTTCAACCTTTTGACTTTAGAAGCTTGTGGAGCCCTCTGAGAAAAATGGTACATAAAGTGACAGAATCAAAGGTACCTATGAGTTCACATTGATTTGAGCACAATCGGAGACACCAGAGACCTCGGCAGTACAGACATCTGGTAGGTGGACCTTTGTGCTTTGCTAAAATTTCATATTTTTCATGTTTCATAGGATTTTAGCAATTTTTCATACGTCTTTTCCATTTTTGAATTTTGTATGCATGGAAACTCGTACAGCTCCCCATCAGGACTCGTATGACTTTTCAACTATAGATAGGTTGTCATCTGATAAGCCTCCATGACTCATATCAAAGGGACCCAAGAGTCATATGACTTTTCATCGGGTCCCTCATAACTCGTACGAGGAGGAATGCTTTGTTGTGTGACTATGATTTGTCATTTGGTATGATGTGAAAAGTCATACAACTTTTCATGCCAGTCTAAAATGTCATATGGAAAATAGTGAGCTTAAAACTCAGTATTAGGTCCAATTTTTTATTTTTCTGATCTCTTAGCCTGATTGCTGACCTATCAACCTACCTTCTGAAATATTGAACTACCCCATTTCTATCCTTGTAACCTATTTTGTGACCCAAATAGTGATAGGATTCCCTATTTCTGTGCTATGTAGGTCATTTATCTAGATGTACATGTGCGGATCTCGCATCCTGCTACTTAGAGATTATGTGTCTCCTTGCCAGACCCTATGAGGGTCCACCTTGCTTCTTGTGGATTTGAGCACTTGATATATTTACCTGAGATTAGGGTAAATCATGGACTATTGATTGCATTGATTGAGAGGTTCCACTCAGAGACTCAGACCTTTCACCTACCGACTAGGGAGCTTACTGTTACCCCTGAGGATGTGTACTGGATATTGCGCATTCCTTTCCATGCAGGCCAGCGACTGGAGTATGTGAGTTTGGGGAACTTAGGTGTTTTAGCTTTCAGACATCTCTTTGGAGATGATACCCAGATGATGGCCTCCACTTCTTGGGAGACCTTAGTTCAAAGATATGTATAGACACACCAGCTAGAGCGCATCATTGTCGGGATGATTGGTGGTATTATGGTGCAGGAGCACCTAATCCTAGAGGTCACTATGAGATATATAAGTTTTTGAGTCATTTAAAGTCAATTATATGATGTATTGATTCATTTTGAATCTATTTGTAAATGTATTGACAAGAAATGTAAGCATGTGTACAATATTGCTCAAGTTGTCAAATAGGTCATGTTTAGGTCTACATGATCAAATTTGTGTGAAAGACCCATGGAAGGGTAAAATAATTATAAAAGGTCTTAAATATTCCATTTGGATATGTATAGAGAGGTTTGACAAATTTTTAGAGTCATTTTGTCAAAAATGTAAAATTTGCATAAAATCTTGTAAAATGCAACATTGAGAAAGTTGCAAACATTTCAAAAAAGATGTAAAAAGGTAGATGGTTGCTCTAGGAGTTGGTTATGAAGTTAGAAACTACCAAATACCTTATAAATACCATTTTATGGTTGAACCAAATCAGATTTGAGAGGAGGAATTAATTTGATACATTTTTGGTGCATTCTATTGTTATTTTGATTGGGTTTTCAGTTTTAGTGTTGGTTCCAGGCCTTGTAAGGCCATGTAAGGCCTAGAAACCTTGTAATATAGTAATGAATAGATAGAATGATGAATCATATTTCTCATTCTTTTGGTTTGGCTCAATTTTATAAAGAAACGAATAAGTTATGTACATTTTGGTGGAAGTTGTTGTTTGCAGATTCAAGATCTCCTGAGAACAGTCATGTTTCAATGTTTGGTACGGATGCATATGAAATATTTAAGACCTATAATAATATTAATTGGAAATATATATGAATTATCTTCCATTTCCTTTTGGTTAGAGTCATTTTTATTCATATTTGCGAGAGTTATGTATGTTTGAGTGGAAACTGGTTTTTAAAGATCTGCATTGGAGTCACAGGCATTGATTTGTGCTTGTAGAATGATTTATGAATGGGAAAAATAAATGGCTTACATATTTGAAAACTAGAATCATTAATAATAAATGTGGAATTAGTTTGGTTTCATTTGGATTCATTTTGAGAAAGATATGAGATTCCCTAGGTAGGGTTTGGTATTTTAATTCTGAATTATGACAGGGATATGGATTAGAATTTTCAGTGTGAAACAATAATTGTTTGAAGAATCAAATGGGGTCCTGAGACCTTAAGATTTTTTGAGATGATATATATTTTATTTATCTACAAACTTTGTTGTTTCCAAAAATTTTGGTTTGGAGCTTTAGTGGGTTAAATAACTCAATTCTTGGAAACTGTAAAACTTGGGATAGTATTGAAGTTGTTTGTTAAAGGAAGCGAACAAGTATTTTGTTGTTCATTGATCTTGTAAATGAAGATAGTATTTGCCTCTTTTCAATTATTTAAATGATTAAATTAAGATCGGATTATCAAAATCCTAGATTTTGAGTGGTTTGTATGATGCTTTGCATCATATTATCATGTCTGACTGTCAGCAGAACGATCTTTTGATGGGATGGGCCCCTATGGTAGCACGATTGATGGCCACTCCTAAGTTGGCTTGGGGTCAGTGTTTATTAAGCACATATGTTCTTTGAGATGCATGAGGTGGTGTATCAGGAGAGAAAATATTTTGTTGCAGGAGCTCTTGCTCTATAGATATGGGCGTGGGAGCATATCCCAGTGTTGAGACCTGTATGTACTTCACAGAGGCAGCCTCAAGAGCCTATCATTTATACTTATGCCGGATATGTTATTCAGGGATGGATGGGTCATACTAAGTAATAGAGGTGATGCCTTGATGATATGACTTTTGTACACTAGAGACCATATGTAGCCATTGAGCCTTGGCCTACTGCTCGAGAGCAGTTTAGTTATTTCTTCCAGAGTCGTGTACTGATTGGGAGGTCATCCTCCATTATAGAGAGGTTTCTAATTACCAGGGTCTAGCGATAGTATGGACGTATACAGGATGCCTCAGAGGATTATGCTACATATGCATGGATAGGGCGTGAGATTGGACTGGGATGGATGCAGAGGCTTTCTTATGCTTTGTGTTCTTAGGAGTACACTGCTATTGTCGATCGGGATTGGGAGTACAGACCAAATATACTGGATGCTGGTGTTATTGATGGATTCATCTCATGGATCATTGATCACCCCATTCATAGATTTTATGATCCCACTGAGCTAATACCCTCCATGGAGGAGGTGATGGATGTTACTGGTGCTCTGATGGGATAGGGTCCCAAACCTACACGGGCTCCTATCATAGATCCCACACCTCTGAGACCCAGAGCGATGGCTCCACCACAAAGACCATCAAGACAGATGAGGCCATCTCATCCCACTAGTTCCACAGTAGGTAGATCTTCCAGTTCTCACAGATGGACTAGGGGAGAGGGTGGGACATTAGGTGGATTTGGTTCAGCAGATGAGGTACTTGTAGCTGAGTAGGTGGTAGGTGGTGGTGTGGACTTCATAGAGGGGGCTCCTGGTTTTGATTTAGGTGCTGAAGTTAGATGCCAAAAGGTGCAGAGAGTAGGTACCACCCCCAGCTATTGAGATGCCAGATGTTGATCCCACTGCTCCTACTCCACAGGATACTAGCAGATGACTAGTGCATAGGTCAGGGACCTAAAGGTGCACAGTGCTCGATGGGAGGAGTGATACATAGAGGCAAATAGATAATGGGCTGAGCTGCGTATAGAGGTACAAAGATTATAGTCAGAGGTAATCCATCAAACCTCTAGATCAGCCTACTATGTATCAGCATATTATACTGTAGTTCTATTGGATCAGAGAATTCCCACATATTCCTAGTACATGATGGCATCAGAGGGAGCTAGGGCCCTGAGAGTAGAGCTAGTGCCTGATGCACCACCTCCTCCTCTACTAGATGCAGAGGATCATGCTAATAGCTTATTTGTTTTGATACATTGATATACTACACTATTTTTTATCATTGATATACTATTCTGACTTTGATAGCTCACATGAGCATATTCTTTTGTACACTGTGCCAGTAGTGCACCACTGACTAGTTTGATATTTTTGATATATATACAAGATCAAGTTTTTGGTTGTGACTTCATTTGTACTTGTCATGTTTCAATTTATGATGATATCATATGATGTTTATGCTATGAGTAGAGTAGAATATATGTATGGATCAATGCAATGCAATGATTTTTTTCATATGTATGGATGTTAGGAAAATGTATTTGATTATGGAAAGATGTATGTATGATTTATGCTTATGCACATGGATGGATTGTAGTGCAACACATGATTATGATATGTAAATGCAACGATACACATGATATGTTTTGCAGGTATGATGAAGACAAGTACTCAGTCTTATGTCAAAAAAAAGATGTTTAACCCAGGATAGTAACTGCTTGCGGTTTTGTGAAGAGACCTTCGAGTTAGGTTTTAGCTCTTGTTAAATTTGAAGAGATATTTGAAGAATTGTGTAAGCATTGAAGTGCGAAATGCAAAGAGACATGCAATATGAAATGTAACCTAAGACCTAGGACCTAGTCACTGATCATGTGTCGGTCATTCTCATCATTGAATTTTTAGGTAACCAGATAAATCAATACAATGCCCACTAGTTATGAAACCATAGACATATGAATATCAATTTGTATGTGCAGGAATCAATACAACACCCACTAGTTAGGAAACCATGGATATATGAATATTGATTTTATTTTCAAAATGTCAGATTAGATATAAGCACCAAGGCACAAGCGTCAGGATGACCTGAATATCATGTCCATTTTGATATAGCAAGTTGTATAAGCATCAAAACATAAACATCGTGATGACCAAAATATGTCTTGCATTCCAAACACATCAAGCAGTCAAGAGATCATTCTAAATCTAATGTGAATTACCCATAGTGACCCTTTATTGTTCACATCCTTAGGTAAGATTGTGTTTCACAGTAGGAGTAAGAAATCACTCAAAAAGACAATGGTTAGATCAAAATTCCTTGAATTTTTTAGGTATCAATGGTTGAGGTACGCATGGTCATCCAATTCGAGATAGAGGCTCTTATAGTCAGACACCATATCAATCCAAAATTTTGAAAGTTGTTAGATTTTCACACACAAGCAGAAGACAAAGAAAAGATTATGCCCCCAGTCATCATTCTCTAAATCCTATAAAGGACATCATCGAAGAGCTTGTGGGAACAAAATATGCAAAAATATCAATGTGAATCAGTAAGCATACAAGGAGATAAAAGCATGAAGCACAGATAGATTGTTTTCAATTTGTGTTTGATGTTTGATTTCATTGTTGTAGATGTAAAATCCTTTCTAGAGAATAGACTGACTAACTGACTCAAATGAAGCTTCAAAGGACTCAGAGTGGATATGACATGTCTAAGGTATACTGGAGACCATAGAATATGGCTTTGATTGCCCCCAAGTGTTAAGCATTGATAGGATACAGACGCTTGAGCTGATTGGTGTACAAACCAACTTATTGAAAATAGGAATGCCGAAACAAACCGAGAAATATGTACAAACTAAAGCAAGATTGAAAGCTGGGAAAGACCAAGATTCCATTGATAGATGGAGCATTTTGAAACAAGTGGCGCCCATTTTCCAAGTTTTCACCATCTTGACAGAGATTCTATTTTTTTTTGCTACCAAGGTGCCTGTTTCCAGGTTTTCACCAAGACACTTTTTCTTTTTCTCATTTTTTTGTATTTTTCATTTTTTCAATTTTTTTGTGAATCATCAAGGCACACATTTCTAGGTTTTCACCAAGATGTTCATTTTTTTAGGACTTTTTCAAATTTTTAAGATTTTTTCAAGACATTTTACCATAGACTGAATGCCTTAGGCGTAGAATTTCTTCAGATGCAGAATGTTGATTGGTTCTCGGATCCGTTCTCCTTCAGTCATTGAGAGTTGATAGGCACTAGAGCCAAAAGTAGTAGTGATTACAAAGGGACCCAGCCAGTTGGGTTCAAACTTCCCCTTGCGTTCTCGATGTGATTGATTTTTAGGATTCTCTCTCAAGACTAGATCACCAACCTAAAATTCTCTATATCTGACTTTCTTGTTGTAACCTCTAGACATTCTCTTCTAATATACTCTTAGATGATCATATGCTGCTTGTTTGCGCTCATCTAGTAGTTCCAGTTCTTGCAACCTAGATACTTTGTAGTCATCATCAGTTACTAGACTATGCATTTTGATTCTTATTGATGGGATTTCAACCTCAATAGGTAGTACCACTTCAGACCCATAAACTAAAGCGAAAGGTGTAGCCCCAGTAGGCATTATGATACTTGTTTTGTAGGCCCAAATAGCTGGATTAATCATGAGATGTCAGTCTCTTCCTATCTTATTAACTATACGATGCAAGATTTTCAATAGATTCTTGTTAGAAGCCTCTACTTGTCCATTCCCTTGAGGATAGTAGATAGAAGACCAATGTTGTGTGACCTTGAATTTGGCACATAGATCATCTAGGTCTTTATTTTTGAATTGTCCCCCATTATCTGTGATTATAGAATGTGGGATCCCATATTTGCATATTATATAGGTTAATATGAACATAGATATTTGCTTTCCAGTGGCTTGTGTCAAAGGGACTGCTTCTACCCATTTTGTAAAATAATCTATAGCGGTAATTATATGGGTATGTCCATTAGAAGAGTGAGGATGAATGGATCATCTAAGATCAAATGCTCATTGGTGAAAAGGCCATTGTGTAGTAAAGGGAATTAGATCTCTCCCTAGAGCATGAATTAGGTTGCCATGTACTTGATGCTTTTGACAATTCTTAGCAAATTTGATAGCCTCTTTCTCCATTTCAGGCAAATAGTACCCAGCCCTAATAAGTTTTTGAGCTAGTGTTAAACCATTCGAGTGTGACCCACAAATACCCTCATGCACTTCCTCCAATGCACATTGAGACTCTTCCCATTCTAAACATCTAAGTAGCATACCATCTAGACCTCATTTGTACAGATCATGACTAATGATGACATATCAGGAGGCATTACGGATAAGGTATCTCTTTTCATGGCGGTTGAAGGTGTCGAGAATGATTTGGTCTTTGAGATAGGAAAAGAGGGTTTTATATCTAGATGAATCATGACCTACGACAATACAAATCATGCGGCTTTCAGGGGAGTCATATGCAGGATAAGATAGTGCTTCCACAGGAACTCATAGCGTAGCTCATGTTTAGGCTGCTGTAATAAAGTAGATAGTGTTGCCATTACATCGACAACCTTATTCTCTATTCTAGGTATTTTCTCAAATGTGATAGATATGAAATACTTATTTAGATCATCTACCATTCTATTGTATGGTATGAGCTTTTCATCTTTAGTTTAGTACACATCATTGACTTGATGGATAACAAGTTGAGAGTCTCCATGGATGTGTAATTATGTTATTCTCCACTCAATTGCTATTTTCATGCCATTAAGAAGGGCTTCATATTCTACAATATTGTTTGTGCAAGAGAACTTTAATCTAAATTCTTTTAGAATTGAGTATCCTTGAGGAGTTATGAACAATATGCCTACTCTAGATCCATTCTGTGTGTAGGAGCCATCAAAGAATAATTTCCATTCTCTAGAAGAAAGAGTCATGATAGAGGAATCTAAAAATTCCATTTGCATTGGTGTATCATCAATCATAGGTGCATCAGCTAATTGATCAGCAATTACCTATCCTTTTATAGCTTTTCTTTCCACATATTCAATATCAAATTCACTTAAGAGCATGACCCATTTGCCTAATCTACCCATGAGGGTAGCTTTGCTTAGTAGGTACTTTAGTGGATCAATCTTAGCTACCAATTGAGTGGTATGAGCTAACATGTAGTGTCTCAATTTCTGTGATGCAAAGATCATAGCTAGACAAGCTTTCTCAATCATTGAATAGTTCTTTTCATATGCCACCAATGTTCTACTGATATAGTATATAGCTCTTTCCTTTTTATTCTCATCATGTTGTGCAAGCAATGCCCCCAATGATGTATCTGTAGCAGAGACATATAAGATCAAAGGCTTCCCATGAATAGGAGGCATCAAGATAGGAGGATTTGATAGATATTGTTTGATATGATCAAAGTTTTTCTCACATTCTTCATTCCATGCAAAGGTCACACCTTTATGTAATGTTTTTGTAAAAGGTTGTGATATGTCTGCCAGTTGTGATATGAATCTTCTGATAGATTGAACTCTTCCTTGCAACGTCCTCATTTGACTAATATTCTTTGGGGGTTGCATCTCCATTATAGCCTTTACTTTAGCTGGATCAACTTCAATGCCCTTTTTTGAAACTATGTAGCCTAAGAGTTTTCCAGAAGTGACACCAAAAGCACACTTCTTAGGATTTAGTCTAAGACTAAATTTTTCCATTCTGTCTAGTATCTTTCTCAAGTCATTTAGGTGTTCAGCTCTAATCATAGATTTTTCTAAAGTATCATCAACATAATCTTCCACAGTCCTATGCATCATGTCATGGCCCTTTGATATGTAGCACCAGCATTTTTAAGCCCAAATGGCATAACATTCCAATAGAAGGTGCCCCATACACATGTGAAAGTAGTTTTTTCTTGATCTTCTGGAGCAATGTTTATTTGGTTATATCCAAAAAAACTGTCCATTAAAGAGTACATGTCAAAACCCGTAGTCATGTCCACTATCATATTAATGTTAGGTAGTGGAAAATCATCCTTAGGGCATGCCTTGTTCACATCTCTAAAGTATGTGCATACTCTAATTGATTTATTTGGTTTTGAAAGACGTATAATATTAGAGATCCACTCTACATAGTTAATAACTCGAATGAATCCAGCTTTCAGGAGCTTCTCTAATTCAGCTTTTACCAAGAGTGCAACATGAGGATGCATCTTTCTCAATTTTTGTTTGACAGGTTTGACATTCAGAGCTATAGATAAATGGTGTATTATAAGATTAGGATCCAACCTTGGCATATCTGAATATTTCCATGCGAAGTTGATCTTCTTCTCTATTAGGAATGTTGTAAATTTTTGCTTCTCTTCTTCTGATAAAGATTGTGCTACATGAATCAACTGTGTTCTTCTATTATTCCCAAGTTGATGGATTGAGTGGGCTGAATTAGAACTAGAGATATGTCCTATAAATGACTTGAAAGGACATCTAATATCTCATCCTTAGGCACCTCAGAGAGGTTTTCACCTTTGGATACGTCTTTTATTTTTACTTTTCTAGGTTTTGAGATTGCCACAAAGTGGTTTTCACTCTCAGAACTCCTCTTCTTTTTATTCTTATTTTTATTCTTTTGACTAAGATATTTGATGTCCAACTCTGTCATGCTAACGCTCAGTTCACTGATGGAATTCCTCATAGGCTCAACTACATTGAGGTAGCAAGCAAGGGCATAGTCATTTGGGAAGGTATAAATACCATGGCTCAGATTTATGGAGGTTTGATCAAGAAGTTCAGGATGTTGGATAGTCGAAATGGGGGAGGATTGGGAGATAGTGTTTACGGATATGGATCTATCATCATTGGTACTGACCTAACACTCAAGTTCAAAGGTGATATTACAACTTAAGTCATTCAATTCATGAATAGGCTCAATGTCATTGTGAAAATCCTATTCAGCCATCGGTGGATCAGACTCGATAAGTTCATTACTTCACTCTAGACTTATGGTGGGTGTAGGTGCGTATTGGTGAATAACATCAACATGTTTTTCTGTGATAAGCTCATCTTCTTCTGGAATGGCTCCCCATTCATAGTCATTAGATTCTTCATCTATGCCTCTAGTAAATCTAAGAACATGAGTAAAGTCGGGATGAATACCCCAAGGGTTACCCTCAGATTCTGATTTGAATTCATAATCATGTGAATCAGTCTTAGAAGAACTACTACCTTCCTCTTTGTCTATTTGATTGTCTTCAAGATTAGTCAGTTCTTGTGTGGCAACTATCTCTTGCTTTATAGTAGGTTCTAGTGATTCTACTACATTGATTCTTCTGATAGGATCATCTTCTTCATCAATAAGGTCTTTGATCTCTTTAGGGAATTTTTCATAGGGAATGAGTTCTGAGCTATCTGAATCACTATTTGATGGTTCTATTTCTTCTTTCTTAAGAAGGGCTTCTCCTAGTGTGATCTGCTCTATGACATGAGAATAATTACCTTTGAGTTGAAAGGGTTTCTTTTTAAATCCTAAGCCAACTTTATCTTTATTTGCTCTACTAGTATGTGGGATAGGTGCCTCAAGACTTTTTCCTCTGACTCCTAGAGGTCCTTTACCTAGATATCCCATCTTAGCTATCAATTTATCTCCTGTACCATATGAGTTAGAAGGTTCTTTTGGTACTGCTGAGTTACTAGTTTGAATATCATGGGATTTAGATTCATCTTTGTATAGCCATGCAAGCATGGCTTCATCTTCTTCAAATTCTTTCTTAGAGACTTGTTCTGCTACAAAATTCTTTTTATATGCCTCGAGGTTCTTTAGAGTCTGGTTTGGACTATTTCAAAGATTGCCCATAAGACTTAGGTGAGATAGGGAGAGATTTCAAAGATAAGACTAGCTCTATAGTATATTCTCCCATACTATTTTCTTTGATATGGATGTATTTGGAAATGTCTTCCATTTTAGAAGTGGATGCTTCTTTTGTTGACTTAATGGAAGATTCTCTGTTATTGGGCACAAGTTTATCCGCACCTTCTTTCAATGTATTGCAAGTGGTAGATATGTCTACTGGAATAGTGACCTCTACTCCTTCATAAGGAAAGTTCAAACATTGGTGGATTGTAGAAGGAATAGCTTGCATTTCATGTATGAATGGTCTCCCTAGAAGAATGTTATAAGCCAAAGTTAGATCAAGAACTTGACATATAGTATCTCTGATAACCGGACCTGTTTTGATAGGTAAGACAATGGTGCCTTTAGAAGATCTTTCTTATTCATCATAGGCTTTTATAGTTATTTTATTTCTAGGATCAATAGCCATTTCTAAAAATCTTAATTGTGTGACCAAGTTGTAAGGACAAATGTTTAGGCCAGTGCCTCCATCTATCAACACACGTTTGACTCTATGGTTCTGGATCAAGACTTCTATATGCAAGGGCTGGTTATGTGGGTGACTCAAGGAGTTGTCATCTTCCTCTAAAAAGGAGATATATTGCGGAGATGTAAGATGTCCAACCATAGTCTATAACCTATCTAAATCAAGGTCATCTGGAACATTGGATCCGAGCAAAGCTTTGTCTAGAATAGCTCTATGAGCTAGAGATATCTGAAGCAACTCAAATATGGAGATTTTTGCATTAGTATGTTGGAGTTGTTGAACAATGATATAAGATGTTGGCCTTGTATCTTTAGGATTGGAAGATTTAGAAGCAGCCTTCTATTTGGAAGTGGAAGAAAGATTGAAGGGTATCTCAGGGACATTTGATGAATCTAGGATTTGTCTGTTCAGATGTGCCTTAGCTTGTGATCAAGTAACTACATTAGCTAAAGAATGATCTCTATCTCTTCACACAATCGTGATGACATTGCAATCCTTAGAGAGGCAAGGTTCAACCATATTGATAACAACATTATTTCTAGGGTAAGCATAATTGAACTTTGCCCCCATATTAGGCTGTGAAGATGAAACTTCTTGACCATGTTTCAGAAATGGTTCTGTGAATGCTATATGATCATTATTGCTCTTATGATTTTCAATGGTGATGTCTCCCTTATCAATCAGATCTTGAATAATATGTTTCAAGCGTAAGCAGTTATTAGTTTTGTGACCTTTACCTCGATGGAAATCACAGAATTCATTCTCTCTCCACCATTTTGGTTTAGGATCAGGATCAGATTGTTGGATCTCAGGCAAAGAGATGATGTTATTAGCCAATAGAATTTTCATAGCTAATTCCAAAGATTCTCCAAGAGGAGTGAACATTCATTTATTATCAGCGGACCACTTTTTATACTTTGGCTTCTTTTGAGATGATTCAGGCACCTTTTGTTCTGAAGTTTTTATGGCTTGGGTACCAATAGTTAGATTGAAAGCTAGTGCCTTTGATGAGGCACAGATAGTATCAACAACACCATCTGTGATGATGCCTTTATTCTTGTTCTAGTTTTTGTTCTTGTCTTTAGAATTGGATCCTGATTCGTACTTGTCTTTTTGAAGTGTGATTTCTCCTTTTTTTACAAGCACTTTTTCGATTTTGATAGCATTGTCTACCATCTTATCAAAATATGTATGATCTTGCATTTGTAGAGGATAGTTGATTTTTGGAACAAGGTTATTGATGAAGATTTTTAGTTTTTCAATTTCTAGAATAGGCCTAGCATATAGAGAGAATTTCTTCCTCCATCTCTTGAGAAATGTCAGGAATGGTTCCCCTAGATATTGTTTGAGATTGCAAATATCAATCATGGTGACTGGATGTTGGATATTGTAGGAGTATTGCTAATAGAACAATTTGATCAACTCCTCAAAAGTTTTGATAGTAGAAGGAAATATAGAGAACCAATGAATGGCCGCTCCACCTAGAGATTGAGGGAAGAGATGCATCAAATAGGTTGGTTAATGCATGAACTCCATAGATTGTGTACAAAATTCCCTGACATGATCTTGAAAGTTAGAGTGTCCATCATACTTATCATACTTGGGCATCTCCACTCTTTTCAGGAATGGTGGCATGTACAAGTCTTTGTCAAATGGAAAAGGACATAGAGCCTCCATGGAGAACTCCTTGGGTTCCTTTTCTTTTTCAAGGTTGTTAAGTTTGACTTGCATGGCATGCATCTATTTCATCATAGCCATGAGTGGAGTTTCTTCCTCATGTGTAATGATATCTTCAACATTAAAGTTGGGAGGAAGTTTAGCTCCTTGATGAGATAATTGTAAAAAGTATGGTTCTCTATCTTCTTTCAAGAAATGCTTCATCATTCTTTTGAAGTTATCATGATTTTGATATTGAGCAATTTCTTCAGGTGTGGGTTCCTGATTTGCACCATGTTGAGATTGAGTTCTTTGAGAGCCAAAGTTTGTCCCTGTTTGAGACATGGTAGGAGTTCTCCTTGGGATAGATCGAGGAGGAGTTTGTTGATTACCTTCGTGAGTTGATGAAGGAGGAATGTAACTATTTTTTAATCAAAAGTTGTCAAGACCATCATCTTCATAAAGACCAAAATTGTAGAGTTGCTCAAGAGTTGGACCCTTGACAGTGGTTATAGGTAAGGTATGGGATGCTTCTCTAGATTTCTTGTGAGAGGAAGCTCTAGTTTCCACCATTAACCTTGGGTGAAGCAAAAGAAAAAGATGAAGACAGCTGAAGAATGAATTGAATCAAGATGATAAGATGACGCAACCTTGTCAAGGTTTGATTGATTGATGCATAGATTTGACTTAGATGAGGGATATTGTGCCTTGGATGTATGGGTAGATGCCCAAAAGATAGCGGACAAGATATCACAACACTTAGTCATTTTGAAGATTGATTGAAGATTGATAGTTATGACAAAGTTTTGACACAAGATAAAAAAAGACTCAAATCGATTAAATAAAAGGCTGGATCAGATTCAAAAGGTCACTTTAGGAAAATAATTGGATTCTCAATAGTTTGCTACTCTGTTCTTGACACAGTGATTTGTTTGACAGATTCTGGAAATAGGCTGAAAAAGATGGATATCTAACAATTCTGACAACTTTCTGGCAATTTTTCAAAACTTCTCAAATGACTTTCTGCAGGCTCGTACAACAGTGGGTATAGCATGAAATGACAATTGACAAGCTCGTACGATAGTTGACAATAGGAAAATTGACTGGCAGAAGCACTTGTACGACAATATACCAATTACCATATGACACTTAGGGGGTTATGAAATGACTCTTTCCAAAACTCGTATGACTTTCTGACTCTCTGGGATGACTTTTGACTCCAGAAAGGAATTTCACTTCAATTTTTGCAAATTTTTGGGTTTTCAGTTTCAGATCATTTGCAAATTTCAATGTCCATATTTGAGGATTGTAATAGATTTGTTCATTTTTAGTAACTAGATAGATAAGAAAGCACGCAAAACAACAAGCAAGTGATTTCAAGCATGTTTGAAAATAATGAAAAAGGGCAAAAGCAACCTTGTGCTTGAAAAATCAAGTGACTTATTTGTGTTAATCCTTAGAAGCACTAATTGTGTATGTTCTAAAAAGTTTTGCAATAATGCACATATTCCTAGAAAATGAAAATTTGGCCTCACTAGGGTTTTTAGTAATGGTTTGACTCTGCAACTTTTATGATCTAAGAGGGTGAACTCCAATCCAAGCGCACCAGGGTTTTGACATAGTCTGAGAACTTAATCTTTAGGATCTACTAGGGAGATCTAACAGCCCAACAAGAGACCACACCTATGGAGATTTCTTCCAACAGGACATTTATATCGCGGTTGTCACTACCACGACAAAAATGGCTATTACCGCTTGAGGTTCTGTCAATGTGGTTGACCCAATTAAGGGAATGTCCACTATGGTTAACCCTCTCTAAAGGTGACTCACAAGATATACCACATGGAGACTAGCTCCAGATTCAAGGATCTGAGTTTCTGGTACTACCCAAAAAGGGAGTAGAGCATAGTCCTCTAGCCTTTTCACTTTTAACCAAGACAATGCAGACAGATAAATCTGACACACTAAGACTAAGATAGTCTCACAAAGATCTATGATGTCAACCACTCATGATCTATCAACCTCTTTGGAGAGAGAATGTATCAATCAGAAGCTGAAGACACATGAATCTAGTAGAATGTGAGATGCCCTCAATATCCTCCCTACCTACAAGGGTTCCTTTGTTGAGAAGAGTTTCGCTAGAAACTCACTCTCTCAAAAGCCACGAAGAGTGTTCATAGGGTCTATTTACTATGTGTAACAAAGATGTTGAAAGAAAATCTATGTTCATTTTTAGAGCCCAAATGAAATGTGTGATATGGAAAAGAAAGGCACTCAAGCTAGACATGCAAGATGTTCATTTTAATCCAAATCGAAACGTTATTAGCTGAGAAGGTTACCTTAATTCCTCGCAACGTGCTTACTAGATTTTTACCTATTTTTAGCAATTCTTGCACTTTTTTCCAATAAAAAACTAGTGAAAATCAATCAAAAATAGAGAATTCCAATTGTTAGGGTTAGTTGTTAGTCAAAATCTGAAAACCAAATCTAACAAATTACCTGAAAAAGTGAAATGACAATTGAACCCTAGCACCAAAACTCATATGACAGTGGGTTACCTCCCAGATGACAATCTAGAAGCTCGTACAACAATGGGTATCAGATAATACGACAATCGAGCTTCCAGATGACAGTGGGTTTCTACTTGTGTGATCCTCGATCAAATCAACTATCGTACGATAGTGGGTATCTCCTAGTACGAGTTTTTGACAAAACTCGTATGAAAATTATACGGAAAGAGAATAAAAATCATAGCTTGGAACAGAAAAAGATAAGAAAATGATAGAAATTGATAAAATTTGAAGGGAAACCCATTTCAGGGCCCCATGGTGTGCGCTAGAAATGTGTGTGAATTTTGTACCTAATCTGTAGACACAAGACTTCAGTAAAATATTAGAGGTTAGCTAAAATTGAAATTATGCAATAAATGAAAAACTAAACTAACCAGGTGATTTACTGCCTTCTAGTAGATGCGAGTATGTATTCTCAGATTATACCGAGATCAGTGACCTTGACGACACCTAAACGAAAGATTTGAATGCAAAATCTAGATATGGAATGAATGCAATTAATGTTTTTTGTTTCGGTTTTCTTGTGCAATTATGATAATGAAAAATTGATATGAATCTATGCTAATATGAAAATTGATATGCTAAAATGATCTCACAATAATATTCTAATTGATATGGATACTATGCAAAAATAATGAAAATCTCACAACAACTCGAATTCTCAAGATCGATTCTTCAGTCTCCAATTCGACAGCGTGAGTGTGCAAACTTGTCAGATTTTTTAATTATGAAGAGCTGAGGCTTTAATTTATAGAAATCTAGGGCTTTGGAGGTGCATGAAA
Source organism: Chamaecyparis obtusa (assembly GCA_027943335.1). Classification (NCBI taxonomy): domain Eukaryota; kingdom Viridiplantae; phylum Streptophyta; class Pinopsida; order Cupressales; family Cupressaceae; genus Chamaecyparis; species Chamaecyparis obtusa. The sequence continues at coordinate 1,299,259 of BSBK01000897.1, read as the reverse complement.
AAAAGCCATAAATCACTCAAATAACTCAGGTTGATTTTTGAGTTATTTTTAAATAAAGGATAATTAACTAAAATAAACATGCAAAAGCAGAGTTTAACTAAAAATAGAGTTTAGATTTAATTGATAATTGATAGTTGTCTTCTTTTCTGATTGTGCATGTTTTATTTATGAATTAATTTAATAATAAAATGATTTATTTCCAACTTAACTAATTTTGAAAAATAAAACAATTGATTTATGGGTTAATCAATTATTTTTCAAATTTTTATTCAAAAATAATATTATTAAAAATTGACAACTTGCTTTAATTAATTAAATAATTCTTTAATCAATTATTCATAGGATTTTGGATTTATAGTCAAAATTAAATAATACAATTTAGGAATAAATAGAATTAACTTCAATTAAACAATTAAGTGGCAGAATTAAATCTTAATTAATTAAATATTTAGAATATTCGATTAATCAAACTTTAGGATAAATTGGATTTATCGCCAAATAATCATTAAATTAAAGATAATTATGATAAATAAGAATATTGCTAAGAATATTCTCCGATGCAAAATTTATGATAATCAATTAGGATTCGATGATGTTCAGATGTGCCTTAGTTTAGGACTTTGATATTGATTTCATTCGAATTGTCGATGTATGAGCTTAATGAATCTATAGCCCATTTTTGGGGTATTACACTAAGAACCCTGTATTACATTCTAAGACAAAACATATAGAGATTAAGTATCATGTTGTAAGAGAGAAAGTTGCTGAGAAAGAAGTCAGACTTGAGTACATAAGTACAAAGGAGCAACTAGCAGATATATTTAGAAAACCTTTGCCTAAGGATACATTTGAGTATCTAAGAGGTATGATTTGGGTTATGCCCCAGCCTGCTTTTGAGAAGTGATGCAATTGATTGCATCCGTCCAGTGGTATATAAGTCTTATCTTTCTTCTGGATTGGATATTGGTACTTCCTCTATGGGGGAGTATGTGTATCTGAGCTGAGTCATGAAGACTCTAGTGAATGTATTTTTTGAATAGTATCTTTTGGCATTGGAGTTGTTGTTGACATAATGATGAGATTTTTATCATTGATGTCAAAGGGGAAGAAGTGTACATGAAAAAAAACTATTTGTACTATCTGAATAGGAAAATGAAGCAAGATTTGATTGATGAAGAGGACTTGAAGTAGCAGTATTGCAGTATTAGATTTTTGGAACATTGGATGTTTTTTCATCTATGTTGTCATCAATGCCAATGGGGATGATTGTTATGAATGAATGCTAAATGTTTGGTAGTCATTCTGTAGCAATTGTTGTTGCATTCATGACTATGATTGTCATTGATGTCAACACAGTGATTTACCGAAGACTTGTAGAGAAGCAGACAATATTTGGATTAGCGCACATTGGATATTGCAGTTGGAGCTATGCGATGTTGAGGATATACTCATTGATATGTTATGTACAGCTAAAGGGAAGTTTAAGACATATTGATAGTGACATGGATGATAGCACAAACTTTGAGGTCGCACGAGTGAAAAATTATTGTAGTTGGAAGCCGATAGTTTTGTGTAATTTTGATGTAGCATGTGGAAACTTTTATTTTGGAATTGTATGCCAAATCATTTGTAATTACTTGAGTGTGGTATAAAGGAAGGAATATTTTTCCTTTTTTTAAAATGGTTGTAATGGTTGGATGTGTTGATGTACGCATGAAGTGAAGAAAAGAGCTAATTGTGAAAGTGGAGTTGTGAAGAAGACGTGTGATGTACAGAGATCTGAAATTGAGATCTAGTGTAGCAGAGAGTGTGGTTTGGCATAGTAAGGAAGGAGGTAACATATTTTCTATTATTATGTTAAGTAATACTAAGACTAGTTGGATAGTGTGTTCAGTGATCTTACCCTCAAGCTGTTTGGGTGGTGGGTCCTTCTATCTTCCATAACTCTTAATAGGGTTAGAATCTTTTAACATGGATTCAAAATCTCCTAACAAGGATTCATATGTACTGAATGTATTTCATAAGAGTCCTAATAGATTCCATCCTTTCACAAAGAATATTCATATTAGTGCATCTTTTTTGGGCATCATTCCCACCGGGGTTTACTCTTTGATCAGGAGGTTCCCTAGTCAACATATCTTGTGTCATTGTGTTATTGTGTATGAATATCTTTCTATGATTGGTAATTATATTGCTTACATGGTTTGATGTTGTTGAAGTTGATAAAAGTTATAATCATCTAATAACTGATTCACCGCCCCCCCTCTCAATTATCTTGGTGGACTTTACTTTCTAACAACCCTATAAGATTCTCCCTCTTTAGGTTTAGGAATGGAATCCCAAACACCAACCTTGATAGAAGAAGGAATTTTCAGATGTGAAGCATTAAGTTTGAAATGCATCTTGTAGATCAATTATTTATCTTCCTCCTTCAGATACATGTATGATGGGGATGTGATCAGACAATAAAGAACAAAGCAATCCACTTTAACCCAACACCCATTGGAAACTTGAGATAATCATAGATTGGGAGAGATATAAAATCTATCAAGCCTACTAAGTTTCTTATTATCTCTCAATCTAAAATGAGACCAAGTAAACCAATTATTGTTCTAGCTAGAAAGTCTTTTATAAGGGTAAAAGCACAAAGTTGTGTCATGTTTCAGGACAACTTATCAGCACAGCTGAATTTGAGTATTTCTAACTAAAATTATTTTTTGTCAAACATATGGTCTAGCTAGATTCATTCTAGCTAAGTTAGATAAGTTCTTCACCTTTTCCAATTGGAAATATCTATTAAATGCATATTTTATAACAATTACTAAAGAAATAAAATTATTTCAGAAAAGCAATGTTTCAATAACTCTTACTCTTTTTAATGATATTTTTTTACAAATATAAAAATACCTTTTTTTACAGCACAGAGTCAACATTATCATCATATAATTTTTATAGTATTTTAATTAGATCTATTATATTACAATTTCAAAATACTACAAGTAGGTATTTTAACATTCAAGAACAAGATGCTTCAAAAATAGAAAAAAATAGTAAAGCTTATCAAAAAAATTAAAAATTTATATTTAACACTAGAGGAGAGAGTTATCTTCAAGAGTGTGTAATTTATTTTTTGAATGGTGTAGATTTGATAGGGGAAATTTGACGCGAGATGAAAACTGTCGATTTCAGGTATGTTCGACTTTGAATAGTTATAACAGAGAAAATATACATTGAAAACTAATTTTTCTTCTTTTCTGCACTAGCTATACATTTTATCTATGACATATTTTGAAATCAAAGGAAAAAGAGATTATTTGCATATACTTTTTTGGTGCGGACAAGACCCTCATTTTTCAGCATTTTTCAGCAAGTAAAAAATGGACTTAAAAAATTTTAAAACTATGTGAATTCTTGTTCCAAAAAAATTTAAAAAATTATAGCCATAAACTTCATCCACTTTTACACGTTTCATTAGTTTACATCATCTCCAAATTTTAAACATAAATGCCATTTTTATGTCATTAAAGTTAAAATTTTTGTGTTTTGTTGACCTTTTCCTTTATAAAAGTGTGACACAGCTTTGTACTTTTACCCATAAACAGGGTTAACAACCCATAGAGAATTTAGACAAAATAGTCATTTAATGATATCATATTTCCACAATCCACAAATATTATTGTAAATACTTCTGGGTAGATTGTGTTGCAGTTTTTTTTGTCAATATCTTTGATTAGACTCTGTGATCCATCATTGGGATGATATAAGAGATCTCAAGGAGATTAAACAATATGATCTAAAACGTTGATGAAAAAGCTCCAACATAGTTTACCAAGAAGTATTTGCAAGAATAGTCATTTATTAAAATTTTCATTGCTCAATTTAGCACCATTATGTCAACTACAATTAGTAAGTTATTCCACCATACTACAATTGCCTCTAATAGCCCAATCATCTTGAAGAAATTTTTTTGTCATCCACCCATAATTCAAATCTCACTTTAACAATATTAGGAACATAAACTAAACAAAAATCAATACGTTGTATTTTGATAAAATAGAAGACCCATATACAGCTATATGATGTGTTGTCCCCTTTATCAATGATTTGTTGCTAATCTTTTCTTAATATTTCCCTTACATTAGAAAAAAATTAATTTAAAATATGCAAATGTGATTGTTCAAAATAAAAAATATGCTACCACAGTGAGACAAACACACATTTATATTATAAATAAATCTTAATGCAATTGACCTATGAAGAATGTCTCCCATCAAAATCTATTTGTGTTCACTACATGAGAAATAAATTCCACAAATATCATGACATGTTTTTTATATTAAAAGCAAGAAAAAATAGGGTGTTGTCCCTTTACAAAGAAGCCCAAAGGGAAAATAGTCAACAAGAATGACAGTAACAACAAGTTAACAACACAATAACAAGACACTAGCAATATAAAAAACAACCAAACAAAACTATCTACAACATCATCAAAGTAACCATAGTCTGAAGAGTACTTATCCAACAAACCATCTATAATACCATGTCTTATAAAAAGGCCACCTAGGGCCATCCCTAGCAAAAACCACAACTAAACTACTTGGAGTTTGAGAGCCAAAAACATAAATAACTTTAAAAGTCTTAACATAATGTCGAGTATGATCATTAATAATAGAAATCTAAAAAACACAAGGAACCCCGTCCCTATCAAGCTCCTCTAAATTCACACCCCACTTGTTGTAGCACATTAGACTCATCCTCTGTCAGAAACTTGAACAACTCCTTGTAATTGTCATCGACATTCTCATTCTCATCAGCACCAAGAACCTCCTTATGTAAGAGACACAAAGAAGTGACGAAGCTAGCATTACTCATAGGCTGAACCTGAAAATGCTACCAATTTTCCTTTCAAGCTCAACCACCCTAACCTTTTCCAATTCATATGCCCTTGTCTTGCACTTTAAAAATCCCTATCATGTCTGTTGGAAATATTCAAGACTAGCCAAGTTACTGAGAGGGGAGGGGTGAATCAGTAACTTCAAAATTTTTTACAAATTTTAGATCTTAACCATATTCCAAATAACATTTAGATCAATAAGCTAACTGCATGCATGAGTAACAGAAAGAATGAAACATTCATAACACTTTGAACACAGAGATTTGGTGACCCAGAAACCTTCCAAATAGAAAGTAAAACTAGGGTGGGGATGATACCCACAAAATTTCAATACTGCAGTATAAAGTTTGCCGATTAAGGCTTACAATGATCACTTCTAATGATCTGCCCTGTTAGGAGCAATTAGGACTGCTAGGTCCACCTTGTTAGAGGATTTACAAACATACAATGAAGTATGCACTCGGTTAGGAGATTTTACAAAAGACTGTTAAGTCTACCCTGTTAAAGGATTTCAGGCTGATTCACCTATTAGGATGAAATAGTAGATCTCTTACTTGCAACTGTACTTGCTGATTGAGATTCTTTGATGTACTGATCACCTTCTGTGATACATATGTCTCTACTGCTCCTTATACTACTGTAGCCCTTTGTAATTTGCTTATCTCTGCCTTTCTTGCATCTTCACATATGCACATATTCTTTACACTTCTCGCTTATTCACACTTTGGATATGATACAAAACATTATTTATATATCAATCCAAAACAATTACAAAATAATTACAAAGTCAGCTCTTAAACAAGCTAACACAAATATTATTGAGTTGGCCCAAATATAGTTACAAAGTTCCTACAAACTAACTCGGTGACTTTCTGATACTTGGCATCCATTGCAATACTCGGCATTGTCATTCTCTCGGTAGGAGTGGAGGCTCGGTCCATACTAACCACTCGGTTGTATTTTCAAACTTGGTATATATTGGAGACTCGGTAGATATAGTGTTACTCGGTAGAAATTGAATTCCCTATTTACCGTGTTGGCACTGGTAAACACTGTTCATCTCATCACTCGGTAATGATAATTCGGTAAGCACTGCAAAGTTCGATCTGCTTGGTAAACACACAGAGTCTGAATAAGTGTTGTCACTAATGACAAACATACTTAATGCCAACAATCTCCCCCTTTGGCATTAGTGTCAAAAACACTTATTGCCCAAAACTTATATACAAAAATCATGCTGAACTTGTTTTTTGATTTATCAAAAATTTATCTTTGTCATACTATTGTATATACATTTCATGTCTCCCCCATACAATATACATATATACAAATATCTTGTATCTCCTATATCTCCATATCTCTTCATATATCTCCCCTTATATATTTTCTCCCCCTTTTTGACAATAATGCCAAAGGTGTATATACAAATATTTTACACAAAGATGCCAAAGTGTGAGAGAAAATCAGAATGTTCCTTGCCAATTAGTGCCAGAGTTCTATCCCAATTCTCTTGCAGAATCTTGCGTGTATGGAGTGCAACTTGGACTTCTGCAGAGAGTTCAATCATATGATCTGCAATTGAAAAATGATTGTCATGGATCAATGTTTTTGAGTGTGCAATATGCTTCTGCATTGTATCCATGATGGGAAGGATCATGTTCTGAATATCTATTAATGTTGACCTGATCCTTGCATCTTCTCTCAATAACTCTGACTACTTATCAAATAGGAATATGACTGTCATATGATGTGCAGAGCTTGAACTAGGTTCAAGTTGCAACTTCTGTGCACTAATCTTCAGATCCTCATCAATCTTATTTATTTTGTCTTTAATCTCCTTTGAGAACTCGGCAACATTACATACTTTGACAAAAAATGATGTTACCTTGGAATAGGAGGACTCAATGGTAGTCAAAATTGAAGATAACCCTGCCTGATTGACAGCTATTCCCTGAGCAATACACTCAGGTACTTTATTGTCAAACTTCTTCTCAGCCTTCTCAAGCAACTTATCTGATCCAGAAGAATCCTCATTGAACTTGTTTACTGCCTCTGCCAATTGTAACAAAATGTGTTGAGAGGAATCAACTTCAACACCTATTGCTTTTGTCAAAATATTCTTGGCATCCTCAATGATCTTATATTCCTTATCTCTTTCTTCTTTTAGTTTTTTCTGCTTTGCTTTCTTCTGGAGGAGTTCACAAACTGTTTGCATTTGGTCTGCTGAAAGATTTGCAAAATCTAATTGTGGAATTTCTATCTCCTCATCTAAATCTATATCTTCTACTACACTCTTACTCGAGGATCTTATACTCGGTTGACCCTTAGGTTCAACTGTCAATGTACTTAATGCCTTTGTAGTAGAAATTATTGTAGACACAGTAGGACTTGCAGTGAAAAATGATAAACGTCCAACTGATGGAATGCTAATTGGAATACTTTATAAACCCAAAACTGAAGTATTTACAATTGTAGAATCTGAAGTACTTACTGAGGTTTCCAAAACTGAAGTACTTGCTGCTGAAAAACTTGAAACTGAAGAAGGTACTAAAGATGATGCTGGAGACTGCAACTCGATGGAAGGAGGCTGAAGCTCAGTAGATGAAGTGGTAGCCACTTCTGTCATTGATACATTGAACTGTGCTAGTGATGATTGGACATTTGATGCATCTATAAGTGTTGTCACAATCACACTTGAAGCTATCTCTGAGCTAGATGTAGCAACTTTTGCTCGAGAGTTTGATTCCGGATTTCATTGTTCTTTCCATCTATTTCATCTTTCATCTTGTTTCTTTATTTTGGGTAATAAGTGTTTTTGTCACTAATGCCAAAGGGGGAGATTGTTGGCATTAAGTATGTTTGTCATTAGTGACAACACATGTCATGTTGACTAAATGCTCAGTCTTATAGTAAAAGCTAAAAGGAGATTCCAATTTGGTATTTGATTAAAAAAATAAAAAATAAAATAATCCACTGAAAGGCAGCAGCCAATTATATGGACTAAATTATTCGAAGCTTACATCTCAAGGAAAAGAGATTCCATTAGAGGGCCGGGCAACAAAGCATAACCCTAACTGCTTTTGCTTATATGATTATAAAGCATAATATTCCCGCCCACTCAAATCAAAAGCAAAATTAAGCTCTAAAGATGTCCCCTGTTGTCTCTTCACCTTTGCCCTGCTGCATCTCTAAGTTTCCCGCACAATAAATTCTGCCATTTGTAGCATCTCGGCATATGATCTGTTGATCTTCTCTATTATTAGTTTTGGTGGAAGTGCGAAGGTATTAAGCAAAGAAACAATGTCTTCTGATTGGGGGCCAGTCATAGTTGGGGTTCTGTTGTTCTTACTGTTGTCTCCAAGGCTTCTGTTTCAGCTTCTAGGGAACAAAAGAACCATAGATATAAGTGGCTTCAGAACCAATGGCAGATTGATTCTGGTTCATTCCATCATATATTTTGGCCTTATAACTTTGTTTGTCATTGTTATAAAAATGCATGTATATGCTGGCTGATCATCAAAGTTCTCTACAGCTTCTTAAAACATTGGTAGGGTTTTAATCTTTTGTTTTTTAAACTAGTTCCTATGACTTTTGTGTATTTTTTTATTGTTGTGAAGACAATATTAATGGCGAGCAGTGATTTTGTTTAAGGATATGTTGTTATCAATTTTTTAATCTACAAGTTTGTAAAAACATGATGATGAATTTGCATTGGTCTGAGCATTGTACTCATTATCACAGCAACTTCTGAGATATCAATATAATTTTATTTTCTGCAAATCGTCTTTGCAGTACTTGTGGATATGAATGTCACTGTTGATATCATTAATTTTCATGGCGTTAGGATTCTTTTTCTTTTGCGATCAGAATCTTTCAAACTCAAACTTCAGGGTTTGGTTCATGTATGGAATTAGGGTTTTCAAATTGGCCCCTGTTTTGTCACACATTTTTTAAGGGGATAGTCTAGAGCTTCTTGTATTGGATAAGTTCTGAGTTTATAACGTGTTAAATGCTTTAGTAATGGTTTATATCATACCAAAGTTTGAATAGGTTGTCGCCTAAGATAAAATTTGTTACTGACTAATGACCATAATAATTATCTTCATAATGTAAATTTTGATTTTATTTATCGATTATGTTTTTTATGCACCTGAAGGCTATGAGAAATATAATTTATTTAATTACTTATTATGCTGGTTAATTATTTGAAAGTAACCACTTAAGTTTATAAAAAATGTTTGAGGTTCAAATTTTTATTTTAGGATTTCTTTAAAAAAAATAAGATGTGAGGAGTTATGTTGTTATTATTAAATTATTGATGTGGATTTGTGTAATATATTGTAATGTTATTTTATTAGGCTTGCACATATAAGGATTCAAAATGAATGTTGCTTAAAGTTTATATTTAAGTTGAATTCTAAAGTTTATGAATTTACATTAATTTACACTTGAACTTGCTTCAAGTAAATCATGTAATTGATAGGGTATTTGATATGATTGGTTGGAATGTGGATGCTCTTGCACACAAGGTAATAAATGAATGAAATGGATGTGTATGCCTTAGTTTATATTTTTTGGGGGATTTCTCAAGAATTAAGGAGAGAATGGATGGTTATGATAGAGGTTGTTGGAATGTGAAGGACTATGATGCGTTCCTAAGTCTAATCCATGCTGTCAAATTTGGTGAATTAAAAAATGGTGATCAAAATAGGACGTGCTTGCATTCCCAAATCTAATCCATATAGTTCATCTCTTGGCTTAAAAAGGGTCATCAAGTGATTTTGGATAGATCTTGTTTAGTTTCATGCAATTTTCATATCTAAATCTAATCCATATGGCTCATCTCTTGGCTTAAAAGGGGTCATAGTGTGATTTTGGATAGATCTTGTCTAGTTATCTTCAAAATTGGCCTTTATGTAGATGTTCTCTATGATGAGACACCAATGAATGTATGACATCCCTTGATGGGTAGACTTTGACAATATGACCAAAACCAATCCGTCATTGTAGAGAACATTTTATGGAGCTAGGTGTGAACGAAGGAAAACAGTTTTGAAACTATGGAAGATAAAAGATGCATTTGGCATGTTACCATTGTACATTGTATTGTAGATAAATAGAATTGCAAATAATGAAAGGAAACAATTTTTTTAGTTTATGTTCCCAAGAGAAGCAAATGACCCTAGTTCTAACATCCACAAAGTTGCAAAAGTTGTTGAAAGAATTTGCCAGTTGGTTTGCCTCCTTTAAGAGACATTAGACACCATATTGATTTGGTGATAGGATCAAAGCTCCCTATTTAAGCAACATATTGACTATCTCCAAAATCAATTGAAGAGATGAGAGGAAATTTGTTGAGTTGATAGAAAATGGGTTTGTAAGGGACAAAATGCACTCTTGTGCCGCACTACCTTTACTCTCACCCAAAAAATGGAGGCAAATAGAGAGTGTTTGTAGAACCTAGAACTATCAATAAGATCTCAATAAAGTATCATCACCCTCTTCCTAGAATGGATGAGATACTAAATTATTTGGAAGGTGGTAGAATTTTTTCCAAGGCGGATTTAAGAAGCGGGTATCATCAAATTCAAATCCAAGGAGATGAATAGAAGATATCATCCAAAACAAGGATGGTTTATAAAAAGGGTTTATGATGCCTTTCAAAATGTTTAAACCTCCTCTTGCTTTCATGTGCACCTTGAAACAAGTATTCAAACCCTACATTGGAAGAATTTTTATAATTTAGTATGAGTATATTTTAATTCTTCAACAAGAGCTTGGAAGAACATGTGAAGCACCTATTTATGGAAACCCAACAACTTGGTTGGTTCTCTTTTGTTGCAGTCTAAACAAGCTCAACATCTTTCTTTTGTTAACACTCAGTCTAGTTTGAGGTGGGTGTTGACTAATATCTATGCTCCTAATTCTTTGAATGCTAGAAGAACTTTCTTGTTGGGTACTCTGCAAGTTCCCTCTACCTTCTCTAATGATCAATGAGGATGGTTATGGGAGACTTTAATTCTCCTCTCTTCCCTTTGGAGAAACAAGGGGGCAGTTCTGGCTTCTCTGACTTGATGGAAGACTTGCATGACTTCCTAATTGGTGGAGGTCTCCTTGACCTTGACCTTCAAGGAAATAATTTTACTTGGTCTAACATGAGGACTGGGGACCATTTCATTCAGGTTCGATTGGATCGTTGTCTTATGTCTGTGGATTGGGACATTTATGATGATTTCTATTTATCCTCCCATTTCTGATATGGTTCTGACCATCATCCTATTCTTATGAAATGGGATCCTAAATTGTTAAGGAATTGTACACATTCCAGTTTGAGAAAATGTGGACTTATAACTCGAAATTGAAATATCTGCTGAAAAATTGGTGGCAAGTTAGAGTTAATGGTACTAACATGTATAGACTGGTGCACAAATTGAATTTTTTAAGGTTCAATTTGAAGCATTGGAATAAATTTAATTTTGGGAACATCTTCTCGCAAAAATCTCAAGCCAAAGCTAAGCTTGAAGAATTCCATCATCCTGCCTTGAAACACAAGAAGGGGAATTCTAGAAGGGAATTGATCGACCCCACAAGGGTTTCCTTGATCTCATCTAAAGACATAGGGAATGAAGCAGTCAGTTACTTCTCTTCTCTTCTTAATCATGTTCCTTTGGTAGATCCCAATTCCTTGGAGGTGTGTGACTCCTTGCTGGAATGTGTTTTAAATGTCATCTCCCATGGGGATGCTTGTGCTCTGGAACACCTTGTCACCCTGGAGGAAGTGAAGCAAGTAACCTTTTCCTCGAGTCCCTAAAATTCCCCAAGCCCGGATGGATTTCCTCCCCTCTACTTTTAGAAATTTTGGGATATTGTTGGGCTAGACTTATTCTAGGCCGCTAAAGAATTATTTTCTTTTGGTGCAATTCTAAAAGAGTTGAATAATACTTTCATTGTCCTCATTCCTAAGGTGGTGAGGGATAATAAATTAATTGATTTCAGGCCTATTAGGCTTTGTAACATAGTCTATAAATTATGTCCAAATTGATTTTTAATCATATCAATCCCTACCTTAACAAGCTAGCTCATCCCCATTAGAAAGGCTTTGTCCCGGGAGGTAATCACTGATGCCATTCTTACTGTTCATGATGTGCTTCATTCCATGGAGAAAAGTAAAAAGGAGAGTATGATTCTAAAACTTTATATTTCTAAAGCTTATGACTTAGTCTCATGGAATTCTCTTTCGGCTATTCTCAGAAAAGTTGGCTTTCATGGCAAGATTTTGACTCTTGTTGAGTGTTGTTTCCACACTCCTAAATATTTGTTGCTTATCAATGACTCCTCAAAAGGATACTTTTCGGCTTTTGGAGGTCTTCGTTAAGGTGACCCTCTCTCACCCTACCTCTTTATTATTTTAGTTGGTGCTCTCAGTAGGAGTCTCTCCAGGTTGATCGAGTCTAGTCCTCTTGTGGGTTTCAAGTTGTCCTCGGCCCCAATAGTGCTTTCTCATCAACAATTTGTTGTTGATACTATATTTATGGGGGAAGTCACTATCACGAAGGCGTGATATTGGAAAAAGTTGCTCCAAAATTATTCCCTCGTGTCTGGTCAAAGGATTAACCTTCATAAAAGTGGCTTATATTTTTTCAACACCTTGAGGCACCTTCAAATTAAAATTGCATCCATCATGGACTGTTAGATCCTTGTTTTTCCTTCAAAGTACCTTGGAATGCCACTATCTATGGGAAAAGTTGATAATTCGGTTTGGACTGGTCTTCTTGAATGTGTGCAACTTAAGTTGGCCCCGTGGAAATGAGCTCTCCTTAGCAATGTTGGTAAACTCCATATGCTCATGTCTGTCATTCAAAGTACCTCTATCTATGTTATGTCGCTCTTCCATATGCTGATTGCTTGGACTGAAAAATTGGATGCTATCAAGAGGAGGTTTCTTTGGTTTGGGGTCGAAGAAAAAAAGAGACTTTCTTTGGTTGAATGGGGAAAAGTGTTCTCCCCAAATAAAAATGGGGGCCTCAATGTCTGTGATTCTCATCTTTTGAATATGGCCCTTCTCTCCAAGGTCAGCTGGAACCTCATGAACTCTTCTACAGATTGGGCTGATATTATGAGAGAAAAGTATCTATAGAATGGAGCTGGTCATAGCTTTATGGACCATCAACTACCTGCTGGCTCCAACATTTGGAACAATCTAGCTAAAACCATTCCCACTCTTCTTCAAGGTTGTCTCTGGTTGATTGGTGATGGGAATACTGTCAAATTTTGGAAGGACCCTTGGATCTGTCAACTCCCTTTGGATTACCACCCCCTTCTTCCTGCTTTGGAAATCTACCGTACAGAGTGGCTGGGCACTCATGTTAGTGATTATTGGGATCTCTATGTTTCTCCCCCGAAGTGGAAGATTGATCCTAGGTGGTTTGAAGGGCTTCTTCATGGTGTTGCTATGCAATTACTTCAACTTATGAATTGCACGAGATTCTATAGAACATATCAACTAGACCAATTAATTTGGAACAAAAACTTAGTTGGGGTTTACTCTGTCAAGTTGGGCTTTGCCCTTCTCTCCCCCAATTGGCCCCATTTGTTTGATTGGTCAAAGATGTGGACCCTCAAGGTGATGTTGAATGTTAGGTTCTTTTGGTGGACTGTCTGTCATGGAAAGATTCTCATGCTAGACAATCTCTAGAAGAAAGGCATTCAACTTGTCAACCATTGTCTGTTATGTAAAAACCATGAGAAAACTATTAGAGTAAAGAATCAATTTAATTTCATTGATTCAATTAACTTTGCTACCTCTTAAGATTTCACTTTATACACTTGCATTAGTCATTTAATAATTAAATCTAATTATTAAATGCCTATTTACCTATTAGGGTTTCCCATTAGGTTTTTCGATCTCCTTCTATAAGGATTGATCCATTGAATAGATCATTCCCAAAGATGACATACTGTGATGCGTTCCGTATAAGGTAACCTTTTTCATGACAGTTAAAGGTATCAGGAATGATTTGGTCATGGAGATAGGAGTATATGTGTTTATAGTGGGAGGAATCATGACTGACAACGTTGTAGATCATCTGGGTTTTTGGGCAATCATAGGCAAGGAATGACAGTGCTTCCACCATGAACTCATAGTGTAGCTCATGTTGGGGCTATTGTAGTAAAGATGAAAGTGTTCCCATGGCATCAGCAACCTTATTCTCCATTCTAGGTATCTGCTCAAAAGTGACTGAAATGAATTACTTCTTTATATCACCGACCATACACTTGTATGGAACAAGCTTTTCATCCTTTGTTTGATACACATCATTGACTTGGTGTATGACCAATTGTGAGTCTCCATGAATGTGTAGTTCTATTACTCTCCATTCGATTGCTATTTTCATCTTGTTTAACAAAGCTTCATATTTAGGTATGTTGTTGGTGCAAGGGAACTTGATCCTGAATGCTTTAGGAATGGAGTAACCTTGTGGTGTTATGAACAATATGTTAGCTCCGAACCCATTTTTTGTGTAAGATCTGTCAAAGAATAAGCACCATATTCTGGAGGATAGGTGCATGATAGATGAATCAGGAAATTCCATTTGCATTGGTTGGTCATCGAACATTGGAGCTTCAGCTAGTTGATCTACGATGACTTGTCCCTTGATAGATTTTTGCTTGACATACTCAATATCAAACTCGCTCAGTAGCATTAACCATTTTTCTAATCTACCAGTGACGGAAACTTTGCTTAACAAATACTTTAGTGGATCAATCTTTGCTACTAGTTGTGTTGTATGAGCTAACATGCAGTGCCTTAGTTTCTGTGACACAAAGATCACAGGTAGACACACTTTTTCTATCATAGAATAGTTCTTTTCATACGCCACCAATGTTTGAGTGATATAGTAGATGTCTCTTTCTCTTTTGTTCTCATCATGTTGCACCAACAATGCCCCTAGTGATGTATCTGTTGCGGAGACATACAATATCAATGGCTTTCCCTGAATAGGAGGCATGAGAATTGGTGGATTTTCCAAGTATTGTTTGATATAATTGAAGTTCTTGTCATATTCTTCACTCTAGTTGTAAGTCACACCTTTATGAAATGTTCTAGTTAAAGGTTGTGATATGTCAGCTAACTGAGAGATGAAGCACCTGAAAGATTGTATCCTTCCTTGTAGAGTACGCATTTGACTAATGTTCTTAGGAGGTTGCATCTCCATGATTGCTTTGACTTTTTTTTGGATCTACCTCAATACCTTTCTTTGAAACAATGTACCCTAGAAGCTTTCCTGAAGTGACACCAAAGACATGTTTCTTAGGATTTAGTCAGAGACTAAATTTTCCCATTCTATCTAGTATTGTACCTAATTCAGATAGGTGTTCTGATCTCTTCATTGATTTAGCTAATGTATCATCCACATAGTCCTCCATGTTTTTGTGCATCATATCATGAAAGATAAACATCATAGATATTTGATATGTAGCACCACCGTTCTTAAGACCAAATGGCATTACGTTCCAATAGAAAGTACCCTATGCATAGGTGAAAGTTATTTTCTCTTGATCTTCTGAAGCTATCTTGATTTGGTTGTATCCAAAGAAACCATCCATTAAAGAGTACATTTCAAATCCCGCAATCATGTTCAATATCATATCGATGTTTGGTAGTGGAAAATCATCCTTAGGGAACACCTTGTTTATGTCTCTAAAATTGGTGCATACTCTAATAGATTTATATGGTTTTGACACTGGAACTATGTCTGGGATCCATTCAACATAGTCTATGACTTAGATGAATCCGGCTCTAAGAAATTTCTCTAGCTCATCTTTGACAAGGAGTGCAACATGAGGATGCAATTTTTGCAACTTTTTCTTGATTGGTTTAACTCTTGGAGCGATAGAGAGATGATGCATGATGCGATTAGGATCTAATCCTAGCATATCTGAATATTTCCTTGCAAATTTGATCTTTTAATCTATTAAAAATTTTGTGAATGCCTATTTTTCTTCTTTTGACAGAGATTGTGCTACATGATTTAATAGAGGATCCTCTAATGTGCCTAGATTGATAGATTGAGTTGGTTCTATCAAAAATGGTGATCTATCTTGTAAATGACTCAGAAGGACATCAAATATCATCTTTAGGCACCTCAGAGAGGTTTTCACCTTCGGATACATCTTGTTTTTACTATTTTTGGCTTTGAGACTGCCACATAGTGGTTTTCACCCTTAGAGCTCTTGTTTCTTTTGCTTTTATTCTTTTGATTGAGATATTTGATAGCCAACTCCGTCATGCTCACACTAGGTTCACTGATGGAAGTCGTCGTGGGTTCTACTGCGTTGAGGTAGCATGTGAGAGCGTAGTCTATTCAGAAAGTATGGATGTCTTGGCTTGGATCATCGGATGTTTGGTCAATAAGCTTAGGATGTTGGATAGTAAGCGTAGGAAAGGATTGGTTGATAGTGTTCACACATACAGTGTTGTCATCATTGGTCATGATCCGACTCTTGAATTTAAAGGTGATATTACTACTCAAGATATTCAGTTCATTAAGTGTCTCAATGTCATCGTTGGATCCTGTGTTAGTAATAAGCGAATCAGACTCACAAGATCCATCATTTCATTCTAGACTCACATTGGACGTAGGTGCGTATTGGTGAATAACATATATATGTTTTTCTATTATAAGCTCATCTTCTTTTGGAACAATTTCCCATCCATAGTCATTAGATTCTTCGTCGGGATCTTTGGGAAAGTCAAGAACATGTGTAAAATCAGGACAAATCCCCCAAGCAGGGTTGCCTTAAGAGTTTGAGGGAAATTCATACTTGTGAGAATCTATCTCAGAATCACTACAATGTCCCAAATGTTCAGCTAATGTGAGAGGTATACCTTCTTCTTCCTATTTGGTTTAGGATCAGTCAGTTCTTGTGTTGCGACTGTCTCTTGTGTAGTAGTAGGTTCTTGTGTGTCTACTACATTGATTCTCTCTTTAAGTTTCTTTTCCTCCTCAAGAAGGTCTAAGATATGTTGAGGTATATGTTCATAAGGAAAAACATCTATTGTGTCTGAATCATCACTGTCTGAGTGTTGTGTTTCTTCCTTTTGCTGAGTATCTATTTCTATTTCTATCTGTTCTATGACATGTGTAGAGCTTCCACTAAGATGGAAATGATTCTTCTGATAACCTATTCCTGTAGTATCTTTGGTTGTCCTCCCATAGTGTTCAATGGGTTTGATGATACCTTTGCCTCTTGTTCCTTGAGGTCCTTTTCCAGTATATCCCATTTTAGAAATGATCTTGTGTCCTGGTCCATAATATTTTGAAGGAATCTTAGGTGATTTAGAGTCACACTTTTGAACTGTTTGTGATTGAGACTCATCTTTGTATAACCAAGCTAATATAGCCTCTTCCTCATCTGATTCTTGTTTGGACATTTGTTTTATGATGAAACTCCCATTGAAGATAACTTGGGGCTCTTTAGTTGTAGCTTTCACTTTCTTTGAAGGTTTTCCATAAGACTTGGGCAAAAGTGGGAGGGATGTGAGAGATAGGACTGGTTCCATAGTGTATTCCCCCATGCCTGTATCTTTGATCTTGATTTATTTTGTTGTGTCTTCCATTTTAGATGTAGATGCTATATCAACTTGTTTGGTGGAAGACTCTTTGTTGTGTGGGACAAGTTTATCCGCACTTTCCTTCAAAGCATTGCAAGATGCTGGCATGTTTGTGGGTATAGTGATCTCTACTCCATCATAGGGAAATTTGACACATTGGTGGTATGTTGATGGAATAGCTTGCATTTCGTGAATCCAGGGCCTTCCCAAAAGGATGTTATAGGCCAGTGGGAGGTCCAACACTTGACAAGTGATATCTTTGATGGTAGGTCCTATTCTGATAGGTAACACAATGACTCCTTTTGAGGACCTTTCTTGCTTGTCATATGATTTTATGGTTATTTTCTTTTTAGGATCAATAGCATCTTTTGACAATCCCAGTTGTGTAACCAGTTTATAAGAATAAATGTTTAGACCAGCTGCCCCATCTATCAAAACACACTTGACAAGACAGTTTTCAATGAGGACTTCAATGTGCAAGGGCTGGTTATGCGGATGACTCAATGAGTTATCATCTTCCTCTAAAAATGAAATATACTGAGGGGACACCAAGTGACTCACCATGGTTTGGAACCTATCAAGACCAAGATTGTTAGGAACATTAGAACCAATAAGAGCTTTGTCTAGAATCTCACGATGAGCAAGAGAAATCCGTAGTAACTTGAATATAGAGATCTTGGCGTTAGTGTGCTGTAGTTACTTGATGATGTTGTAGGACATTGTTTTGGACTCTTTAGAATTAGAAGATTTAGGTGCAGACACAAGATTGAATGGTACATTTGGGGCATTTGATGAACCCAAGTTTAATCCTTGGAGAGTTAACTAAGCTTGAGATCGAGTGACTGCATTAGCCGACCTATTGTCTCTCTCCTTTTTGACAATAGTGATGACATTGCAGTGTTGAGATGCGCATGGCTCTACCATGTTGATGACATCATTGTTGCTAGAGTAAGTGTAATTGATTTTAGCACCCATGTTTGGTTTAGAAGATGAATTTCCTTGAGTGTGTTTTGGGAAAGGTTCCATGAATGTTGTATGATTGTTATTGGATTTATGGTTGTCAATCACAATTTCTCTAGTGTCAATTTTTTCTTGAATGAGATGTTTCAAATGTATGCAGTTGTTGGTTTTATGACCCTTGTTTTGATGGAAATCACAGAAATCGATCTCCTTCCACTATTTAGGTTTGACTTTGGGGTCATATGGTTTGATCTTAGGTAAGGTGATGATATTGTTTTCCAATAATGTTCCCATTGCAGATTCCAAGGACTCACCCAAAGGAATGAACTCACATTTTGGTTTTGTAACCCACAGTTTATAGTCATTTGACTTTTTAGCAGGTTTAGTTGTTTTCATTTCTGAAGCTTTTATGGCTTGAGTGCCAATCGTGAGATTAAATGTTGGTGCTTTAGGTGGAGCTGTCATGCCCAAAATTTGAGCAAAACACAACTTACGCAACTAGGAAGTGAAGCCCTAATTGGCACAAGTCTCTGTGTGCACGCAAAATGGTGCAAGGAGAAAACAAACGACTAGAAACATTGAAGTATTTAGCAACACCCTAAAGGGTCAAACCATACTAGTTTGACCTTGTTTGACCAAAAGTGAAACCTCATCAAACAACTCCAAACAAGCTACAAGGTTCCCTAGACTACTAGCTTTGACTGACACACAAATCGGGACAGTTGACTAAAAGTCAACTAGAGTTGACTAAAAGTCAACTAGAGTTGACCAAAAGTCAACCATCACTGAAATATGCACAACCAAGCTAAAAGGGTATAAAAATACAACCAAGAATACTTGGGCATGCATACTGAGGTGTTTGACCAAGAGTTGACCAAAAATTCAACTATGCCCAAACATGTCCGAGAAGGTTCCACAAGGGTAAAAATATGTCAAGGAAGGGTTTGTGCATGCAAACCAAGGTTATGTCAAAGGTTTGACTAATGTTGACCAAAATTCAACCGTGCATGATATTTGGTCATCAAGTCTATCAAGGTCAATAAGACCCTGGACGAGACCATAGGGTTATGATATGTAAAAAATAAAATAAATTGATAACATCGTAAAAGAATATTTAAATAACTATTAAATAAATCTTTAATAAAATAATCAACTCTTTTTTAGAAATTAACCATGTCTTTGCAAAATAAATTTACACTATATTATTTAATACAAAAATAAATTAAATGATCTTACCCATTTACATAGAAACTAATTATAAATATGCCAATGATAAAAATATTTTAGTCAACTACTTAAATGAAGAACCAATTTAAATGATATGAAATTGAATTTAAAATTAACTATAACAAATATTTCTAGTTAGAGTTTTAAATCAACTAACTATCCCTATCGTTCCAAATTTTCATTTAAACAAATTAATAATAAGACAAAATTAAACCTAAGAGATCACTTGATAATATATTTAACATACTTATTTAATAGACTTAGTAATCTAATAAATAATCTCAGTATACATAAGATTATACATTACGAGTTAATATTTAGTTAACTCTGTAAATCCAAAATAACTAATTTATCTTTATTAGATAAAAGGACTAATTTAAAAAGAATATAAATTCAAGTTAAACATTCAAGAATTTACCCCTTACTAACACTTAAATAAAATATTCCACTCTACATTTAGTGAAATTACCCAAGTAAAAAAATAGTGTTTAAAATAATCTCATTTAAATAAATAAATTTAAATTTATTTGTTTAATTATTTAACTTGCTAAACTAAAATCTTTAATCTAGATTTTATAGGGCTATATTTTCCAATACCAAATTTAAATAAAAAATTTTATTAAAAAAACAAATCTATTGAATGAAAATTTAAACATATATATATATATATATATATATATATATATATATATATATATATATATATATATATATATATATATATAATAAAATAATAACTACTCTAAGCTTCTAAGCTTCATATTTAACCAACTATATATTGAAATAAACACTAAACAATTTGGAAGGAAAAAAATTACATGCAATCCTAATCTAAAATCCAAACTTAAAAACATAATATTATTTCTTATAAACTAAAACTAACTATTTAATCACATTACAAAACAAGAGCTGTGTTACAGCAAGAGTCTAGCCTAGTAGGAAATAAAATCATGATTAAGAAAAAAATTAAAAGACAAATTGAGTAGTTGTAAGATAGAGTTTAAATATTAATTTAATATATTTTAATTTAAATAAAAATCAATATATTATAATATTATAAGTTTTTATTTAAATTGTAATATTTTATAAAAATAAATAGTATATATAAAATATAGTTTTTTAACTTTAATTTATTGATATATAATAAATATGAAATAAAAATTTCATAAGAACCTAACAATTTTTCAAAAAAAATTTGTGCACTAAGATTCAAACTAAATGGACCAATCATAGGTTAAAGAAATAATTTTGAATATTGCATTTATACTATGAAAAACATAAAATTTATAATGGAACATAAAATATACTAAAATATTATTGATTCATGCAAATTAGTTTTAATCACCTATTAAGCTTAACAATCCATAATATTTAATGACTAACTATTTAATCTTACAATCACATATATCTTTTTTAAAATGTTATGATTATTTTTAATATTTATATCATATTTTTATTTATTAACTTGTTTATTAATAATTTTATTAACTTATTTTTAATATATTAGTGTTTCAATTAATATGGTATAAATTAGTTATTAACTTATAAATTAATACCATAGTTAATAACTTATTTAATATAATATAAGTTACTAGTTTGCTTATTTAAAAAATAAAAATGCTGGTTGAGATAATGAAGATACCAGATGCAACTCCTATAGCTGCAATAAAATTCATTCCCAATTTTAATGCTATTATCGAGTGTTAAAGGTCAACAGATGAAAAAAATTAAACTCTAAAATTACCTGCTTCAATGGAGGACATCCACTTCTTCTTACGGTTGGGAAGTTTTCCTTCATCAAAAAGGAGAACTATTCAATAAAACTTTAAAATAAAATAATGCTTATGCTTCAATTTCTCAATTCAGTTTTAAACAAGCCATAGGCCAATTTAGATTACCAAAGACTGTGATTGCTAACTTCTGCCCAGTGCTGCAGTGACCAGTAACCCCACAGATGTAATAGTGAGAACCTGATTCTGTGAGATAAACAGTGGTAGGTCCAGTTGTATAGCTTTTCAAACGACTAGTTGCAGTACAACTATTGTAATTTGCTCAAGTCACTTGAAGAACATTATGAACATTTGAAGCAAAGTTGAACACTGCAGTAAGTTTAAATAAAATCAATCATACGAAAATATACATATATTTATTAAATTAACAAATTGTTTTTAGTTGAAATTCAATAATTTCATTGAGCTTATTTTAGAACAGTCCATCTATAAAATCAATCCCCTCAATAAGTATATTTTAATTCATTAGATCCATAATACAATCTGCCAGACAAGAATGACATTTTACACTTGGTTTGTACAGCTGATGAAGTCAGATTACCAATGCTTACAATAGAAACCCTCTGTTCTTACCATGAAGGCCAATGTTACTTCAAAACTAAATGCATTTTGGAAAAAAAGCAAATGGAGTTTTGATAAACAGAAACCCAGAGAGGTTTAGGGAGAGGATTCTACTAGGATCGGAGAACTCTGTTTCAAACTCAAAGTAAATCTCTCCAAAACAGGGAACAAGGAGAAATTAAACTCAAATCAATGTAACAGATATGAGATACCCTTAGTGTAACTGTGTCAACATTTCAAATCCTACCCCTCCCCGTTCCCACCTAGAACTTTGTATTGAAGGCTTTGCTTAATCAAGGGTCATGAGGCAAAGTGGATGTTGGTATGATAATCTGGGATGATTCAAGCCATCCTAGGCATACACCCTTCACCACTAACACAAGGAAGAAAATGGGTCTTCTAGGTCCTATTCCATTTGATGTGACAAGCTTAAAAAGCCCAGACAAAACAAAATCTTGACTTTAAAACCCATCTCGTCTGAATCCTCCCAAAAAATCATCCTCATCTCTCAAATCCTCACAAAAGAAGGAAAAAGAATTCAAATTTTGAAAAACAGTGGTCTGAAAAGAATCCCTCTTCAGATTGTTAAACGAAACCCTTGACTGCCTATAACCGACAAAGCCAGGCATAGAAACTTACCAAGTGAATCTCCAACTTTGAAGGTTATAGTGGCAGCCCAGTTGTCGTAAAGCAGCAAATTGCCAGAGGGCACAACCCACCTGGTGCTGCCTCCCACAGTGTAACTCGTCATAGTAGCTGGTGGTGTTGATAATGGTGGCGATGGTGATGATGTTGGGGAGGGGATCCCATAAGCTGATGCTAGTGAGACTGTGATTGCTAACTTCTGCCTAGCGTTGCAGTGACTAGTAACACCACAGATGTAGTAGTGAGGGCCTGATACTATGAGATTAATAGTGGCAGGTCCAGTATTATAGGTTTCACCAATCGTAGAACAATTGTTGTAATATGCCAGATTCACTCAAAGAACATTATGGACATTTGTAGTGAAATTGAACACTGCAATAAGCAAATTTAAAATCAGTCATATGAATGTAAACATATATTTGTTGAAGTTGAGAGGAAAGTGAACAAAAACTGGAATCAATGTTTTAGGCTAAGCCTGAAAAGAATCTGCTATTTAGTATTTTAAACAAAACCCATGACTGCCTATAAGCGAGACAAAAGCGGGGCACTTAAACTTACCAAGTATGTCTCCAGTTTCGAAGGTCTTATTGAAAGCCCAGTTATCATAGAATGCATTATCATTGGATACCTTAAATAAAATAAATATTAGAGCATCCCCTTTCCTCTTCAAATCAAGTAAGTATACAGTACATGAGCTACACAATTTCCTCTTATTACATTATAGTTAAATCCTTAAAGAAAATTCCAAAGCACACAAAAGTAAAAACCTCCTGTACAAAACTCAGTCACTTATCAAATGGTTTCCAGTAGCAAATTAACGGTGAAAAAAGCTGTGAAAACCAAAACCGCCGTACCGACAATGCAATTCGTCGGAGCTGTGCTACTGATCTTCCCCACAACTGCAAGAAATGGCGATGGAGACGGCGGTGTAATGGAGGTTATGGTAGACATGCTTGGAAATGGCGGCGCAGAAATTGAAGCCATTGGCGTCGGCGTTACAGTGGATGGTGGAGTTGCAGAAATCGATGGGCTTGGAGCTGAGATGCCCTGATTTGGGGGAAATAAGGGCGTCGACAATGGCGGATATGGGGTAACAGACGGGGAAATTACAAGGACAGAATTTGGAGGTCGAGAAAATGCAGGGACAGAAATTGGAGGTCGAGCATATGCAGGGACGGAAATTGGAAGTCGAGAAAATGCAGGAACGAAAATTGGGGGATGGGAAAATGAAGGAACAGAAATCGGGGGTTTGGAAAAAGTAGGGACGAAAATTGGGGGTTGGGAAAATGCGGGAATGGAAATTGAGGGTTTGGAAAATGCAAGGACAGAAATTGAGGGTTGGGAAATCTTGGAAAATGGAGACAGACCAGGAGATTGGAAAGGAAAATTTGTCGGTGCAAGCATGGGAGATGGAGTAGGAGTAGATTTCTGTCCAAAGATTTCTCTGGGCAGTAAAACTTTGGGAATAGCAAATATGGCGAGGGGTTTCTAATCAAAAACCGTATGCAGGATGCAGGGTATTTTAATTGATTTGACATATTTTTAAAAAATTTAGATGGGAAAAATAATTAAACCCCCAAGGAAAAAGTATATTAGCTAATAAGAAAAAAAAATATTTTACAAAAAATTCAAAATAAAAATAAAGGCGTTTCAAACATTAGAAATTATTTTTAATATTTTGTATAGGCACTTTTTTCAAGACAAACTAATAGAAATAAATCAACTGAAAACATAAGTCTCAGCCTATAAATAGGCTGAATAGGCTGGACTAACAAACTAAATGAAATAACCCTTATTTAATATACCCACTTGCAAGTTGCAAAGCTTGTGCTTGTCTCACCTACCCAACAAATCATCTTTCATCCTTATCCTTCAACCACCAATTTTATGCTTAATTTTACACCTAATTTATATTATCCATTGTCCAAAAGGGAGCCATAGTGCCGAAACACAAAATATTGGTGGGCTGTAAAATATTAATTAAAAAATCAGATGCCATTAACGATGATTACATCATTCTGTGCGTTATCATAATCATACCTCCCTTTTTTATATATTTTATTTAATAAGTTTTATGTTTTTTTAAAAGCACCCAGCTCTATCTTGCTAAGAATATTTATTACTCTAAGTTTAAAGTATGTATTAATCATTTATTAATAAGTAAAACAAGAAAATATTAATTTGCTTGTGGAAGGGGAAATTTCTTGAATTACAAAATAGTAGACATTTAGAAAAAAAATTTAAAAAAATTAGTTGCATATTTGAATTCTATAATTCAAACTAAACAACATGTAGAAAACAAAATTTTATTTTGGGTATTTTAGATTTTGACAAAAATTTAAAAATAAAATTAAAAAAATGCTAAGTGTAAAATAATTTAATTTTGAACAATCATTTTTCACTTTCAACCATTTAATATATCCACTTATAAGGTACGTTAAATTGTTAGATTATATACAATATTTGCACAATCATTTTATGCAACCAAACTACCTTAATCTTTTAATAACGAATTTAATTTAACATTTCAAATTGATATAACATAATAACTAAGAAAATTACAATTTAAATATTTGTTCAAGAACTTT
The DNA here is from genome assembly GCA_027943335.1 of Chamaecyparis obtusa. NCBI lineage: Eukaryota > Viridiplantae > Streptophyta > Pinopsida > Cupressales > Cupressaceae > Chamaecyparis > Chamaecyparis obtusa. The sequence continues at coordinate 1,273,978 of BSBK01000897.1, read as the reverse complement.
TTTTTTCTTTAAAACCATTAGTTTCCTAATAATATCAAACATATATGGTAAGGGAAATCAGAAAATTATAATTGCCACATAATCCATTTTAACAAAACTTTAAATTTTCCCATAAGCCACTTTCTCAAATGTATTGCAAATTGCCATTGTTTTAAAAAAAAAATACAAGGAATCCTAGATTCCATTTTTTTTGAATTTACACATGAAATGATAAAATTCAACAAGTTCAAAACTAGAATTTCTCTAAGTCCACAAATCCTACAAGCCCTGCATCAACTGGGTACTTGTATATGCAAGGTTGACCATAGAGGCTCACCTCCCAACCTAGCCCTTTTCAAGGCCGCCCATGAGCTAGGGGATCCAATTTGGAACGGGGTTCAAACAGACACTCATACATGAAGAAAACAAGCAAGATATAAGGCATACAAAATATATTCCCAACAGAGTTTTTACAAGAGGAAGGCCTCCAAGAGACCTTCCCAAAAATGGGGTAGAGGTGGACTACCAAGAGGAGAAGCCACAACAAGATAAAACCATCCCAAGCCACACATGGACTTGGGAAGACCATCTCCAAGAGATACGGTCTAACTCTCCTTATGCCCCTAGGTGCCCGTAGGCTACGTTTGGCATCATGGGTTTCGTGGAACCCCATGTTTTATCCCTCCACACATGGGAGACTCTGCACATCCCGGGTCTACTTCCTACTACCGCCTTCAAGGTTACTCCATCCTCCCTAAGGTGAGTAAACCTTGAAGAATCCCATCCCAAAATGCAATCATGAATTTAAAACAACATTTTTGCAAAATATAAATTTTAAAATATGAACCATAAAAAAAGCTATGGACTCCATTAATGGAGCTCCAAGCTCAAAACCATGCAAGAAATGCAAACAAAACACAAGAGCCTACCTTTAACCAAGGTTGAAAATCTGAAAACCTTGAAGCTCCTTACAACTAGCCTCTTCCCTAAGCTTTTTTCCAAAGAGTGGTCTCCAAATCTAGAGAATGGGTGATCAACTAAACCTTCCTCCAAACTTCTCCTAAATAGGCAAACCTCCTAAAATCTAGGAGCCAATTAGAAGAGGGGAAGAAAATTTCATTCCCTTCTTCCCACTTGCCTTCCTTCACCATAAATGGAGTTGAATGCAAATTTGGAAAGAAGAGAGAGGTTAACCAAAACCTCACAACTCTTCAATTTCGACCAAAATGAAAACCTTGACTTTAGGCGAGTCATAAATGAGTTTGCAGGCTCTTAATAGGTTGAAAATGACCCCTAACCCCTAAGGTATCAACTTGGGTAGCTAAAATTGACCCCAGTTAGCCTATGGGAGCCCAAATGGCCCTCCTAAACTCCACCTAAAGTTTACACATAGATTTCAAGTCTTGATTGACTATCTAGAAACTTCACAACCCAAGGTAAGTTGATCTTACCCTATGGTTACACCCTAGTCAAGCCCTTGACCCAATCAAATATAAAATACTAACCATGCCAACACATAAGCCACAATTTGCCAAATTTGGCACATTTATTAAAATAAATGATATGGCTAATTCACATAGACATTAACTAAATTAAATACACACATGCAAACCACATTTACAAATAGAAAAACTATACAATGAGGTTCACGTTTCTTTATACAAAGAGAACCTTGGAATGCATGATATAAACATAGGTTCCAATACTGGATCCCCGCATCTAGATCCATGGTCAACTTATCCTACACACTCATTGCACACATCAGTAGGTCCAATCAACATGATATAAATACAATACATCATCAATACTGCATGGTTTGAACTATGTTTGTGAATCAATCAACTAAGCATAACTTCGGTTTCCTAAACCAACTTTTCATCGCAATAGTTTTAAACATCATATAACATCATATGTGACATCATCATAACTGAAACTGAATCAAAACATATAATATCTCAAGTGTACCCTGATTACATAATTAGGTACCAAACATATAACATAGGATTCAACAAATCCTCAAATACATAGGTGTCCCAAATAGTCAAGTATGTCTGTAAAATAAGTACTGAAAGCATGGAAAACAAAGCAGTATTATATGACTGTCTAGTAGGTCTCACAAGAGCACTGATGTGATCAACAACACCATCTGTGATAATAATTTTATTCTTGTTCTAGAATTTGACTTTATCTTTCGTATTGGAACTAGAACCTGAATCATACTTGTTTTCTTTATGAAGTGATATGTCTCCCTTAGGAACAAGTACGTCCTCTATTCTTATGGAACTATCTACCATTTTGTCAAATGAGGTATGATTTTGCATCTAGATATGATAGTTAATTTCTGGGACTAGATTATTGATGAAGATTTCTAGTTTCTCCTTTTCTGGAATCTTTCAAGCATAGTGAGAACTTTTTTCTCTAACGTTTAAGGAAAGTCAGGAAGGGGTCTCCTAACTTCTGTTTTAAATTGAAGATATCGATCATGGTGACTGGATGTTGGATTTTGTAGGAGTATTTTTAATAGAACAATTTGATTATCTCCTCAAAAGTCTCAATGGTTGGAGGTATTTTAGAGAACCAATTGATGGCTTCTCCTCCCAAAGATCATGGGAAGAGACGCATTAAGAATGTTGGTTCAAGCATGAACTTCATGGATAGAGTGTAGAACTCTTTGACATGATCCAAAGGATCTGAATTTCTATCATATTTGTCATATTTAGTTAGTTCCACTCCTTTAGGGAATGGTGGTATTTACAAGCTCCGATCAAATGGAAATAGACAGGGAATCCATAGAGAATTCATTGGGTTCTTTCTCTTTTTCTAGCTTGTTAAGTTTGACTTGCATAGCATGCATCTGTTTCATCATAGCTGTGATAGGGGTCTCTTCCTCATGTGTAATGATATCTTCGACATTAAATTTGTTAGGAATTTTGGCACCCTATCATACCAATTCAAGGAAGTATGTCTCTTTGTCTTCTCGTAAGAAGTGTTTCATCATTTTCTTAAAGAGATCATCATTCTGGTATTGTGCTATTTCAGAAGGTGTGGGTTCTTGATCTCCACCATGCTCAAAGTGGTGACCCTGTGATCCCTGGTTAGTTATTCCTTGAAACATGGCAGCGTTTTGATTGAGATCTTGTGTTGATGCAAGAGGGGTTGTGTGACCTCCTTTTAAGCACAAATTGCCAAGGGCGTCTTCTTCATAAAGATTGGTAGCGTACAATTGATGAAATGTCTGAGAAATAAGAGAAGATGAAGGTGATGCTTTTGATTCTTCTCTTGGTTTTCTATGTGAAGAAGCTCTAGTTTCCACCATTAACCTTAGGTGAATCTTTAGAGCAAGATAAGACATTTGACAGATAATCTGATTTAGGAAATATCGAGTGATGCAACCTTGTCAAGATTGAATTGGATTGTTGATGAAAAAGATTGATTAGACATAAATAAAGGATATTGTGCCCGAGACGTATGGGTACACACAAAAAAATGGTGGACATGAATTCACAACACTTAGCCTTTTTGAGATGATGAATCGAGGTTGTTCTGACAAGGTTTTTGACACAAGATGAAACAGGATTCAGATTGATCAATCAGATGACAAATTGAGCTAAATAGATCACTTCTGGGAAAATAAGATGGATATGTTGTTTCTCTGCTCTGTTATTGACATAGTGAATATTCTTATAGAATTTTGATAATATCTGAAGGTTAATTGGATTTTTGTCTAAAGTTGGATTTTTGGCATATTTGTGCAAGCTATTGTATGACAGTATCTAGGCTCATATGACATGGAATGAGGTCTGGCATGACACTTGCAGAATCTCATACGACAATTGAAACCAAGGATTATTTTCGCTTGGGATTCTTGGCAACTCTCATACGATACTGTATGGCTTCTTGTACGACCCTTGGGGGGTTTTGATACGATACTTGAAGGAACAATGTAATTGTCATACGATAATTACAGGGTCTGGATGACAGTTGACACCAGAAAAGGATTTTGCTGCAGTTTTTCAGTATTTTTGGTGTTTTCAGTCTCAAAAATGGTTTGCAAATTTCACTGTCTAGTTTTCAAAATCTTTGTATTGGATTGTCTGAGGGTGTTTAACATAGCAATAGGCTCACAATCACATCAAAAATTTGGGAACTGACTCAATGAATCAAACACACCTAGCCTTAACCTAACTAGGAGAAGATATGTATTACTTGCTCATTGACTTCGGGACACACTCAGTGACTCCTCTGAATATGGTGGTCCAACAATATGCAATAGATGTTGAAGCCCATATTAACTGAGTTCAAACATCAAGGAGGGCTCGATATGACAAGTGTCTTGGGGTGATTAGTATTCATCTCGCACAAGCACTAAAAATCATTCAGAGGTAGATCAGTAGCAAATTAGCTTAGGATGCTAATCAAGACATCTATTCACAACTATCTCCCATTGTCCCACAAGCTGGATTGAGGTGTATAACTCTATGAGTACTTTGATCTGTGTAGTCTCACAAATTAGATTTAAGTGGCTCCATTCTACACAAAATCAAAGCATGTTCATGGAATGAATCCAAGGAACAAGTGCAGCTATGTCTTCCGAGGCTTTAACCTCAAGAAAGCGTAGAATTTTATAGTGGCGTGGAAGAGTCAGCTTAATACTTGTCCCCACTTGGGTCGTTCCTGGGAGCTTTTTACCTCACCGACAGGCCCTTTGAAGGATTAAAGTAAATGTGAGGTTGGGGACCATAGGATCTAGGTTTTTGATTCTCTGAGAAGAGAAGAGCATAATTCCCTAACCTTGTCCTTTTCCCTATCCAAGACATGCCAAGCAGAATTAATCTAGAGAAAGTACGCAAACTAGCACTGGGGAAGATACCTTCTGGGTTTCTGATTCTCCTAAGAAGGATAAGAGCATAATCCCCTCAATATATGCCTCAATGGCAATAGATGCATGTACCTAATTAACTAGGTTCCTATGAAAATGAAATATTAAGCAAACAAAATATTTTCTCGATGAAGAATTGACAACCTACAAAACCACTTGTCAAAAATCTTTGTTGATTGAGATTCTTTGGTATGTGATTTTCTGAAAGGATTTCTAGCAAAATAATGGCTTAGAAGACAAGACAAGAAGAGGCCAAAAGATAAATTTTTATGCTCACGTCTTCGCCTCACGTCCTGCAAAAAGGCATTAGGCTATCAAAATGATCATGAACCAGAAAACAAAAAATGTTAGGGTCAACCGTCAGTCAAATCTCTAAATCAAATATCTCAAAAACTAATCAAAAATCCCATACAACAATTGAAAAACTAGCATGAAAAGTCATACGATAATATACTTGTGCCCATACAACACTTCAGATACGATACAACAATGGGTACCTGCAAATACGAAACTTCAAGTTTGATAGGACAAAGTATAACAACCGATACGACACTTCAAAAATGTCATTTGTCATATGACAGACAAAGACTTCTGATATGACAATCTAAAAATGTCATACGAGATTGTACGAAAAAATTATCGAAACTCGAATCTTGAATAAAAATTATTAGAAAATGGATGAAATGAAAAATGGAAACCCGATGCTGGGCCCCACGGTGGGCATCATAAATGTGTGTGTGAAAATTATACCTATTCAGAAGACACAACACATCAGTAAAACATTATTGATCAATGATAGAAAAATATATAGTAAAAAATATATCATTAATTAGGTGATTTACTGCCTTCTAGTAGATGCAAGTATGGTATTATTAGAATATGACTGAGATCAGTGACAATGCAACATCTAAATGAAGGATTTGAATGCAAAAGCTATGAAATAGATGCAAGATTTAATCTATATTTTTGGATTTTCTATGTAAAATAACAATGTATGCTATATAAAAAAATGATCTAAACTTGATGACAATGAATTGTATCTATGCTATGGATGCAAAAATAAGAAAATCAATGTTAGTGTGTGATGATGATAATCACCTTCATGAAATTAAGATCTAATAGAAACAATTGAAAGTAAATACATTGCAAATCTAATTAAAATTGAAACTAAGATCCATAACATCTCATGGTTCTCTAGAAAGAGGTGGTAAGTGAAGCTCTCGGCTCAAATCTCCACTAGTGACACTTCTAAAATGAGAACGTATGTTTCTATGCTTGTATAATAATGATTCTAGCTCAAATTGACAAGATATAATGCAATTTACTCTAAAATGCTCTTAGAATGCTCTCAATTGCCTATAGTAACAATGCTTTGCAAATGAATTTCTAAGATGATCATTGCTCTCAAAATGCTTCATATTTATAATAAATTCTCAAGGGTAGGGGGTAGAGTGAAGTAATCATGATTTACCTTAGGTTGAGTCAAATACTTTGCTTTGTTCATAAATGGGGGGACAATTTAAAGGTTTGTCTCAAAGCTTTGGACAAAAGGACAAGATTGAGTGGTTGAGATTGAAACTTTAAAATGAGTGATTGAGATTCATCCTTTTTGAGTTATTTATGTCTTTTTGTCCTCAATTCTTATTGGTTGCTCAACTTTCTTGAAAGATATTAGGAATTATTAAATTCAATTAATTAATTAAATTTAGCCATGTAAGGGTAATAGGTTCATTTTGATTTTTGATTTAAACAACTATACACTTAATTGAATAAAATCTATTATGTATTGCTTTTGGCCCCTTTAAGCTTTGATTTAATTATTTGACATCCTTATTTAATTTTTCCTTTGCTTTAATTGATTTTTGTCCAACTTGATAGAATTATGTCCATTTTAATTGATTTGATCCCTTTTGATTGAGTTAATGCATTTTGATGATTATGAACCATTTTATTGATTTTTGCAATTTTAAAAGCACTTGTCCAATTTTGCATGTCTGCAAATGCCCCTCTTTGAATTGATGTGCGAAGAACATTGATTCAAAGATTCTTGAAATCCTGATCGCTTTTTAGGTCCTAATTGTTGATTCCCTAATATGCCTCTGATACTGATTGATTGCTGCCCCTGATATGATATTGATTGCTACCTCTCATACATATTTTTTTGATGCCCCACTAATTCCAATGATGTTTGATTTCAATTTTAATTTAATACCCTAATGCCCCCTCAGAAATTAAAACATATTAATAGTTTGATTTGAAAATTTTGATTATGTTTGATTCATTGAATATGTTTTCATTTCTGAAAAACTTGATGATATGTTATGATTCAGGATGCCCTGGTTAGTTTGATATGTCAATATATAGTTTAAGCCAAATTCACCCTCCAAAATCAGGTCAAAATAGCTTAAATAGGTTGAAAAACCTTGTTTTACTATTCATTTTTACTTTTGTCTTTGGTGTTTTTGCTCTAATCTTGCAGTGAATTTTGAGATGGTTGTCCCTATTTGAGAGTAACAATTCGAGAGGTGTTGGAGATATGAGAGGCCACCTAAGTAATGACCTCCTGTAAGTTATTTCTAACCTCTTATTTGTATTTATTGCTCATTTATTAGCATTTATTGCAATTTCTTGTTTCATCATTGCATTTAATCTGCAAATTCACACCTAGGAATATTTTACTATCGCTTAGACCCTTGAACTATCGCATCTGCGCTTTTCTTTCACACTTCTGTGTAGTTTAATGTCGCTTAAAAAGCTTTCATCCTCGCCTGATAATACGATACTCACACGTACAACTAGGTCAAAATGCCCATTTTCATATAGTCTATTGCTTAGGAAACCCTAGCAAATTTACTATCACCTAGGCCACCTTTTGTTGTCGCCTAGCATGTTTCAGTGTCGCGTAGCAGAAGAACTATCACCTAACACCTGAATAATGTTGCTTCACAACTTTTTCCTGTCGCTTAGGAGGAATGTCACCTGGGATGATTAGAAACACGCCTGGATACTTTTGAAAAAAAAAAATTATACATTTTTTTTTCACACTTGTACTTGATTGTGTCTGATGAAAAATTTGATGACTTCCAATGCTCGAGTCGAATGTTTAGATTAGGTCTATTGCTTTCAACAAAATGAATGGATTATGATATTAGGATAGTGTTACCAACGAATGTGATGTGTCAATCTGATTAGGATAGGATATTGATAGGATAAATCAATCAGTGTGAAAATTGATATGATTTGATACTGCTGCTTCGTTCTCAGGACACAGAGAAATGAACAAATGGTACTTGGTGTGATTGCTTGATTCTTTTGATAGAATTGATTGACTTGAGATAATTCTTTGATATGGTATACTAATATGATTCCTTTTCTTTTCCAATAGGCAAACTTTCCCACTTTATACATTCGGATAGTGGCTTCTTGGGTCATTGATTTGGGCCAAACTCTTATAGATGTTGAGTTCTATGTGATTGAGTTGTGTGGTTTGAGTTTTCTCCTTGATCTTCCATGGTTCTAGTTGAACCATGGTTTACTTGCTGCAGTGGTGGAGCGATGGCACTTCGACCACAACACATTTTATTTTCCTTATGGAGAGATGATGATCACACCTAAGGACATGTATAGATTACTACGTATCCCCTATAGAGGAGAGGTAGTATATTATGATTCCATCTATGATTCTACTATTTGTTGATGAGTGTTCGGGGACAACTCTATTGATGATGGTGATATGATCACTTGGCCTCAGTTTGCTTCCTTTCCTACCTTGCCAGCAGTACTTGGTGCATTGATTGGTGGTTTACTTCTTCCTGACTGGTGAGGTCATGGTTTTTCTGTCAGATGGGGTAGGATATTAGAGGATTTACTTGCTCATCCTCAATGCTTTGATTGGGGTTCATGCATCGTTGCATAGTTATATCATGATTTGCATGAGGTAGTATATCGAGTGAGTGCATCTTTGTCAGCTAGTGCAGTGGTTCTTCAATTGTGGATATGGGAGCTTCTTCCCATTAATAGGCCCATTTCTAATAGGGTTCGGCCTCGGGGTTATCCATATGCTTTTCTATACACTGGGATGGTTGTGCAGCATCATTTGGGTCATCTGGATTACTGGTGATGACAGATTGATGATCTCGATCAGGTTCTGTGGAGACCATACAGGGGTTGCGAGTAGTGGAGACAGGATGATGATGAGTTACCATACATGTTTTCCCCTCGTTGGATGATTGGTCGCACTACTACTACTATTGAGCACTTCTACTTTGGCAAGGTTTCTAGACAATATGGTCGAACACAAGATATGCCATAGGGCATAGCACTATATGCTTAGGTACATGTAGAGAGATCTATGTGGGGTCCTCTCATTGATTATTAGTTTGCCTTAGATCAGATTGATGGTATGGATTATTGTAGGTGGGAGATGCTTTCTGGTGTTGTAGATGCAGGTATTTCTCATGAGTTTTTTGATTGGTGGGCTCGTAATAGGTTTACTCATTTCACTGATCTAGCAGAGCCTATCCTGGGTCGGGGTGATGGAGGTGGTGGTGGTAGATGATGAAGATGAGGAGGGTAGAGAGATCCTCCTATTATTATGGATAGAGGATGGGTGAGAGATGGTCATGTGAGGGATAGAGATAGTGCTAGAGGTCACGATGACGCACATGATGTACGTCCTAGAGAAGATAGATAGAAAAGAGCTCATAGATAGCAGAGACATCGGAGACAGGTTCATGTTGATGCGGCTAGGCAGATTCTAGGTGGATTGGATCCTTTGGTGTAGTTGCAGAGGGCATCCTTGACTCAACAGGATGATGATGTAGAACAGCAGGATCAGGTTCCTGTACAGCAGGTGCCTATAAAGGCTCAGCAGCCACAGGGTTAGGGACAGGATTCACAGGATGTTCCTACTATAGGTGCTATGGTATGAGAGGTTCAGTCTCTGAGGACATATATGTCTACCATTGTTGGGCATTTAGATCAAGTTGTTGTCTTGATGTAGCAGTTCATGTCAGCTATGGTGCAGAGACAAAGTGGAGCGAACACTTCCTAGGCTCCTCCTCCACAGGATGGTAGAGGTCTAGATGGATTGGGTCCTATAGGATCTTGATTGATAGATTCACTCATGGTTGATGTACTTATCATGTTTTTTGATTTATCAGACCATTTGATGTATCTCTTTGTATGACATTGTATCTTGATATACTGAGTTGATGGATCATTGATGAACACTTTTTGATGATATATGATGATATACTCCTTGGTGCTCCTTGATGAGTTGTTTATGAGATTATCTTTTATGCAGCTATATGATTTTTTATGCATTTACTTTGATTTATGCTATGGATGCAGTTACCTTATTTTATGATATAGATAAATGATGCAATGATGTATGGATTTTATGACATGATTTCCCTCTATGTCCCAATGTATGGATGCAAAATAGTTTATGGAATGCATATGGAAATGCCCCTTATGTTTTTTACTTTTTTTTTTTCAATGTACGCAATTCTATCCTTAGCAATTTGTATGCAAATGATGTATGGATGTTTTTCTCTTTTTCTGGTATATGGATAATGATTAATGATTAATGCTATGCATGAATGTAAAAGATAATCTCATTTCTTGTTTGTTTTTTATTTGATCAAGAGTAAGACGTTTGATGGAATCCCTCATTTCATTAATGTTTTGACTAACCAATATTATTGATGTACCCCCTTTGCCCTTAGAAAATTAACCACAAACAAATGCAATTAATCTAACATGATAATGCAATCTAACAAGATAAAGCAATGCAATGCAACCTAAGTGTCACCAGCTTTTAGCAAATAAATGTCATGGAGATAAATTTTCATCATTCAGCATTTTGGGACTGGAAAGCTAGTACAATCATCACTGACCACATCATGATGATATGAATACCACTTTTTATCACTTTTTGGTAACCTCCTTTTAAACCAAGTACAACCCTCACTAGTTGGATGACCAAACTATGGGAGTCTGAATACCGGTGTCCACGGATTCAATGTTGCAAGTGGATTTTTGGTATTAAGATATAGAAGATCTAAATAGCCAAGGGATCCATTTGCGTAAACAAATAAAGGTCAATCCATCCTCTTATGAGATAGTCCTCGATGGTTCTTTGATGACCATGTCGTTAGAAAAACTCTCATAAGTTGATGAATCTTCCTCAAAACAATCTCTCAAAGGCAATAAAATATCATGTCTTTCTCATGGCTAATCTAGTCAAAACATCATCGAATAGCTCAAAAGATGTGATAAAAAATCAATTTCATAAAGATTTATCAAAACAAAGTTTCTAGTGTTTTGCAATGTTTCCTGATTTTCAAAAAGTATTTCCAAGCATTTTGATCTTTAAGGTGTTTTGTCAATTTTTAATCCTGAATTATAAAGTCAATGTACGCTAAAGGATCATGTTGTAGGATCAAATACTTAGGCTTTTGAATAATGATATCCATCAAAAGTTCAATAAAAATTCCCCTCTTCTGAAACTATGAGCAATCTCTCTCTGACATGACTGATTGTAGCACTTGTTGAATCCATTTGGTACCAAATTTCCAATCCTCTTCTGCCCCCAAGTGATAAATGAGATCATTCGACAAACTTAGGGCTGATAGGCAATGCAACAATGTGACTAAATGACTTTATTATGACTATGTACAAATGACGGATGCAATGATAGTTGTACAAATGGGATGTTGGAAATGCAATATGGACATATGTGACTAGGGAAGACAAACATAAAGGAACAAAAGGCCCTTGTTTACCAATTTTTTCACCTTCTCGATCTTTTTTTTTTTTTCCTACCAAGGCGCCTATTGCTAGGTTTTCACCAAGGCACTTTTTTCTTTTTTTGTATTTTTCTTTTTTTGCAATTTTCTTTTTTTTTTCAATTTTTTTGTATTTTTCATGATCTCTTTGACTATGTGCAATAAATATGATGCTCCTCATCTGATACTCTTTATACTCTTTTGTCTCCCTCATGTTTAGAACCTTTTAAGATGAATACTGTTGATGGGTTCTTGGAGTTCCTCTCCTTCACAATCTGATAACTAATAGGTTCCTATGCCAAATGAAGACACTATGATGAATGGGCCAAGCCAATTAGCCTCCCATTTTCCTTTCTTCTCTCTTTCAACTTGATTCTTTGGGTTCTCTCTTAATACTAAGTCTCCTACTTGAAAAAATCTTGGTTTGATATGTTTATTATAGTTCCTCGAGATTCTATTTTGATACACTTTCAGGTGCTCATAAGCTTGTGTTTGGTGTTCTTCAAGCAACTCCAATTGTTGAAGTCTAGCAACTCTATAGTCTTCATCTGTGATCAACCCTTGTAATGACACTCCTAGAGATGGGATTTCAACCTCTAATGGTAGAACTACTTCGGCCCCATAGACTAATGAAAATGGCATGGCTCCTGTAGGTGTCTGAATGCTCGTTCTATAGGCCCATAATGCTAGATTAATTTGCACATGCCAATCCCTTCTCAGTTTATTGACCGACCTCTTCAAGATTTTCAAGATATTCTTGTTTGTGGCTTTGGCTTGCCCATTTCCCTAAGGGTAATAGATTGATGAGGAGTGGTGAGTGATATGAAATGTAGCACAAAGTTCATCCATGTCCTTGTTTTTAAATTGTTTTCCATTATCTGTTATGATGGCATGAGGAATGCCATATCTGCAAATGATGTGGTTCAAGATGAACATGGAAATTTGCTTACCCATGGCCATGATCAAAGGAACCACTTTGACCCACTTAGTGAAATACTCTGTTGCGGTTATGATATATTTGTGACCATTTGAATAAGGTGGGTATATGATGCCAATTAGATCAAACCCCCACTGATAGAAAGGCCAAGGTGTAACAAATGGGTGTAATTCCTATGCCAGTGCATGTATCATGTCACCATGATATTGACATTTGTTGCATATCCTAACAAAGTGGCAAGCATCTTTTTCTAATGTCTTCTAGAAATACCCTAAGCAAAGGATTTTCTTAGCTAGATTTAACCTGCTTGCGTGTGACTCGCAAATGCCTTCATGAACTTCATGCAAAGCTAATCTAGACTCTTCCTCCTCTAGACACCTAAGTAACATCCCATCGAGACCCTTACGATACAATGTTTCTAAGAGGATTATGTAACGGGTTGATTGGCATGTAAAGTTTCATTTTTGGGCTCGGGTTTGGTCTAAAGATAGCACTTGGTCTTTGAGATATGTATATATAGGGCCGTACCAAGGGGAGTCATGTCCATGTAATAGGGAAACAATTTGGGTTTCGGGAAGGTTGAATGCCAGTTTCACCAACTCTTCCACCAAGAACTCGTACTTCTCATTTTGATCAGGTTTTTGTAACAAGGAAGCCAAGGTGGCCATGGCATCAACTGCTCTATTTTTCTCTCTAGAAATCTGCTCAAAAGTGATCAAGGCAAAGTACTTCTTCCATCCATCAATCATGGTCTTATATAGCATCAACTTTTCATCTTTAGTGTTATATTCATTGTTGACTTGATTAATGATGAGTTAAGAATCTCCATAAATTTGTAGCTCTGTGATGTTCCATTCTAAGGCCATTTTGATGACTAGTGTCTCATATTCCGCTATATTATTTTTGCATGGAAACAAGAGCTTGTAGGACTTAGGAATGGTGTAATCTTAAGGAGTGACCAATAATATGCTGGACCCGGAACCTCCTTGAGTATAAGAGCCATCGAAATATAACTTCCACATTTTCGCTTCTATGTTTACTGTTATACACTAAGTTTGCACCCTTATTTCAAGCTCTCGTAGTCTTGATAACCTAGTATAACATGGGAATCTTCTCCAGGTTGTGGGACCTATGCTAACTGAGATGAGACCTCTAGGTTACAGGCTAGTTCCTCTTGGATAATCACCTTAATTTGCTTCTAGACATGAAAAGTAAATTTTAGAGGGGAAAGGGATAGAAGGAATGCCTTGAAAGGAAACAACTTGAAAGAAAACTACCTACTAGGTGATACACCAAAATTAGGGTTTGGATCTCAGTATAGAGGATGAAACCAATGAAGGACTTAGGTCTAGGAGATCACAACTAACTAAATAGGCTTGCATAAGTAATTCATAGGAGGGCCTGAACATAAGACACAACTTATGACCTGCAAGCAGACATTCACTTCTGCAACTCGGTGTAGGATTGAGACAAGATGGTCAGGGGGTTGAAGTATACCCACAAGAGCCTTCAAATCAAATCAAACATAGTAACACACACAATTACAGAAAATGAGAGGGATTAGGAACTCTAAATATCATTGAAAAACATCATATGTTTTGATTCAATAAGAGAAAACTCAGACAAGGAAGCATAGGGACATGAAGAATTGTCACAAAATACCTTTGCAATATCTGAATCATCAATGAAAGATTTACAACTGTATAAGCCAAAGGGTAGAAATGATACCACAAATGACCCTTAAGAAAAGTGAAATTCTTTTACAATTGTCCAACTCCTCCACTCCAAAAGCTCTAAAAATACAATATATACATCCCCTCTTGCATGCAAGCAAGAGTCAAAACCTAACTAGGGTTACAAAATTAAACAATGATCTCAAACCCTAGGGTACTGATCACCTACTATGAAAATCTCTGAGAACACCGGTGATCAAATTATATCTTTCCTTTATGTGTTGATCTTGTTGTACTGAACTCACCTACAGACACAACAACCTTGACTCATCCACCCACCTACAACTCCACTAAGCCATGAAGGCTCTGAATCTGACCATGTTTCCCTGGGAGCGGTACTGTTCAAAAGGTGGTGCCAACTCTTTCTAGCATTTCCTGGCATGAAAACATGGCATAGTACCCTGCAATTCCAGCCAACAGTCATCTCCATCAACCTCCCCACCCACAAATGTCTTGAGAATTAAATTCGTGAGCTACCCGATGTCGTGCATGGCTGAAAGAATGCAAAACCCTCACAGAGACATTTGAATTTTGAAATATAACAGCTAGCAGAAAATTTTAAAATGTAACCGTCGAAGAGAAACCCTTCCCAGTAGATGAACGGTTGCGATGCACTTGAAAAATAGCCTAAACTTCCCCCTCTGATAGGTCAACTACCACTTGGAATTCAGCAACTAATGAAACATGAGAAAATCAGCACATCTGACAGACTTGGACCCACGACCTGCAGAAAGAGCATCAGACGGTTGTCGCAAGATCGCAAGGGCTTGGAAGATCCCTTGCGATCAAGTGAAAACCATAGATCTTCAGTCTACTGACAACCCTGTAGAAACCCTGACATGACCCCACTAACAAATTCCAGTCATCACTATGTGGACCAATGAAATTTCAACAACTATGCACATTTGGCAGTGGACCCACTGAGAAACCTCAGCATCTAATTGGACGGCTATCTCAAGATTGCATGGCACTGACAAATTCCTTCAGATCATAAGACAACCATAGATCTTAGTTAAAATAGGCCCCACTGACACATTCTCCACATCACTGCTCTCGACCAATCAGAAGCTGCCAAATCAGAATACGTGGCATCAGACCCACATAAGGCTTTGAAGAGCTACACACTTGGAAGATCTAACAATCCACACTTCAAAGATCTAACGGTCGGCGTAAGATCTCATGTGTCAGAAAAAGGTTATGCGAAGATATGCCAGCTGTTGATCTTCATAGCTGGGACCCCCAGTTATCTGAGACCGCTAAAGAACTTAGTGATTACATGACTGTGGAAAGGTTAGCTATTTTGCTGGGTCGCGGGATGTTAAGACTTAACCGCCAAACATTTGGTGACTAAGAGAACCAATGTAGTCATTGATCACTGAATAAAAGGGGTAACCGCTGGAGAACTTAGAGAACCTACAACCGACCAATGAGAATAAAGCGCACATGGGTTTTTGAGGACTTAAGTGGCCGAGATAAAGTAACATGAAGATAGAAGCTGGCTTAGGGTTTTTTAGGGTTTTGGCCTATAACTGCTAGTTTTATGAAATTTTTAGGACTTTCCACCTAGCCAGGGGCCTAAAAACCATTGCAGAGGCCAAAGGAAAAAGAGTAGACCCATGAAATTTTTAGGGGTGCTTGGTAGGGTTAAAATAGAGGCCCCTGAATGGATTTTAGCCAAATTGCATAGAGTAGGAAAATTATGGTAACATTTACAATGGAGAAATCCAGGAATTCCACTTGAATAGTTTGTGTAGAAGTCATGCCCTTTGATTGACTTTCTATCGACATAATCAATGTCGAATACACTCAATATCATAACCCACTTGGCTATCCTACCTATTAAGGTAGTTTTACTTAACAAATACTTGAGAGGATCAATTTTGGAAATTAGCTTGACCTCATGCACCAACATATAATGTCTCAACTTTTGAGATGCAAACACAATGGCTAGGCAAGCCCTTTCCATGAATGCTTAGTTAAGTTCATATTTGATCAATGTCCTACTCAAATAGTAGATAGCTCTTTCCTTTCCTTGTTCATCCTCTTGCGCCAAAAGCACTCCTAGGGATCTTTCGGTAGTAGATATGTATAAAAGCAATGCTTTTCCCTTGATTGGTGGCATGAGAATAGGCAGATTTATCAAATAGGTCTTGAACAATGTGAAAGCTTGATCACATTCTTCATCCCGCATGAATATAGTATCCTTATGTAGAAATCTGGTGAAGGAATGACATTTTTTGGCCAACTAAGAAATAAACCTTCTTATGGATTGTATTTTGCCTTGTAAGGATCTCATTTGGCTGATGTTCTTTGGTATCTCCATATCCATTATGGCTTGTACTTTTTCTGGGTCCACTTCAATTCCTTTGGCTGAAACTATATAGCCTAATAACTTGCCAGATTGGACACCAAAGGCACATTTCTTTGGGTTTAATTTGACTTTGAATTGCTCCAACTGAATGAATATCTTTTTCAAAATTTGGAGGTGTTCCTCTCTTTTGTGGGATTTTGCCAATATATCGTCCACATAATCCTCTAAAAATGTATGCATCATGTCGTGGAAGATAGTTGTCATGGCCCTTTGATATGTGGCTCGGACATTTTTAAGGCAGAAGGGCATTAAATTCCAACACAAAGTGCCCCAAGGGCAAGTAAAAGTAGTCTTCTCCTAGTCTTCAGGTGCAATTTTGATCTGATCATATCCACTGAAACCATCCATTAAGGAGTACATGGAATGACCCGTTGTCAAGTCAACTATTGCATCAATGCTCGGAAGTGGGAAGTCATCCTTAGGACAAGCAAGATCTAGGTCTCGAAAATCCATGCATACTAGAATAGATTTATCATGTTTTGTGACTGGTACAATGTTAGATATCCATTCAGTGTAAGCTATTGCCCTTATGAATCCCACCTTCAACAATTTTTCTAATTCCACCTTGACCAAAAGAGCTATGTGTGGGTGCATCTTCCTCAACCTTTTCTTAACCAGCTTAACCCCTGGTCTAAGATTCAGATGATGCATTATAAAGTCGGGATCTAAGCTGGGCATGTTAGCATATGACCATGCAAATTTTACTTGTTGTGCTTGGAAAAACTTGTTGAAGTCCTCTCTTTCGAGAGGTGTAAGAGATGCTGCCAAGTGTATAAATTTTGTATCCACTTCCGTCCCAATGTTAACCTTTTTTGTCGGCTCTATGAGTATAGGCAACCTTTCTTCCTCATGCTTTGGTAGAGTATCCAATCTCTCTTCCTTTGATGCCACAATTGGGTTTTCACCAAAGGAAACATCTTTTATCTTTACTTCTTTGGGTTCTAATGCTGCCACATAATGGTTTTCAACACTAGAACTTTTCTTTTTCTTATTTTTTTTCATTTTTTTCTTTTGACTAAGAGATTGAACCCCCGCTGCTTCTATCATGTTTGGTTCAAATTCATTGGTAAAAGAGGACTCAACCGCATTAAGGTATTGGTTTGCTGCTTGGTCATTCAGGAAGTAAAGAAAGTCACTTGGCTTGGTTTGGTCTGAATCAATAAGATGGGGATTTATTAAGGATAAGGTTTCATTAGGCAAGTTTTCATCAATTTGGTTTATGGACACGACTTCATTTGAGGGTTCATACATTGCATTGTTTAGATCTATGACGTGCACTTCCTCAAGATGGTCCATGGAAGAAGGGTCAAAATCCCCTTCACTTGAGTCCTCATCGACTTCTACAGGAAATAGTGTAGGAAAAAGCATGAGTGGGTTAAAACTAACGTTTGAATCTCCTTCCTCCAAAGGCATCCAAAATGTATCTATCCATGGTAGACTTGTATATGCTTGTCCTATGTTAAGACCTTGTATATAAGGCTCTTCATTGACTTGAGTTTCTTGCCTTGGAATCTTTGCATACATGTGTATTGTGACTACTTCTTTGTCTTGACATGATTCATCAGATAGGGTGTCCCACTCATAATCCTAGGAGTCATCACTATCTCCATCAGATTCTAAGGCATTTACTTGAGGATAGAAATCTTGCATTGGGCTAGAGCTTTCGCCTTTATATTGGTATCCTACTCCGGATCTTTCTTGTTTTTCCCTCCAAGTAGGTTCAATGGGTTCTAGTAAAACTCTATTCCTTTGGCCTAAGGGTCCTCTTCCCTTGTATCCCATCTTTTGTATTATCTCAAACCCTTTCCCATATTGCTCGATTTGTATATTAACATGTTGGATTCTTTCCATGGGAGTGTTTGAGGTATCCTCTTCATCATGATAAAGCCATTGAAGGACTTCATTCTCTTCCTTGTCGAATGTTGTTTTGTCACTTTCTCTTACGAAATAAGAGTTGTATTTATGAGGCAAGTGTTCTTTTGATGGTTTGCCATGTGTTCTTAGAGATATGGGCATGTTGAATAGGGAAATGGAGTATTACCCTACTCCTTTTGAACTAATTTTGCATTGTTTATCAAATGCATCCATCATCTCATCCATTTTCTTATAATTTTCCTTTTTAGCTTTATCTTTTTCTTCTCTAGTGGGTTTGTAGGGCACTATCTTTGATTTAGGCACTTGATTTGAACCCTCATTTGTAATTGGATCCTCGTAGATCATCTTTTCCTTTCCCTTAGTTGATGTCATTGAGCTAGCTTGAGGAGGGTTTGGAGTAGCATTTAATGTTATGATAGGATCATCCATTTTGGTATCTTCAATGGTGGCTCTTTGAATGATCCCTTCCTAGTTATGTGGAATAAATAGCTCATGAAGGGGTTTGAGTGCATTGCAATATTAGAATAGGTTTGAGTCCCCTCCAACTGTGATTTCTTCACCCATATATGGAAATTTGATGCACTGATGATACGTGGATGAGACTGCTTGAATCTCATGGATCCATGGTCTCCCCAACAAAATATTATAAGTTAACTTCTTGTCCAATACTTGGAAATTGGTATCCTTCTTGACAAGTCCCACTTGAATGGGCAATATGATCATGCCTTTAGAGGCCCTTTCAGCTTCATCATAAGCCTTAATGGTGATTTTTTTCATAGGGTCAATGCAAGACTCAGACAACCCTAAGGATTTAACAAGACTTAATGTACAAATGTTAAGGCCAGTTCCTCCATCAATGAGAGCTCTTTTGACTCTATGGCATTCAATCAAGACCTCTATATGTAGTGGTAGATTTTGAGGATGGGTAATAGACATATCATCTTGGTCAGAGAATGACAAGCAATGAGGTGCAATGAGATGACCTACCATGTCTTGGAACTTCTCCTCTTCTAAGTTAGTAGGAACATTCATCTCTACTAGAGCTTTTTCTAAAATTTCCTTATGATTAGGGGATAGCTTCAATATCTCCAAGATAGAGATTTGCGCTGGAGTTCTTTGCAATTGATCTACCTAGCTATAAGGTTTTGCTATTGTAGAATATTTCTTGATCATAATGTTGGACTGCGGAGTGCTAATAACTTTGGGAGAAACCCCTTGTAGGGTAATCCTTGAAGTCTGCCCTCTTGTAATAACATTTGATGTCTCTTTTTGGGGTTGTTCCTTGATTATTATAGCATTCACAATGTTATCATAAGGTGGCGCAAAGTTAATGTTATTGTTTCTTTGTTTCTTTCCATTAGATGACTCCCCTTTGTGATGTTTGTAGAAGGGTTGTTTGAATGTTGTATGGTCTTCATTGCTTTGAGGTCCATCAATGGTGATCATGCCATTATCTATTAAGTCTTGCACTGTATTCTTTAGTTGCAAGAATTTGTTTGTTGTACGCCCTTGAATCCTATGGTACTCACAATGGCTATTGGCACTCCACCAACTAGGCTTGTTGTGTGGCTCATAAGGCTGAATGTTGGGTAGAGTAATGATATTATTATCCATGAGGGTTTTTAGTGCCTTTTCGAGAGGTTCACCCAAGAGTGTGAAGTTCCTTTGAGGATTTGGCACCAAATATTTATCAAATTTAATACTCCTTGAATTATTTCCTTGGTTACCATTATTAGCATTGTTGTTGGAAGGTGCATTGGAGGTCTGATTAGTATTATTCACCTGATTAGGTGTCCTTGTAAGAGAAAATGTGATCACCTTCAAGTTGCTAGAATCCACCACCCCATCATTAACAATTCCCTTATTGTTGTTCTTATACCGACTATTACTATTGAACCAATTATTCTTCTGATTGTTGACATTGTTGGATTTATTATTGTTGGAGTTGTTCTTATTATCTTTATACAATTTTAGTTCTTGGCTTTTGACCAACACTTCCTCCATTGCCACTCCATTTTTTATCAGATCTTGGAAGGTCTTGGGACATTGCATTCGTAATTAGTAGTTCATCTCATTGCTTAAACTATTTATGAAGATATCCATCTTCTCTTTTTCATGCATGCTCCTAGGATATCTTGCAAAAATTGTCCTCCATCTTTGTAGAAAAGTGAAGAATGCTTCTCCATCCTTTTGTTTAGTGTGACATAATGTTATCATTGTGACCTCATGCTTGATGTTATATGAGTAATGGGCCACAAATTTTGAAGCTAGCTATTCGAAGGTCTTAATGCCAGAGGGTATTTTAGAAAACCACTCCATAGCCATGCCTCCTAAGCTTCATGGGAATAGTCTCATTATATATGTAGTATCGTGCATGAACTCTAAGCTCAATGCACAAAATTCCTGGAAGTGGTCTTGGGGATCCGATGTTCCTTGATACTTGTCGTACCTAGGAAACACTACATTGATTGGGAATGGCACCATGACCAAGCTTTTATCAAATAGGAACAGACACAATGCTTCTATGGTATCCAATTGCATTTGAAAAATCTTGAACTGCTTGTTCATGATGTCTAAGAGACTCTCTTCAACTTTCAGTGGTTTGAGTTGGTTAACATCGTAGTCACGGGGAAGCCTGAGACCTTTCTGGGGTAAGTCCATAAAGTACTTTTCTCTATCCCTATCCATTGCCTTCTCCATGAGCTTTCAAAAATAGGGACATTGGATAGCCTCACTAACCTTTTCGTCCGTGGCATCTTCTATCATTTCTTCGATGTTAGTTCTATTGTGAGTGTTGTCAATCCCTTGGGTATTTTGGTCCGCCCCTCCACTATTGGTGTTATCTTGATCATTCGTATTAATGCCCCCATTATTTGAATCACCTTGGTTATTGGGGTCGATGCCACTATTGCTTTTATTACCCAAACTACCATAGTACATCATGTTGTCTTCCCCTTCTTATTCAGGTGATTTTTGGGGTATTCTTGGAGTGGTAGACTCATCTCCTGGGTAAGGGAGTTCTTGACTCAAATAAGTCCCACCTGCTTGCAAGGTTTGCTTGATGTAATAGGATCTAGTAAAAGAAGGCATGAACCTTGGAGAATAAGAGTCAATATTACCCATGGTCTAATCCTTTGTAAAATTTTCACAAATGGTGTAGAACAAGATTTTTGACTGGATTTGAAAGTTGGAGCAGTAAGAACATGGAAAAGGGTACTCAAATATATGATCAAAAATTTTTGACCCCCCCTACAAGTACTCTCTATTTTCCCTTTTAGATTTATGGGTGTCACTGAACTAAGTGTAGGCGTGACTGAATTTTGCATATGCATGAACTGGTATATTGGTAGGCAACACTCTGCAGGGATGCAGGCGACACTTTCCTATTGATAGGTGATTGTCTAGTTTTATCAGGTGTGTTTCAAAACTTTTTGAGTGTGACTTCACTGTGTCTACACATTTTCACACAAGTCACAGGCATGACTGAGCCTCTGATAGGTGGGATTATTTTGTGCATAGGCGGCCCTTCTCTAACCCGGTTGTAAGATTTTGAATTTTTTAAACATTTAAGATTAGGTCTTTTGAAATTTCTTTGTTTGAAAATTAAAAAGCAATCACAACACACACATCAATTTGTCATCATGTCCCTAAAACACTCTAATGTGTATATTCTCAAACATTTTTCACAAGTATAACACAAGAAAGAATTCCAAACAGCCTACCTAAAGTCAATTTTGGCTTGTAAACATGGCTCTAAAAGGTGGCCTTGCTATTTTATCCAGGATTTTATTGTGGATTCCATTCAAAATGGATTTCAATCTCTCATCCCCCAAGTATGTTAAGGGGCTTCCAACACGCACCAAGGTATGATTTTGTGCAATCTATGAGGACTACTAGAGGAAGTTTGAGAAATTTAATCCCTTTTTCATGCACCCCATTAAGGATACATGCATTTCATTTTATAGTGGGTTGGATCCCCGCAACAAAAGTGAGTGTATCCCACTTTGGGTTGTCCCTCTCACTGGCCTTGTTAAGGAAAACTCAGGAGGTGAGCCCACTATTGCTCTAGCATGTATATAGAAAGAAAGAAATAAACTTAGGCTGACAAGTTTGGGAATTTGATTCACTTAAAAAGTGAAGATCATATCCCTATTGTCTTTCTTTGTTCCAAGCACTCAAACACAAATTGGTTCTTTCCCAATCTCTTGATAAGGAGATTCTTAAAATTGAAGTGTTTGGTTCATTTCCCATTTTAATTAAGCTATGTTCAAAAGTAATGCTACAATTTAATCAAGTGCAAGATTGAATAGAAGAATAATTTTCCTTTGTAGCTAGCCTAAGCTAGGGGCATTTTTGAAAGGTTTTGTCATTGTTTTTCCACTCACCTTAGCAATAGCCTCCTCCAAATGTGCTTGTCCACCAACAAGTTAGTCAACACTAACAAACACTATGAGGGGAAACCAAAATTGAAAATTGAAGAAGCAATACTTATGTATGTATTTTATAGAGCTTATTTGCAAATTTCCAAGAAAACTTGATCTAAGGACTAAAAATCCAATTTAGAGAAACAAACTTTGCTTTGCATGCTTCAAAAATTTTAAGATAATGCTGGAATACCTAGTTATCCTCATCTTGTGTAGTCTCAGGGACAACTTTGATGTGTGCTATGTTTTCTTTCTTAATCTTCCTTGCTAGGGCCTTTCCTTCTTGGTTGAATCTGCTTTTAGGCTTCTGCACTTTTCTATGGTTACTCATTTACTGTCAAATCATGCAAATAGAATGTTAGATGAATGATTTAATCAATTTAACAACAAACAAAGACAACAATTAACATGCAACATTTTCCAGCTAATAAGCATGAATAAATTGCCAATAAGCGTAACTTCAATGATAGCAAGCGACACTTTACAGTGACATAGGTGACACTAAAAATTCCACAGGCATGAGTAATTTATCACAATGCATGAACAAAACTAAAAATTGTAGAAAATGATTATTGCTAAGCGACACTTTAGTAATGCTAAGTGGAACTAGAGACATTCAAAGTGTGACTTGTTAGGATTAACAAGGCAGAAATAACAATTATGTGCAAATATAACCAATATCAGAAAACAATAAAACACACAAAAGAGAACACAAGACACAAAGATTTAACATGGTTCACCCAATCCCTAGGCTATGTCTACCAACAATGAGTCCAATATTATTATTATCCAGTGATTACAACTTGATTACAATATGTAATCCCTTATAGCTCAATTCCGCCACAAGTACTAAAATCATACATCATAATGAAATCCATAACCCTAAGCCAATATAACAAGGCTTATGTCAGTTAACAAGTTAACCCTAAAATACTTGACGAGTCAACCTAAGAAAAGGCTTGACAAGTCAACCTAGGGAAATGTTTGACGTGTCAACTCAAAAATGCTTGATGAGTTAAAAGTGATCAGTCACCACAAGCTAACAATGTCTCACTTGGGGACTGATCAGACTCCACACTAAACAACAATCTCCCACTTGGAGACTGATCTTGTAGCTAAACCGCTACCCTGTGAGGCTCCCATTGGATCCAACCACCTTGGACTCAACTATTTCTTTATTCTATTTAGTCTAGTAGACCAACTAAAGTTGAATAGGAGTTCAACTTCTCCCTTGTTACTACCTTTGTAAACATATATGTTGGATTATCATCTGTATGAATCTTTTCTAGCTTTAACTTCCCATCATCCAAAATTGATCGAATGAAATGGTACCACAATTGTATGTGTTTTGTCTTTGAGTGCAAAGCAGAATTCTTCGCAAGATGAATGGAACTTTCGCTATCTGTATGCAAAAAATTACCCATATGAGGATGTCCTAATTCTTCCATGAAGAATTGAAGCCATATCATCTCCTTAGCTGCCTTTGTAGCAGAAACATACTCTGCCTTTGTAGTGGATAAACCAACCACCTTTTGTAGTCAAGAAATTCAACTCACTATTGTCCCACCAATAGTAAATACATAACCTGTAGTACTCCTCCTATTATCTATATCTCCTGCCAATCTGAGTCAACATAGCCTTGTATAGTAGTAGTAGAACCCCCAAAGTGTAAACACTTACTGGATGTACCTCTCAAATATCTAAGAATCCATTTGACTACATTCCAATGCTCAATACCAGGGTTACTCATATATCACCTAACAACTCACACTACGTGTGCAATATCTAGCCTAGTACATACCACAACATACATTAAGCTCCCTATAGCTGAAGCATAAGGTACCTTAGACATTTTAGTCTCTTCTTCTGGTGTCTTGGGATACATATCCTTAGCCAATTTGAAATGACCAGGCAAAGGTATGCTGACAGCTTTGGCATTCTCCATAGAGAAACGTTTCAACACCTTCTCAATATAATCAGCCTGAGATAGAGACAATTTCCTATTTCTCCTATCTCTGCAAATTTTCATTCCAAGGATTTGTTTTGCTACCCCCAAATCCTTCATAGCAAAAGATTTTGCTAACTGTTGTTTCAACCCCTTAATGTGATCCATGTTAGACCCAGCTACAAGCATATCATCAACATATAAACATAAAATAATGTAGCTTTCATCATCCAACCTGTTAAAATAAACACAATGGTTAGAATGACACCGACTATATCCATGCTCATTCATAAAAGTGTCAAATTTAATATACCATTGCCGAGGTGCTTGCTTCAATCCATATAAACTTTTCTACAATTTGCACACCAAAGTCTCCTTACCTTTGACCTTAAATCCTTGTGGCTGAACCATATATATTTCTTCATCAAAATCACCATGAAGAAAAGTTGTTTTAACACCAAGCTACTCTAAATGCAAATCTTCAGTAGCTACAATACTTAAAATAGTATTGATAGAAGTCATTTTAACAACTGGAGAAAATATCTTATCAAAATCAATACAATGTTTCTATGCAAATCTTTTTACGACTAATCTAGCTTTAAATCTTTTCTTACCTCCATCCTCTTCTTTTATCCTGTAAACCCATTTATTCTATAAAGTCCTTTTACTTGTAGGTAAATTACATAAATCCCATGTTTGATTTTTCAACAAAGAGTCCATTTCATCTATCATTGCAGACTCCCACTGAAGCTTTGTATCCACCTGCACAACTTCATTATAACATTCAGGTTCACCAGCATCTGTTAATAAAATAGAATACAAAGATGGAGAAAATTTTTCTGGAGGTCTACTTAGCCTTGTTGACTGTCTAACATTCACTGGGGTGTGTGGTATTTGTTGTTGTTGTTGGTGTGGAGCATAAGGAACTACTCGAACATCAACTTTTGGAGTATCATCCAATACTACATAGTCATTTTCTTTCTTCTCATGCTGCTGCAACAAATCTTTGTACAATACTTTCTCATTGAATATGACATCCCTGCTTCTTACAATTTTATGATTTTTAAAATCCCAAAGCCTATAACCAAATTCATCAATGCCATATCCAACAAATACACATTTCTTTGACTTAGCTTCTAGCTTGGTTTTGTTTTCAGAATCTATAAGTGCAAAAGCTTCACAACCAAAGGTTTTGAGAAAAGAATAACTCACGTTCTTACCACTCCATGCTGTTGGCATTAAGCAGAATTGCCACTAGTGACAACACTTATTTGCATTCTGAGTGCAAACCGAGCAGAACAGTGAAAACTGAGCAAAATAGTGCAAACCGAGCATAACAGTGCAAACTGAGCAGAACAGTGCAAACCGAGCAGAACAGTGCAAACCGAGCAAAATAGTGCAAACTAAGCAGAACAGTGCAAACCGAGCAAGACAGTGCAAACTGAGCAGAATAGTGCAAACCGAGCAAAATAGTGCAAACCGAGCAGAACAATGCAAACCGAGCAGAACAGTGCAAACCGAGCAGGACAGTGCAAACCGAGCAAGACAGTGCAAACCGAGCAAGATAGTGTAAACCGAGTAACATTATGTCTACCGAGTCACCAGTATTTACCGAGTTCAAAACCTACCAAGTGGTTAGTATGAACCGTGCCTTCACTTCTATCGAGTGCATGACGATGCCGAGTAATGCAGTGGACGCCGAGTATCAGAAAGTCACCGAGTTAGTTTGCAGGAACCGTGTAACCATACTTGGGCTGACTTAGTAGCACTTATGTTTATTTGTCAAGCCGACTTTGTAATTGTAATTGTAATTAATTATTTAGACTTGTATATAAACAATGTTGTAAAAATGTCAAGACATATGTAACGAATATGAATGTGAAAAAGAAAGAAAGGCAGAGATAAGCGAATTACAAAAGGGCTTCAGCAGTATAAGGAACAGCAAAGACAAATTCATCACAGAAGGTGATCAGTACATCAGCGAATCTCAATCAGCAATCTAGTTGCAAAGTAAGAGATCTACTGTTTCATCCTAACAGGTGAATCAGTACTAAAATCCTTTAACCGGGTAGACTTAACAGTCTTTTGTAAAATCTCTTTACCGAGTGCATACTTCATTGTATGTTTGTAAATCCTTTAACAGGGTGGATTTAGCAATCCTTATTGCTCTTAGCAGGGCAGATCATCAGAAGTGATCAATTGTAAGCCTTAACTGGCCAACTTTATTCTGCAGTACTAAAGCTTTGTGGGTTTCATCCCCACCCTAGTTTTACTTTCTTTGTGGAAGGTTTCTGGGTAACCAATCTATGTGTCATTATTGTGAATGCTTTTAAGTTTCATGTATTCTATATGCAAAAGGTTAAAGTGAATTATATGTTAATACATCTGTATTTAGAAGAAAATTTGGAGTTACTGATTCACCCCTCCCCTCTCAGTAACTCGGTTAATTCCTGAATATTTCCAACAATTGGTATCAGAGCTGCATTGGTTCTCAAGATAAAGCTTAACTAGCTTGAGCAAAGATCCAGGACAATGGAGGTATTCAAACTGAACAAGCTGATTGAAAATGAAAAGTTAGATCTGGAAATGGCCATAGCTAAACTTAAAGAAGCAAAAGAACATCTTTCCCAATCCCTAAGAAGAAGGAAGGAACTTGCAAATCAGATGAATGATTAGAATTACATTGAAGAAAAAATTGAAGATCTTTTTCCCTCAAATAGCTCAGATGAAGCAAACAATGCTGTCAAAGAACTCCTAGAAAAGAATGGGTCTCTGCAGGAAGAAGTGAGAAAATTAAAAAGAGAACAAGAGCTACACTCTACAAGATTTTGTGAGATCTTGGAACAAAGAAACAAGTTGAAAGATGAATTAGATGGAAGGAACATTGAAGTCCAAAATAAAACCCTTCAGCTAGAAAACCTAATTGATCAAATCTCTCATACAAATGAGGAAATTCTAAATCTGAGATCAGAAATAGAAAGCACAAGAGAAGAACTAAGATCTGAAAAGGAAATCAATCTAAGATTGGTGGATGACCTAAACGCCGAAAAACAAATCAATGAAGGAATGCTGAAAAGCCAAGAAGACTTGAATCAGTTGTATGAGCGAAATCTTCATAGGCAGAAAGGAAAAGCAGGACTTGGATACAAAAGAGAAGGTGAATCTTCTAAGCAAGGTACTCAAAGGAATCAGAAACCTACTTGTAATCATTGTGGTAAAATAGGACATACTTCAAATAAATGTTGGAGCAATGAAAAAGAAGAATTCAATGGAAAATGCTACAATTGCAATCAACATGGCCACAAAGCAAATGAATGCAAGAAAAAACCAAGATTCAAAGGTAATTGTCACAAATGCAACAAACAAGGTCACAAGGCATCTGAGTGCAGATCCAAAACATTCAATCCAGCAGAACAAATTATGAAAGCAATGTTTGGATGGGACTACAACACCTGGTGTAGATGTCATTACTGTGGAGAATATGGACACATTAGCATGAATTGCATAAAACATCATCTAAGGAAAAGAGATACTACCGTAAGATGCTTCAAATGCACTAAACTCAGTCACATAGCCAGAAACTGCATGAATGCTAGTGAAATTGAAGATGAAAAGAAGAATGAAGCAACTAAGGTCAGGAAACAGGTGAGACAACAATGGATTCCTAAATCTACCGAGCAAACCAGTCCAAGTAATGGAATGGGTGGCTCTACCGACTCAAACTAAATTTCTAAGAAAGCACTGGAACTGTATTCTCATAGACCAATCTCAAGCAGTTCCAGAACTGAATTAAAAGAAAGATCTAAATCAGCATACAAGATGCAGTAAGATCACAGGAAGGTCGGTATCAGTCTTTACTGAGCAAGGTCGGTACCAGTCTTTACCGAGCGAGGTCGGAGCAATATGAATTCTCAAGTTCACCGAGTTGCGAAGTTTTTACTGAGCAATTAATTCTTAGTGGGTGACAGTCTGTCGAAATTCATACCCTAATTTGTACTAAGCATTAATGACAGAGTTGTAAACAAAAGGCAAGTAATCGAACTCATTCTTCACCGCGAACTTTTAGCACTTTGAGAGCAAAAAATTTCAAGAGCAACCCAGCGATTCAAATACTTTTGCGAAAGGAATTTTTTGTGAGCTACCATGGCATCATCCAGCACTTCAGTGAAGAAAGGATCAGAAATGTTAGTCCAAGGGGAATGGAGAGCACCAGATTTCAAAATCGTGCCCGCAATTGCAGCAGCCCTAGATGCGAACGGAGCTCAATCTCAGATTCCTCCTAAGGTACTACTTATTAATGATATCCGCAATCATTTCAACTATTCAATTCAAGAAATGGGAAATCTAGAGCTAGATATTGTGCGTGAGGAACTGTGTGTGGATGGTATTCTTAAACCCGAACACAAACATCTGGAAGATAAAGGACTAGTTCACATTGCACATCTACCTCGAAACTTTCAGGAGAAATGGGTTAGATACATTCTCAGCCATGTACATGATGGCAAGATTTGGCTTGAGCAACCCATAGAGATCACAAAGAAGATGATTCATCAAATCACCGGTCTTCCCATGTTGAACAAAGCAAAAACTACCAAAACCCTAGGTCGGACGGAACTAGAGAAGAAAACCCTAGCTGAGTGGGACGGTAGAGGCATGAAAGTTAGCAGCATTACCGACGCCGAACTGAAGTTTGGTACACACATAATTGCCCATAAGATTTACAGTTCAAGTCGACAGAATAGTGTCTCCTGTGAAGCCATTGACCTAGCATACAAAGAGGTCAAGAATAACTTATCATTTGACCTAGCAGACTTATTGTTAAAATAGTTTAACAAAAATATGGAAAGCATTCAAACTTCCAAAAACAATCCATGTAAGTTTGGATCTCTACTGGTCTGTTTATTCTTCTACGCTCAGAAATTCTTCCCTTCCAAAGGAAAAGTTGTATGGAGAAAAGATGTGCCAGTTCTTTATGAGATAAATGAATACATTTCAGAAATGGGTGAAAATTTTGAAAGCATCATGGATAATTATTTTGAGTCTTTCAAAGAGAAAATGAATGATAGATTTCGGATTCCACAAAAGTTGGTAGAAGATTATAAGGATGACATTTGTTTCATGGTGGACTGTGACAATGTATATATTCAAGCAGCTAAACCGAGGACTGTATATGTAAAACCTCTTCGTTATGAGGTAAATATTGATGAAACCAAGAATATCATTGAAGCTCTTCTTAATCAGCCTGTCAATCCCAAAGCTCCATATTTTAGAACATATGATGAAGCTAAGGTGAGAATTGAATTAAGCATAAAGCTTCCACAGGTGGTAAACAAAGGAAAGAAGAGGATAGCCAAAATGCAAATGCTAACCGAGGACAAAGGAGAAAAAGATGAAGAAGAAGAGGAAAAGGATGAGAAAACAGAGGAACCAGAACCTGCAAAGAAGAAAGGAAAGGTATTCATCACTAAGGCACCTAAGCCTCCCACTGCTGTATTTACAAGGAGAAGTGCAAGAGGTAAGGCAGACAAGGCAGACAAAGACATAGTATTCAAAAGGCCTCCTCTAAACTTTCAAGAGAGGATCAAACTTTTTAGAGAAGGATCAGGATCTGGAGTAAGTAACATAAAATCTTTTAAATATGAAACAAGAACGGAAACAGAACAGAAGGAAATAGAAGATGCTGTTATTGAAAAGATGGGACAGTGGAAATACTCTCCTGAAGAAATAGCCCCACAGGTTCCAGCAGTTCTATTAGATCTAATAAAAATGAGATGGAGAAATGCCAAGCAAACTGTAAAAGACATATTTGATCAAACCTTGAGATAGTTAATGCCGAGCTTGAAAAATGATGAAATAAAGAAGGCATTGAAGGAAAATGAAAGTAAGATGACATTAAAGTTCAATACTTGTTTGATTCTGATCAACAATATTGAATCGGTTGTGAAGGCTGCAAATGCCACATGGAAAAACATATACCATCTTCACCAACCGAGTATTGAAACAGTCATAATAAAAGACATTGAAGATGACAGTGATGAACAAGAAGAAGCCACTGAGGTAGATGATACTATGAGGATAGCAGCAGAAGTCATTGCATCACTTCCTACCTCTCCAGTAAAAGTTTCTACATCTAGCCCAGAGACACCTTCAAGCATGGTTGTGACAACTTCAACTTTTGTCCAATCACCCTTAGCAACAACAGAAGCAACTACCATTTCTTCTACCGAGTTGCAGTCTCCCACTTCATCAAGTTTTCCAGTAGTAAGTATTCCAGTTTTTGAATCTACAAGTGTAAATATTTTAAGTTCTCCAGTAGATAGTATGCCAGTCTCTATAGCCAGCCCTACTATATCTACTGTCACTACTACTAAGGCATTAAGTACAGATAAGCCTAAGGCTCAACCGAGCATAAGATTTTTGGGTAAGAATATAGTAGAGGATATAGACCTAGATGAGGAAATAGAAATTCCAACATTAGATTTTGCAAATCTATCAGCGGACCAAATGCAAAATATAGGTGAAATCCTTCAAAGGAAAGCAAAGCAAAAGAAGCTTAAAGAGGAGAGAGACAAGGAATATCAAATCATTAAGGATGCTAAGGACATTTTGTCTGATGCATTAGGTATTAAAGTAGACTCCTCCCAACATGTTTTGCTACAATTAGCTGAAGCAGTAAATAAATACAATGAGGATTCATCTGGAACAGAAAAGTTAGTTGAAAGAGCCGAGAAGAGATTCAACAATAAAGTGATTGAGCACATTGCTCAGCACATAGCTATTAACCAAGTAGAATTGTCTTCAGTTTTGTCAAACATTGAATCTACCTATTTGAATGCTACCTCTCTTTTGGCCAGATTGTGCAATATTGCCGAGTTCACAAAGGATGTCACGGATAAAATGAATAAAATGGATGAGGATATGAAGATTAGCATACAGAAGCTACAACTTGAACCAAGTTCAAGCTCTGCTCATCACATGAAAATCTCATACCTATCAAATATGCAGTCAGATCTACTGAAAGAAGACACAAGGATCCGGTCCACACTGCTAGACATCCAAAACATGATCCTTCCCATCATGAACACAATGTATAAGCACATTGAACATTCCAAAACATTGATTCATGACAATCAGTTCTCTATAGCAGATCACATGATTGAACTCTCTGCAGAAGTCCAAATTGCAATCCAAACATGCAAGATTCTGCAAGAAAATTGGGACAGAACCCTGGCACTAATAATGAAGGTACATTCTGATTTTCTATCAAATTTTGGATTCTCTCTGTAAATCACTTGTATATACACCTTTGTCATTATCGTCAAAAAGGGGGAGATCTGTATAGAGGGAGATATATGTATAGAAGGAGATTTGTATAGAAGAAAAAGTTAGCACATTGAAAGGGGGAGATAATGTATAAAGCCCTATAACAAAGACAAATTTTGAAAAATTGAAATAAAACTCAGCATGATTCATGTATATAAGTTTTGGGCAATAAGTGTTTTTGTCACTAATGCCAAAGGGGGAGATTGTAGGCATTAAGCAGAATTGCCACTAGTGACAACACTTATTTGCATTCTGAGTGCAAACTGAGCAGAACAGTGAAAACTGAGCAAAACAGTGCAAACCGAGCAGAACAGTGCAAACCGAGCAAAATAGTGCAAACCGAGCAGAATAGTGCAAACTGAGCAGAATAGTGCAAACCGAGTAGAACAGTGCAAACCGAGCAAAATAGTGCAAACCGAGCAGAACAGTGCAAACCGAGTAGAACAGTGCAAACCGAGCAGGACAGTGCAAACCGAGCAAGACAGTGCAAACCGAGCAAGATAGTGTAAACCGAGTAACATTATGTCTACCAAGTCACCAGTATTTACCGAGTTTAAAACCTACCGAGTGGTTAGTATGAACTGTGCCTTCTTTTCTACTGAGTGCATGACGATGCCGAGTAATGCAGTGGACGTCGAGTATCAGAAAGTCACCGAGTTAGTTTGCAGGAACCGTGTAACCATACTTGGGCCGACTTAGTAGCACTTATGTTTATTTGTCAAGCCGACTTTGTAATTGTAATTGTAATTAATTGTTTAGACTTGTATATAAACAATGTTGTAAAAATGTCAAGACATATGTAATGAATATGAATGTGAAAAAGAAAGAAAGGCAGAGATAAGCAAATTACAAAAGGGCTTCAGCAGTATAAGGAACAACAAAGACAAATTCATCACAGAAGGTGATCAGTACATTAGCGAATCTCAATTAGTAATCCAGTTGCAAAGCAAGAGATCTACTGTTTCATCCTAACAGGTGAATCGGTACTAAAATCCTTTAACCGGGTAGACTTAACAGTCTTTTGTAAAATCTCTTTACCGAGTGCATACTTCATTGTATGTTTTTAAATCCTTTAACAGGGTGGATTTAGCAATCCTTATTGCTCTTAGCAAGGCAGATCATCAGAAGTGAT
The DNA here is from genome assembly GCA_027943335.1 of Chamaecyparis obtusa. Taxonomy (NCBI): domain Eukaryota; kingdom Viridiplantae; phylum Streptophyta; class Pinopsida; order Cupressales; family Cupressaceae; genus Chamaecyparis; species Chamaecyparis obtusa. The sequence goes on along the minus strand of BSBK01000897.1, from coordinate 1,240,589 downwards.
CAATTGTAAGCCTTAACCGGCCAACTTTATTCTGCAGTACTAAAGCTTTGTGGGTTTCATCCCCACCCCAATTTTACTTTTTTTTTGGAGGGTTTCTGGGTAACCAATTCTATGTGTCATTATTGTGAATGCTTTTAAGTTTCATGTATTCTATATGCAAAAGGTTAAAGTGAATTATATGTTAATACATCTGTATTTAGAAGAAAATTTGGAGTTACTGATTCACCCCTCCCCTCTCAGTAACTCGGTTAATTCCTGAATATTTCCAACACATGCTTCCTCTGGAATACCACAGTCCAAAGGAGTAGAGGGGCCTCTATTGATTAAATAAACATCAGTGTTCACAGCCTCTACCCACATATTTTTGGGCAGCCTAGCATGCAACCTCATACTCCTTGTATGCTCCATTATTGTCATGTTCATGCATTCAGCCACTCCATTTTTTTGTGGAGTCCTTGGTACAGTTTTCTGCCTACAAATACCATTAGAGGAACAATGTTCTTCAAATTCTGTGCTGCAATACTCAGCACCATTATCAGATCTGAGACATTTTAACTTTTTACCAGTCTCATTCTCAACCAAGCATTTCCATTTCTTAAAAGTTTGAAATACATCAATTTCTATCTAAGGAAATAAATCCATACTTTTCTTGTTGTGCATCATCTATAAATGTAACATAATATAGAGAGACACCAAGGGAAGATACCTGAGCTGGTCCCCATACATATGTATCCACAAGCTCTAATCTCTCATTTTTCTTTTCCTTCCCAATCTTCACAAAACTAACTCTCTTTTGTTTTCCATAAACACAACTTTCACATAAATCCATATTGACACATTTCAGACCAGGTATAACTTTCTTTGAATGAAGTAATTTCATACCTTTTTCACTCATGTGCCCAAGTCTGTTGTGCCACAATGTTGTGTAAGAATCTACAGCAACAGTTTGATGTTCTTCCTGCTCAACTGCAGCCCCTCTTCCTAAACATTCATTTTCTTTTGAAACAATTAAAGTAGAAGGAACAATATGACTTATACAAAGATATAAGGTGCCTACTTTCACACCTTTTTCTACTACTAAGGAACCTTTTGAAACCTTCCAATTTCTATCCTTAAAAGTAACTGTGTAACCCTCATCACCTAGTTGCCCTGCTAAAATTAAATTCCTACTTAGCCTCGGAACATGTCTTACCTCTTGTAGTAGCCAATGATTCCCATTCTAAAACTTAATCTTAATTTTCCCCTTTCCAACTATCTGACAAGGTTCATTATCTCCCAAATAAACTAGCCCAAAATCCCCTTGGACATAATCAAGAAAGTAACCTCTATAAGGTGTAGCATGAAATGAAGCCCTAGAATCTAAAACCCATGAATCATCAATACTTTCTAAGGAAAGAATCAAAGCATCCTCTTCAGATTTATTACTTACCACATTTACCTCCTTGTTACCTTCTTGTTTGTCTCCTTCTTTATTCTTCCAAGACCAGCAATCTTTCTTCTTATGACCTGGTTTTCCACAGTACCAAAAATCATTGGGTCCTTTGGATTCTAACCTCTTTCCCTTTGATTTTCCTCTTGATTTCCCATGATTTCTAGAGTTGTTTCCTCTCTCATTGGTGTAGAAACTGATGAAATATCAGATTCAACTCCAAGATCCAGCTGCATGCAATAAACCTGTTACACAGAATGAAGCTAAAACTGGAAAAAGCGAAACCCTCTTGTGCTCAAAAATGTTAGAGCTCGAAATGTATTAAGAGTGAATGACAGAAATAATTACAAAAGTAGCTTATAAGGACAAAAACCTTAAAGCCCAAAAAAGCTAGGTTGTGCAATAATAATTAATAGAAATATTAATTATTATGCACCTAAAAGAGATAGCTTAAGTGAAAAAGAATAATAGAAGACTTAAGTAATTAAACCAAAATGATTTAATTATAAAGTCAAATATAACTATTATTCTAACACCCCCCCTTAAGCATAGCTCAGGAGGAACTAACCTAGCACAGCTAAGAAAGCAAGAAATGGGTCCCGACAACAAGGCCTGATCAGGTACCCAATACAAGGAAATCTCTATAAACTAGAGTAAAGGAGAAAACCCAGTGGGAAAAACTCCTCTCCAAAAAGAGATGTAAAAAGTAAGCAAAGACAAAAAGAATGACTTCAAGAGACTCTCTCAAAGCCATAAGTACAATGTGTGTTGCCAACCCCCCCATGAGAGAGGGTCGAGGCTCCAAAGCCCCCCCAAAATGAAAGAACCCCTGGATCAATGAACAAACCACTGTGACTCCAATGCAGAGGAGTGAAAGTCAGTGGACACTGTAGAGGGAACCTCGAAAGCTAAGGTGTCACTGGAAGGCCGAGCTGATGCTCAAAGGAGTAGACACGAGGATCCTGAAAGGGAATCCCCAATGTAAGTGATAGGATAGGTGTGCTGACACTGTCATCAAAGAGGAGATGAATGCCCTCTATAGAATCCTCAACAACTGCACCTGGTAGCTCAATGAATGGAGCTAGAGGATCAGGCAGTGCTGAAGAAGAACCCTGTTGAATAGAAAAGAGCTCAACAGGAGGTGGTAGGGCAGTCACAACAGTAGTCTTAGGAACCATACAGAGGTTCAAGTGACTTGACTATACCACATGATGCTCTCTTAAAGGAGGAGAGTCGTGCTCGGGCAAAGGTGGACCAAAGTGTGAAAAGGAGTAGAGACGGGCGGAATGATCAACTATCCCTGTAGCAACAATACCTCCTGTCATACTATCACAGATGAGAACTGAATCTGGAGTGAACTCAACTATCTTCCCTGGTCCACTATGAGTAATCTGATAAACCGAGAGAAGGTTTGCAGAAAGAGATGGAACATACAACACATCATTGAATGTGCCATCCTGAATGCATATAGTGCCTTTCCCACAGACTGTCATAACAGTGTTATTTCCAATGATAATATGGGGAATAGGAGAATCTTCAAAAGAAGAGAAGATCTCTCGAGAAGATGCCATATGGTGAGAAGCACCTAAATCTAGTATCCAAGGGACCTGTGAAGGGGATGCAACAGAAGCCCGTAATGCATGACCCTTTCCAAGATCCTGTCCAGCTGTAGAATAGATAGAGGAAGACTGATAAGTAGACCCCTGAGAGCCAGAAGAGGATGGAGAGGAAAGATTGCTCTTCTGAAGAAGAGCTTGCAAATCCGCTATATGTTTCTCATAACCATCAAACTTCTTCTGATAGCAAAGTGACTCATCATGTGCTCCTTTCTGACAATAGGAACATGTAGGTCTCTCAGTCTTTTGTTTCTCCTTCTTAGAAGAAGATGGTGGGCCAGTAGAGTGCTGAGAAGAGGAATCTGATATCTGCTTCGGCTTCTGTGTACTCTGAGGTGACTTGGCAAGCAATGCTTGTGACTGTGAACCTATAAGAGAATCCATCTGAGTGAGCTTTGATTGCTCACGAGTCAACCGGTCACAAAAAGTCTCGAAAGAGGGCATAACATGTCATGCACCTAGTGCATCCATAGTGGAGTAGAAGGTAGAAGAAAATATCTGAAACTATCCTCGAAGCTTAGAAAGAATCAGGTAAATACACTCATTGTCAGTTTTGTTCTTCCTACATCCCTGTAAAATTGAACGGAGAGATTTGAACTTCATCAAGAAGTCCTCAATGGTGGGAAAAGAATCAGGTACCAATGAAGTCAACTCTGCCTCAATCTGTAGTGCCCTGAACTCATTCACAGTGCCAAAAAGATTCTGAAACTTATCCCAAATGGCTTGAGGAGTAAGGCATCCATCAAGGTGAAAAAGTAGACTATCTGAAACATGTAGTGACATCAAACCCATGGCTTCATCCATCTTGTTCCTATGCTGCATGACCTCAAATGGTCGAGTCAACTGAGGCTGAACTGGGTCCAAACAAGACCATAACCCCCGTGATCGAAGAAGTCATGTCATACGAGCCTTCCACAAATGGTAATTGTGTGGAGTGAGGAGCTCAACAGATGCTGTGTCTGCCATAGTGCCAAGTGCTTTGACTGTTTTCTTATTATGTTTTCTTTCAGAACTAGATAGAAGATGCAGAAGGGGTTTTGTTTTATGTGATACAATGTTTTGTTTTTCTGAGATAAATGATAGAAAAAGCAAGAAAGAATACCCCCCATAATTGATAAAACCCAATTCCAGCACAATTCTGAAAGCTCAAAAGAGAGAAAGAGCAAGAAATGCTTCAAAATGAAAATTTGTGTACCTTGACTTTGAGGCTCAAAAATGGCATCAAAATGGAAGAATCAAGAAATGAAACCTACACCACTGTGACGGGCTCGGAAAGACCTTTCTGACGATATATCACACTTTGATTTTCGAGTCCGTATGAGCCCTGTAGGAGCAAAAATGCCCAAGTACCCCCAAAATGCAAGCTCACTGAAAAAAACCAGTGACGGCAAAAATATTGATGGCCATTTGACCATCATGGGCCCGTCGTTGACGTTAGCATGACGTCATACCAAAAAAAAATTATTGCCAGAAATTTTTTTTAAAATGACGGGAAAATTTTTTTCGGTGCCGGCAAAAAGTGGCTGGCAAGTGATGTCACTGCGTGACATCACTTGCTACAGGTGAGTGGTGGCCAGGTGGAGCTGGGGCCACGGCCGGGGCGGAGTGGAGCTGGGGCCGAGTGGAGCGGAGGTGTCGCGGAGGCCACGGGCGGGGCAGAGGCGTCGCGGAGGCTGCGGGCGGCGCGCGGGCCGAGCGGCGGCGGCACCGGGGTGGCGCGCTAGTGGTGCTTCCGTAAGCACCAAAAAATGGTGAGAAACACTTTATTTTTTTTTTTTCTCAAAAATTGTGCCCATACGGCCCTAATAGGCCAAAAAATTCACCCAGAGGCTCCAGAGGCCAAATAGGTCAAATTTTATATGGAAATAGGAGTTTTTGGGCCTTCTGGACTCAACCGTGAGGTTGATTTTTGCCTAAAGTGCTCCAAAATTATTATTTTTCTTTTTTGCAGGCAAAAAAAAAATAAAAAATAACGTCCTGCAGAGAATACCAGAACTAAAAACTTGCTTCAAAAATACCAGAACAGGCAGCAGCAGGGAAGCTCTAATACCATGTAGAAACTGATGAAATATCAGATTCAACTCCAAAATCCAGCTGCATGCAATAAACCTATTACACAGAATGAAGCTAAAACTGGAAAAAGTGAAACCCTCTTGTGCTCAAAAATGTTAGAGCTCAAAATGTATTAAGAGTGAATGACAGAAATAATTACAAAAGCGGCTTATAAGGACAAAAACCCTAAAGCCCAAAAAAGCTAGGTTGTGTAATAATAATTAATAGAAATATTAATTATTATGCACCTAAAAGAGATAGCTTAAGTGAAAAAGAATAATAGAGGACTTAAGTAATTAAACCAAAATGATTTAATTATAAAGTCAAATATAACTATTATTCTAACAATTGGTTCTACCCCTGCTTTGTGCATTTAAGACACTTCCTGATGTGGATCCACCTGAGCTTTTCCTACGAATTTCCTCACTCAGAATAACACCAATAACATCATCATATTTTAGGGTATTAGAACCAGAAACCGAATTACTAATAGCCATTACCAAGCCATTATAGCTTTCTGGCAAAGAACAAAAAATCAAGAGAGCCCTAATCTCTTCATCAAAAGTAATTTTTATTGAGGCTAACTAACTTGTAATTGTATTAAACTCATTCAAATGATCAGCAACTGATCCACCTTCTACCATTTTCATATTAAATAAATGCTTCATAAGAAATACCTTGTTTGAATCTGAAGGCTTTTCATACAAATTTGCTAGGGTTTCGATCAGAGTTTGAGTTGTCATTGCTCTACTAATATTGAATGCCACTGATTGTGCCAGACATAGATCAATACTCCCCAGTGCCTTCCTATCCAAAATATCCCAATCTTCCTGAGACATTGTTGCCTCTTTCTTGGCTATTCCCTCTAATGGCCACCATAGATCCTTCTGATAGAGATAGTCCTCCATTTGCATCTTCCATAACTGGAAGTTCTACCCATTAAACTTATCAACCTTCAGCCTACCCTCGTCTGCCATTTCTCCCACTTAACTGAGAGACTCTCCCACTGACTCATGAGACCTGATTTAGAGAATAGATGAAAGAATGAATGAAATAACCTCACTCGAATACCACTTGTTAGGATTAACAAGGTAGAAATAACAAATATGTGCAAATATAACCAATATCAGAAAATAATAAAACACACAGAAGAGAACACAAGAGACAAAGATTTAATGTGGTTCACCCAATCCCTGGGCTATGTCCACCAACAACGAGTCCAATATTATTATTATCCAGTGATTACAACCTGATTACAATCTGTAATCCCTTACAGCTCAATTCTGTTGCAAGTACTAAAATCATACATCATAATGAAATCCCTAACCCTAAGCCAATATAACAAGGCTTATGTCAGTTAACAAGTTAACCCTAAAATACTTGACGAGTCAACCTAAGAAAAGGCTTGACGAGTCAACCTAGGGAAATGTTTGACGTGTCAACTTAGGAACCCCACGATGAATGAAAAGTGTATAGTACTTTCCTAATCAGTCACCACAAGCTAACATGACTATTATTGAAAAGTGTGAAGCAAAGCTTTAACTCAGGTGACAACAAAATTTATCAAAGTGATACTTCCTGAGTCACAGGTGTGACTTTAAGATCCAAAGGCTGAATGTGTTGCTTTCGTAGGTGTGAGCTTATGATAAGAAAGTGACTGTAAAGGAATTAATGCCGAATAAAAGTCGCATGCCAGGCGTGAATCTTCAACTAACAGGCATCAGCACAGAGATTGTAGGCAACAGTAAAATGACTGCAAGCATGAACAAATCTCCCATAAGCGTGACTTCACCAGTTTCCTGCAAAATATTCACAGAAAATAGAAAATACAAGCATGCAAATTATGATGAAAATGATAAAATGAGGCCTAGGGCCCCACGATGGGTGCCATTTGTGTGATGATGATAATCAACTTCATGAAATTAAGATCTAATAGCAACAATTGAAAGTAAATACAATTCAAATCTAGTTAAAATTGAAACTAAGATCTATAACATCTCATGGCTCTCTAGAAAGAGGTGGTAAACTTGAAGCTCTCAGCTCAAATCTCCACTAGTGAAACTTCTAAAATGAGAATGTATGCTGCTATGCTTCTAGAATGCTTCTATGATAATGATTCTAGCTCAAATTGACAAGATATAATGCAATTTACTCTAAAATGCTCTTAGAATGCTCTCAATTTCCTATAGTAACAATGCTTTGCAAATGAATTTTTAAGATGATCATTGCTCTCAAAATGCTTTATATTTATAATAAATTTCCAAGGGTAGGGGGTAGAGTGAAGTAATCATGATTTACCTTAGGTTGAGTCAAATACTTTGCTTTGTTCATAAATGGGGGGACAATTTAAAGGTTTGTCTCAAAGCTTTGGACAAAAGGACAAGATTGAGTGGTTGAGATTGAAACTTTAAAATGAGTTATTGAGATTCATCCTTTTTGAGTGATTTATGTCTTTTTGTCCTCAATTCTTATTGGTTGCTCAACTTTCTTGAAAGATATTAGGAATTATTAAATTCAATTAATTAATTAAATTTAACCATGTAAGGGTAATAGGTTCATTTTGATTTTTTATTTAAACAACTATACACTTAATTGATTAAAATCAATTATGTATTGCTTTTGGCCCCTTTAAGCTTTGATTTAATTAGTTAACATCCTTATTTAATTTTTCCTTTGCTTTAATTATTTTTTGTCCAACTTGATTTAATTATGTCCATTTTAATTGATTTGATCCCTTTTTGATTGAATTAATGCATTTTGATGATTATGAGCCATTTTATTGATTTTTGCAATTTTAAAAGCACTTGTCCAATTTTGTGTGTCCATAGTTAGCAATGAATCTAAAAAGGTTTCACAATCTCAAGAATTCGACAGTGTAGCACTGCTATTCTCCAGATCGCATGTGCAAGCATTCTCCAAATTCGTGATCGGTTGAGAAGGACTGAGGCCTGTTTATGTAGAAATATAGGGTTTGAGAACTCATGGAAAAACCAAAAATCTCTCCTTGATCAGTTATCAGGGAATTGGAAACAGTTATCTAGTAAAATCATGCAAATGAGCTATTTAACTCATAATTGGAAGTTGAGATCACTTCAATTTGCTTTTCAACTCACAATCACATGCTGAGTTCGAAAAGTTAACAAAAGAATCAAAGAGTTGATTTTTGAGTTTAACTGATCTTCTAATTTTTGCATAGATAATTATTTGATTTATTTAATTTCCATGTGTTTTATTCTCAACTTAACTAAATTTTGAGTAAAAATAACTGATTTATGGGTTAATCAATTATTAAATCAAATTTTATCCAAAATTAAATCATTAAATTTGACAATTTGATTTTAATCACTTAAATAAATATTCAATCGATTATTTTTAGAAATTATGATTTATTGTCAAATAAATAATATTAATTAGGAAATAAATTTAATTAAATCTAATTAAATTAATTAAGTGGCTGAATCGAGTCTAATTAATTAAATATTTATCATATTCAACTAATCACACTTTGGATAAATAAAATAATATCATTTATCACCAAATAATATTTAATCAAAAATAATTACGATAGATTAGGAATATTTAGGAATATTCCCTGATGCAGAATTAGAATAGGATCGATTAGGGTTTTTGATAATTTGATGTGCAGATGTGTTAGTAAATAGATTTGTCCTTTCTTATTTCTTATGATTATAACTCTTAATGCCCAAACTATGAACAATATCTGAATACAACAGTTGAAAAGCTACTCTATGATTATTGGCTTTTCTCTGAATTGGTAGGTACAGCTCCCTATGTGAATGATATTCAATGAATTATGTTCTGCTCCTAAAACTAACACGGGGTATGCTCTTAACCCGAGAGCAGAAGAGGAAACCAAGTTTCACCCAGGCAAGTGAAACTCAGGCAGGGATCTAAATGCAAGGGTGTTATGTTTATGGTATTAACAATCTTATGACTCCCACAACACAACAAAATGAAAATGCAGTTTATGGAATGCAAATGAAGTATGGTGATGCAATCTCATAACCAGTTATAACTCTCTGATTATTTTACTGATTGGTTAAACTGAAAATAATGAAATAAAACTCTGTTCACTCACTATTATCAATCCAACACAATGAAACAACATCACATACAGAAATGAAAAAACCTCTAACTAGTTCTTCTCTAAATATCCTACAGCACATCCTACTGAGTTTATTCACATCTTCGAAAATAGGGAATGAAACATCCTTTCTTTCCTACTGCAACTTAGATGAAAAAGAAAGAACCATCTAAATAACTAATTGGAACAGAAAATCATTGACATAAAACACTTTCAATTGTCTCTACAACATCAAGTATTCTATACCAAAAATTTACCGACCCCCTATACTGAGTTTATTACAGTATTTATAGAATTTCTTTACAACCCATAGAGTTCGTAAGAACTCATGATCTTCCCACTTCCTGGAATACAAAGAGTCAATAGACAAACAACTGCGAAAATATATGAGGAATATAAATCAACTCAATCCTGTCCTTTCATTTATCTGAAGAGGAAAGCTGAACAGTCTTCCACCAAAAGACATGAACTTGAAGTATGCCACATTTGCCCTAGCCACGTTCTATGCCATCATGTTTAACATTATACCTTATCATGCATATCAATAAAATTGTGCCATAAGTCTTCAGCTGCCTTTACAACTTCAGGCATCATGGCCAGTTTATACTTATAGATATCCTTAACGCCTCCCACAAATTTTCTTGTTATTAGGACCTTTGTGTCTAGTTTTGAATATGCCCAGTCAGGAGAGAAATCAGACATACTGAACAACTGGTCTTTTGATAGTGAAGGGCTCATCAAATCATCATCTAATTGTATTTGACAGGACAAGTTTGACACTTCCTCAAGTCCATTTTGACCTTCACGTGTGTTCCAATACATACCAAAATCAAATACCACTAGGGAGTCCTCATTATCTCCACCAATCTCTCTACTCATCCACCACCCAAAACTATCTAGTTCTTTGAAATTGTTGTTCTTCTGTAGGATCCCATCTGCTCCGCATTGTTCTACATATTTCCTCTTGCAAAGGCATGAATATGAGTGTCCATGTATGCTTGTTGTTTACCACCAAGGTCACTGCTTACATATGTTTCCATTGCGATGCTTCTCGGTGTTCTTTGGATATCCTCACGAGTCATAGATTGCAAGCAAGGGACTTTACCAGCTTTCAATCTTTCATGTACTTCCCTTACTATTTTTCCATCTTCTTTCTTCCGCCATCAAGTCCATCTTTACGAAAATAACGTAATGCTTTTCGATCAAACAAAAATAGTGATTTAGACACGCGTCAAGATCCTGCTATCCCTCTAAGACTAAGCGGAAGCCGTCGATTCGGTATCTTATAATTGTAGAGAAACTTTTCTTGGCCCCACCGTGAGACACATGTTCACATCTTGCATGATCGCATAGCTTGTTTTAAACTGTTGTGATCATGTGACCGCTTTGCCGCTTAGAATCTTCCTTATCATCCCGTCAAAGCAGGAACCGTTGATCCTGACCAAAGATGAAACTTGCACTGGGCCCACATCTGCTAAAGAATCCACGTGTCTTGATCTCGCATGATCGCAAGACCATTTTCTCAGTCATGAGATCTTGCAGGGACCATAGATCTGGACACCACAACCAAGAGCCCGCGACCCCACCACGAGACACACATCGACCTTCCGCCATCCCAGAAAGCATCTTTCTTTCTATAGCGGGATAACGGGAACCGTGGATTAAGAATCTAGATTATTGCATCGGTTGAAATCACTTTACACATGTCTTTATCCCATTTTTCCTTAAAGAATCCCTCATACTTTATCGGCAAAGCGAGAGCCGTTGATCTACTTTTCGAGAGCCACCTTGTATGGATACCTTTGGACCCACCGCGAGACACGTGTCTTCATCTCGCATGATTGCAAGGGATTATTTTATTTCTTGCGATCATGCGACCACTTAGAATCTTCCCTATCATCCCGGCAAAGCGAAAACCGTAGATCGAGCATCTCATAAGCTTTTTGGACAACTTTTCCCTGACCCCACCATGCTACGTGGAGGAATCAGGAATATTCTAACCACGTACAAAAAGCTTTCAGACCCACCACCACGTGGCTTTAATCCCGCATGATCGCATTCACTGGCCCGAGTTTCCATGGTCGTATGATCACATAGCGTGTTTTAAATTCATGTGATCATGTGATTGCAAATCCCGTCGGGCTCATTCTCGGCGATTCCTTGACCATTTTACTTGCTATTTGTTGGACTGAGATCGTGATGACTCGAAGCTTCAACCTATACTTTCATATGATGGAAAGCACCACACTTTTCCGCCTGTTACAAATGCATTATAAGGTAACGTTCGCCTCTGTCTGAACTAAGAAGAAGGAGGCCCGAGTTTATTCATTTCATCATGTACCATGGTTCATTCAAAAACTTTAGATAACTATCCTCATTTTTATGAGTGGTGTTACATATAACAATAGGCCCAAGAGCATATAAATACACCATATGCACATACCATGCTGCATAATAATGTGCTAACCGAGTCTCAAGACATTTGAAAATTGTTCACACAAACAAATGATAACATATTTGTCTTCAAACTGATCACCTTTATGAAATTCATCCATTACATAGCATGATACGTCACTGCTTTCTTTATCATCAGAGTTTATTTTTATGGCTCGATGAGATTCAATATGGGACTAGCACAATTATATGATGAAAACACATATAATCACATCTTCTCTTATGCAATTAGTTCATCTTCTCAGAGTGATTTCTTTAATCAAAGAGCCTCAGAAAATTGAATCCATAACCTTATAACAATAGAAGATTTCTTTCCAAAGTACCACTGTTTGAAACTTACCCAAAGCTATAAACAATCTGAGATTTGGTTCAATCTTTAACTGTCCATATTCTGCTCCTTTAAAGCTGAATCAATCAATGGACACCATGTCAATGCCACCTTTGTCAATGTTGTCATATGAAGAACTTTCTTTTGAGACTTTCTGAATGCCTAGGAACCATAATCACCAACCATTCTTCTACTGAAAAGATCATTAATTGAAAGATCATAACCTTTGCTAGATTGGGTGCTACAACCTACCCAATCAATGAGACCATGAAAACATCCCACCTGACTTAGAACAAAAAGGAAAATGAAGGGAAATCTGGCAAAGATTACCTACCTATAACAACTTAGACCTAGACTCAAGACTGACTAGACTGACTATATGACTCCAATATTGCCCAAAAAAATGGGTGACTAAAAGTCAGGCAACAACTGGCTCCGACTGGGGGATCATGTATTGCAAAGTGCATGAAGAATTCAGCTTCTCTGGTGAGACAAGTGTCTTATCCATTGGGTTGCAGAGTCTAGACCAAAGAGAACAATGAACAGCTACATACAGGGAGGGCGGAGGGGAGCAGGGCAGACTAAACCCACTAAAGTAGGAAAACAACCAACCATGAATACAAGGATAGACTACGCTAAGCAAAACAGGGAAAAGCTAAACTAAACACACCAAAATTGTGAAAGCAAAATAACTACGAACAGGAGAGGAAAAGAGAAAATGGAGAACTTGCATGACCATTAACCGGAAGAGAAAAGTATGAGCCTTTCCGGTAAAGTGGATGGTGTTTCAACGAGCTGAACCAAGACAAAAACTCCATGACATCCTTTTTAAAGCTGGAAGAAAAACTGTCATGGTATAAACCATGAGTGAGCCAAAAATACTTTCCAAACAACCAGGCTTCATTATAAATTTCTGATTTTCCCTCCTCTTTCTGAATAGAAGAATCAAAACTGTGATACTCTTCAAGCTGAAACAAATAATTAATCCACACCTCCAAAAGAGAACTCATATCATCTTTATCAACAAGCCTCATGAGAAAACCATGATCAAAACAACTTTCATCATCCAATATACCTTCAAAATATAGCCATGCTTTTTCAGGATAAATATCAATTGAAGTGGCTTTATCACAGTCCTCTTTCATTAAATCTGAAAATCCTCTATGTAAAATAGAGATGTAAGATGATGAATCAATACCTGGGGCCAAAAGAGGAGAAACTCTTTCCTCAAGAGTTGATAAGAGCTTAAAAATGATCTCTTCTTTACAAGGTAACATGTCCATTGGAATTGTTGATGGCACCCACTGCTGCAACTTTTCAATTTTAACAACTTCAGTCGTATCTTCATTTTGACATTCAAAAGAAAAATCAAAACTCTTTGATCCTTTATCTATCCCACAAGATGGAAACTTTTCATAACATAATGTTGATGGTATCAACTCATCTTGATTACCATTTTCAAATAACATAGGATCAAATTTCAAACTGGAACTTTCCTTACTCTCAAAACAACTAAAAATTTCATCACTTGAGCAATCAGGTTGAAGGTACAAATTATGTGAACATTCATCTTTACTTACTTGAAGGTTACCTTGTATATGTTGTTCCCCTTCATGTTCATGCAACACATTTAATGAGGTGAGGTTAGGCTCACTGATTCCAACTTCATAAAGATCTTCACATACATGTTCTTCTTCTTTTAGCTCTTGTACAGGAGGTTTTCTTTTGATAAGAATAGTGCCATAGAAAGATTTCAGCCACTTCACCTCTCTTGCTAAATCTTCCGTAACTTCTTGGATTGGATCTTTGAACACTGGGATAAAGATAAAAACATTTGAGACATCTTCATCACTTGCTAGAATCCAATCTTCTAAAATTTCTAAATACTTCAGAAAAACTTCTTCCGCATAACCAATAACCTCCATCCTAGGGGAGGGACCTCAAAATCTGAAAAGGAAAGCACTGAACTGCTTGACTAAAAATTTTGACAATTTAAAACAGAGTCGCCAATCTCTAGACAATAGAGATAACAAAAATCTGAGGAAGTAAAATTTCAACACCAATCTTCTTTCCACGTCCCCAGCGAAGTCGCCAAAAATTTGTTAGTAAACAGATTTGTCCTTTCTTATTTCTTATGATTATAAATCTTAATGCCCAAACTATGAACAATATCTGAATACAACAGTTGAAAAGTAGCTCTATGATTACTGGCTTTTCTCTGAATTGGTAGGTACAGCTCCCTATGTGAATGATATTCAATGAATTATGTTTTGCTCCTAAAACTAACACGGGGTATGCTCTTAACCCGAGAGTAGAAGAGGAAACCAAGTTTCACCCAGGCAAGTGAAACTCATGTAGGGATCTAAATGCAAGGGTGTTATGTTTATGGTATTCACAATATTATGACTCCCACAACACAACAGAATGAAAATGCAGTTTATGGAATGCAAATGAAGTATGGTGATGCAATCTCATAACCAGTTATAACTCTCTGATTATTTTACTGATTGGTTAAACTAAAAACAATGAAATAAAACTCTGTTCACTCACTATTATCAATCCAACACAATGAAACAACATCACATATAGAAATGAAAAAACCTCTAACTAGTTCTTCTCCGAATATCCTACAGCACATCCTACTGAGTTTATTCACATCTTCGAAAACAGGGAATGAAACATCCTTTCTTTCCTACTGCAACTTAGATGAAAAAGAAAGAACCATCTAAATAGCTAATTGGAACAGAAAATCATTGACATAAAACACTTTCAATTTTCTCTACAACATCAAGTATTCTATACCAAAAATTTACCGACCCCCTATACTGAGTTTATTACAGTATTTATAGAATTTCTTTACAACCCATAGAGTTCGTAAGAACTCATGATCTTCCCACTTCCTGGAATACAAAGAGTCAATAGACAAACAACTGCAAAAATATATGAGGAATATAAATCAACTCAATCCTGTCCTTTCATTTATTTGAAGAGGAAAGCTGAACAGTCTTCCACCAGAAGACATGAACTTGAAGTATGCCACATTTGCTCTAGCCACGTTCTATGCCATCATGTTTAACATTATACCTTATCATGCATATCAGTAAAATTGTGCCATAAGTCTTCAGCTACCTTTACAACTTCAGGCATCATGGCTAGTTTATACTTATAGATATCCTTAATGCCTCCCACAAATTTGCCTGTTATTAGGACCTTTGTGTCTAGTTTTGAATATGCCCAGTCAGGAGAGAAATCAGAGATACTGAACAACTGGTCTTTTGATAGTGAAGGGCTCATCAAATCATCATCTAATTGTATTTGACGGGACAAGCTTGACACTTCCTCAACTCCATTTTGACCTTCACGTGTGTTCCAATACATACCAAAATCAAATGCCACCAGGGAGTCCTCATTATCTCCACCAATCTCTCTACTCATCCACCACCCAAAACTATCCAGTTCTTTGAAATTGTTGTTCTTCTGTAGGATCCCATCTGCTCCGCATTGTTCTGCATATTTCCTCTTGCAAAGGCATGAATATGAGTGTCCATGTATGCTTGCTATTTACCACCAAGGTCACTGCTTACATATGTTTCCATTGCGATGCTTCTCGGTGTTCTTCGGATATCCTCACGAGTCATAGATTGCAAGCAAGGGACTTTACCATCTTTCAATCTTTCATGTACTTCCCTTACTATTTTTCCATCTTCTTTCTTCCGCCATCAAGGCCATCTTTATGCAAATAATGTAATGCTTTTCGATCAAACAGAAATAGTGATCTAGACACGCGTCAAGATCCCGCTATCCCTCTAAGACTAAGCGGAAGCTGTCGATTCGGTATCTTATAACTGCAGAGAAACTTTTCTTGGCCCCACCGTGAGACACGTGTTCGCATCTCGCATGATCGCATAGCTTGTTTTAAACTCTTGCAATCATGCGATCGCTTTGTCGCTTAGAATCTTCCTTATCAGCCCGTCAAAGCGGGAACCATTGATCCTGACCAAAGATGAAACTTGCACTGGGCCCACATCTGCTAAAGAATCCACGTGTCTTGATCTCACATGATCGCAAGACCATTTTCTCATTCATGAGATCTTGCGGGGACCGTATATCTGGACACCGCAACCAAGAGCCCGCGACCCCACCATGAGACACGTGTCAACCTTTCGCCATCCCGCAAAGCATCTTTCTTTCTATAGCGGGATAACGGGAACCATGGATTAAGAATCTAGATTATTGCATCGGTTGAAATCACTTTACACGTGTCTTTATCCCATTTTTCCTTAAAGAATCCCTCATACTTTATCGGCAAAGCGAGAGCCATTGATCTACTTTTCGAGAGCCGCCTTGTATGGATACCTTTGGACCCACCGCGAGACACGTGTCTTCATCTCACATGATCGCAAGGGATTATTTTATTTCTTGCAATCATGCGACTGCTTAGAATCTTCCCTATCGTCCCGAATAAAGTGGAAATCGTAGATCGAGCATCTCATAAGCTTTTTGGACAACTTTTCCCCGACCCCGCCATGCTACGTGGAGGAATCAGGAATATTCTAACTGTGTACAAAAAGCTTTCGAACGCACCACCACATGGCTTCAATCCCGCATGATCGCATTCATCGGCCCGAGTTTCCATGGTCGCATGATCGCATAGCGTGTTTTAAATTCATGTGATCATGTGATTGCAAATCCCGTCAGGCTCGTTCTCGGGGATTCCTTGACCATTTTACTTGCCATTTGTTGCACTAAGATCATGATGACTCGAAGCTTCGACCTATACTTTCATATGATGGAAAGCACCACACTTTTCTGCTTGTTACAAATGCATTACAAGGTAACGTTCGGCTATGTCTGAACTGAGAAGAAGGAGGCCCGAGTTTATTCATTTCATCGTGTACCATGGTTCATTCAAAAACTTCAGATAACTGTCCTCATTTTTATGAGTGGTGTTACATATAACAATAGGCCCGAGAGCATATAAATACACCATATGCACATAGCATGCTGCATAATAATGTGCTAACCGAGTCTCAAGACATTTGAAAATTGTTCACACAAACAAATGATAACATATTTTTCTTCAAACTGATCACCTTTATGAAATTCATCCATTACATAGCATGATACGCCACTGCTTTCTTTATCATCAGAGTTTATTTTTATGGCTCGATGAGATTCAATATGGGACTAGCACAATTATATGATGAAAACACATATAATCACATCTTCTCTTATGCAATTAGTTCATCTTCTCAAAGTGATTTCTTTAATCAAAGAGCCTCAGAAAATTGAATCCATAACCTTATAACAATAGAAGATTTCTTTCCAAAGTACCACTGTTTGAAACTTGCCCAAAGCTGTAAACAATCTGAGATGTGGTTCAATCTTTAACTATCCATATTCTGCTCCTTTAAAACTGAATCAATCAATGGACACCATGTCAATGCCACCTTTGTCAATGTTGTCATATGAAGAACTTTCTTTTGAGACTTTCTGAATGCCTAGAAACCATAATCACCAACCATTCTTCTGCTGAAAAGATCATTAATTGAAAGATCATAACCTTTGCTAGATTGGGTGCTACAACCTACCCAATCAATGAGACCATGAAAACATCCCACCCGACTTAGAACAAAAAGGCAAATGAAGGGAAATCTGGCAAAGATTACCTACCTATAATGACTTAGACCTAGACTCAAGACTGACTAGACTGACTATTTGACTCCAATATTGCCAAAAAAAATGGGTGACTAAAAGTCAGGCAACAAGATGTACCCTAGGTTAGGACTTTAGGGTCGATTTCGATCGATTCGTGGATGTAGGAGGTCAATGGTACTAAAGCCCATTTTTGGAGTATTTCATTTTGCCCATTTTTTAATTACTATGCAAAGCACAATGGTTCAAAGATAAATCTGTTTGTTGAGATATGGGGTATTACACTTGTCACAATGGCCAATGAGATTATTGGGGTTGAAAAAATGAAGGAAGATTACACAACTAATTCTAATTTTAACATAGTTATTACTGCTCCCAGTAGTCCTACTATTACAAAAAAAAGTGAATACTCTAAATAGTATTGATTAACAAATAGATTTTGTTTTGAGGACTCCAACTTTATATGCCCATAGGATCTAAGAGGGAAAATTTGATTTTTGAAGCGCGTTCAAGTGGCTGGAAAACACTTTGGAATGATCAAAACTTGGTGAGTTAAAAAGTAGTTTCTAAAGGAGGATAGTGAAACAAAGGTTTGTACAAACCCTCTGCAATTACTAAGGGATTATGGATTGACATCTTTATGGATTTTGTGTTGGAATTGCCTCGTGCTCAACAAGGGAACAATTATATATTTATTTTTATGGACTTATTCTTTAAAATGACCCACTTCATTCCATGTAAAATAACCTACATATGCAAGTAAGGTTTTTGACACATTATTTGAGGAGATTTTGAACACTTGCATGGATTGAACAAGTCTATTACTAGTTCAAATTGAGATACAAAGTTTTTGAGTCACTTTTGGAGAAAACTTAACAATAAATTACAATATAGTTCAGCTTACCACTATCAAACAAATGACCAGGCGAAGCTAGTAAATAGTTATTTGGGTAATTTTCTTCAATTCTTAGCGAGGGAGAATGCTAATTAATGAGATATAATTTTGACACAAGCTAATCTTATTTTAATTCTAGCATTAATGGATCTGCTAGAAAATCTCCTTTCCTAATTATCTTGGGAAGCAATCGTAGGGAATTATTGAGCTATATATCTTCCTTATGGTAGACAGGTGAGCCAAGATGTAGTAGGTTGTACAAGACATATCCAAGAAATGCAACAAGTGAGGTATCAACTACAAGTAACCAATAAGAAATAAGGAATACCAATTTTCACCTAAGAGAAATTATATATGGAATATGATCAAATTATAGTATATTTGTGTAATGAAATATTTTCCAAGGAATGTATAACAAGTTAAAAAAAAAGAAAGTGGGGCCATTGAAAATACTTACGATGATTAATGAAAATGCCTATTTGTTAGATATGCTTAAAGGGATTGGTATCAATCCTATTTCAATATGACAGACATTTTCCGCTGCCATTTTGATAGTGAATTTTTTTGTGATGACTTGATATGCTAAGAGATATGATCAATCAATTGTATTGGAAGAAGAGAGAACATGTTGAGAAGATAGTGGATACTACGGTGCTTCCTACAAGATCTCAATATTATAAAATGTATTTTGTAAAATAGGTTAGTTTACTTGATTCCAAAAATATGTGGTCACTGAAGAAAATCTCATAAATTTTTCTATATCAAACTTATCTAAACTAGGAGGTTCAAAATATTTAAAAACTACAAAAGAAAATGTAATTGACGGTTCCCCATAATTGATGGGGCTTTTCTTCACTACCAATTAGATTCATGTAGTTTTTATCTTTCTATTTTGATTATTTTGTCACATGTTACTTTTAGTTTGTTGTCAATTGGTGGTGTTTGAGGTGTTTTGGGGAAATCTAGGTTGTCTCCATTTTATAGAGAAATAGAGCTCTATTTTTGGTAGGTTAAGGGGTTGTGAAAGGGACTTAAATAAATTTTCTATGAGTATTTGTAACTAGTTTTTATTTTTTACTATTTTGAGATGAGAAAGGAATTTGGTGCATAATTTTGTTTTCTTGTAAATATGAAAACAAAACCACGAAAACATGAAAAAGCAAGAAGAAAGTGAGGTTCATTACTTTTCCTTGAGCTATAATGTGGACTAGCCTAAGCAAGAACAAATCTATAGAAGCACATGCTTCCACTAATTGACCTTTCCCTTGGGTGTTGATCTAGATAGGCATGATGTTTTAGGATGATTGATTTTCCTTGAGGTAGAAAAACTCAAGTAGAGAACATGATGTATTGATAGACATGTCTTCCATAAAACTTTTATTGTTGATCTATATATAGTTACATTTGATTAGATGTTATTGAATTATGTTGCATCATTTTATTGACCAATATGATAAAGTTAGGTTAAAGAATTCATATTAATGAATGTACAAGTGGATTTGAATATGTTTGAAGTATGCTGGCAATAAATGCATTTATTTGGTTACATTGTTTTAAACAATATTTATACGGTATTGGCTACTTGACTAAAAAGCCTTGCCTAAGTTTTTCATGGTTGCAGTCATTCATGACAAAAATGATCAACTAATGAGCACATATTATGTTAAATTTATGCTCAATCATGTTGATATTGGGGATATATTTTGTTTATTTGATAGGATGGTTGATATACCATCAATATAAACAACTATAAATTTCTCTCCAAATTTTATTTTGTTAATAATCATTACATGTACATTTCTTATAATTAATATGAAAATATATCAGATTTACACTTGTAATCAATATATCTCATCTAAAATATAATAAACAAAAAAATAAATATAAATAAAATCATATCACAATATTAATAAACAATGATATAAATTAAAATTACCTATAAATAATAATAATAGTATATATATATTATTATCAACTAATTTCTAAACATATACAACAATATGCACCACTATTAGATCCTCTCCCCTTCTCATGAAATAGACAAAAATATGACAATTTGTTTAGCAGCTTACTAGTATAAATGGTATTTAAACCTACCAATTGAAACATGAATGACTTGCCCTTAAATATACTATTACTCTCCTCGACACTATTAATTCAAAAATTCTGAAAACTAAGATTCAATAAAATCTATTCGCATAAGCATTATAGATCGCATAATCTCTTATGCACAGTTTATCTCGATCTCTTCCAAAGTGAGATCGATTTTGATAAATGGATATCTTATGATGATTGACACGGAAGGCTTTCAGAAAGTATAAAATTGGTAAAAATTGAGCTGTGAATGATAATGGATAATGGTCCCATCTCTATCATAGATGTTCATTGCTATGTTCTTTATCATGACCACTGTAGATAAGTACATTTGTATGTAGAAAGTCTATGAATTTTTGACTCTTACCCCAAAGACAGATGCCCACAAAATCATGAAAGATGCCACACAGGCACGCGTACACAAGCTACAAGATGAGAGATGCATATAAAAATTGCGTCGCTTTCCGTGTGCTCAAAGAGAATCATTTTAATCCACTCTCTGTTTTGCCATTGGAGCAATGGGTGGAGCAGAAGCAGTTATGACAGTCAGAAGGGTTTGTATGGTGGAACCGGCCGTGCCAACCTCAAGGCACAGAATGTTCCTCTCCAGTCTCGTTCTCCTCTTTTTGCCCTTCCACAACATTCAGAGGCTTCTTTTCTACAAGCTCGCTCCTGCAAACAATTACCCTTCAATAATAGAAAGCCTGAAAAATGGGCTATCCTTAGTTTTGGTGCATTTCTATCCGCTGGCGGGTCGGTTGAAAATTTCTGAATCCGGCAGGCCGGAAATTGAATGCAACGACCAGGGAGCGTCAATCAATATACCCTTCCATAACATGGAAAAAGATGGGTTTCAGCGAAAATTCTGAAAATTTGTAACGAGGCTGAAAATTCTGTGGATGGAGATTATGGCAGACCGCTTCTGTCAATTCAGGTAATTAAAGTTAAACAGCAGGTATTTTTCTGTCACTTTGAAAAACTTTATTGAGTTCTTCTCTATTAAAGAAAGTTGGGTATTTTAGGTTACAGCTTTTGAGGGAGGCGGGATAAGCATTGGAACCACAATTCATCATGTAATGGTAGACGGAAATTCGTTTTGGCATTTCAAGACATCATGGGCAGAGTGTAGCAGAGGCATCTCCATTGCCAAATGTCCTGACCACAATAGAACAGTTTTGAAACGAGGAAACCATAGTCCCCTGTCCATTTCTTTCAAACCCTACGAGATTGTAAGCCATGGGATTACAGGGGCCAAGATATTCAAGTTCGTAACTGAGGATTCAGATTCAGACAGCATTGAAACATCTGGCCGCTGGAATGTGGAAAAGACCAAAGAGTCTCTCCAAAGATGGGGGGGACCCAAAAGGACAATAGAAGTGATAAGCTCAACATTGTGCTTCACAGAGGATATGATTCAGGAACTGAAAAATCGAAGTGGGGCTTCGAGTTCTTTTGTTGCAGTGGGTGCACAGTTTTGGAGATGTGTAATCAGAGCTCGCGAGGTGCCTCTGGAAGAAACCGTTTATTTCCTAGTGTTGGCTAATTGCAGGGACAGGGTTAAACCTCCTGCTTCCAACTTATTTTGGGAACTGCATATCAATGGGTGTTGCACAGACCACAGCCAACACTCTTGTCCATGCCGATATCTCCTTCGCTGCCGATGTTCTCCAGCAACTCATCAATTCCTGCACTCAGGAAGCGCAGATCAATCGTATGATTGACTGGGCGGAGCTTACAAACAGAAATTTTGTAAGTTTACTTGAAGAAGCAGGGTGGAAATATGGAACTAATGTGGCAAGTTCTCCAAGATTTCCCTTGTACGAGATGGATTATGGATGGGGTAAGCCTGCAGACGTGCAGATGGCCAACATATATGAAATCGGAAGCATGCATTTGTCATGTCCAAAGGATGGAGGAAAAAACATTCTTGTCTCCACCTGCCTCCCTCAACACCAGATGGACTTGTTACAGAGGATTCTCTTCGTCTAGGTTGAAGGATTTTTGTTTTAATATGCTGCAATTTTTGGGTGATCCTGTAGATCAACAGAGCAGCCATGATTTCCAAGCTGAGAGGTATTATTTCAAAACAGTATGTGCATAGTAAAAGTAAGTTGTGTGTAATGAGCTCAGGCCAAAATTTTATATTACTGACTGTTACACGTGATCGGTATTTTTGGCACTCCTTCCACTTTGTGCTCTGGTTTCCTTCTTTTCAAAATTCTAGAAACATGTGTAAACAAGAGCTGCAGGGCAACCTAGTTCCTACCAAGTATTGGCAGGACGGTTTTGCCCAAGTTAGCAGGGCATCCATTCAGCCTGCATTTGTTGATCCTATTCATGTTTGGCTTGAATTGTTGTGACATCTTATAGAAGAATGTGAATATATCAGATATTATTCAATGTTGGAACTTACTTGGAATGCAACTTGATCATAATATAGTTGGCTTGTGTAACTGGAATTCAATTAGTAATTATGTTGCTTTCAAATTTAAATAGAACAATTTTTAGTTTTTTTCAAAAAATTCCTGATTTTTTGGGATTCCCAATTCTTTTATATTTGACTTGTCGAGATCTGTCATGAAAGATTGTTGCTACCATGCTTGACAGTCAATCGATTTACATTAGCAAAATTACATGGGACTAAAACCCACAAGAAGAAGAAAGAATAATGGAACCAGTTGATCCTTTCTCATCAGCTGCAATACATCAGCATGGCACGGAAATGGATTGTTCTGTTCTCGTGTTAGACTTCAAGTTGCACACCTTGGAACTGAAATGATTAATTGAACGAATAACTGTGACATTTACATGCATATTGCATTATAACTCTTTAGAAGTCCTGTAACTGCAAAATAAATAACAGTCAACTAATCTAGTTGCTGATATCGAAGGATTATTTACAGAGAAACTGGATTCTGTATACACTTTTGTAGGCCCCTGTATACTGTTTTCATTGTCAGATTCATCAGGTTGCACAGGCCACCATTTTCATACAGTTACAGCTTATGCATTCATTTTGCACCGGAGAAGTGAAAAGGCAACTCAGATGATCACACTACATATATTTCCATAGATGTGAAACATTCATGATCAGCCTTAATAAGGTTTTTAAGAAAAATGTGTGCAACATGTGTAGCATAAACCAATCTCGTACACTAAGTCATAACAGCTTATCCACAATCTGAAACCTGTAAATTAGATATATACACCAAATGTTGTATGGATTTAAGTTGCACTTTGTCTGTTTTTGCTTTCCGTGTTAATGTAAGAGGCTTACCTGTAAAAACACAAGAAACAACGTTTTAAATTGTAACAATTCATTGGAATCAACTTAGCATGGAAAACCCCTCTCAACAGGTATGTTTCTGCAATCTAATCACTCTTTGTGATAATAGATCACTGAGTGTGATCTGAAATATCAGTTGAAAATATACATACTAGCATTCATCTAATTCGGATATCTTCCATTTTATCTAAATTTGAGGTTTGGCAAAACATTATTAGTACAAAAAGGATTTGGATCTGGGAGCCTTTGAACAGAGGATGTGTATTGAATGATGCACATTTGAAGGTTGCATTCAATGATGAATGTAAAGAATCATTCATTGAAGTGCTTAGATGTGTTGCAACAAAAAAACAACATATTATTAAAATTGGCTAATGGATAGTGACAATCCAGTAGACGCATGCGTTCTGCTTAGGATCGAAGAAAGTTAATTGCTGATGAATTTCTATTATTTGCCTTTTAGAAAGAGATAGATTAGAGAGTGGCTATCAGTTTCGGATAAGTAAAGAAAAAACATGAATAATCAGGTTTCCAGGAACTACATTTAGTCGTAACCCTTCCAATACATCCATTCACCTTCTGGGAAGTCCTGGTGTTTCACCTTTGTGAACATCACCTAGATCCAATGAGTGCTAAGTGTTCCATTCATTCTCATGAGAGATGGGTTCGTGTGAACCACTACTTATGAAACATGGGTCAATGAGTTTGACTCAAAAACTACACAGTTGAATCCTGATAGCAATATCACAACCTTCCAATACAGACAAAACAACTGATTTTACAACCAAAGTTCTTCAGAAAGAGTATCAAATGAGTCTTGCTTCTCAATGATAGCAATGATCATCATGCAGTTCATTGACTTTTCTGAAATTACTCACAATAGGGTTTGGTTTAAATGTCTCAGACACTGAACTGTACGAACTACGGTCAAAACCTATTTAATGAAATGGTTCAAGAAAATGTGCACTTGTAGACTATACATGCAAAGTGTTTGACAGAATGCCTCTGCATGTTCATTTACAGTCGAACGCTCGTCAGAAGTGATCCAAAGATTAAAGTCGGCAGACTACACTGAAAGTTGAAAACATTTTCAATTCCCCAAACAAAACGTGCAACAATATATAGGTTAAAGAAAATATAATATGTCTTTAAAGATTCATCAGCACAAAACATTTCATTTGAATTGCTAAAATAACAAAAGCCTTCTCATGAAACTGGAAGCAACTGCTTTTGTTGCCAGAAAATTTCACCCAATTTTAGCATTTGGGATAATAGAACTTCTTTCTTGTATAATATTTGAATAACATTTTTATCTAATATTGAATAATTTTTTTAATATTTTTTAATTAAAAATTGAAGTATTATACAATTCAGCAAGCTTAAACACCTTGTTTTGTTGTTTGTTATCTAGATATAGAAATGAATAATATTTGAATAATAGTTCAATATATTTGATTATTAATTTGTAAAAAAATCATGTATTTTAATTAGTCTAAAGATAATTAGAACATATAAAATGTCAAATAATTATTTTTGATTGATTAGAAAAACAACAAAACAAATCAACAAACATCTACATATAAGATATCTTGTTATAAGGAGTAGGACAAAAACAATACAAAGGACAACAAAGAAAACAACAATAAGTAACTTACTCAAACCATGCATGGAACAATGATTTTAATGTTTCTTTACAAACTTTACTCTTAAGTAGTTTGTTTATTATTAAAGGGATGGGTCAAATTTATCATTATACTTTATCTTTGAAGAATAATACAAGATATGGCCTCCTTTGGATGGATTTCTTTCTCAAAAGCATTCTTCTACACTTATAAATTATCATGAAATATATTATCTTCTTTTATTGACTTGTTATTGTTGCCTATTTTTCCTCCAAGTCAAAATAGCCCCCAAGTCTTATGTACATTATAAAGGGTTCACATTCTAAAGATGAATTCTATGGTTTAGAGACCTTCAAGTTTTGTTGAATTTTGATTTCAAAAGGAGCTCTTGTTCCCATGTCCTAATGTTAAAAGAAAACCCTTATTATTTTGCATCTCTTTCAAAAAGGCTCTTGAAAGCATGCTATCCCATATAGCATGTCATAAGGTTCATTTTTCATTGTTTGAGGGATTTAAAAGATTAAATTTGAAAGTCTTCATGTGATTTTAGGGCTTCTATTTAGCTTCTCTTTATTTTTCCCATTTTCATCTGATATTTCCTTGAGAAGATGAAGTAATTTGCTAGAAAGTCGCTTCAACGCTTCCATCCTCTTTGCTTCACCATCAAGGGCTCACCAAGAGATTGTTACTAGACATATGCAAGAGTTTCAAAGCATTTTCAATGAATGAAGGGGTAAGTGCACCAAGATGGTAAACAAAAGGGGGGTATAAGTGGCCACTTTTTCTTCTTTTTTTTTTTTTTTTCTGAAATCGGGGAAACCTGAACTTCACAGAGATATTTGAGGGTCATGCACTCAAAACTAAGAGTTGTGTAAAGAATAATAAGTGTAGTACTCTAAATCTAGTTTCTAAACTACTAAAGTTTTAAAAAATTGGATAAGATTAAGAGGGTCAAATCTCTCGCGCACAAAAAACTATTCTTGATTTTTTTCAAAAAAACATAACATAGCTATTTCTGTACGTTTCACAAAATCTATAGTAATATTTAGCATTTTACAAAACCCTTTGGTAGGATTATAGGTAAGAGTGAGATCTAGAAGTTGTGTATTTTTTTATAATTTTCTGTTGAGTATTTTATTTTTTATGATTTTTTTAAGTGACCCCATCTTGAAAATATGGTACTTGTTCGTGCACTGGGCATAACTTGCATCAAAATAATCCAAATTGCAAATTTTTTTTTAAAAATGTGTATATATAATCTAGTGTAGAAAAGTAATTATATGTAATTTTTTTTTATAATTTGGTCAAGTAGATTAAAATTTTTTTACTAAGGTAACAACGGGTTTTGAAGGGGCCTCGAAACCCTTTACACTACTGGAACTTAAGATAAAACTATAGGAGTTCCAAGAATACAATAGTCCAGCCAAAACATAAGCTCGAACACCTCAAGAATCAAACCATCCAAGGAAGGAAAGACACCCAAACAACAAAATGAGAACACTGCATAAGAATAATCAATGAAAACCGTAGTCCAAAGAGGAAAGCAACAAGGCTAAATCCCCTTGTTATGAGAACGAAGGGTCATGTCAAATGAAGATGAGGATTTCTTTGAATGTTTCCCTTTAACTGTTATCCATCCATCTTCAACTTTCTCTGCTTTCTTCTACCAACATACAGAATTCAGAGAAATAGCCCCCAGCATCGGATCCAAACAACCCCCAGTAAGAGGAACAACACCATTTCCGTCAGCAATCATCAAACCAACATAGATGGCAGGAAAATAAACCTAAAAAATAGGGCTTACAATGCTTCCAACAAGAGAATAAGAAGCACCAAAACCCACAACAATAATCTCACCAGCAGGGCTGGCAGAAAAAACATCCACTGAGCCACTAGCAAAAAACCTAGGATCCATCAAGAAAGGAGAAGGGGGTCTCTGCAAAGCAGTGCTGGAAGGAAAAGCAACAGAGATAGGGAAGGAAATTCTCCCAGCAAGAGAATCAGAAGCAATAGTTTCCGCAACCACCACAACAGGGCTGGCAGGAACACCGACAATAGAGCCACCAACATAAGACCTAGGAATTTCTGAATCAAACGATGACTCAGGGGATCTTTTGAGAACTGTATAATGTTCAGTGGAGGCATCCTTCCACCAAGTATGAGGGTCTTTCTTCAATTTGAAGTCAGAACCACATTTTGAAGCATGATGCCCTGGTTTAAAGCATTTTCTACATCTAAAGGGGATACCCTTATAATCCAACTGTTGCAACCATGAACCTTTATAAGACTCAATATTAATGACAACAGGAAGACCCTATGAAATATCAATATCTACCAGGATGCGGGCAAAGGTAGAATGGAACATATTGGAAGTGTTCTCATTAATAACCAAAAACTCCCCTAGAGCCTCCCCCACCTCCTCCAGGACAACACCTTGCAAGAGATGAAGAGGAAGATTGGGAAGCGTCACCCAAATAGGCATATTGTTGAAAACTTCAGAAGAGGGATCAAAATCTAGGTAGATCAAAAGTTATTAAAAAAATGGTAGACATGTCTGTGAGGATTATGAAGACACTACTAAAAAATTTAAAGTTTACTATGCTAATATTGTCCAAAAATAGAAAAAATTATATGGTCAGAAAGCTTACAAGATGTGTGAGATGATGGTAGTGATTTTAGAGATATTCACTTGATCATTTGTAAAGTTAATGATGACGAAGTTGAGAAATCATGTTGAAAGAAGAAAACATGTGTAAATGGACAAAATTGGAGGGAAAATGGGCTTGCAAGCCTTAGGGTCATATTCCAAACCTTTTACCAAGCCATAACTGTACGAGTTATGGTGTAAAAAATAATCTGCTCGGGTTTTGATAAGAAAAGTCACAATTTTGAGTTCTACAAAACCCGTACAGGTTTTGAAGAAATATATGCATGACTCTTCTTATTTCCTCTCTCTCTCTCTCTCTCTCTCTCTCTCTCTCTCTCTCTCTCTCTCTCTCTCTCCTTATCTTATCTCTCTAGTTTTATATAACCTGTAGGGGTTATGAGAAATTGTGAACATTGGCATAAGTTTGCATAACCTGTACGGGTTATGGGAAATTATCATTACTTTACATAACCGTTACAGGTTATGAGGAAATATTTATATTTGAGTCCCAACGACCTAAAAGCCAGTAGTGCAAGTTGTTTGAAGGCCTCACTGTTGTTGCACATGATTTTCTGGGATAGTAACAATCAGGTTTTGTTTATTTTATTGTCAATGTTTCTTTGAAATGATTTATTTGTCTTATTTTTTGGATTCTTTTTTAAATTATTTTATCATGGTTACTTTACATTATAATAAAATGATGCTCATTTGTTATTTTTATGCCATTTTACTGTGGATTTTCCTCATGATGTTACATGTAGGACAATCAATATCAACAATAGGAAAGAACAAGAGATGAATGATTGAACAATGAGAGATAGCAAAGGAAATACAAAGGGAGCATATGAGGAGATTACGTGAAGGTACATCATCTAATGCACCTAATAAAAATGATGAACATTCAACAATTGAAATTGATAAGATGAATGCACCAAATCAATATGATCAACATACACCAATTCAAATGCATGAGATGCATGCACCTAATGAATGCGATGAACATAGACCATTTGAAAATGATGTAATGAATGCAGATGTTAATGAGATTCAAGAAGATTTGCCATTTGAAGAAAATGATGTAATGAATGCACCAATCTTAACACCTCCTAGAATAATTTGTAGAAAACCAAAGCTTCTAATAGACATTGATGAAAACATTTTGAGGAAAATGCATGATAAAATTTCTGAGAGAACTTGTAGAAGAATGGTTATAAGAGTTTGGAATAACTATTTTGAAAGCTTAAATCAAAGTGGAAGATGCCAATTAGTTGTTGAAATGATTAAAAATCTGAAATTTGGAGAGACAATGAAAATTTTGGGGTTAAGAACATCTGAAAATAATAGTGAAAGAACCATTGTGAGAAATATTTTTGATGCATACCAATCCAGTGGTTCAAAATCATGCTCTAAAGATGCTATTGTTACTCATCATGTGTCCTCACATTAACCATAATGGGAAATGAAATGAAAAAATTTCTTGTTTAATAAGAAAAACAAGAAAGTCATTAAGGATAAGTAGAACCACATTACACTATGTTTTAGATAGGCGAGAGAAAATTGAGGATCCTAACAATAATTCTTTTTGGCCATTCTCGAGTAAACTCCCACACAAGGACAAGGTTGTTGTTGATGCACTGAGAACATTAATTGAGAAATATTGGCATGAAAACACAAGGGTTTCACCCAACCAAAGAGATGTTGTTAGAAGGTGAATTGGAATTAGAAATCATGAGCCACGTCCAAAACACTACTTAGATATGACACAAACACAATTTTATTAAAAGGTTTCTTCAAAGGTTTCCTCAGATTAAAATTAGTCAAATATTTTTTGAGATGACAAAACCATTTTATGTTAAGATTAATCATGCATGTACTACATGTTGTTGTAGGGTTCATATTGAGTTTTCCACTCATTATGAGATGTATCTCTATATATGTGGTACTTTGCACGCTAATAAATGTTTTGTAGGAATGTGGCACTACTACACAACTGAGGTGATTAAGACGTTAATTTAAGACAAAATGTTAATTTTTTCTTAAATACATATTTTATATTTAAATTATATTTTTTTATTTTTAATTGTCTTAAATTACGACAATAGAAAAATTAGTCATAAAGTACCATCTTGTTTCATTCCATAATCTCAGCGCCCTCAACTCATCGTCTGCTACTCCATTCTTGAACAACTACCGCTCCATTCATTAGCAAATAGCGGCAACCACTGCGATCAATTCAGAATCCAGTTATAAGATTGCAGGAAGGGCTATCATGGGCATGGCGGGAAGTCACAAATTGATTAATTGGTATTTTGATGAGGCTATATGCAGGAATGGCGCCATATCTTGCATTTTCTATGCCCTAGCCCATTCCAGCGCACTACGATTCATTGTTAAGATTGTGAGCTACTACTTCAATCACCTCAGAAAGATCTATGTTTACTGCAAACAAGTAATAGATCTATTATATTGTTTTGTTTTTGTAATGTGGGTATTTTACATAAATGTTTTCTCCCTTGCTCTGTTATGTTATTTGGGTTTTCTCCTTGCTCTGTTCTGTTATTTTTCCACCCTCTCCGCTTTAGGCTAGACCTAAGCCAGAGCCCTCAAATCGTGAGTGCTTCTTTTCCATTCTTTGTTTTGGGTACGCATTTGTAGTTGAGCGAGCAAGGTAGGCAAATTTTCCCTAGCCGCTTGTCCCTCGCACCACTCCTTCGCGGGTTTCCACTTGCACATCTCATGGGCCAGATTTTCCCTAGCCGCTTCTCCCTCGTACCAGTCCTTTGGTTTCCACTATGCCACTCTAGCCATGGGCACAATCATTGCCCCTTTGGCAGCTTACAGACTCAGAACAGGCACTTACAGTAAGGGTAAGGCCACCAATGTGCTGCACCCTGCAAATAGATATGCTTTTAGCTTTGCTCTTGGCAATGGTGGTGCTTCTTTCTCACCTCTCGCAGATGCAAGGGGCCCTCCAAGTTATACATTGAATGTCTCTTGCAGTAAAGCAAACATTTGCAGAGATTGCGGGTATATGATATAGACTTACAATTATTTTTTGTTCCAGAATTGTTTTGTGATTAGTGCTCTGTTATATTTTATTTTCTAAAACGGATTTGGGCACTTCCATTGAAGGTATATTTACAATGATCAGAAACCGTTCAGGAATCTGCCTGATAGTTTTGTTTGTCTTGGCGAGTCTTTTGTTTTTCATTGTGTTAATAGCTTGAATTTTTTTAGGTTCCTTTGTCCTATTCAATCCTCTTAATTAGCCATTTTCATGTACACTAGCTCTTGTAAGAACCCATGGGCAGGCATATGTGAGTCATGACAATAGTTTTGGTTATTGCTATATTTTTCATCATGTAGTGGATTTCCCCTTTTTTCTGCTATGTAAAGTCTCAAGAACGAAATCATGAAAGCTTGCTTTTACCATGTTAGTGAGTTTCCATATTATTCTGTATTGTAGATCTGGAACTTTTGGAGATAATTTCTAAGATTTACCTAAGTTTTAATGAACTCCCAGACGAGGGCTCAACTTAATGGGTGAAGATGATGTATACGTTTATTGAATTTGAGCTGGTAAGGGTCCAAGCTCAAGTCCTAAATCATGCTATTTAGGACACATTTTCAATTTCCCCTCCAAAGAATATAGAGATGTACACCCAATTTCTAGCATAGTACAAGATAGGCAAGTTTGACTGTTTGGAAATTGGAACCAGAACTAGTATTGAGTTTTGAGAATCCCTGTTTTTACATTGGACCTTGAATAATCAACATGAACTATGCATGGGACTGTAAAATTATCTTGATTGTTCAGTGTCTTTATGTCTTATGTGTTCGATTGGGGTTTCACCTTCTGGGTGGAGTTTGCCTCAGTATGTTATGAATTTGATGATGTTTCCCCCTGTGAGTGGAGTTTGCTAATTAGTAGTTACAAACATCAAATCATAGGTAGAGAAGCAATTTTGAATGTGATGCCACTGAGTATTGAACGTTTAGGTCTCAACTATGGAGGGATAGTTTTATTTGCCTTGATACTGTACAAAAATATTTGAAAGGAATAACTTGCATTGCCTTTGATATTCAGATTTTCTAATGTCATCCATTGGTTTTATGATATTATTTTAAAGGACTATTGGAAGGCTCACTTTGGCAACATGTATTTCTCTGCTCACTCAAGTTATTTTTTTGTTGATCTCTCTTGTTATTTTCTAGCATACTCTCTACACTGTCCAATCTCAAATCTGGAGTCTCACTCATTTTGTGGGTAGTATGAAAATATTATTTAATGTTGATTTAACCTTTTCTAAAGTCTAGATTTTACTTCCATTTGGTTGTGTTTTTATATGTACACTGAAAAACTTGGTATATTATTTGATTTTATAATAAAACAGTGTTGTGAGTTCCTGTAAGAGCTCGTTCTACACAAACCCATTTGCAAACCACTGGCCCTTAACAATCCGTGTCGGTTGTTTGTGCCTGCGCCCCCTTAAAACCCCCTCTCCATTCCCATAGTTGTTCATAAAATTTCCTTGCTCTACGCATTCATTGGAAAAGATCTCCTTCCTGGTCATGGAGGTTAGAAAGGTAAGCAAAATTTTGCAGAGACTTGGAAGCAAAGTGCAGAGTAAGTCAGCGAGGGTTCCTTCAGATGTGCCAAAGGGCCACCTGGCAGTCTATGTGGGTATTTTGGAGTATACTAAATGCTTTGTTATCCCTGCCCAAGCTCTTAACCATCCCCTCTTCTGTGCTTTGCTTGACAAGGCGGAAGAGCAGTTTGGATTCCGCCATCAAGGCCCTCTTCTTATTCCTTGTGACCCCGTTCTCATTCACAATGTTCTCTGCCTGCTAAGAAACAATTCCAAGGTAGAGATTGAACAATTGATCATGGAATTGCAAAAATAGAACACAGGGAAATGGAATTCAAGTTCTGTATCAACTGAGTCATGTATTGTTTACCCCAACTAGCTTAGTTCGCAGTTAGTACATAGTGAAGATTTTGGACATGTGAACATGGGGTCTTGTGCTTGTTTTAATCTTTTTATGTGCTCTGTCATACATTTGTTCCAATGATATTGTATTGGGAGGTAGTTTCCACATAAATACTTAGTATATTGTATTTTGATTACATTTTTTTTTGCATAAGTTAATGCTGGATTTCTATACAAAAACTTCAATCAAGATAGTTAAAACATTGGAGTTAAGGGCATTGCATATTTACTTGTAAGACTACTTCACTAAATGGTGCATTAGAGTTAAAAATCATACACATTAACAATAGAACTATTCATTAGTTTGAGAGATTTATATAGAAATAACTTCATGATACTTAAAATACCATTTCATACAAAGATTTTGTAGGTTAGAATTAACGTATGGCCTTTTTACATGTAAGAGTTGTGCCATGTAAACAATTGATAAATCATTACAGATTTAACAGAACATAAAAATCTGTGCATATATTTTATTAATTTTGAAACATTACATAAAAAAACATCAATCAAACTAGCTAAAACATTATTGCTTATGCACAGCTAAAAGAATATGAACACTAACAATGGAATCCTATTTAACTTCAATGTATGATATGCCATGTCAAATACCACTGACATATTGACTTGAGAAATTTTAGTCATTGGTTGAAAGTTGAAAAAAAAAATGTGAATTATATGTACACAAGGAATAATAATAAATATGACCCTGTAATGGGTGTCTTGTACAATATGTTCCCATAATGAAAAGCAAGATTTGAGCATATGAAATTTTATCAACCATATGTTTTTAAAGTTTTGAGTAGATATTACATGAAATTTTTTATGATATTACAATTTCCATATTCAAAGAGGAGAGGGATGATAAGATTTGTTATTTCTATTCATTGGGATTAGTGGAGATAAAATGGAATTATTTCATGAGCATAAGGCATCTAGGATAATTATACAAATGTTCAAATTTTTTTAGCACCTTTATTTAATAAGAAGAAGATAAAAAAACATCAACCTATCTCATCAAAATTCATGACAAAAGTAACAAAATCAGAAGTCAGAATTGATTTTTTATTTGTGGAAGGGTAGAATTATTGATAAATTAAAAAAAAATTAAAAATTAAAAATATTATTATTTTTAATTATTAATTAATTAAATATTTTATTCAATAGTACAGTCTGATCCCTGCATAGCCATTTCCTAATTGGTTGGACTTCAGAAATATTTCATCATTTCTTATTTTTGGTTTGTATCTTTGTAAACCAATTCCTGCTTTGGTAGGGTTCCATAATATTTTTCCTGCAAACTCAGCACATGACCCAATTGGTCCAGAATCTTGAGTCAAGTCACTTGCTTTGGTTTCAATTAGTGATTTTTTTGGGAATCTGTACACGACAGGATAATCTGTAGCGAATTAACAAGGGCTGTTGTGCAGCAGGAATCCCTGCCAAATGCTATATGACAGTGCTAGATCTACCAGAAATAGACCAAGTGCAAGGCATGTACAGTTAAACCAGGTTGAATTGAAGGTTGATGTTAAACGTGCATGCTGCACTTTGCAACTGATGTGCTAACATTTACTGGAGATTGTGGCTCCATTGTATGTCATTTGGTGCAAAAGAAGAGTGATGAATCTCAAATATAGTGGAAGAGCTTTTCATATTTCCCTGGCATAGTCTTATAATTCCTAGGTCTTCTTGTGTTGCACCCTAATGGCAAATCAATATGTCATGCAATAAAAATTATAAGTTTCAAGTTGTGCATGTTTTGATAAATTTTATATTTTGAAACTTTCCATGATTCATTAAATTTGAATGTGAGAGCCTCATTGTAAGTGCAAGTATCAATGACCTCTAGATTGTAATCATAATTTTCCACAAAACGAGACTTGTATACCTTTATTCTCATTAAAAAGAAAACCTTATCCTGACATCTGTAGAACAACAAAATGGCCATGCTAAATAGCAAAAGTAAATCTGGTCATGTTGATAAGGAGGGAGAATTAGAAATGAAAATTCGGCATATTGCTGTAGTGATCATGACATGATAAAATTATGTGACTTAAAATCTGAACTGTTTATAAATATTCCAGATAACTAGTGATAAAAACAATAAAATACAGATTACTTGCATGGAAATATACAAAATGCTAATTTCCTGGAGTGAATGTGGCAGTGGAGAGATCGAAATCAACTTCAGAATGGCTCTGTGTAGGCCCAACAAACACTAGTATGGAAGAAATGAGTAACAACGAAACAAACTCAAGTACCCCTTTTGTGGATGCAAACACTTCTTGCATTGTCAATGCATCACATTGGCACTCTATTTTCATTATTTTATTACCAGATTCATCATTTCTTATTTCATTAATTGGTTGGACTTTAGAAATATTGGTTAAGGAAATTTGACAATTTCTTCTCTGATTTCTTTGTAGGACCACTTGGGTGAGGTGGTGTTTTTAGAATTGTCGTAAGTTGGAGTAGTAGTTTCAAAGGGTGACATATAAAAGTCACTCTTCCACTATTTTGGATAAGTACTATTTTTTTGTGGGTTATGTGTTTTCATATATTTCAATGCCTATTTATGTAATGATCTAAATTGGCATCCACATACTTTTCTTTGCAGCTTTCTATTAAGATATCTTCTTGGTGTCCATACGAAATGACAGACCAGGTACTTATGTTATGGTCTTTTTTACCTGCAATAACAAAATTTTATATATTGAAAATATGGAGAACAACTCTCTTAAGTTTATTACAAAATGAGATATAATTTTAAGAAATAAAACACTAACCTAAGCTACAATATTAAAGTAAAAGTTTGATATAAAATTATATTATTAATAAATTTTGATTGGTTTGTTAAATTAATATAATATTATTAAATACAAAGATGTTGCTATCTTGAGCATGCATATTATTTTCCTCTTTACACTTGGGAATAGTCATTGCACAGTCTAATGAAAAACATTGACAACAAATATAACAGAGCCTTTTCCCTAGAAAAACCTTGTAGTTGAAAACAAAGAATGCTGTAAAAATGGGAGGGTGAAAGATGTGCATGGCCAAGTCTCTTTCTATCTTGATAGAATAGGGGATCGCTCATCACAACCCTCCATCTTGTGCAAATAGATCTGAGATTAAAGAAAGATGTGCATGGCAGCCTTAGCAATCATTCAATGGAAACTTCATCTGAAATCTAAGGAGTCAACAAAAAATGCATTGAAAACTTTGGCAACTTTTGGACTCATTACATTGACCTCAGAATCACCCAGGTATGATCTGTGATGCTTCCAAACAATTCTATCCACTACAAACTAGACCTTGTGCAAACCTACAGTCGATTCCGAGCTGTACCCATTTCAGGTAGAACTCATACCTGGAAACAGCTCATTTTCTAGACAATTTAGAAGTGTAGAGTTTTACCCAAGTCAAAGATGAAAAAGATGAGAGATCATATTACAAGTTTTAAAATATGTTATCAAAATCCAGCCTATAAAGCATTAATTGTTTCTTCAAAATTAAGGGGCCATGGAATCCAGTAGCAACAGCTCAATTCCTCAACAATGACCAAACTCAAACATGAAAGATCATAACATGAAATTTAGAAAATGTTATCAAATCCACCCTTTGAAGTATTCATTGTTTCTTCAAATTAGAGGGTTGTGGAATCCAGTAGCAATAGCCCAACTCCTCAATAACGACCAAACTCAAACATTGGAGATTATAACATGAGCTTTATAAAATGTTATCACATCCAGCCTATGAAGCATCCATAGTTTCTTCAATATTAGATAGCCACTGAATCTAGTAGCAATAGTCGATATCCTCAATAATGATTTAAGTGTTCATAACATGAGTTTTAGAAAAAGTTAATAAATCCAGCCTGTGAAGCTTTCATTGATTCTTCAAACTAGAGGGGCTCCAGAATTCAAAAGAAATAGCCCAACTCCATAATTATGATCAAACTCAAACTTGAACTCACAAAATAAAAGTTCAGTAAATAATGACCAAACTGAAACACAAACTCAAGAAATAAAACTTATAGGCATTAAATTATATCTAAGATTTATTATTTCAATTTGCAATTTGCCAGTACTCAGTGACAATGTTTTTTTAATGGTAAATTGTAACACTCAAGAAGAGTTGTAGACACTACATTGAATCTGTATTTATTCTTTCAATTTGCATTTAACAGTTTTTGCCAGAAGTATCATTTTATTCCTTAAACTGCAACAAGTCCACTTGGAGGAAACTGCATGGTCAAGCATGCTTGAAATGGAGTATTTCCTCACTTCACTGCAATTTTCTTAGTTTTCCTTCATTTGTAGTATCCCAAAAGGATGTCGGTAGGTCGGAGAAGATGACTATAGAACCCTATAGACCCCTGTTGACGTCTATAGGTTTTTCTAAACTCTAGTATCTATAAGCTTTTTGAACCCACCATTTTTGTTGTTCCCTAATTTCTCTCTATTCTCATTGTTGCTCCTTTATTCTCATTGTTGCTTGAGCCAAATTCTGCGTTGTAAATCCTTTTTGTGGGTTGGTTTAAGACATCATTCATACTTTACTATTTCATTAGCTGTGAATGGATTTGATTTTAGAATTCAAGCAGTAATTTTGATTTACTTTATAGAGAAATTTATGTAAATCAAATCCCTTCATTCATGCAGTAATTTTGATTTTTCTAATTCATTCTCTTTTGACTGCACTTAGGTGTATGGTTAAACAACTCCTCTGCAATAACCATTATTTGTATACATAGCTGGCCATGGAAGTTGATGTAACATAATTATTTTAGGGGTGAGTGTGTTGTTCATAAGCAGTCTCTCCTCCATTCATTTTTCTCAATGTCTCTCTAGCTCACAAAATTAGATATACGTAGATAAGCACACCAAGGGGAAGGAATTTGACTAACACATGTAAAGAGTGTGATAGACTCTGATATTTAAAAATTTTCCTTGTATTGACAAGATTTTGGAAAGAATGCTTCCCTTAGATATTAAAAAGGAGAGAAAATTGATCTTCTATTGCTACTTCAAGTTCTTGATGAAGTTTTGTCGCACACAATGATTCAATTGACATTCCTAAACCTCAGCAGGAAACTGTCATTGAATCTGAGCAAACGGGAGACAAGAATAATATGGAAGATGTCCAATGCAATGAGAAATCCACAACCACAATTCGTGTAGTGCCTTGTAGAAAGAGGACAAAATCAAGAAGGCTGGATATAAATAGTTCCTAAGATAACATAAAATAGATTAAATTTTATAAGACTTTGCCTTTTATTTATTAAAATTATGCATGCCCTATTTTTGGCTTTGCATGTGTTGTTTTAAGCTATGCATGCTTTTCTATAGGTTGTTCTTAGAGATGCAACAAACTTTATTTTATATGTAAAACTATTGGTAGTAGCATTAATTGTGGTATTTAATTTAGAACTTTCAATTGGTAATAGAGTCTGTGAACTCTATGTATATAGCTTGTCTACTTTGTTTTTTTGTAAGTTGCAAAGAGCATGCATGCATCATTACCATTTTAGCAATAAAATAATAGGGGATTCAGTAGAGGAGAATTCATTTTTTTCCTACAAGAGATCCAGGTAATATTGTTATTCTTGTCTAATATTCGTTTGGCTTCTTTGAAAGTGTTGGGTACTACTTGCAAAGCTTGAATATTTTTTTTGGCATTGTCTCTTTTGGTATACTAGTGACTCTCTGCCACTTATTTGAAAAATTGTTTGAGTATATGGTTGGTTTGTTCAATGAGTCTAAATTCCACTTGGTTTTGTGGCAGGTTGTGGCATGTGTCAATAGAATTATTGGACTTGCTCTTATTGGCAAGGTATGCAAAATTGTTAATGATTGATATTGATGCTCACGAATGTATACACATTTCTTCAGCATTATGCATGTTGGGTGCCCAAGTGTTAAATTGATACTCAATAAGTGTCCATTGTTTTTCTTCTTCTTTCAGCTCATAGTCTTTTAAGAATCCAAAAATACATTGTGATAAATTTTTGAAATCTATTGCAACAGGAGTCAATGGATTCGTAGTGTGGAGAGTAGGAGGGAGAGTGCAGCTTGATCAGTAAGGGTGTGAGTGTGTATTACTCAAAACTAGATCATTACTCCTTGAAGTGTCACTTTTGCCAGGTAGATTCATCGCCACTTTTCTTGCTACTAACATAATCTTAGCTTAGAGATATCAACTTTTTACAATCTATAATATATATATTTTTCTAAGATCATCCTTTATCATTATTTCTATAAGATTTTTATTCATAAAGACTTTGTTATTGCTGCTGGGAAAATCCCTTTTTATTAGTCTTGGAATCAAATATGTTTGACCTTTTGGAGTTGAATATTCATTTATTCCTTATCCCATTTTGGTCCAATAGCTTCAGATATTTCTTTTAATGTCTCTAATGAAAAAGCTGTGTGTTTCATTCTAGAATGTCCTTGATGTTAATAGAGGCAACACTCAGCTATGTGTCATATTACTTGGCAGTGATGGTTATCATTTAAAAAACTTTGATTGGGCAGTTTGCTTTTGGGTTTTGTGGCTGAAGATGTGTGTGTATGTTTAAAGGAAGAGCAATTTATATCCCAGCAAGTGTTTCAACTATGAGTAATTAAAATATGGATTTTTTACAATCCTACAAGTGTTTATTCAGATGTTTGAGATGTTATTTTATCCCAGCAAATCTTAGAAACTAATAGAAGTGAACATTGGAATTCAAGAGAAGATCAATGACATTTTTAATGGATGTTACAACATTTATGAAATTTTTATCTCCTCCATCAGATTTGTCTTTATTCAAAGTTCAAAAAATTAGATTTGATTTCTGTACTTATTCTCTTTTTCTACAGGCAAAGAAGCTCATGAATACTATTTATCAATATCAAGCTCCTTTACAAAAATACATGGCAATGATGGACCTTGATGGTCTTTATATCAGATTGAAAGAGAAGTATGCTATTATTTCCTTGTTCCCATTATGTTTATCCCTTGAGTGACCTTTCCTTCATAATTTTTTTTTGAAGTAATACATAATTTTATTTGCACTGGTGGTACTCATGTTTGGTTGCTTTCAAGTTCACTTGCCACTTTCACTAAGCTTATACATCCAAAAATGATACCTTATGAATATGGATTTAGAGTGTTCCTGATAACATTTTGTTTCATCTTAGTATCTGGATATAGAACCAGGGCATTTATTCACACGGAAATAACATGCTTTCTTCTCATTGTTCTGGGGTTGCTGTTGCTTTTCTAATTAATGGTTGTATTTATCCAATTTGGGTAGGAGAAGATCTACACAAACTGATAGTGAACAACTTTATGGGTGTTGCAAATTCTCTTGAAGGCGAGTACAAACCAATTACAATATGTGTTGCTTAATATGGCCGAGTTCTTTTATTTCAATGAATTTGATTGTTAGTGCCTTTTTGTTTGACCTGCCAAATTATTTGTCATTTGCATTTTTTATTTTCACATAATCTGAAAATACTGTTTGTAGGTTGCATGGATAGATATCTTTCAGGACTAGAGTTTGAGACGATTTCATAAAAAATCCTTACATGTCAGGCCGTTGATGATCCAATGTATAATGCCTATAGAGCTGCCATGATTTCAGCATCTCAAGAGGAAACACTGGTGGGTTACATTGACGACTCCTCACCATATTCCTTTCATACTTCACAGCTTTTTTTTTCCTTGAAAGTATTTGAATTGTTTTATGTGCTCAGGGAGACTTTGCAAGCTGGGAGTGGCCCCATGGAAATTACACAATGATAAAGTATCCCTGGAAAGAGTATTCTTGTTTAGTTGAGTCTTTCTATCCTTCAGCTACATGATAAATATGAAGAATATGAGATGCTTCTTGTTCGTTTGGAAAACATTGCTGGGAAATCGCATCTACATGTGGTCATTCTAGATATGGCATGTTGAAGGGATTACAACTGTAACATGTTCAAAATTAAACATTTCGTTATGGTTGTCTTCATAAAAATATGTAGTTAAATCAAGGGCTTTTGTGCCACACCATTAAACTTGGTGTACTTGTATGTATGGAGGATTTTGGGCCAGTTTAAGTACTTAACAATGAGGCTATAGTGTTAGGGAAATGAATGTTAATATTCAATAACAGTTATGTCATATCCGTGGTAGATTTTTTTTGTTGTGGAGGAGCTCCCACATCATTTTGTAAGATACCCAACATTGGAAATAATTACAATTAATATGGTATTTGTAGCCAAGTTAGTGATTACTTATGCTACTTTGTTGAGTGTTTCGTAAGAAATAAAATATAAAAAGTAATTACAGTGAATATTGTATAAATTCTTTATAGAAATATTAAATGTTGAAAACCACAGTAAAATAATATTTAAAATAAATTTATTTAATTTTTAATACAGTTTTTCATATTGTCTCTCTAGAGACAATAGTTGGATTTAAACACATATTGTCTTTCTAGAGACAATAGTTGGTACTAAAGAAATATTGTCTCTAAAGAGACAAAAGTGAAATCATCTTTAAAGAGACAAAATTAATTTTGATTCATATTGTCTTACAGAGACATTTATTTAAGACATGTTTTAAGACACCCGGTTAAAGACGATATTTGTGACAATACACAACTTTTTTTTTGTCTCAAATTAAGACAATTTATTAAAAAATTGTCTCAAAAATTGTCTTTAAATGCCCCTCTATGTAGGAGTGTGGTCTACAAGCACCTCCTAAGTCACCGAGAGACTTCATTTCAAGTGTACTTTGTAAACGGGATGATGGGTGCATTTATTATAAGATGATGTGTTTGAAAGGATTTTGTCCTACATGTGGTGGTTTGCAAAAGTTGCATAGATTCTTACATCTCGATAACACACAAGAAATTGGACAAGAACTAGTTTCTTTTGGAAAATACAAGTCAGTCACATATGGTGTTAAAGATGGAAAAGAATTAAAGAGGTGTGGGTTAGTGAAAAGGGATATATGTGTAGCTGATTTTATGAAGATGTTTCAAGACAAACTAGTTTATGAGTAGATAGGTCACACACATAGAGCTAGGTGGTTAGATGAGCAATTCAAGTTGTGTAAGGACACTTTCCCACTTGGTACTATTGTCTCTGTTGTTTATTTTACAGAGAATTATATACTAAAACCTCAAAATAAATTACAACCTATGTATTATCACTCTACACAAGTTACAATTTTTGTACACATAGTATTCATGCATGCACATGATAGCACAAAGGAGGACATAAAGGTTATAAGAGAGTATCACTTCTATATCAGTGATGATCGTACACATTCCTCAAAGTTTGTGCAAGGATGCTTTAAAGTTTTCTATGAAAGTTTAAGGGAAAGAGGTATAAGATACAACCAACACTTGATATGGTCAGAGAATTACACCTCACATTCAAGAATGCAAGGATGTTCTATTAGTTGACTAGGATGCATGTGACAAGTGGTGTGCAACATTTTTGGAATTTCACTGAGGAAGGTCATGGAAAGGGAGACTATGATGGTGCAGGAGCATGTGTGAAAAGAGCTCTTACCAAAGAGGAATTGAAGTATGAAGGTGGTGCAATGTTAATAGATGGAGAAACAATTGTGCAATGATGTAATTCTACAATGGGACCAAGTAATGCAGACCTTAAGTCTATGGTTTCTAGTTTTTTTAGGTCAATACATGAATTTAACATTGAAACTTATTTAGATTGTTGTACACTTATAGGATCAAGTGACATGCATTCATTTAGAAGTTCAAATGCAACATCATACAATATTTATACTAGATAGGTTGCATGCTTTTGCTCTTTGTGTATGTATTTTTTGTGGGATCAATGTGAATCAAAAGTGGGTCAACCAATGTTCTTGTAGACCTTTGCAAACCCTAGATACATATCAACTTCCTCAAGCACTACAACTAAACCAGATGGAAGCATCTATAGTTTTTTACCATGTATCTGACCTAGTTGAACCAGGTAATTTATCAATGTATTACTTAGTGAATTCTTTTTCTCATCTTCAATGCATTTTAAGGTCAAATTATTAGTTCTTTATGTTGATTTTGGTATTAACTTATAGCCTTCTACTAAATATAGGTCATATATATGTAGTCATTGCAGATGAGAACAATGAAGAAGGAACATATTACTTTTTGTATCGTTGTATTGAGGCCAAAAAGAAATTGACAACTACAGTCACTAATGGAGAGAGTATTGAGTACCCAATAGGTTCCATTGTTGTGATAGGCACATGGCTTAGAAGGTACCATTGTTGTATCGAGTTGTATTGAGACCTCTGAAACTTAATTTATTACACTTTGTATTGATATTGGCATTAACTTTTTTTTATAATAAAATGAAGGTATCCTATCAAGAATTCTAACGCCTGGTTGTTTGAAGACTTTGAGACACATAGACATATTCTTCATTACTCTAACCTTGTTGTTGCAACAAATATTCAGTTGACTAAATATCGTGTTAGACCTCTTAACAAGAATTTGTGGAAAGTTCATGAATCTGACCACGAGGCAATACTTGACATAATAAGGGTTAGAGCTGATCTAGAAGGTTCACTTGAATGATTTTGGGCCATAAATATGAACGATTCTACAATATGGTAGAATTATTTTGACAAATTGTATATGATTCTATGTGAATATGAGCTATAATGTGCATATTTAGATGCCAAATTTTGTATATAAAAAAATAGTCAACTGTAATGTGCATATTTAGATGCCAAATCTTGTATATAAAAACAACAATCGACTGTAATGTGCATATTTAGATGCAAAATTTTGTATATAAAAATAACAATTGACTGTAATCTACATATTTAGATGCAAAATTTTGTATATATAAATAATAATGAGCTTCATCATGAGTATTAGATGCAAAATTTGAAATATAAAAGTGCCCATGGGGTTAATTTGCAAATATTAAGAGACCACATTTTGTATATCTTAACTTGTACCATTTGATTATAAATACATATTTAATTTTGTATCCTTACATTTGTATTGTCGTAATGCCATGTAAAGTGCAAAATTGTGATTCCTTACTATGAATTT
The DNA here is from genome assembly GCA_027943335.1 of Chamaecyparis obtusa. NCBI lineage: Eukaryota > Viridiplantae > Streptophyta > Pinopsida > Cupressales > Cupressaceae > Chamaecyparis > Chamaecyparis obtusa. The sequence continues at coordinate 1,196,341 of BSBK01000897.1, read as the reverse complement.
TGTATCATTATATTTGTATCGTCTTAATTTTGTATCCTTAAATTTGTATTGTCTTAATTCCATGTACATTTGTATAGTCAAATGATGTAATACTTGGAGTCATTGAGTCAAAATTGATCAAATGTGTCCAAAGTAAAATGGTGATTCCCTAGGGTGAAGGGATAGTGTTGAAGGATTGCATCCTGGCACCGAATGGTCTGCGCCATTAGCTCTGGTTGGGTGAGTAAATGCAAGTGAAAACCCTATTTCGCCCACGGAGTCACTAGAACATTCACGACCATGCCAGACCAAAGTGTCCCCAAGGTGCACTAAGCACGATTGGGCAGGGATCTTTCGAGGCTCGTATCTCGGACCCTGTGAGAGGTATCGGTAAACCGTGGGGTCAATGCACAAAGTTGGGTACCAATTCCATGAAAGTCTTGTAGAAATGAGAGATGTCACTCGAAACGAGCGCCCGTTTTACGTTCAGGCACCTGATCCTAAATTCAAAAAATGGGTGCCCATTTTTTTTCAAAACGGGCACTCATTTTGTTTTTCAAAACGAGCGCCTGTTTCTAATTTTTTTAAAATTTTTTTTTACAATTAAAAATGCATTTTAAGACTTTGATTTTTTTTTAAAAAAATAGGCGCCCATTTTTTGAATTCAAAAAATGAGCGCTCGTTTCTTAAGACATGAGTGGGAAGCACACATTCCCCTCAAATTTCGTTCCAAAGTCGGTTTGGTTTAGGCTTGGTAGAACCAAGCCTAAACCAAATATTGGTGAGCATATTTTCAAATTTGCTCACCAAAAAGTGGAAGTGTTTTCTCTTTTTTTCAAATTTTATGTCAATTGATGTCTAAATTTGAGGCACTTAGAGATTGAATCTCAAAAAAAATTAGTAATAGACAATGTAGTTCTCGGAGTCTACTTTTTAAATATGTAATTTATTTAAATACCCACATGGTATAAATTACTTTTTAGTAGGAATGTTTAAAAACCATGTTTTCAAAATCCCTGTTTTAGGACCATACCATAGTCGTGTATGAACACCATATTTTGACTTAAATAAATGAATTTTTGCAAATCCTTCTAGGGAAATATACCTAAGACACCAAATATTGGTGAGCAGATTTTTCCCTTTTTTTTTTATTGAATATATTTTTTTATTAATTTTTAATTGACTATAAAATACTTTTTCAAAACCTATGGTGTACGAGCACCATAATTTGATGAGAATTTCATATTTTTTCAAAATTCTTTTTTTTTAACTTCAAGAGAATTGTATCTAGATTAGTGTCATATAATTTATTTTCCAAAAAACCTAAAAATAAAAAATTATTAATGTTTTAGTAAGCCTCGCTATTTTACATTTAGGTACTACTTTTAACTAATAAATAATGCAAAAATAGTAAAATTAATCACACCACTACGAAATTTACATTTTTGAAATCAGGGTAGTGAGAACTCTAATGGCTTTTTTTTTTTTGTAAAATGATACGATCAAGAAGGCCCTCAAAAAATTACGGTAATGCAGAAATCTGGCATTCTAGTTTCTCATTCCAAACCAAGCCTATGCCTTGACCTCCAAAAATTTGGTTGAGGCACTGGAATGCCAGATTTCTACCTTGCCGTAATTTTTTGAGGGCCTTCTTGATCGTATCATTTTACAAAAAAAAAACCCATTAGAGTTCTCACTAGCTTGATTTCAAAAATGTAAATTTCATATTGGTGTGATTAATTTTACTATTTTTGCATTATTTATTAGTTAAAAGTGGTACCTAAATGTAAAATAGCGAGGTTTACTAAAATATTAATAACTTTTTTATTTTTAGGTTTTTTGGAAAATAAATTATATGACACCAATCTAGATACAATTCTCTTGAAGTTAAAAAAAAGAATTTTGAAAAAATATGAAATTCTCATCAAATTATGGTGCCCGTACACCATAGGTTTTGAAAAAGTATTTTATAATCAATTAAAAATTAATAAAAAAATATATTCAATAAAAAAAAAGGGAAAAATATGCTCACCAATATTTGGTGTCTTAGGTATATTTCCCCAGAAGGACTTGCAAAAATTCATTTATTTAAGTCAAAATATGGTGTTCGTACACGACTATGGTATGGTCCTAAAACAGGCATTTTGAAAACATGGTTTTAAAACATTCCTACTAAAAAGTATTTTATACCATGTGGGTATTTAAATAAATTACATATTTAAAAAGTAGACTCCGATAACTACATTTTCTATTACTAAATTTTTTTGAGATTCAATATCTAAGTGCCTCAAATTTAGACATCAATTGACAGAAAATTTGAAAAAAAGAGAAAACACTTCTACTTTTTGCCCAAAAGTGGGACTCAACTTCTTGCAACCACCCCGTGAGATGTTACAAGACCCCGTGATGCCTACAATAACCTCTCTCCATTATGGGAGATTCAATTTTTTTTGAATTTGGCATGCCAATCTCACTTGACACCAAAACTTGTAGTGAGGGTCAATTGAAAGTTGCACCACTAGGCTTCTTCCAAACCATTCATCTTGGAATTGAATGGTCTACGCCATTAGCTCCAGTTGGGCAGGTAAACTCTAGTGACAACCTCATTTCGACCACGGAGTCACTAGAACATTCGCGACCATGTCAGACCAAAGTGCACTAAGCACGATTGGGCAATGATCTTTCGAGACTCGTATCTTAAACCCCGTGAGAGGTATCAAAAAACTGTGAGATGCTACAGGACCATGTTTCTCAGGCCTACAATAACCTCTCTCTATTCTATGATATTCAATTTTTTTTTGAATTTGGCATGCCAATCTCGCTTGACACCAAAACTTGCAATGAGGGTCAGTTGAAAGTTGCACCACTGGGTTTCTTCCAAACCATTCATCCTAGAATCGAATGGTCTATGCCATTAACTTTGGTTGGGCGAGTAAATGCTAGTAAAAACCTCGTTTCGACCACAGAGTCACTAGAACGTTCACGACCATGCTAGACCAAAGTGTCCCCAAGGTGCTCTAAGCATGATTGGGCAATGATCTTTCAAGGCTCGTATCTCGGATCCCATGAGAGGTATCAACAAACTATGAGATGCTACAAGACTGTGTTTCTGAGGCCTACAGTAACCTCTCTCCATTCTAGGATATTCAAATTTGTTTGAATTTAGAATGCCAATCTCGCTTGATACCAAAACTTGCAGTGATGGTCAGTTGAAAGTTGCAGCATTGCATTTCTTCCAAAGCGTTCGTCTTGGCACCAAATGGTCCATGCCATTAGCTCCCCTTGGGCAGGTAAACGCTAGTGACAATCTCATTTTGAACACAAAGTCACTGGAACGTTTGCGACCATGCCAGATCAAAGTGTCCCCAAGGTGCAGTAAGAATGATTGGGCAATGATCTTTTGAGGATCGTATCTCAGACCTCGTGAGAGGTATCAATGAATAATGAGATGCTACATGACCTTTTTTCTAAGGTCTACAATAACCTCTCTTTGTTCTGGGAGATTCAAATTTGTTTGAATTTGGCATGCCAATCTCGCTTGATGCCAAAACTTGCAGTAAGGGTCAGTTGAAAGTTGCAGCACTGGATTTCTTCCAAATCGTTCATCATGCTACCAAATGGTTTGCATGATTAGCTCTGATTGGGTGGACAAACGCTATTAAAAACCCCATTTCACCCAAGGAGTCACTAGAACATTCGCGACCATGCTGGACCAAAGTGTCCCCAAGGTTTACTAAACATGATTAGGCAGCGTTCTTTCAAGGCTCATATCTTGGACCCCATGAGAGGTATCAACGAACTGTGAGATGCTAAAGGACCATGTTTCTGATGTCTATAATAAACTCTCTCCATTTTGGGAGATTCAAATTTGTTTGAATTTGGCATGCCAATCTCGCTTGACGCAAAAACTTGTAGTGAGGGTCAGTTAAAAGTTGCACCACTGGGTTTCTTCCAAACTGTTCATCGTGGCACCAAATGGTCTTCTCCATTAGCTCACGTTGGGCAGGTAAACACTAGTGACAACCTCATTTCACCCATGAAGTCACTAGAACATTTGCGACCATGTCGGACCAAAGTGTCCCCAAGGTGCACTAAGCACGATTGGGCAAAAATATTTCAAGGCTCATATCTCAGACCTTGTGAGAGGTATTGGAAAATTGTGAAATGCTAGAAGACCATTTTTCTGATGCCTGAAATAACCCGTTTTGGGAGATTCAATTTTTTTTGAATTTGGCATGCCAATCTCGCTTGACGCTAAAACTTGTAGTGAGGGTTAGTTGTAAGTTTCACCACTGAGTTTCTTCCAAACTGTTCATCCTATCACCAAATGGTATGAGCCATTAGATCCTGTTGGATGGGTAACCACTAGTGACAACCTCATTTTGAACATGAAGTCACTAGAACTTTTGCGACCATGCCAGACCAAAGTGTCCCCAAGGTGCACTAAGCACCATTGGGTATGTTAGTGATCATTTTGGTGTGTCAAGAGGCAAAGTGGGACCATTCCTAGGGTAAACATACCCAGCCAGATGTAGTAGAAGCATCAGTTTGTTCCCACAATGAATAGATGTTGATGTTCCAAGGGAGATGGGGAGATGACCATAAAGGGTCATTTGCAAATGTAAAGAGACCAAGGAAGGTCAATTAAATATGTTTTAAACATGTTTGTAATGTTTTGATGATCATTGTGTAACATTGATAAAGACCTGAAGGTCAACATTGATTGTAACATGGCCAATAGAACCATTAAAATGATGTAAATGCACTAAATGTGCTAAAATGGTGTAATAGTGCCTTATTGGCAAAATAAGCCTTAAGGGTCACTATGATGTCTAGACGACCTTAGGGGAAATATTTGGTTTGAGATAGAGTGTTTAAGCCTTAGACAAGGATCTAAGAAAAGATACGTCTTGTGAGGGTCAAGTCGACAAAGGTAGTTTTCAACTTGACAACTTAAAAAATTTGTAATTGTTAATAGTCAGGTTGTGACTATTGTAGACAGTTTTAGAGTTAGTTGCTATCAGTTTTAGAGTGTTTGGAGATCTATTAGAGGAGATCCATGTGAGTATGGTTTAGTATGCTGATTGGTGTAATAGAGAACCAATGTAAATGGTTCCAAATCAATAAACAAATTTATATTCTTGTAAACTGGTTCACTGGCCCATGGGTACAGTCATTAAACATTTGAATGCATTGTGGAATGTGTCTATGATTTGAAATGGAGTAAATTGATTTTATATTATCTTGTTATCACTTCCATGTCCATATTGCATCATTTCATTAGCATTTAAAGGAAAGGAATTAACTGGTGTCTTGTACAATAGTGTTTGGTTGTAGGGATATGCAGGATATGGTGGTGGAGAGACCACAAATGGTGGTAAATACTAATTGAAGGTGCATGAAGAAGCACGGGTCATTGTTGCGAGAATATACTCCAATTCTTTTCTTTTATTACTATATTTCTTCAACTGCTCTTTGAGTTTCTCAATCATGTCTTTAGGATTCCATGTCTACCTCAAGGATCTCTCCCAAACTGTTAGGCTTCTTATAGAAAACTATTCTTTGATACTAACTATTAGATATAGGAGGCATCGAGAGTGGGGCGGGGGGGGTGGAGGCGGGTGAATTATTGTAAATAGATAATGAACTAATTCAACCAATAATCTGATTATGATTTTAAATAACTTCCATACAATCACACATGCAAATATAACTATGCAATAGAAGTAAAATAATTCAAGCATCCATAAAGAATAACACATCACACCACTATTTTTTATCATGGAAACCCTTGTAAGAGAATGAAAACTATGATGGGGATGAAACACATGAATCTCTTCACTGTAGCTAAAAGAGTTTCCCTGTTAGGATCTTACAATACCCTTCACTCGCTTAGAACTAACTAGTACCTTGTTAGAAGCATCAAAAGATCCATTAGGATATAACTCACAAGAGGATTTAGAACTCCAGTTAAGAAGTCACATTATTAAAGCATTTATACAATAAGACCTATTAAAGTCCACCTGATTAAGGGATTTAACCATCTAACCTATTAGAGTTAGCCTTGATCAATAAACTCAAATGACTTATCTGGGAATGGTACTTCTTTCTTGACAGATCCTCTGTAATCTCTGATCTCTAGCGTACTGTCCTTCCTCTATCTATAATCACAACACCCAAACATATGATTAAAATCCTAAATCATGTGATTAAGTCCACCTTTATACTCATGTTCTAAAAGTTGGCTAACTCAAAAAATGTCTTACAAGTTGGTCCACCAAATCAACCTAACTTATGGAAAACCACACCAATCATAACTAACATGTTGGCCTAAAATATATTACCAAAAATATATTGACATATCGGCCCAAAAATCAACCTCCTTGATCATCTAATCATTAGGAACCAATCGGTAGTACAATCGGTTCACACTAAACACAACCAAAATACTAACTCACCCAAATCATTGAGTTATTGGTTGCAGTTGTAAAACTATAGTTATTTGACCTTGGTAAACCACAAATAACAATCACACCTCCCAAAGTGTCATCTATCTTGATCGGGACCTAAAACATTCATTGTTACTAACTTCGTGTTCACTGATCAAAATAGTTAGCATATTATTCCTTACCTATTCATCCAGCCTATCAATATCTATAATCTATACATCAAAATTTATAGAGTGATAAAATTTCCATAAATGAAAAACTCATAAACATCAACACTTTGCATCTCAACCAAAAACCCATCATAATGCCAACAATCTCTCCCTTTTGCATTGATGGCAGGGTAAGTGCACAAAGATGGGGGATAAAAAAGATGCCACTTTTCTTTTTGGTCCCCCATCGACCATAGTGCGTACGCACTAAAGTGCGTGCACCCTATACGGTGCACGCGCTATGGCTTGGGTTGCCCAAGCCTTAGGCTTGGGCAATTCAAACTATAGTGTGTGCGCCCTATAGGGTGCACACGCTTTGTAAAACCACCAAATTTCCACCCCTCGTGTTTGTAGGGCATGGGCGCTTTGTAAATCTATGACTTCATAGTTAGAGAGAGAGAGAGAGAGAGAGTCATTTATACAAATATAAAATTTAAGTATAAGTTTGATTTATTTAATTTCTTATACTTTAAGTTATATTTGTATAAATTATAAAATATAATACTTCCAGGATGTTTGGGATAGGTTCTAGCTTCATAGGAGTTAAGATGCAGATTCTAGATTTGAAAAATTCTAGACTTAGCCAAATTTCAGGATTCAGCAAGCCTTCGGTAGGGTTAGCTCCCACAATCCATCATGGATTTCTGCGGTCAAACTGAACCTAGCAAAAGGATTCCCAAAGGGTTTTAACTCATTTTATCACAAATCACTTGGTTCCAACCCCATCTCTACAACAAACTTAGCTTAGCTCTCACCCAAATATCTCTCTCTCTCTCTCTCTCTCTCTCACACACACACACACACACACACACACACACATTACCCCCCCTCTCTCTCTCTCTCTCCCCTCACATCACCCTCTCTCTCTCCCCCTTGTCTACTCTCTCTCTCTCTCTCTCTCTCTCCCTTATCTCTCACTTTCTCACCCTTATCTCTCACTCTCTCTCTCTCCCTCCTTGATGGGAGAGAGAGAGTGAGAGAGAAGGGAGAGAGAGTGAGATAAGAGAGAGAGAGGAGATAAGGGGGAGAGAGAGGGTGGTGAGAGAGAGAGATAGAGAGTAGATAAGGGGGAGAGAGAGGGTGATGTGGAGAGAGAGAGAGAGAGAGAGAGAGAGAGAGAGTAGATATGGATGCCTTACAATATGTTTGAGTAATGTTTCCATTTGGTCGAAAGGACCTTATTACAACAAAACAAACTTCTACATATGCCTAAGCATCCTATTTGAAAATGTCATTCATGGATTCTTCTGCACCAATATCCTAGAGAGAGAGAGAGAGAGAGAGAGAGAGAGAGAGATTAAGTTCAAGTTGCATACATGCTTTAGTTTTATAATAATGTGTGAATGCAACATCGTGAATTTTTTGTTTTTTATAAAGTGATCACTTTCATGTAGATTTATGTTGTCTGGTGTTTTTATTTCTCATTTATTTTCTTAAAAAATGCCCTTGAAAAATTAACACGAACCAAAATAATTCTTCTTTATCAAAAAGTGTGAATTATCATTGCATATGTTTTTCAAAAATTGAAAAAACAACTTTTATTTAAGCTTGATCGAACAATTACGCTGAAAGAATAAAGTTCATCCAACCTACTTCGGGAAAACATGGTTAGTTAGTAAAGAGGACGTATGTCAAATGTGTATTATTGTTTGTGCCAACCATGTTTGTGCAAATTGGGATTCACACATGAAGGAAATAGGGTTCATGCAAAGGAGGTTCGCATGGAGAGGTCTTTAGGTGAAGACCCCTGTTATGGCCTTCGCCCACTAAAGCCAACTTGTATCTGCAAATTTCTACCCTTCAAAGCTCTAGTTAAAGGATGAAATAGAGAAATATTGAGAAACCCATATACCATATGGTGATACTCAAAAGAAGCTTTTCAATGATTGTGAGTTTAATATTTATTGAGTTCATTATGACTTTCTATTTTTATGTTTATTAAACATATGTTTTTGACCATTTAGTTCAACCCTTATGGAAAAATAGTAAAACAGGGAAAAAAATATGAAAAATATCTAGACAGTAGGTATTTATGATATCTTCCTAACCAAAAAAAATAAAATAATGAATTTTCATATAGACAGATCAAGTGAGTGGCCTTTAAATGAACGTAAGTCCAAATTAAAGTTAATATCACTTCAAAACTTAATAAACTATAAAATATTCAATAAAATTGAATTTAACAAATTGGATACACTAGATATTGGTGTTACAAACCTAAATTTGAGATAATTACATTTTTATCCTTTTTAGAAATAAAGTTATGTTGACCTAACCGAATGTGACTATTTAAAAATGTTGATTTTTTATAAAAACTATATTTTGAAGGAGATGGAAAAATGGATACAAGTCATCTTCAAATTCCTAATGGTTTTTCAAGAATAGGTGTTTGAATGCGATATTTTTTTAGAATATTCATTTAAGTGTTAAAGTTGGCAAAAAAGTGGGATGCAGTATTGTGGGACCACCTATTGAAAACTTCAAGAATTGTGCTAGAAATTATTTGTAGATGTTGAGGGGATTATTGTTCTATGTTCATAAAATTTTCATTGGATATTTAACCAATTGAACTAAAGTTTATGAAAATTGCATTTGAAAATTTTATTTTTTCCTAAAACTGATCTTTTTTTGAGTTTTTGATTAGAAATGTGGTTCAAATACTCACATAAGATAGTTCAAATAGAATGGGTATTTTTTAAGAACTCTTGTGCAAAAAAAAGGTATAGCTAAGGGTCCTCAAAGCTAAAATTTATCTTGGTCTTTATACATGCAAAAGTACTTTCAAACACTTGATTACACCTAAAATCAATTTCCATTACATGTATTAAATTAGGATTTCATAATTGAAACATAATATTTCAATTTTTCTCCACCCCTCATACTAGGTGCATGGATAGAAAATCAAGGATGTGATATACTTGAGGCTTTGTGAGAGAATGATAGCTAGCCCCAATATAAGAATCACTCATTCTCTTTCTAAAAGTTCAAATAGCTTTATACAAACCAAATATTTTATTCTCAGTCCCAAGGAAACACATATGGTGTGTAACTTCAAGGAAAGATATTATTACCTTGAATTGAAATCATTACAAAGAATTCTTTGTCAATATGGCTTAACCTAGAATAATACGATTCTTAGTTGTAATTTTAGGACTTAATGCCTTGCATTAAGTAAAAAGTTGTGCTTAAGGTTTCTACCAACCCTATTAAGAGCCAAATATAACACACATAAATATGGATACCTCATCATTTAGTTAGAAACTATAAGTAGAGTAATCACCAATTAGACCTTTTCTTTTTCTTTAATCATTTATATAACATCCTGAAGGAAATACCACCTGAGGTCAAACCCTAGGAAATGAAATATATAGGCAATATTCTTACTAAAAAATGGGGTGACATATAAAAAATTGTGCTAGCACATCATATAAATCAAACACATATTTATTTACCATTAAGAAAGGAATTGTGATATATTCTAAAGCACACACATTAAACACAAATCATAATTTCCTCTATGCAAAAAATTATTTGTAAGTTCTCATAATGTTCTTTATCCCTTGATCAAAAAGTGTACCCAAACAACTCATTAGTAATATGAAATCTACCAAGTTAATAAATAACAAAAATTGAAGATATGAACATTGAGTCAAAATAAAAAATCTAGCATTAGCAGACAAATGCACTCTAGATAGTCAATGGTGCTTCTATCTAAAATAAACGCGAGAGAAAAACCATCAATTACACTACAATTTCACTTAGTTGTGTTTTAATTTCACTCTTGTATTACTAATTAGATCAAATGTATTCAACTTTGAGTAAATTATGTTCCTAATTAGGATAATTTCATGGCTTCTTAAATCGAATTGAGTAAAAAAAATATCTACATAAAAAATAGGGTTCTTTGCATCGACCTAATTAGATCTACATGTGTTCATTTTAATCCTATTTAGAACTATGTGCATTTTTTTTGGTTAATTGATCTTCCTAGTGAGACTATGAAATTGGTTATTTATCAATCCACACATCAACCAATTTGTAGATTTGTTGAATAACACATCAATAAAAACCCTGATTTATTGCATTCTAATTAAAATAGAATCTTTGCATGAACATAGATCAAAATATGACAAATTCATTACAATAATGATAAATGTGCATCAAATTATGATAAATACACAATAAATTATGACAAATGCATTCAAGGATTTGAATTTGTGCTGAACCATATGTCAATTTCACTGAAGCAAATGTCGATTATGCTAAAATACAGGTGAATTATGCCTTCGATTTTTGTAAGCAAAGAACTGAAAATTTTATGAACTTTATATGATGACATTGGGTTCACAGAAAATAAAGACTAGGAGATTAGAATTATAAGAATATTAAATCACAAGACCACAATAAAAATTCATGTGCATTTAAAATATAACCTAATTTACACAATGGAAATCAAAATAAATGTGCAATACAATAAACAAAGTTAACCAGAAGCACTCATTTCATCTGCCTCCAATACTTTCTCTTATTCCTTCTATGATGTTTCTCTCCTAAAATAAAATTGTATAAATACAATAAAAGAAAAGATGATATGATAGAAATATCATTTCAAGGAAAATCAAATATTCTTGGTTGATGAAATGATGGGATTGATTATATTTCAGGTTAATTTTAAGGACAAGATTGACATGATACTTACAATAATTGATAACTATAAGCACATGAGAGGAGTTAAGTGAGGATAAATAGAAAATTTACAATTTCAAGGAGAGGAGGAAATAGAAACTAGTAAGAGTTAAGTAATGAAGGAAATGAGTAAGTGAGAGTTAGAAGTGGAGAGGAAATAGAAATGAGATTAGTTAAGTGGAGAGAATCAATAAATATAATTTATTAATTCCTCCACATGTTAATAATTAGATAATAAAAATAAATAATATTTATTTATCTCAGAGGAAATGTTAGGATAGGGAACCAAAATAATTAAATAATTATTTGACCCTAGGGAAAAAAATAGGATAAATTAATGACAAAGAGATAAAAATTAAATAATTGAAAAAATTATTTAATCAGACATATGGGAAGAATGACTAAGGTCAAATTGATAGGAAATAATCAAATTAGAAGACATAATTAATTATTAATTAAACAACTAAGAAGAGAAATATGCAAAATTAGACAAATGATAAATATCAAATGATTGACATGGAAGAAGCATTAGTAAATAGAGTAGCAACAAGCAACAACCAATTTTAAGGGTCTACGTAACTATTAGGTGAATGCCAAGGTGTATTAACTTGCAAATCCCTCAACCACGTATTGCCAATTTATTCCTTTACCATTGCCTCACCAATGTTCTACAGTCAAGGTAAGTTTATTGGTCCATAACTCCATTTCGCTCCATTTTATGCTCAAAAATGTATTTATTAAATCTCTATGGATGATGTTCACTTTTTATTCCATACTAAAAAGATGTTTAACTCAAAGATTACTTTTGTAGTAGTGAGATTTTTTTGTCTTAAATAATATTTTCTTTTCTAATATTTTATAGCATAGAATATAATAGATAATTTAGTTTCGACAATGCAATTATACTTAATTTGTACACATCATTTTATTTCAACAAAAATTAAAAATGAATTTTAATACTTATATGGTATATGTCTTATATAGCACATTTGTATTTAAATATCTCAATGTAAAACTACTTTATTAATAACATTTATTATATTTTATTTTAAGAAATAACATTTTTCTTTTAATTATACTTATTTTAATATTTTATAAAATATTACCTTTTAAGTAATAACTATGTAAAAAATGCTGCTAATTTAAACACATAATAATCATCCAAACACAATATATAAATTGCAAGAAGATACTTGAATAAAATTTGATGGTGAAAACTTTCCTTTTATTAGCCGATAGGCTTTAAGAGCGAGGTTGCTCGCGTACGGCGGCCCTCAAAACCTGTCTCACGCCAATCCTCCGGTTTTGCACAGTAAACTTTACCGCTCTCCACTTTGCTGCTAAATGATGATGCTCATTAATGGCTTGCAGGATGCTAATTGGAAACAGGTAGTTTAGATCTTCAAGAGAGATTGAGGTTTATTTCAATGTACTTTGTTGTTACAGTGAACCGACAAGATGTTGATGATTACGTATTGAGTAACATGACTTTATGCTTAATCGAAGATAAAAAGTTAGTCCCGCTGTCAGCAGTCTCCTCTGTGTTCAAAGGCGCCCTTGAAATGTCTTATAACACTCCTTATAAATTCAATTGAAAATTGCAAGAAATTCCAAGTTGTGTGGGTCTCTCTCCAGGGGCCGTATGCACTGATGACTGTCTGCTACGGGCCATCTTAATCTTCCTAGTAACCTTTTTATATTCATAGATCTCGTAGATTAGGGATGGAGGCTGACATTGCCCATTCAACATTTTGGCAATGGCTAAAAGTGCGAAAATTTGCACCTCGTTTTCCGTGTCCTTGTCGTTGCCGTTACCTTCCTCCGTCAGCCCAGTTTCCCGCCCGTACTTTTCATAGCATTTACACTTTGCCTGTCAGTACTTGACTGCACCTGCCCAAATGATAGGAAAAAAAATGATTATTGGATAAATCGTAAAGTAAATGGTAAAATATATAAGGGAAGTTTGAAAAAAAAACTAAGTGTCCCCCTTAGTAAGCTATGCGTTTTAGTTTACCATTTATTTTTACTGTTTTTAAAGGTAATATTATTAAAATAATATATTAACATTTAATTATATATTTAAATTTTTAATATTATATGTTAACATTCAATAGCATATTTTCTTTAATAAAAAAATATTTTATAATATATGTAATTATTTATATGAGCTTTTTAATAACATTATTTATTTTTTTAAAAGTTAAAATAATTACATCATTACAATTTTCATATATAATTTTAAATTTATATTTATAATAAGTATATTATAAAATATTATATATAATTTTTATAATATATTTTATATAAAAATCTTGATAATATCATTATTAAACCTTAATCTTAAAATTGATCTTTACAATTATGGTTTTTATTAATTTACTTATGATTTAGTTTAATATTAAATGATAAAAAAATAAATTTTAATATTAACACAAAGTAAATATATAATATTATGTTTATTTATATTTATTATTTAATACACTTTGCATTTAAATTTTATTTTGATGAAGGAAAAAGGTTATTTAAGTTTTATAAAGGAATCTAATTGTTAAAAATAAAGATAACTAATTTTACCAATTAAATTTACTATATAATAATTATATTTTTAAAAATTAAAAATATATTATTTTAATAATATGATATGTTTACCTATCTAATATTATTTAGTGAACTAAATAATATAAAATTATTTTTAAGGATTTTTTAAATTTATTATTAATTCATAGTTTAATAATTACTAATAATATTATTATTTAATATTATTATTATTTTAATTTGTTTATCATTTAATATTAAACTAAATCATAAGTAAATTAATAAAAACCATAATTGTAAAGATCAATTTTAAGATTAGGGTTTAATAATGATATTATCAAGATTTTTATATAAAATATATTATAAAAATTATATATAATATTTTATAATATACTTATTATAAATATAAATTTAAAATTATATATGAAAATTGTAATGATGTAATTATTTTGACTTTTTAAAAAATAAGTAATGTTATTAAAAAGCTCATATAAATAATTACATATATTATAAAATATTTTTTTATTAAAGAAAATATGCTATTGAATGTTAACATATAATATTAAAAATTTAAATATATAATTAAATGTTAATATATTATTTTAATAATATTACCTTTAAAAACAGTAAAAATAAATGGTAAACTAAAACGAATAGCTTACTAAGGGGGACACTTAGTTTTTTTTTCAAACTTCCCTTATATATTTTACCATTTACTTGACCATTTATCCAATAATCATTTTTTTCCTATCATTTGGGCAGGTGACAGGCAAAGTGTAAATGCTACGAAAAGTACGGGTGGGAGACTAGGCTGACGGAGGAAGGTAACGGCAACGGCAAGGACACGGGGAACGAGGTGCAAATTTTCGCACTTTTAACCATTGCCCAACATCTTTACTATACATGATAAATGCTAAATATTGAGAAAGGGTGCACGCGATGCATTGACAGGTTTTTTATTTTGCCGCTACCAATACCTGTGTCACCATTTAAAACCACCACTGTTTTCTCAGTTCTGTGGCCGTTCATAAACCATTGCCAGGATTTTAAGAAATCTTACATTGCGTGTCTGTGTGTTGCATGGCTTCTACTGGTGTACAACTGCAGTACTCAAGTAGGAAAGCATTTATCCCGGCATGCAGAATGAGGTTCTCAGTAGTTGGCTTTGGCTCTGTAGTGCATCAAACATTTATTCTCTCTGAAATCCATGTAGAAGGCACTTGCATTCTCCTAATTTCCGTCCACCTCTGCAAATAGTTTCCCGAAAAATTATGCCTCAGTCGTCTGTTTTTTCATCATAGTTTCGTGTTTCGCTTGGCTGCAAATTTACTGCTCACCTAAATGCCATAAAATGCCAGAAAACCCCGGGCTCTTTCACTTAAGCATAAGTGAAGACAGCAGAAGTGAAGATAGAAGCACAAAAATTGAAGCCTTCTGATGTGCGAGCTTCTTCTCCAGGTCCAGGTTAATAAGCGTATTCTCTCTTTTCTTCTCGCCAAACTGTTATTTGTTTACCCTCTTTTATTTTGAGCATATGTTCAATTTAATAAATTGAATTTCCAAAAATTGTATTGTTTGAGTTCTTTTACTACTTCACTGAATCTTGTCCATATTTAATTAAAGATCTGGAATGCCTTTCTATATATTCGCCCTCATCATTTTATACATTTCTCTTTTACCATTCACACCATAGGATTCATGGTATTTAGTTTTAGTATCCTTTTGATGGCCTGAGAAAGGTAACTGGAGTAATTTGCAGCCCTATTCACAAACTGCAGTCAAGTGATTATCTATTTCAATTTATATAAAAAAAAAAAATTATTAAAAAATTCTAGTAGAATTTGCAGAGATTGCTGTTATATCTCTAAATATACATGCATCTTTATAGATTGCTATAGTTCGGTCTAGCATTTTTTCCCTCTTTGATATTCATGCATCTTCGCAGATTGTACGATGCAAATAATAAAATTTTATTATTATTTGCAATTCTGTTCTCTGTTTCTGTAGATTTTGCTTTCCCTTAAGCTAGACCTTTTCTGTACTGTACAACTACAGCTGCAGAAAAAGGTGGCATCTCCTTTGTTTTCGGATTAGGGGAAAGGACCCAATAGCGAACAGGGGGTCCAATAACTGTGATAGCTGTGTCATAGAGAGCTCCAATAACTAACCACAAAAAAAACACAATAAGTGTTAGTAACATACCCAATAGCTGAACGCACATGTACTAATAGTGGATCATTTTTTTTAGTAATTGGCTCATTTGTGCACCACTATTAGGTCATTTCATAATTATTACTGGATCATTTGATCAAAAGTATTGGGCCATTTGAACACAAGTACTAGGTCATTTGAGTGATCGGTTATTGGTGAGAAACATGGTGGGTATCGTGCAAGCGTTTTAAAATGGTACTTTTAGACCACTTGGCGCTCCATGATCTCTACAGAGAGATCTGTGAATACCCAAAAGCTGAAACCTTAGCTTTAAGCTCTTAACTCACCTACGGAGACATGCCGAAAAAATCAACGAAATCCACCTTACGGTTTAGGAGTTCTAGGTGCGCGAAGTTAGCCTGGGCCACTACTGGGTCCTTTCCCCTATCTATTTCAGTTTATAATCCAGCGAAAATGATTACATTTTTTGTTTCCCCAAAAAAGCTTTAAAATAAAAGACTTCTATGAACTCTACACTGTTCAGCCTTTTCTCGTGAACATACTGTATTCTAGAAATTTAAACCAGATACAACTTAGGATTGTATTGGAAACTAAATTTTTTTGGTTTTGTGTAAAATGCCAGTCTTCAAAATAACGTCTCCCCTGAAGCCAACTATAAAGAATTAAACATAATAAGAAGGGCAAAAAGTTATCTGAAAAGATAGTTGAACATAAAAAAGGATTCACAATTACAAGTGCATGTAAAACACTTGAATAATCTTTTATAAGGGTAACAAAATAGGAACCCCCCTAGCAACACACTATTTTGGTGTATGGGACCCGCCATAAAAGAATTAGTTAAGTAAATTGTTTTTACATGTTTATGCATCTATTTATAAGAGTCATATTGCCAATAGTTGCATATTTCTCATGTTGAATCACACGTTTTTCAACTGTATGCTTAACCCAAAATATTAATTTTGACACAAACTGGATATGCGAACCATAGTCTAAAACAGGAAGATTCATCATTAAAATAAAAAATCATCCAAGCTTCTGGGTTTGCCATATGGGAGTTTAGATTACTCAGCATACAGTGATTTTGGGAAACTCTATCTACTATTGATCACTTAGCTTCAATACAGTGATACTAATAAAACTTTCACGTTAATAATTTAAATTTATTTCCTTCAATTTAAAAAATTGATTATATCCATTTCTCTGAAATCTTTGTTCCCATGTATTAATGATTTGTATCGCAAGTAAAAGTATATTTAAAAGTTTTTTACTCCACGTTTCCAACTTTTTACTATATTGATTTGACATAATGGCTATCATTTTAATAAGACTTTAATATTTGTGCTCAATTACTTTTCTTCTCGGTAACATAATTTAATAGGGCTCACAACTGTGGAAGCATTAATGCACATTAAATTTTTCCATGGCATCCAAATCCGCCGTTCATTTTCAGTTCACTGTCTCTTCTGCGTAAATTTGTTATATGTAAACAAGTGGATATTTGTTTTCAAATCTTTAATGTGTGTGCAGTGGTATTCGGTATTGGATCGATATTTTAACTAATTTAATGGTGAGATTCTTTAGTTTAAATTAACTTTTTTTTACAGGTAGCATATTAAAACAGAGAACGAGCATTCCTTATTATAACTGATTATGGGTTCTACTAGTTTATTTATGGTCAATTATAGGTTTTCTTGTATTATGTAATGGGTTTTAAAAATTATCACTGCCATAGGAGTAATAAAAACTAGCTTAGATATCTTTATACATCTATCTAAAACACGCCGAGAGATATCAATCTCGAGGCGCCTATATATTGTGAATACATTTATTTATTGAAATAGGCGCCTCGAGATTGATATCTCTCGGCGTGTTTTAGATAGATGTATAAAGATATCTAAGCTAGTAGCATCCGCAACGCAACATGTAAAACTGAAATCTATTAAATTTTTAATCTGAAATATTCTTTTTAAAGCATGACACTTATAATATCCATTATGTTTTATACATATTGAAATATAGTATATACAATGAATAGAATTAATCTCTTTCTAGAGATTTGAGTCGTTCCTCCTCTGCTTTCCTTTTTAGAACTTGCTTCCCTGTCTTCATCTTTTCATAATGATCATAAGAAAATGGTGGTGAAATTCGAAGTCCATCCAAAGACTTAACTCGTGATATAGCAACAAATGTTAGTCCTGTCCGTTCTCTTGGTCCAATGTCAACTGTTGCCTTGGAAAGTGTTAATCCTTGTGATTTATGGATAGTTAATGCCCAAGCCAAACGTAAGGGCAATTGATGTGTGCAACCTCTTTGTATTGGAGAAATGGGAATTAATTTTGGATCTTTGTCTTCAAATGGCATTCCAGAGTAATTGTCAAATTCAACCATAACATATGTTGGTGGATCTGGTGGGGCATTTCCAGGTTTGTATATGATATCTCGAATGTATCCTAGAGCTCCATTGACAAGTCCTGCTTCAATCCATAAATTAGATGTTAACATGACCCTTGCATCCTTAGCAAGTAATAATTCAATATCTAGTTCATCATTTTGATCTCCCCCTGGATTAGTACTTCCTTCTTTTGATGCAATGCTGCGGGCAACTGGTTTTTTTAGTGAATGTAATTTCTTTCTATTATGGTTATGAACATTATCATTTGTTGCAAATAGATGAATATTATTACCAAATTCCTCTTTAACATTTTGGGGCAATGAAACATCTGTCCTTGTCATTAATAATTTCCAATCATCTATAGTTGAAGTTGCATCTCGTATATTAGTGAGTAATTGGCGAAATCTTTGTTGGTCTTCACTTTCACCTTCTTGTCTAAACACTTTATCCAAAGTAACAATAGTATTAAAGTCTTCCCATAATAACTTTGCACGAACATTACTATCATAAGGTGGTTTGTCACTAACAGGAGGTAGTTGTCCCAAATCTCCTACTAAAATAATCGATCTTCCTCCAAAATTCATGTTTGAATTTTCTGGAAAAGCTTGACGTAATCTTGAATCTATATTTTGTAACAAATTTTGACCAATAAAACTCATTTCATCAATTAATATGTACCTTATATGTTGAATTTCTTCTTGTAATGTTGTGAGCCTTGTGCCTTGTAAGTCAGAAAAATCTCTAAGAGGAATTCTTAGAGTTGAATGAATTGTTGATGCGCCAATGTTAAAAGCTGCAATTCCAGTTGGTGCTAATAATAATAGGGGAGAACGTTGTGGTGTTGATGCATCATAAAGAGCTTGACGAATGGCTTGAATTAGATACGATTTCCCTGTTCCAGCTGTTCCTTGAATTATCATACATAATGGCATGACATGTTCACCTTGATTATAATGTGTCATAATAATATGAAGAGCTTTCTTTTGCTTAGCACCTAAAGTTTCATATGATATACTCATCATCATATGTTCAGGTATAAGTAAATCATTTTGTTTCATAGAATTGATAAAATGTATTGCATTATTTGTGTATTCTTCTCCTCGATATTCTGCACTCCAGGGATTTTGTCTATCAATATCTCTTCTTCCCAGCATATCTATTTCTGTTAGATCCATCATTTGTCCACGATGTAGTCTTGATATTATCTCCCACTCATGTTCAATTATATTTTGATTATTTGGTAATTCATTTTCATCTTCAGAATGAGTTTCAACATTATTTTCAGATTCATTTTCAATAGTCCGCCTATCCACATGCCATGGGTTATAATTAAGGGACTCCCAATTGGATACAATTGTAGTATCATCTATTCCAATATCTCTTTGTATATTACGAAATGGTTTGTACAATAATAACTCTGACCAACAAAAATCAACCCATTTTTGTGAGTTTCGTGAAGGAATATTTGTATATCTTGGAAACACTCTGACAATAGCTGCGATTGTCCTTGCTTCTCATTTATTATCTCATTTTCTTCTAGAGTTATAAGTCCAAGATCTAGCTGCATCTATTAGTGTGACACTTTCCATTGCATATGGTCTATCCATATATCCTTCAATGAAAATTTTTAGGTGAGGTTCATCATCATTTTCTTCATTCTTTATCACTGGCTTGAACACCTCTCTTGAAACATTTAATGTAACAAATACTCTGCTACTTTCTACTAATGGCAACTCTAATAACATATGACACGTTTCTTGTGCACCAATGTCTCTTTCAATCAGGGTTTCAGTTAGTAGTCTCTTATATGCCTTTGATGCTGCTTCATCTGGATTTTCAATATTTGCAAGTCTTACCAACATTTGATGATATGTCTCAGAACTCTTTTCTGCTTTTGCTGCATACTTCGCAATATAGTTCATTACAACATGTCTTGAGAGAACAGGTTGCCAATCTATATTTGCTCTCCATAACTAAAGTATGGTACGATTATGTGTATTCACTCGATCATCATTTCATGCTGGTTCATATATTTTATCTCCTGTTGTTGGATCTTCAAATAATCTTGATCCATCCAGATGTAATGGCCACGTTTACATAGTTGTATTTGTTGTATTTCTCTTTCATTCAACTCGTCTAGGCTCATAGATCTTTTTGTTTGTCTTCTCACTATATTTTGGTTATCTTGAGATGTTTGTGTATGATGTGCTCTCATCTTATCTGCATGCTGTCTCATTTCTTCTTCAATCTCTTCCACTGTCATAGTTGCCCTACGCTTGACATGTCTTTCTCTATCAAGTTGGTTTCGATGATTCCTTTCTTCTTCTTTTTCTGCATCAGTCATTTGTTCACGTCGTTGTCTCATATAATTTCGTGCATATTCTCTGTGTTGTATTTGTTGTTCACCATTTGTAGCACTTTTAGCTTCATCTCTTTGAGCATCATTCCTTTGTTCACGTCGTCGTCTCATATAATTTCGAGCATATTCTCTTCGATACTGTCTTCGTTGCTCTTCATTCTCAAAATTTAGTCTTGGACGAGGCATTCTAGAAAATTTGAATGTTATAATTAGATATAAAATGTATAAATGATTTTCAATTGTGTGAATACAATAGTATAAATGAAATTCAATGATAGCATTCACTGACAATAGTACACTTGTATAAACTTTGGTTAGGTCAAAAGAATAATATGATATAATTTATAAAAAATTTATTAATCAAACATTAATACTTAGTTTTATAATAACATATTTAAAAGAAAGGAAAATCTTTGTTCTTTTTTTTGTTCTATTTTGAAAAATAAACACTTTTATAATTAGATATTTAATATTAATATTATTTCAATATATATTTAGATATTTTAGAAACATCAAATAATATAAAATTTGAAACATTTTATTGAAAATATATGATTTAAAAATATCTTTATGATTTTATAAAATAAAAATAATTAATAAAAGATTTTATAAACAACACTAACAAACAATAATAGTTATAATTGTAAATCTAGAGTGAAAAAACTTAAAATATAAATGAAGGTAAGAGAGTTTTAGAATAGTAAATTTACACTAATATTAATTAATTATATTAATTATAAAAAAAGAAAAATATTAATTATAAGAAATTTCTATTTCTAAAAAATAAACTCTTTAATTATATTATTTTATGATTGAATATTTAATATTAATATTTTTTCAATATATATTTAGATTTTTTAAAAACATCTAGTTATATAATTTCTTAAACATTTTATTAATACTATATAATTTTAAAAATATTCTTATGATCTATAAAATAAAAATATTTTATAATATCACTAATAGTTATAATTGTAAATCTATAGTAGAAAAATCTGTAATAAAAATAAATGTGCAATAAAGTTAAAATAAAAATAAAATTTCACACTTAGAATATAAAAATCTATTATAGAAATGAATGTGCACTAAAGTTAAAATAAAAATAAAATTTCACACTAATAGTTAATTTCCTCACACTACCAGTTAAGTTAATTTTTCATTTTATTGATGCTAAAGTTAATTGGCACTAACCGTGAAATCTTTATAAAAAAATCTGGTAGTGACGCTTTTCTTAATAATTTTAGATAAAGATTTTCTATATATTTGCGCAGTCTCTGAGCATATAAATTCACTCCAGCAATCGTTGAATGCTTTAGGAGGAGTTTGAATGCAGAAATATATGAGTGTCTTGAAGATGATGCAACGGTTCATTGTATTAGTCGGCTTTACATTTTAAAAAAATAATTCATTTCATAAAATGTTCGTCGGCTTTATTATTTAAAAATTTAACATTAACACGGTCACAACACTTCTTTCCCCTATTCTGCCACTGTAGGTTACGCCTCTCGGCGTAATTAAAAATTTAACATTAACACGATCACAACACTTCTTTCCCCTATTCTGCCACTGTAGGTTACGCCTCTCGGCGTAATTACTGCGACAGGGAAACCAAATGAAAATTTCTGTTTGTTTCCCACTATAGAATTTATTCATTGGAATAAGAGAAAATCTTTTTAATTAAGAGGAGATGAAGATTGAAGAAGTAGTTTTTAGCCAATGACAAAAAAATGAATTTTGCAATATTATTCTTTCTTCTATCTTATTAGAGTATTTGAATACTATTTCATAAATATAAAATAGAGTTATTATTTCCTCTATCTTGCTATAGTATTTGAATACTATTTCATAAATATAAAATAGAGAAGTGTAATTTAGCTTTCCAATTTTTCTTGATAAAAATGAATAGAAATAATATATTTAATATGCAAATTTCAATTTAAATAACATTTGATTCAATTTATTATTTTTCTAAATTATTATTTTTTACTATATATTTAGATAGTAATTTTTTAAATTTTCTCAATTGTATTTGTTTTGAACAAATCTTTTAAACAAACTAATATTAAAATAAAAGTGTTATTGTTTTAAAACTCACTAAATTTTACATCAATTGTACAACACATATATGCCCTCTTCTCTTATCCCTCCTTTAACATCTTTCAAATGCTTGTTTAACACAATATAAAATGAAATTATCCTCTATGATGTTTACAAACATCTATTCTATTGAAGTGATATGTGTTTCTATATGAGACATTTGACGATGATAAATGTTGAGTTGAATTCATTTCATAATATTTTCATCTCTTTTTTAGGTCATGGCAAATCCTCAACATCCAATTTAGATTATTGAGATTTCAAGTAGTTCCTCAGAAATCACTGTTCCACAACCATCCACTGGCTCAAATACGTCTATCAATTGGAATGGGTTTCACGAAACAGAAGTACAAAATGTTGCAAGTATTGTCTCCCTTTGTTGCCAGCAGAATGTTGAACAACTAAAAGTAACAACTGCTCGTACTAATGTTGTCAAAGATTTTGAGATCCTTGCTGTGGAAGAAACATTACATGAATTGCATGCATACTACATGAAATATTTTGGTTTTTATACCTTCCTCCGAGAGATGTATTTTGACGAATATTACGGAGAAGGAAATGCTCCTGATATTCGCCATGCCTTTCAAGCCTACCTTAATCGCCCATGACACATTGTATATTGAAGTTTCCCTTTTTGGTTTGTCTTTCTTTGTACTAGCGCTGCCCCTATTACAAAGAGGGAGAAGTTGAAGTTTTTGGCCTCTTGTAATTAGTAGAATATTCCACTTCTTCCTCTTAAATCCACTAGCTCTTACTATAAATGAATCTTGTACAAATTTAATTCCACTATCAATACAAAAGTATGTTCTATGTTTCCAACACTTTTTCATTTATATGCTTGACTCAACCTTTCGTATTAAATGTATTGAAATTAGACAAAGAATTTGTTTAGACACTATGGGTTTTTTACATTTCACACCTAAGCTTTATTTCGATTTAATTCAAAATCTAGTTTCTATAACACTTTGTTATCCTTTGAGAAAACTTAAGTTGTATCTTCTTCACACCTTCACATTTAAGTTATTGCTTTACCCCTTTTTTTCCTTTGGTATAAATGTACACATAAGTTGTTATTCATTGTGGGAAGGCTAAAATTAGAGGTGCATTATTTATTCCACCTTGCTTCAACTGTTCATTTCATGGAATAAGCACAACCTTGCATCATGTTTCACAATCTATGCTTGTAGTAGTTATATCTTACTCTGCGCGCATTGAATCTATCTTATGTTCATTCTAATATTCCCACAATATGGATTAATAAAATTATATGTACTTATTTGTCTGCATTGTCACCCATTGATAATTGAATGTTAACAACCAACTTTAACCAAATTACATGTTAAATTGTGTTCTCTCACTATGTACTCTATTTTTTCCCCATTTGTAGGAACACACTTATCTCAACTTAACAAGTTGTACGAAGAAATACTCTCTCCTTGTTGGGTGGAGGTGCGTCTTCTTATCTTTCTATTTTGGCATTGCAAATTGCCTTCACCCATTACGATTTGAAATTACAAGTGCCTACAAAATTTATATTATTGCTTACATATTTGATACATCGTGTATGCAAAACAAATCGCATACTATGATTTCCCTTTCAAACTCTTGTTATACATGCATTGCCAATATCTATGGTGCTTAATCCATTTGTATCTTGATTTAGAATTGCATGCCATTTGTTTATGATCTTAATTTGCTTTGTCCTTTATATTCTCCAAAGCTTCCTTGTACTTCTATTCTACTAATAATGTTGACCACCTATTCAAATTTATAGGTCATTTGCCTCTCCTTAAAGCCATGTCTTACTCTTTAACGGAGAATGCAATCAAGCTTATCAATGATTGCAACTTAGATGAACATCCCCTTCTTCAAGTTTTTTCTATTGCAACGTTTGGCCAACAAACTGGGTCGACAAATAGATACAAGTTGGAACTCTCAGATGGCCTACACTTGCAAAAAGCAACCTTGCCAAGTAAGTTTAATGATCTCATAACAACAGGGAAACTCAAAAAAGGTTCTTTAGTACAACTCCAAGAATTCACAATTCCTACTATTTGTAATTCCAGGTTAGTCAATAGCTAGTGGGTCTTTATTGCAATAAACCATTTTCGCTTCCTTGTACAATCATAATGCATTACTAATTGTACATATCTTATGAATTCGTAGGTGGATTGTTGTCTCCAAATTAGATGTCTCTTGCATAGATCATGATATCATAGGTCAACCCACCTTCTTCTTCAAAGAACCAGAAAAACCTACAAAAGAACATGTAGGAACTTCATCGGATACATGCACAAATATGGCAGATATAGTTGCACCTGAACATCCTAGTCCTACCAAATTGATGTTTGGCTTGCATGCATCTCTGCGAAAGAAACCACCCCTTGCTACTATTACGCCTATAAGGAGCTTGAATCCATTTCAAACACAATGGATGATAAAAGGTCGTGTGACTTTGAAGAAGGAAATCCATCACTTCAAAAACAAAAATGGCGATGGCCACATGTTTAGTTTTTACATGATTGATTGTGAGCGGACTGAAGTTCGTGTCACCTGTTTCAATGCAATTGCAAACCTGTATTTTCAACAAGTTCAAGCTGAGAGTGTATATACATTATCTCGTGGTACCGTCAAAATAGCAAACAAGTTTTACAGTAAGCTTAATAGTGATATAGAAATCACTTTAACAGATGATTCAAGGCTCAACCTTTGTGATGATTACCTCTTAATTCCAACACTTCAATTCTCATTCACACCCATCGCAGATATCCACAATCAGCCTGCTAACTCTTATGTAGATCTTGTTGGAATTGTCATATGTGTGGATCCTTCCTCTACAATTAAAAGAAAAAGTGATGCAACTGAGGTCCTTAGAAGGAGCCTAAAAATGATAGATATGTCTTCCTCCACTATAAATGTTACTTTGTGGGGAAAATCAGCTCAAAAGGAAGGCACACAGCTGTAGGAGATGTACCATCTACATAAGGTTATTGTGCTTGCTATAAAAAAAGGCCAGGTTGCAGAATATAACGGTAAGGTTGTGAGTACACTAGGCACTTCCCAGATATTTATCAACCCTGCCATTGAAGAAAATAAACAACTACAAACTTGGTTTGCACTTAATGGAGTTGATCTTCTCACACCAGCCACCGACCTTCTAGATGCACCTACACTTTTAGAGCGAAAGACAATCTCTAATATTGCACAAGCCCCTTCAACTTTGACAAAGCCCCTACAATGCATTGTTAGAGCAACCTTGGTTTTTGTCAAGACAAAAATAATTTGTTATCCAGCTAGTCCCATGGAGGTTGAGGGAAAAAAGTGTAAAAAAAGAGTCGAACAAAACAATGAAGGACAATGGTTTTGTTCAAAGTGTGTAGCTACTTTTCCAGATTGTGATTATAGATATGTTCTTCAAGCCAAGCTTGAAGACCCCACGGGAGCTATATGGGCGACTGCTTTTGATGAAGCTACAACTAGACTCGTTGGCATGCATGCAAAAGACCTCTATATGCTACAATTCGATCAAGAAGCAGATGCGAGTTTCGAGAATGTTATTCGGAATCTACAATACAATCGATTTCTCTTCACCCTATCTAACAATATAGAAACATATAACAATGAAGCACAAATGAAAACAACCATTGTTGATGTTGATATGATTGATTTCACAGATGAAATCAACTTTTTGTTAGAAGAAATTCCTTTGACATCTTCCACTAGCACATGGAAAAAAATGTTTTAAAGGCTTTGCTGTATCTATTCGTATTTCTCTACTTTTTGTCGACTACTATTGGTGTACCAAATTTTTTGTGCAGGGTTCCAAGACCCCTTCAAAACTTGTTCCTTGCATTGACTATATATTATGTTTGTATTTATGGTTATGTTGTGGCATCTCTTATGTGAAACAACCATGGTCTACTTTTTGTTCAACATGGAGTTAATTTATCTTGTTTTTGTTCTCTACTTCTTTGGATTTTATGTCATCATGCACAATTCTCTCCATTGCCCACAACTGCTACTTCTGCTTTAGCCTAGGAGCTTTAATATTCAAATAACATCTACTTGGAAATAGCTTGTAGACATCTCTTCTCTATTACTCTTTAAGAAATGCTAAAAAAAATTATAACTTATTTTGCTTCTAGAATTTAACTTTGAAGCGTGTATAAAAGTTTCAATTACAAATGATATCGACAATATGTTTTCTCCCTTTTTTGTATCCTAGACAATGGATTCAAATGGCGAAGCTTCCAAAACACAGCTGCCTCACAATAAGGTTGTTGATCTGTAATCTTGCAAGAGAAGTCGCCTTTACTATGCTCGTCATAGAGAAGAAATAAGTGCGCATTGCACCATCAGGCATGCTCAAAATTGTGTCCATCCAATACATGCCCCAGTCTCCTCCCATTTGCAAGATTCTACAAGTTCTCATATTTCACACCGCTGTACTTCCATTGCAACACCTCTACCAACACATGAGCCTCACAGTTCACTTTCCCTTACCAGCCTTGAAAAGAACATGTCCTCTAACTTTTTACAGACGGCCAAGAAATTTAGAGGTAGACTAGATGCACTTTCACAATTGCACACATGTTCTATATGTAAGGAACGCTACCCTGGTATGCATGTTTGCTCATCACCCAGTGGCCTTAATTGTAGGAGATGTGTTGCTGAAAAAACAATACATCGATTTAGTGCAGCCAACAATATGGACCCACTTGAGCAACCAGAAGTTTTGAGGGTACTCACACAAGTAGAAGAGATGCTAATTGCATGTGTTAATCCAATATTGCAAGTTACTCATGCTCATGGTGGACAATACAAATATAGTGGTCACACAATCAGCTTCCCCCAAGATATACAAACAATTGCAAATTTATTGCCACGTACAATCCAAGAGTTGGATGTATTAATAATTTAGAGACTTAATACACATGGGAAGGATTATGATTGCTATGTTAGTAGAAGTCATGTTCATAATGCACTAGCATACAAGATCAAATATGACCCATACTACAAGGATGTTGAAATCAATGATTCTACATTATCATTGCTCCCTGCTACCACTACTGATGTTTCTAGAATGCTTCGTACAATTCAAAGAGAAAGTGAAATTCCAGAATTAGGGGAAGTTGAAATTGAAACCATAGAAAGTGAACTAGAATATTCAACCTCATTCATGGCAAGACTTCCTAACAGCCGTCGGGAGCTAGAAATTATTAAAGAATCTTTACACCTCCCAAATGACCCTGACACCATTATTCACTGGCCACACATTGGTTCAACCCCCATTAATGAGTACACTACTGAGGGTTTATTTGACATGGCATTTCCTACTCTTTTCCCTAATGGAAATGCACTACCCATGCAACCTCGGGCCAGGACCGTGCAACTCCACAAATATTCTTTGCATCTAATGCGATATCATGATAATAGATTTGGCCAGCACCCGCGCTTTAGATACTTCCTTCTAAACCTTATGATGCGTCATCGTAGTCAGTCTCTACTTGCGGTGTTCATTAAGCAAACAGTGGATGATCATGTACCAACCAGTATTGAGGACCTTCGTAGCCACTTAACCACCCTGCTTGACAATAAATTGGTAGAAGAACTGATGCATTTTGGCTCTGCCTTGAGGGGGACATGCTCCTATTGGAACAAGTGACGCACCGAATTGACAAATATGATAACCCAAATAGGTTCTCCAACATTGTTCTTTACATTAAGTGCAGCTGACACAAAGTGGCCTGATCTACATTGTGTTCTTTCACCAAGCGATGTACCTTCATTTCTCTCCAACAAAAAGCGCACAGATAATGTGATTAGAAACCCACACACAACAGCACTATATCTGCATCAACGATTCACCATTTTTCGTGAGGAGGTAATTGAGAAACTCTTGGGTGCGGTTAACTACTGGTACCGATATGAATGGCAGAGTCGAGGCTCGGCACATATCCATGGATTTATTTGGCTAAAAAATGCACCCAACATGGATACATTGAATTGGGAAAACCCTAACGAAGTCAAAAGAGCAACAACATTCTTTGACAAGTTTGTCATTGCTTGGAACCCTCGCCCTAGCTCTGAAATAGGAAACATGATACACAAAACTCCAACAGATGATCCATGCCTACTAAACACATCTGAAATATTTGCTGCAAATCCTTATGCTGATTATGAAGAGCTTGTTAATCGCGTACAAAGACACACGAAGTGTACTCAGAGAACTTGCATACGTAAAAAAGGTTAAAAAATGGAATGTAGGTATAAAGCTCCTTGGAAAACATGTGAAGAGTCAAAATTAGTTTGTGATGACTTAGGACACAAATCCTTTGAACCTTGTAGAAATGATGATAGCTTAAA
The DNA here is from genome assembly GCA_027943335.1 of Chamaecyparis obtusa. Classification (NCBI taxonomy): domain Eukaryota; kingdom Viridiplantae; phylum Streptophyta; class Pinopsida; order Cupressales; family Cupressaceae; genus Chamaecyparis; species Chamaecyparis obtusa. The sequence continues at coordinate 1,167,097 of BSBK01000897.1, read as the reverse complement.
CATCCATAACCCACATATGCTCTCCATATGGAGAGCAAATATAGATTGCCAACTTGTCACCTCACGACAACTTGTTCTCAAATACATTGCCAAGTATGCATCTAAAGCAGAAAAAAGTCTGAGAGTTGTGTTCATATGTTAGAAAGAATCTGTTCTAATGCAAATTTGCAAGATCATGCCATAAAAGTATACCAAAAGTTCATGGCTCAACTTGTTGCTGAGAGAGACATTAGTGCACAAGAAACTTGCCATTTGCTACAAAAATTACCTCTTGTAATTTGCAACTGACAATTTATATCACTGAATGTTGGTAAAAAGATTTTGCACCGCCTAAAGCACACCAGCAATGGTAATGAGATACAATCTAGCTACATACAAGCTTACTTGCAACGCCCACCTCACTTAGAAGAGGTAACGCTAATTGAATCAGCAAGATCTTACACATATGTTTCCACTCGCAAAGGGTGCAAATGGCGTTCTAGAAAGACAAAGCAATAGTCCAAGTCTTTCCCAAATTTTTTTCAATTCCAGAAGAAGACTCTGAACAATATGAGATGTTCTGTTGGAGCGAGCTGCTTCTGTATAAAAATTTTAGAGCAATCGACCGTGATATTGGCCTTACCAAAGAAAGCATCATTAGTAACTAGAGGTACTTGAATACACAAAACTATAAGGTGTGGCATGTTGATCGTATAGAACCAACTGAAGCCATCTTTGAAGAAGAAAATGGTTTTGATGATGAGATGGATAGACCTGACATTGTACCAATGAACGAGTGGGAGTTATTGTCCCAAATGGGTCTTGCTAATGGAGTCACCCTAAATGACCTTGACCTTTTGGGCAAGCGTGATTTTGACAACACTAACAGATGGGAAGAAAATAATGTTCCTTCGCACTTGCATGAAAGTGCAATTCAATTTGTACATCGGAACAAGATGTCCGAACAACATATTCGTCCCAATGCTAATCTTAACATTCAAAACTATAGTCTATCACCTCAACAACATATAGCCCTTTCTATCATTATGGACCACTCCATGGCTAATGGTGCAATAGAACCTTTGTACATGGTCATACAAGGAACCGCTGGAACGGGAAAATCATATCTAATTAATTGCATACGGAAATCATTTCAAAACTGTAGATTGGAAAGAGTACAATGACTCCTTGTTCTTGCTCCAACAGGAATCACAACATTTAATATACAAGCATCAACCATACATGCAGCCCTCAAGATTCCAATTAGAGAAATGAAACCACTACAAGGACAAACATTAACAACTTTTCAAGAAGACATGAAAACTATACAATACATTCTCATCGATGAGATGAGCTTCATAGGCCCAAAAATATTATTGAAAATTGACAAACGGTTACGTGAAGCAATACCACAGAAACAACACCTCCCCTTTGGTGGTATTTCTATAATTCTAATAGGAGACCTTGCCCAACTCCCACCTGTTATGGATAAACCTATCTATGCATCACACACACTTGCAAGAAATCTATGGCACAAGTTTAGTACTGTTGTAACATTGCATACGATTTTTAGACAAGAGGGTGATGATCCGATTCATATTAAATTTCGTCAAGCATTACAAAATATGTGTAATGCAGAACCAACCGAACATGATTGGCATTTGTTAATGATGCGCACAAGCAAAAATCTAACTGTAATTGAACAAAATGAGTTTGACCAGACAATACATTTGTTTGCTACAAATGAGCTGGTAGCACTCCACAATAGGAAAAGGCTACAACAACTACATGTACCTATTGCACTTTGTGCTGCACTTAATGCACAACGTCAACCTGATGAGCTTGACAATGATGACCAACTATCACAAGAAGTCTTATTATGTAGATCTCAACGTGTAATGCTTACCACAAATCTATGGATAGAAGCTGGCCTTGTCAATGGATCTCTTGGACAAGTCAAAGATATTGTATATCCCTTTGCTTGTAAGCCCCCGCAGTTACCAACATATGTTACAGTTGAATTTGATAACTACCATGGTCCACCATAGGATGAACGCCATCCAAACCTTGTTCCAATACAACCAATAACCCAAGGCAAGCGCACACAACTACCACTTGCTACCGCATGGGCTATCACTATACACAAATCACAAGGGCTTACCTTAGATAGGGCCACAATTGATATAGGTAAAATTGAAAGACAAGGCCTCACCTTTACAGCAGTCTCCAGAGTCAAATCCCTACAATGCCTTCGCATTGAACCTGCCTTCTCTTTTGATCGTTACTGCAAAATGAAAAGGAATCCATACAACATTATTAGAAAGAAAGAAGAGGCTCGCCTACACTTGCTCTCACATGACACCCAGGTATGTCACTTTACTTGCGCACCCTCTTTTTTTTCTACTCTTCATGTTTTTTCCTTCTTTTGCTTCAAAGAAATTTCCAATGCTTACCATTTATAATTTTCCCTTGTCTACAGGTACCCCCGCCTGTTGAAGAAACATGAACAAAAAAAAAAGGTAGAAACATTCATTTTTGTGTTCCCAATTATTTCAATGCTACATTAACATACAGATACAACCTTTCAATATTGTAACTTTAATTCAGCATAAGTGGATGTTGCTATTTACAATAGATCTCCCTACAATGGAACTTGAATACACTTCCTTCTATTATGCGAAAATTTGAATACTCTTTTGCATTTACCTATATATAGATAAGTGGTGTACTGTTGAAAATTGTATAGTTTCTTAAGTCTATGGGAGACACATCGCTCTTACCAAGATCCACCTATGGAAATTTTCACTCCTGCAATTGTACATTGAACTTAATATTAAGCTTTGTCAGGTTCTTGGATTTATAGACTAAAGTATCTTAGTGTGTTTTTTTTAATTCTATAATGTATGTGTATGCTATGTAAGGAATGTTTTATTCTGTCCTAATCTTTCCAGCTTTTTGACTTTCTTTAGCTTCTTTTAACAACAACAACAATTTGTAATGTTTTCAAAATTATTAAAATGCTACATTGTTTTGGTGGAAATACCTTCAAAATATATAGCTTTCCTTAACTTCAACTTCAAATCATCCAAAGCCGATGTTGCTAAGTACAAGTCTTCCTTCTACACTTACACAGTTTCTATAATAGTGCTTCCAATTCTACGGCCTATCGGCATACCCCTTTCACCTCCTTTTGGTGCAAGTGCTAGTTTTATGAATTGAAAATACTGAAACAAAAATTGAATACAAGAAAGAGATAGATAGTCTCACACACAAGACATTGAGTTGACTGTCTAATGAATAGAGAAGTAGGCCAGCCACTTTTCCCATTCTTACGTTGCAAGCGTACTAAACACGCTTCTCTATTTTTCTTTATAAGACAAAACAGAGAACAGTAAGGCCCCGTTTGTTTGTGGAATTGGAATTTGGCACAAAACCTTATTATCTCATAATAAGGTTTTGATATTCTGATTTTGTATATTCGGAATATGTTTTGGACCGTTTGGTTGACCTGGAAGATGGATGAGACAATCCATCTTCTGCGTTTGGTTGCCATTTTCGAAATTAGAATTGGAAGATAGAAATTCCTCTTTATGTGTTTGGTTTGCAATTTCAAATTAGAATTGGAAGATAGAAATTCATCTTCTCTGTTTGGTTCTACATTTTGAATTCGAATTAGAATTTAATTTTTAATTTGATATTTTATTATTTTAGTCCATTTGATATTTTATTATTTTAGTCCATTTTTTATGTATAGTTTTTTATATTAATTTATATTTTTATGTACAAAATCATAAATAAAATTTAATATATTTTTTCCAATTCTGTGAACAAAAAACTTAAATAAGTTATTATTTTGGTTCATTCTTTATGTATAGTTTTTTTATATTAATTTATATTTTTATGTAGTAAATCATAAACAAAATTTAATATATTTTTTTCAATATCATAACAAAAAAATAAACAATATTATACATTAACAAAAACAATAAACTTGACTTTAACAAAATTTAATATTTTTTTTCAATACATTAACAAAAAAATAAACAATAGTATACATTAACAAAAACAATATTGAACAGTAAACTTAACTTTTTAAAATAATTTTATATATTATCATAAACAATATTATAACAAAAAATAATAATTATAACATTGCTCATATCACATCAAAATATAAATAAGTTATCTAGTCCACATATATATCTATCTCCAAAAAATTATCAAACTAAGTAGTAAGATGATCAAACTAAATAGAATGATTGTTGCACAAAGAAGACATCGTAAAAACAAGATTTCGGCTTTAGATGTAGCCTCCGCTTTTGCCATAGTTTTCTCTAGTCTTTTACAATTCTTGCACTCGTCATCTACGATAGGTCTGTGTGTACAATGTACTGATGATGTAGACAACGACTGGGTGTCATTGACCCATCGAAAGTAACCGCATCCAGCTCCATCCTACAATACAAATAAGTTAGTCTCGCTATAATGACTAGTATTTATTATTTGTAAATATTTAAATATTGTGCAATTAACAACCTTATAGAAGTTTTTACATCCCCAAAATTTACGGCCTGGATTCTCCTCTGTCTGTGACTTCCTCAACACACAACACAATCCATCACCGCAGTCACACATAGGAGCATTCCTCGTAGCCATCAGCACTATATCAAGCAAAAATTTGTTTATTCATATTAATTTTGTTCACTATAACAACATTGAATATATTTTATGGGTACAAATTAATAAAGTTATGCAAAAAATATAATGACACAACTATAGCATCAGATATAACAATATCCATGAACTGGGTGGTGGTGTGAAAACACACTGTTAAATAAAAAAGCGCAAGTAGATCCACGGTCTGTGCCCTTATGCCCCACTTTCGATGATCAATCCTGCATCTCCAAAGTAAACATGATACAAAAACTAAAACTTGTTCATTTTTAAATGGAATACACCAAGGAGTACCATCAAAAATTTTGACTGTTTACAAACATGTACAGTAAACAATCATCAGATAGCTCATTTTTTTATCAACATATGTGGATATTTTTTGCATCGATATTTGAAATACCTTCTTGGTTCGATTGTGTAGATAGTTTTGGATCACACTCTGTGATTCATCATCGGGATTGCAATAGATAGTTTGAGACCAAAATGATTGCGATAGATCAAAATGAACTTTTCTTTCAGTTATTTTTATCTCTTCCATCCCGACGAAGGATCATAGAGTGTGACTGTAAAATATCTACAAAATCAAATCTAGAAGCTAGTTCAAACATATTTAATGTCAGCATATGTGTAGTCTCACTTTATCATATGTGTAGTCTCAAAACTATCCATTTCTATTTCTGTACCTATCACTTCATTTTTTAAAATGAATAAAAAATGAAAAAAAATTGAAGATGATATAGAGCATTACACAAAGTAGAATAATTTAACTTCATTTCGTAATGCAACAATAATAACAAGATGTTTAATACATACAAAATCATGAACAATACAATCATCTACCAAAACACATCTATAAAATCATGTCTGAAGAACTAGAAATGGATAGTTAAGAGACTACACCTTAACAATACATTAAATGAAGCATTCATCATGTGGTACTCCTTCGTGTATTCCACTTAAAAACAAATGCAAGCTAATATGTCTAAAAGCACTCAAAATTCAAAAGACGAGAGAAACAAGATTTCCTAAAACTGGAGAGAAAAATTAAAAAAAATGGAGAGAAAGACAAACACTGTATTAAATTAAGTATAAATTGACAAGCACACTCTGTGAAAGCCAACATAATCACTAGCAACACAAAATAATGGAGAGGAAAATGAGCACTGTATAAAATGAAGTACAAAATGACAAGCACACTCTATGAAAGCCAACATAATCAGTAGCAACACAAAATAATGGAGAGGAAAACGAGCACTACATAAAATGAAGTATAAAATGACAAGCACACTCTGTGAAAGCCAACATAACCACTAGCAACACAAAATAATCTTGGCATGGATCCAAGGAATTAACACAATAAAAATACCGCCAGGTACTTACTAGCGGCTCCAACATAAATATCCAATGCTTCCATTTCTCATAAAACTATGATAGTGTTGTCCATGATCATGATTGTTGAATATGATACTAAATATGTTACTGCTGTTCATGAATATGATTGCTGAATATGATACCGAATCTAATACTACTGTTCATGAATTTGATTGTTGAATATGCTACTGAATATTCAGTATCATAAGCAGTATCATATTCAGCTTATGATACTGAATATGATACTGCTTATGATATTGAATATGATACTGAATATTCAGTAGCATATTCAACAATCAAATTCATGAACAGTAGTATTAGATTCGGTATCATATTCAGCAATCATATTCATGAACAACAGTAACATATTTAGTATCATATTCAGCAATCATGATCATGGACAACACTATCATATTCAGCAATCATATTCATGAACAGCAGTATCATATTCAGCTTATGATACTGAATATGACTCTGCTCATGATACTGAATATGATACTAAATATTTAGTATCATATTCATGAACAGCAGTATCATATTCAGTATCATATTCAGCAATCATATTCATGAACAACAGTATCATATTCAGCAATTGCATTTAAATTAAAATATTCAAATAATCATTTTGTGACAATATGAGCATATAATAGTAAAAAATCTCTTGGCATTTGTAATATGGGTTTTTGTAATAAAGTTCTCTGCATAAAGTTCTTTTTTCTGCTCTGTTAAAACTGAATATGATACTGCTTATGATACTGAATATTCAGTATCATAAGCAGTATCATATTCATGAACAACAGTATCATATTCAGCAATCATATTCATGAACAACAGTATCATATTCAACAATCATGATCATGGACAGCACTATCATATTCACTATCATGTTCAGCAAAAATTGAATTAAAGTTGGCATAAACATATATTCAGATTTCATGTCATATTCATATTCAGATTTCATGTTATATTCATAATGAACACTAGTATCATGTCAGTTTTTTAGCCTTTTATAGGCTTCCAACTCATTTACAATTTTTTAAAATAACTATAAACCACCATATGTGGCTACAATCCAGTCGCTTCTCTCCTCCTCGGTCATCAATAAGAACCATTTGGCTCTTTCACGTTGACCCAAAAAGGTTTCATAGACCTTGAGGAATACACCTCTACTCAATTCGGGCATGGATTTGAGAGCATTATAGGCATCCGTCAAAGCAATCTCATGACTAGATTCATCAATTTTAACAAGTTGAATATTGTTCATGCCCTCTTTTATTTTTTTCATTGTTTCGGACATGGAATTCAATGAAGCAGTCATACTTGCCTTCTTCCTCTTTCCCACCTTTCTGCCTGATAAACTAGGAGTCCCTCTAATACTTGTTGGAGTGGACTGAGTGGAATTATAAGGCTCGTCATCCCAATCAACAGTACTATCAAGATGTACAGCGTCCTCTTCATCATTCACATCGAATGACTCTTCCAAAGGGTTCCCTTCTTCAAACTCAAGGGCCGTGGTAGCTGCATTTCCTTCAGCCATGTCATTACCAACTATTACACCCAATTCAGTGAAGTACTGAAAGGGCTGCCTCTTATACATTCTTGCATTTTTGAACTTTCTTCGCTGCATGTTGGCATAAATAAATGGATTAGGTTCTTTGTCTTTCATTATTAACTTTTAAAAAAGGCAATATTATTTCCATCAAAATTGTAGAGAGATTGCCCTACCTTGAGAAGCTCTTCCCACACGCTGTCCTCAGCATCCATGGATTGAGTAGCCTCGTTCCAAGCTAAACTACTTGTATTCCGAAGCTCCTTCATGACTCTATATGCAAGCTTCCAAGTTTTCAACTTGTTTTTGAAGTTATCCTTGGATAGGCTGAGGTTCAAATCAGCATTGAACCGCCTCTCAATTGCGGTCCACGCTTCTTTTTTGAAGCCTCCATCACATTTTCTTCCTAGTCGTACTTGCTCAAGGAGCAAGTCTATAAGCTTTCGTTCCATGTCCTTTGACCACATAATCTTCTTCGACAAAGAAGATATCTGGCTGGTGTTAGTATTCTCATTCATGTTCATCAATGATTCTGTGTTATCCATGCTGTGTGCACAAATTGTTGTTAATCAAAGTAGCTTCATACATCAGTTTGATATATGAAAAAGGACAAGAAAAAGGAAACCATCATGTATATGAAATTGTTGTTAATCAAAGTAGCTTCATACATCAGTTTGATATATGAAAAAGGACAAGAAAAAGGAAACCATCATGTATATCAAAGTATCTTCATACATCAATTTACTCAAATAAAACACATTAACCATTACAAGTCCAATACTTGCAAATAAAAAGACAAGAAAAAGGTAACCATCAGGTAGTGTTGAGCCATACAAGGACAACTATTGTCGGGATCTATACTGTTCCCACATTCTACTTGCTATATCATTTCGAAACTGTGCCCACCGGTCTCTATCATTCTGAGACAACCCATATGTCTCTAGCACTGGTACATCTACCCCATCACAATCATCTTCCTCTTCAATGTCAATTTCTGGTGGAATGCCGTCCTCTACCGTAATGTAGTTGTGTAGTATGCAACATGCTAATACAATATGGGCTTGTGTCATGATAGGGTAAGATGTGGCATGCCTCAGGATTGGAAAACGCTGCTTGAGAATACCAAATGTACGCTCTATTGAGTTTCTAAGAGAGGAGTGTCGATGGTTGAACAACTCTTCTTTTGAGTTTATTGGATTTTCTCTTGAAAACTCTTTCAGGTGGTAGCGTGTACACCGATAAGGAGCAAGAAATCAAGGTGCATTAGGATATCCAGCATCCACTAGAAAATATTTTCCTACATAAATAAAGTATATCATTAATATGTGAAACGTGAAAATATTTTCCTTCATAAATAAAGCATATTATTAAACTATGATTTGGCTTACCCGGGGGAACAACAAGAGGATCTGCTCTTGACAAAGCTGAAGCTAGAACACGACTATCTGCGGCAGACCCTTCCCAACCAGCAAGGCAGTACTGAAACTTATGATCGAAGGAACACACACCCATAACATTTTGTGACAGTTTGCCTTTTCTATCACGATATTTACCCTGCATGTCGACATCGACGGTGACTGGTATATGGGTTCCATCGATAGCTCCAACACAATCCTATACGATATGATACAATCATCAATTCTAAGGTCAACCACTCCTCAATGATAAAAACTTGTACAAGAAAAATGTAACAACACAACAATTACCTTGAAGAATGGATCAAAGCGTTCGTTCCCACTAATTTCAGGAGGAGTGTTTGGACTAGGTGGCAGAAAGCAATCCTTGTGGAGTCCTAAGATAGCCCTCAACACCTTGTGGAAGTATCGGCTAATTGTCTCTCCTGAGTGGCCAAAGTTGTGGGCAATCTTGCGGTTCCTCAAATTGTGGCCAACGGTGTGGAGGAACATCACAAGTTGTTCTTCTAATGTCAAGTGTATCGTATCTTTCAAGGATCCATTCACCCTTAGGATAGTAGATAGACGAAAGAAGGCTCCCCTACTCATGCGAATCTGATCATGACAATCCACGTCATTGGAATGAATAACCCTTCTATAGAAATTATTTCCTTTTCTATATCGTTTACCCCTATCTGCATTAGATTCTAGGGCCGCCACTGCTGTGGCTGCGGCAACACAAGCAATCAGAGCTGTGAGAAGCTGAGAAAATTTGGTCTGCACAACTACCCGTTGTAGAACGTCAATATTCTTAATAGGATCCATCAATGGCCTGAAAACATAGGTACATATATATACAATTAGATAGATAAATAGTTACATAGATACATACCTACATACATAGATATATAGGGTGAGATAGTTCATACATATAAACAATTAGATAGATAAATACATACATAGATACATAGAAACATACCCACATACATAGAAAAGCCTCATTCTTTTCTTAAGATATCATAGCAAGATCAAGAGATATACAAAAACTTGAATCAAAATGACATTATCGACCCTAACAACCAACTAATATGATAATGAATATGATATTGCTGTTCATGAATATGATACTGAATATGATACTGCTATTCATGAATATGATACTGAATATGATACTGTTGTCCATGAATATGATACTGAATATGAACATGCTTATGATACTGAATATGATACTATTGTTCATGAATATGATACTGAATATGAACATGCTTATGATACTGAATATGATATTGAATATGATACTATTGTATGTTACTGCTATTCATGAATATGATTGCTGAATATTATCATCTCAAAAATTGAATATAGGCCGAAAATGAGAATATCCATCTTCCAGCCGAAGAGGTGGAATTTGTTTTGATAACCCGGTTTTGGCATTTTATAAACCCAATTTGATTCTCGATCGGGTCCGCAATCTTCTTGTTATATTGTTTCGTGGATACGATATATTGTTTCGTGGATACGACTATGGATGAGTATGTGATATTGTTATCAAGATTCAACTATGTAGTTTTTTGAGTCAAACTCATTGACCCATGATTCATGACTACTGGTTCAACACGAACCCATGAGAATTAATGAATCTAGGTGATGCTCACAGAGGTGAAGCACCGGGACCTACCGGGAAGTCCCGATGCTTCACCTCTGTGAGCATCACCACTACTCACGAATCATGGGTCAATGAGTTTCACTCAAAAAACTACACAGTTGAGTGGGTGTTCAAACTTAGAGACAGAGCCAAAGCCAATAAGACTCTCATTCAAATGGATGAGATATTTTGCAATGTCTATGATTATTAACAAGCACTTTTGAGCCACATTTAATTCTATTTAAAAGCTTTATCAATAAATAACTGTAGTGAGTAATAGTTAGGTTTAATGAGCATCTAAATATAGTAGTGAATAAATATAGAGAGGAAGAACTGAAGGAGCACAAGACCCCCACCAGTGAAGAAATACTAGTCAACCCTCTCGGAGGCAAGCCGCAAAGTCTAGATGCTACAGTCAGGAGGAATGATACAGGCAGTCCGGAGTTTAAAATGGTAGCAGTCTATCTCGAGAAATTGGCATAGCGTGTGGGACCCATATATGTCACCTCTGCACTGTCAAGGGAACGGTAAATAGTTCAACAAGTGTCGTGGGGATATCCATAGCAAGTTACGCAAGGTATGTTGTATTTAGTGATAATGACCATGTTGAAATAAATCAGAAAGGAGACAATAAATTAAAGCATAAGATACTAAATAAATTATACTATCCTGATAAGTACAATAATGAGGATCAATAAGTCTACAGGCATAGTCTCTACGTAGACTAAGTAGACCCATGTGGCACCGAGTCATTATGGATGCCATCTTTGGCAAATGGGAAACGCCATTGGGAACAGTTGTCTCTGCCCTCCATTCTTTTGTCTGTCCTTCGTCCTATTTGACAGCTATTTGTTTTGTAATGACACTTGTTGGAAACACATCCTCCTACCTCCACGTAGCTGTACATGGGATTGTTTGTCTGTCCTTCGTCCTATTTGACAGCTATTTGTTTTGTAATGACACTTGTTGGAAACACATCCTCCTACCTCCACGTAGTTGTACATGGGATTGTAATGTAAATTCAAAACAAATCGTAATGTAATGTGAAGATGACAAATCGTAACACCCTTTCACATCGAGATGTTCCAGATTTTTCAGATAACCAAAATTGCTGGGTAATGATGATAGATTTCTAGACCAAGACAAATCGACCCTAACAAATCAGTGCTTATTACATGATGAAGATGTCTGCCCAACAATTCCCACATGTGGCAAAGCAGTTTCACTTGCAGGCTTTAATGGACAGAGAAAAAAATAGAGCCCATTGCAATGTCGTATCACGAAGAATGATTTTAACAGTGTATTCACAAAGGTGGGTAAGTAGAACCCATTAAAATGTGTTCATTCGTCTGCTATAGTTAGACGTGTTCATTATTGGAGGGTTTTGTGTCTGTCTGTTAAATAATATTTAGCTTTTAAGTAATTCTATGCCTATATCATGAGAGTTTTTTGTTTCAGTGTATCAAATTGAAATGCTCTCTGTGATCAATTGTGTAATTCATTTGAAGTGGGACATTTCCATCTTCTCTACTGAACCTTTTTTTGATGAGTTCAGTACGAATCTAATAAAATTAGGCTCGTGGATCTTTCCTTTCCACAAGCTCAGTAGAGGCAAAAAAGGAACCCAAAAATTTAGGCCCAAAATGACTGAATCCAATGCGATAGCGCAATTGATCACGGAAGAACGTTGTATTTGAGAAATGAGATGAGCTCAAAATGGGAATCACTGGCATGTCCTAGCAGCGATGGAGTTTGATTCCCATTTAGGTGAGATGCATGAAACACTTTTCTTTGTCTAGTTGCATGAGTATTTTCATCATTTTCCTAAAACCTTTGTCATGTTGACACTTTTTAATTTCCTCCTTGGTAGGCTTTTCAACCTCAAAAGAAGTATTACTGTGATGAATTATGAAAAAAGAAAATACAAATCTAAAACATTGAGCTTTATGATGCAAAAATTACTAATCAATTATTGAGGGCAATATGCAGAATTATATAGATAAATAGATAAGAATCACCTGGGTGAAAAAAAACAAAAAAAAACAAACCAGCTGGAGTTTTTAAATGATTTGACAGATGTTTAAACACTCTCGACTCCCCACTGTGTTGTCCCAATCCTGGTGTTCCCTCACCCGCTCATGCCATGTTTCACCATTCAATGAATAATTCTGGAAAAGGCTAAAGAGCTATCCTTTGTTAATTTCTGAAAGATGCAGGTCATTATGGGGAAGATCTTGCTTGGTTTCAGACAGTTACTGCTCATTCACAATAAATAGAAACTTTTTATGAATTCCAGGCTTTCTTCACGTAGTCTCAAAGACCATCTGTATATCAATGTCCGATGTACATTATATTTTGGAAAAGGAACAAATGCCACAATGTAAGGACCAGCTTTTTGTACAGAGAAAACATGGCAAGATTGCGAGGCTGCAGTGAATTGACAATGAAAGTTGAGGGAAAAGTCTCCAAATGGATAAACATGAAAGGGCACTAGAGACATTGAGTTTTTGTAAACTGAAATGGTAATGGCCACCTTCCATGTGCACCACCTGCATGAAAAGCCTACACAGAGTCCAAAGCTGCCTGGCCTTTCCACAAATGGCCTAATTTTGGAAAAGTGCAGGACTTGTCCACAATATTTGGTCCAGTATAATGGTAAATTATTGAATTTAGAACTTGTGGGCTTCAACTTCCATGAATGATATATATGAATATATACAATTATAATATAGTCCCTTTATCTGAGGAATTCTCAGACTGCAGACCACAATTGGGTCCACCCAATAAGAAAAAGTACCTTCCCTGTATTTTAATACTAAAACCCAAATTTATCCTGCAAAAGATTTGTTCTAGCCTATCAGGATAAAATCCCAAATCCATCATCCCTATGTACCAGAGAAAGGGATCTGCCCTGTCCCAATCAAGGCGACAGTAAGATTGGATTTGGCCATAGCCTTGGCACACTAGAATGGTGGATGAAGCTTATTCCTACCATTTGTTTAATGAGAGGCTACGAATTATTGTTCTTCAAGCCTGGGTTTATCCTTTTCAGGACAAGGCTGATGAGCATCTTATATACAGCCAAGTTCAGTGAAGTTATGTATGCTACAAGAATGCATTCAGCTCTCTATTTGTTTTGTTGCTTGGGTGTTTGGGGAAAAAAACTTCTGCTAATTATGTCTTGTCTTTTATTTCATACAAGATGTCTACTGCTATGGAGAAAAGCCCTACAACACAATCAAGCAATATGTTACTGCATGGTTAACTCAAACAGCAATATAGGGGAATGGAGCAAACATACATCAAAAATGTCACCTGAGTTTGTGCAACAACGAGATATCTAGGTTTGACAACGAAACCCATTTGATGTAATGCTCTATTGAACTAATCATGATGAAGTTTGAGTTACTTTGCTGAACAATACTGATTTCCAGAATAGAATAGAGTAGCTTGATGTAGGTGCAAGGGATACCCATTTCAGTGCAATTGGTACAAGATACAAGACTCTATAGTACAATTTGTGCAAGATTTGGTCGATTATATACTTTTCACAAGTTAGCTGCAATCTACACTTGTTCTCTGTAATTCAACTTTACACAGCGTATGTAAGATTTCAGTTCTTTATGTTCTAAAACATTTATGACATCCATCTACTGCTTCAGTTGGCACACCCAGCAGCCTACCAGAACCAGTCAGATCTTGTTGACAGATTTGCTACATTAATGAAAATCCCAATTCCCATTCTACCACTGTGAGCTAAAATCATCTAGTGGGTCTATTCAATATTTTATCTTCAACCAACTTTGAGATTAGTAGCACCTTCTTCAAGATTGTGACCCAGGTGGTCTATGCAGATTTTTATTAGTAACTTGGGTGGTCTAAGCAAATTTTGAATAGTTAACTTTGGTGGTCTATTTAGATTTTTTATCAGTTAACTTAGATGGTCTAATATCATCTATTGGGTCTTTTCTATATTTTATCTTCACCCAACTTTAAGATTAGTAGCACCTTCTCGAAGATTGTGACTCGGGTGGTCTATGCAGATTTTTATCAGTAACTTAGGTGGTCTAAGCATATTTCTATCAGTAACTTAGGTGGTGTAAGCATTTTTCTATCAGTAACTTAGGTGGTCTAAGCATATTTCTATCACCTACCTACTGGGTTTTCTCAATCAGTTTCCTTATTTTGACGGCACATAAATTTATTGCCGGTTATCATCGATTTCAAAAATAGCATCAAAAGTGAACTCATGGAATCGTCTCAACAGACATAGCATTTTTAATGACTTCAAGGATCTAACACCAGGCGTATAGGGGTTTATAATTTCTTCTACAAAGTAAATATTATGCAGAGAACTTTACTACAAAAACCCATATTACAAATATTATGCAGAGAACTTTACTACAAAAACCCATATTACTTCACAGGATGAGTTAGCCTACCTTGAATAACGCAGACCAGGATGAGTTGAAGACAAACCTGCAAGCAACCCAAAAACCCCCTTATTGAAACCCTCGTCTTCCTCTATTAGCTTTCCTTTGAGAGCTTCGCCAAATCTGAGTAATGTTATTATGAGTATCGCCTTCGCCACAGTCGCCTTCGCCACAGTCGTATCCATGAAACCCTTCGCCACAGTCGCCTTCGCCACAGTCGTATCCACGAAACAATTAAACGTATCCACGAAACAATATAACAGGAAGATGAAACAATAAATCGTATCCATGAAACAATATAACAGGAAGATGGCGGACCCGACCGTTCATCAAATTGGGTTTAAAAAATGCCAAAATCAGGTTATGAAAACAAATTCCACCTCTTCGGCTGGAAGATGGATATTCTCATTTTCGGCCCATATTCAGGTTTTGAGATGATAACCCGATTATGACTTTTAGGGTTCCAAACAGTGGATATGGGTCATAATCGGGTTATCATCCTCATATTCCTGTCATCTTCCGCGAAACAAACGGGGCCTAAGATTGGACGGGGGAAGCCACGACTGAATTTCCTAGTTCGGTTGATCTGGAAGTGGGAGGGCAGTGGCTATGGAGGGGCCAAAATGCACCCGTAACGTTACGGGTGCATTTTGGCCCCTCCATAGCCACTGCCCTCCCACTACTCGAAATTCTTTGACTGGGAGTGGCTACTCGAAATTCTTTGCAGACGTAGAACTGTCTCCTTGCGATTGTGCCCGCCGCATGTCTGTAACCTCTCTAACACCTCTCTCATAGAAGGCCGTTGATTTGGCACTCTGTCGGTACAAACCAAACCAACATTTAATACGCGTAACATTTGTTCTATACATTTATTTTCAACTGTTCGTTCATCCAGCACTTTCATCCTTTCCCCGCTCATGCGTATTGTGTTGCAGACCCAATCCACGATGTCTCCGTCCTCTCCATATTTCTCCTCTCCCGTAGCTTTCATACCAGTGACTAGCTCTAATAACACCACTCCGAAGCTATATACATCGCTCTTCTCGTCCACTTTTAGCCTCTCCGCATATTCTGTGCATCACATATTCATAAGCGTGAAGAAAAAATGAGATAATTAGAGCAAAAAAAATATCTATATATATACAAGAATTTGTGGACAGAAAGTGTTCGAACCTGGGGCTATATATCCATGCGAGCCCACATAGCCGGACACCAAATGAGCTTTGCCCAAGCTATCAAGCACTCTGGACACGCCAAAATCTGCAATTTTAGCCTCGAAATCCGCGTCCAGCAAGATGTTACTGGATTTCACATCCCTGTGCAATATGGGAGGGCAGCAATCATGATGCATATAACTAAGCCCGCGAGCTGCCCCAAGAGCAATTTGATATCTTCTCGGCCATTCCCCCGCCATTTGCTGTTCTGGACCACGGTGCAGATGATCGAACAAGCTTCCATTCGGCATGAACTCGTATACCAATAGCTTGAAATCTGATTCTTCGCTTGAAATGCAACAGAGAAGCTTCAAGATGTTCTTGTGCCGGATGTGTCCCAAGGTATTCACCTCCACTTCCCCCATTTTATTCTGCTTTTCATCACTTTTTCTGTTGAAACCTCCTACTGATCTGCTGATGTTACGGATCTTCTTAACGGCTACTGCTTCTCCGTTCTGCAGATGGACCTTGTAAACTTTTCCAGCACTTCCGGATCCAATCACGTTACTCTCCTTCAAATTCCGGAAGATGTATCGCTCGTTCACTTCTGTGGAGTGGAATGGAGTAACGTTCCACAATGGCGTGCTTTTTGGCTTCTTGTGATACGAACGATACAGACAACCGGAACACAAGGCAATGACCACTACAAGTAAACACGGCAATAGAAGAGTAGCCAAACTGTGAGGTTGAAACTTGTGTTGAGATGAACAGGAAGGTAGGATCAAGTTCCGACCTCCGCATAGCCCCGGGTTGCCCAGAAAGCTCTCCTTGTAAAGCGGATTGTCTAGAGTGTCGGGAACGCGTCCAGACAAGTCATTGTTGCAAACATTGAAAGCATTCATATTCGATAGTCCCAATTCGGGAGGAACCCTTCCAGAAAGCAAATTGTCTGACAAATGAAGACTATTCATCTCACTCAGAAACAATGCAGGGATTTCCCCTATAAGTCGATTGTGACCCAAATTGAGCTGACTGAGTTTCTTTAGACACATTATTTCCTTGGGAATCTCATCTGACAGAGAGTTATGATCAAGCTTAAGAATATTTACCAAAACCAAGCTCCGGAGCTCGCGGGGAATGGGCCCTGACAAGCGGTTGTTGCTAGCTTCAAATATCAGGAGATTTGTGAGCTGTCCGACTTGCGCAGGGATTCTTCCTTCGAACAGATTGTTGCTTATCTTCAATCGACTCAGGTCCTTCGCTTGGCCAATTGCAGGTGAGATCTTGCCTCGGAACTTATTGTTGTTTAAAAACAATTCGTGGAGATTAACAGAACCCCATAGTCCCGGAGGAATCTCCCCGCTCAATTGGTTGTTGTCGAGATGCAAATACCATAGAGATTTGCAGTCCTCAAAAGAAGAAGGCAGAGAACCGCTGAAATTGTTTGAAGTGGCGTCGAAGGCATACAACACTCCTCCCATGCACAGATTCGGTGGCAGAGGGCCTTCCAATCCGCTTTGTGAGAGGTCAACATTAATGAGATTTGAGTACGTACCCAAATTCTGGGGTAACCAGCCATTGAAGTGGTTATCGTAGAGCATCAAGTTACTCAAGTAACGTAGCTCTCCGAGCCGAGCAGGTATCGGCCCGGTAAGCTGGTTGGAACACAGTTGAAGAAGATTCAGATTTGTGAGATTGGCAATTGCTTGAGGAATTGTGCCGTTAAGCTGATTCCCACAAAAATTCAATCTGGATAAGCTTCGCAGTTGGTCAATGTTCGCCGGAATTCGTCCAGACAAGTTATTGTTTCTCAGCTGCAGTATTCGCAAATTTGATAGAGTCATCAAACTCGTCGGAATATCGCCCCAGAGATGATTCAATGACATATCCAACTCCTCCAGCTTGCTTAGATTGCCCAAGAAAGTCGGGATGCTGCCCCAGAGATTATTCTGCCACAAACACAGCGACTTCAGCTGTGTTAAATTGCCCAGGAAAAGCGGAATAACGCCCGAGAGAAGATTGTGCGAAATGTCCAACGACCTCAGCTGCGTTAAATTGCCCAAGAATGCTGGAATTCCGCCTACACGGCTGCAGTTATCTAGCAATAACTCTTGCATCTGCTTTAAATTGCCAAGCTCTCTCGGTATAACACCAGGACGCAAAGGATTACTCCCAATCGTGAAGTTCGTTAGGGACTCCAAATTCCCAACAAACTTAGGGAATGTCCCGTTTAAACTATTTTCGTGCAAGAAGAGGGCTTCTATCTTGGGCAGCATTCCAAAAGTGAGAGGAATGGTTCCACTGAAAGCGTTATTTGATAAATTCAAGACTCTCAACTCACTCAATTGGGAGATATGAGCGGGCAGCGTTCCAGCGAACATGTTTAGGGACAAATCGAGCATGCGCAAATGCTTGCAGTGCAAGAGGCCAAGTGGGAAGGGACCGCTGAAAGCATTGTGTTGGAGAATCAACACAGTGAGATTGGGTAAGGTGCATATGGCAGAAGTCAAGTTGCCAGAAATGGACTCACCGGTGAGATCAACAGCTGTAACGGTGTTGAATTTATCACAGGTGAGTCCTTTCCAAGCGCATGGATTTTGGTGAGACTCGTCCCAGTTGTTCAAAGCATTACTGGGGTCCCTCCAATCTCCCTTTTTTATTTTAAGCAAAATTTCGCCGTCTGGCGAGAGGGAAGCGCAATGGGGAATTATAAGTAGGCAGTTAAGAATAAGTGGAAAGAAGACGAGAGCTGGGAGGAGCATGATTGCTGTCGTATATTTCGCAATATCAAATTACAATAAGGAAAAAGTTCGCTGTGTAGAAATCCT
The DNA here is from genome assembly GCA_027943335.1 of Chamaecyparis obtusa. NCBI lineage: Eukaryota > Viridiplantae > Streptophyta > Pinopsida > Cupressales > Cupressaceae > Chamaecyparis > Chamaecyparis obtusa. The sequence continues at coordinate 1,148,070 of BSBK01000897.1, read as the reverse complement.
GGCTAAGCTCTTTCACATTTAAAGGATTGTCGATAAGCTTTTTATTTTTTCTCACGTCAGCAATGATGCAAACTTCGTAGACAGCAGGGCTGAGAGTTGCGCGGACCAGGAAATTTGCAAATTTTGTCAAGGAAAATTTGAAGCAACTTCGTTGTGCCTACTTGCAGACATGGATTTTGCTTTCGATGTTACATAGAATTGAAATATGTGGAAAGATGCGAAGACGTGAATGAACCGCAATGCAATCAATAGTATTGACTCATGACCAAAAAAAGTAGTCCAACTTGCTTTCTTCTAGTTAGACAAATTTATGTACGTTCGATAGGGTAGGGACAATTAATATCAATTCAGAATCATATGTCATGCGAGGAGAAAAGAAAAGGAGGTTTCAGAATAACATTCATCTGTTTTTGGAGAGTCTATGTAGCTATCAGAAATTTAACTTTTAAAAAGAGAGTTTAAAAAAAACAAAGTCTAGATAACATTCATCTGGTTTTGGAGAGTCTATGTAGCCATCAGAAATTTAACTTTTAAAAAGGAGAGTTTTAAAAAAATGAAGTCTAGTTTTGACCCATGACTTAAAAATAGTCCAAGTCTTTTTTCTAGTTAGACAAAAACCTATGTACACCGAATGAAATAAAGATAATTAATATCAATTCAAAATCATATTTCATTTTAGGAGAAAAGGAAAGGAGCTTTTAGGATAACATTCATCTGTATTTGAGTTTATATATGATGACAATAATATGAGACTATTCTTTGCAATGCATTCAAAAGTCTTACTTGTGAGTTAATAGTAGTCTAAGTCTTTCCTCTAGTTAGACAAAAATCTATGTGCGTCGAATAGGATAAGGACAATTAAGATCAGTTCAGAATCATATATATCATGTTAGGAGAAAAGGAAATGAGCTTTTAGAATATCATCCTTGACCGTCCTTGGTTTTATATATGGCGACAATAGTATGAGACTATTCTTTACTTCTTTTGGATGACACTTAACGTATCTTACTCCTGTAAAGTTTGAACTTGGAATGAGGACCCACAAGAAAGTTATTATGTAATTTATATTTTTGAATTTTATTAAAATTAAGTTGTTTATTAAAGAGAATAAAAGTTTATTTCTTATAACTTAATAATATATTTACATTGATTTTTAAATCATTATTTAAGTATACACTTTATTTGTTCATCTTTGGTTTATTTATCATGACATGTAATGCATTTAGATTATTATTTGGGTTCTCTAATATTTTATCATTAAATATAATGTGTATAAAATAATGTGTATTTTGACTGGTTTTAGGATAAGTCATCGCATATGCTCTCCACACATCAACAAACTTCTTCCTCTCATTTGTCCTTTCTCTTTGCAATCAATGATATAGGTTTATTAGTTATTATCCACATGTCTTAAGGCCTAGAATGTGTAGCTTTTCATCATTATGTGAATTATTTTCCCCACAGTATCCCATTCTATTTTTCACAAATGCTAGGAATTTGATACATATTGTTTCATCATTTTTGTATATCTAGTGGAGGGTTTGAATGAATCAATTTCTTTTTCTTAATACTATGAAATTATTACATGGAACATTAAATAAAGAGAACATTATGTTGTTCTATTCAAGGAATCTCTGGTTTTTTTAATTGTGAAATAAATAGGTATAAATTGTTGTGCCAATTAATTTACTACTTTAGCTAAGTTTTAGGCTGAAAATGGATTTTCATTGTATTTTTAATTGCAACAATTATTAAAAAAATATGCTATTTTTTTATTACTCTACAAAGTATAATGCAAAATGTTTTCAATTATAGCCAACCAAAATTAAGAAGAGTTTATTAATTTGAGTGGGTATACCCTTGCTTGTCAGGGTATTGAATGATTGTCGTGAGGTGTTAAATGATTTTGTGCATTTAACATTTACACATATGTATATGTAGTCAATAAAACAAAAATGTTATGTTCTCAACAATATACATATGCTTAGCTTATTATCCAAACATATAGGTCTTGGTTATCAGCAAAACATATATTTTTGGATGATGAACAAAACATAAATATTTATTGTTGAATTGTTTTCATTGATGTCAAAGGTTGATGATCGAGGTTGCATAAGTCAAGGGGATAAGCATTATCAATATCAAAAGTTATTATCAAGGTAATAGGGAACTATGGAAAACAAATCTTATATTTATCAAGATCTTATGAATAATCAATAACTTGGTGAATATAACTGTTTGTGCCATAGTTCCCTCTTGCTTTGAGTTACCAATTGAAGAGAACATTGAATCTACTGAGAAGGGGTCAACAAAAATATATGTTTATGTTGTATAGAAATTATATGTCTATGTTGCATGTGTCATTTACTTTACTAAGGTGTACTATGATTTTAGTAAAGCCCATTCCTAATGCTAAATTGGTAAATGTTAGTTGGCACTCACATGCAATTCATTTTAAAATTACATTTTTTGTCTAGTAGTTATGGTATTTATGATTTCTTTTTGGTTAATTGATGAATGGTTGATGACATAAAAGGAGTTATCTAATTCTAACATAAAATTTGGACATTTAGTGTTGGATTACGTTACATCCTGCCTTTTAACAATAAATTATACTTGTGCAACATAATCTCACACTAAATTATCTTTGTAAAAATAAGTGTCCCTAGTGCTATTATACTATTTGTATTATATATTCAATTTTCAAAATGAATAACCACAAATTAATGAATTCATTTTCCACATTCAAATACTTTTATAAGAGGTAATGATGATGTAGTATATACATATCCACACAATAATGTAAAGCTCCCCTAATAACAAATCAAACTAATAAAAAATTAAATAGAAAACTAAATTAATAAAGCCATTATAGCAATCAGATATAAATGGCTCGCAAGCACAATATGAAATCCCCAATTATTTCCTATGTATATACATTATTTATTAATTTTTATTCAAATAAAATGAGAAATGTATTTAACATTTAACTTGATATTAGGTGCTTCTATATGGGGTTATGCATTCTATAATGACATTTAGTGTTGAATTATGTTGAATTATCTTAATTCAGAGTGAATTGTACTTGTACAACAAAAATCAACACTAAAAATGCCTTTATTTTCACATGTCCTCATTAGTAGCCTCCTATCGCTATTACACATCAATTCTAAAAGTCAGTTTATTTATCTTTTACATTTGAATGATCTTATCAGAGTTAGTTTCCAACATCATTTTCATTACAATTTCTCCTTTGCTTTCACTACCAAAGATGCATAATATTGAGATTAGGAAGAAAACCTTTGCGCATTCATTTATTATTTAGAGACATACAAGTTATACTTTTTTGAGAAGTTATTAATAATCATAACAGTCCAAATTATATTAACGGGTGCATTTTTATTTTTATAATGTAACATTTACAAACTTTTTAATTTATGTTTTCATAAATAAAACTACTATTTGTCAAGATTATTTCCTTAACCTAGCAATTATTTTATAGATGTCATACGGAAAAAAAGTGATATGACAAATGAAATGTGTTGGAATGTGGTGAGTAATAATGTATAATAGACTCTTCTTAGATAGGAAAGAGAAACAAAGTAGAGTGCACAAGGTTGACACAAGTGTCTCAACCTGGAGGATGTAGACCCCTGATAGAACTCAATAGTATCCTCTAGGATAAGTTAGGGTTTGAATATGAATCAAAAGTATCTATATACCTCATTAATGTGTTAAGTTAAGTAAACTTAAGTAAAGGATAAATAGTAAAATACTATTTACTCCAACAACCCATGTTAAGTATGACTTATGGAGTACAACAATGAAGTAGAGATGCTTTGTGGGTCCTAGTAGAAAAAAACATAGTAGGTAACCTTGTACAACTACAATGAAATCTCTCATAATGAAAGAAAATGGGAAAACCTAGTGGGATAAAAATCCTCTCTAATAGAGAGAACAAAAAATGTGAAAAAGTAATGAAAAGGAAGGAAGTTGGACTCTTGAGGAGCCCCCAAGGACTATGTCCTTCACCTCTAAGATCAGTCATAAATAAAGATAGAGATTAGATATCAAATGTTCATTAAATACATATCCAAAAGTTGTGGCTTTATAACATAATACTCCAATCATAGAACACCTTCTTCAATGAGCTATCAAACAAAGTGCATCTATATTTCAATATGCTCCATGCATTGGTATTCCAAAAGGTTGTGAGAAATATATATTGGAACTTTAATTATCACACCAAAGAGTAGTGGGATGATTCACAAGAAATCAAAACTTAGACATCAATTGTCAAAGCTAAAGAATCTAATGACTAGCCAATACAACACCTTGATACTCATCTTCAATTAATGATAATGCAATAGAAGTTTTCTTTTTGTAAGACCAAGTAATTGGACCAAAACCAAGGCAAAAAAACTAGAGGTAGAATTTCAATCATCAACATCACGAGCCCAATCTATGTCAATGATGCCCACAATCTTAGTAACACCTGATGTGTACTAAATACCAAATTTTATAGTGCCATAAATATGTCATAGAATGTGCTTGGCTACTTGAAAATGGCTCTAATGAGGATTTTGAGAGAATTGAAAGACAAGAATAACTACAAAGGAAATATAAGGATGACTATGTGTCAAGTATTAAAGGCTACCGACCTACTACCTACAAAAGTTACCATCAATCTAAGATATATAGATTGTCAAACTATCTTTTAACAACAATAGATAATACTATTCTAATCTAAAGGGCCCCTACTATTCTATGGCGGAAATTCATTACTAGAAATGTATCCCTGCCCCTCCCACTTTTTAACTAAGCAGTGTCGTTGAGGGCACCTCAATATTATGCTTTGACATCGCTTTGAATTAAGAGGTTAAGCCTCATCTGAATGAAATGAAGAGGAGTGAAGAGATCCTTTTTTAACTAGACCGCCTCATGAAAAGATCATTCTCAAAAACAAATCTTGATAAAGTGGAAGGGAAGGGGTGGGGGAACTCAAATTTTAGGTTCTTTATCGATGGTCCCCTACTTCTATACTAGTAGGTTCTGGATTTGGTCTTATGCCAACGTATATAATATAAGAGGTTCAATCAAGAATATAGGAGGCTCAATAATATAGGAGGTGAGGGTGGTTAGAGTTTAAGAGGTGAGGGTGGCCCTTATATTATTAATTGGCGGCTTCCCCTATGAATCATGTTACATAGGGAATAGAATCATGTGCCCCTTTCTAATAGTAGGGGCCATTCCTCTATGAATCTTGTTAGTAGGTCATCTAATCATGTGACGTACCGGTGAATTTGGCTGCTATGAATAAGACCATGGTGCCAGCACTGACGGCACAGCATGAAGAGGCTCCTCCCATCATCACGAAAGCTGCATTTAACCCCTCCATGTGTGGCAAAGTAGAAAAGGGAGAGTCTACCCTATTAAAGCATGCTGGTCTCAAGCTAGTAACCATTGAATAGCGCTTATAAAGGGATCTTCTCACCGAGAGATCCGCTAGCAGTAATCCCGCTTCAACCAAGTCGAAGTGCACGTAAGCAAAGCCTAACTGTAAGGCAGCGGGACCACCACGTTTAATAGTGGGAACAAGTCTCTACAAGAGTTACAAATGTCAATGTGACCCCTGGAGGGCAACCTCATTCTTCCCGAGCTTCGCTTCAACCTCATGCATGGTTGCCCTCTGGATAGAGCAGCCAGCTTTGAGATAAGTTCCGCTTGGCGCTCTACGGAGGGGGTAGCCAGCTCGGGTGAGATCTAACCCTATTCTTGGAAAGAGTTAGAGAAAGTAGATGGTTCTTCTCAACTGCCAGCAACTTGAGGTGTAAGCGGCAGGGTCTTCTTTAGTTGAACAACCTCTAAGGGTGGAAGGTATGCAATTCTGAGATTCTTTAGAGAATACATGTTGAAACATGGGGCCTTCCGCCCTGCATCTCTGAATTCTCTGGATGTCGCTTCAAGTGTTTGCAATGTAGGTCCGTAGGGGGTCTACAAGAGTTGAGAGAATGAGTTCCAGGGTGCAATCCAAGGGTTGGATGAAGGACCCTCCCGCTACGGTGGCGTTGACTTGTGTCCACAATCATATGGGAACAAAAGGAAGTCTTTCGTTGATGAATGCGACTGGTATCTGCCCAGGTAGTGATAAAACTTCACTCATCAGGTCCTTAAACACCCCTTCATGACCAAGGATTCATGGGCTCGATCCCTAGTAACCGACGAGTGGAATATGTGGTGGTCTACAAGGTACTTTCTATGCCCGACAGCCCCTCAGCTTGGGAAGTAACAAGCCCAAGGGGATTCATTGACCTGCTGCGAGCTAGGATATTAACCCACTTTCTCCCGAGGATCTAATTGGGAGAAAATGATCCTAGTTCTCTAAGGCTGTAAGGCTATAGAGATGCGGGTACAGTTGTTCATCTGCAAGTAGATTTGTATGTGGAGGCAACAATTAGAGTAGGAAGGGTCTATACAATCGAAAATATTTACTTGATGTGATCGTTTTTTTAACTGTATAGTCAATGATGGTAGAGTATTAGACTCTTTGATTTCACTATATATAGTATACTACTAACAAGTTTCACGTAGTGACTAGTACTTGTAGACATATTATTGTAAATATTGAAATAACATTATTTGTTATGAATTTGAAGATATATTAAGTAATTATAATTATAAAAATAATTTTAATTTTAAATTATTTTTAAGTCTTTATTACATATTATAATATAATATAAAAACTATTATATTAAAAATATTATAGTCGAACAATTTTGAAAAATTTAATCAAAATCTAACTAATTATAATTATAATTATAATAAAATCAACTCTTTATTTAATAATACATAAATAATTTTAGATTCATTATTAACTAATTTAATATAATTCTATTAAAAATATATTTTAAAGTTGCATATTTTTAGTTAGTACTTCAAGTAGTTTTTTAAAATGATGTTTAAAATATAAGAATGCTAGTATATTAAAAATTCTTCTACTATTATAACAAAATAATAAAATATTTTATAATAATGTAATATACTTTATAATGTAACATACTAAATATTAACATTCAATTAATTTACTAAATAACAAAAATATCATATAATATAATTTTATTCTATTAATATATAAGCATAATTTATCTCATTGATAAAATAATGTATAAGAAAAAAAGAAAACTCCATAACTCAACATGAAATCATAAGCGGCCTTGTAATTACCATTAATTCTTTATATATTGGGAAAATCCAGTTCAAAAGAAAAAACATCTTTGAAATAGTATTTTTTAAGGTATGAAAATGACACCCAAAAAAATCGCTTGCAAATTCATCCCTATAACACAAAATGTTTTAAACGAATAAGAATTTGGAAAAATGATTTTATAATTTATAAAATAAAGAAATTTATATCTTAACTTTAGATTTTATTTCAAATGAAATAAAAAATCATTTCTGATTCGTAGAAAATTAATTGATTAATTTAGTCATTAAAAACTTAAGTGAATGCAATAGTATTGCCTAAATGACAAATACTAATAAGTGGAGAGGCTGATAAGTGGCGACCCTTACAAAAACCATTTATGCCCATAAGAAAGCACACATTCTCGGTGTCACTTGTTTCTCTTCTATTCATAATTAGGGTTCTTACACCATGTCTTTGGGTGTGAGGATTTATACTCTCCTTAGGAGTTCTGTGTCTTTATCTAGACCCTTATATTAGCTTTTCATGGTTGGGATACAAATACTTTACCTTGTGTCACCCTAACTTTGGCATTGTATTCTTTGATCCAACAATAAAGTTTTTGTGGTACACCATGTCCTTATGGTTGGAGATATAGATTGCCGACCAAAAATGGTTAAGCTCTCATAAATGTTATCTTTCACATTATTAACCCATCAAAAAGCTCAATTTTGTTTTTCACCTCCCCCTTACCTTAGTTTTCTTGCAAAAGAGTTCCTCACCATTTTCATCCAAACCTCAACAAAAATATTTGGCTTCCTAAAATTCTTGAAGGTTTCTTTATAGGGTGCATCCCATCCCAATACCTACAAAGCTTCATAACTACCCTTATTTAAGCATTATCATATTAGGGATCAAAATTATGTATATAGTTGTTGATATTACTCTATGTCTTCTCCTTCTCCTCCAACTACACCTAGCAGACTCTATGCACTTGAAAAGTTGTTGAGGATGTTATTTCTCTTGTAAGTGGTCGTATGTAGCCCCTCAATGCACTAGTTCTCAATCATTAGGTATGATTCTTTTGAGTCATACAGTCTCTAATGATATTCAAAGGTTTTTAGATGATTAAAGTATAATAGAATAGGATAGCTTTGTGGTTGAAACTCATGTTATTCTTTGATGAAGAATCATACTTGCACTAGTACAATTAGTACCTATTTTCGACGGACAATTGGTCAAATTTTCTACCAATATTGGTTGACTATTCGACCAACTATTTGGTCACTATTTTTGGGGTCGAATGTACGACATAATGTTTTCAATGTCAAAAGTTCGACACGACTCTTGCTCAAAATTCACATTGCTATTGTAAAATCATCAGGTTGAATTATCAACCAAAAGAGGTCGAAATCTTCAAACCTTTCGACCTTACTTGGTCAAAATATTTAGACCGCCTGACCAGGATGCCAAACCCATGACGGAAAATTTTGACATAAATTGGTCGACCGTTAGACCAATTCTCGTGTGGATTTTGACCAAAGGACGTCGAAAGATCAACTAATAATAGAATGTAAAAAAAATAAAATTGAAGATAAATATCCAAAGTAATCACCAACGACATCCTTCTCGGTGATTAGTCTAGATGTTTATCTTCAGGTGTTACTTTACATTAATATATCGTTGTGTATTTTGTTATGTTACTTTGCTATTTTTTTTAACGGTAATTGGTAATTTTATTAATCATAATGGGTTAGAACCTAGCCCGAACTAGCGATAGCTTCATTCAGGAGAGCTATCTCCCCAAATATTCGATAAACCCACATCAATCACACAAGCTTCCAAAGAAAGAAAGAAAGCACCTCCATTTTAGCTGCCTCATTTTGCCAATCCCTAAGATTATCCCCTGAAATACAACCCACACCCAAGCCAAACTTCTGATGTTGATGCAAATGATCATCTAATCGCTCATCCACCTTGTCTCAGCTCCCAATAGTACCTTTCTTTTCTTTTCCCTCTGGTGTGGCTGCTACCTTTCTAGCACTCTTCCCATCATCAAAACCATCCACCAGAATGCAACCTTGGACATAATTTGTTCAATTTGGATAGTAAGTCTAATTTAACTTTTCTGTGGACTGAGACCTTAAATTATTGAGCTTCTCTTTGTTTTTAGAATAGTTTAACATTCTCTACTTAACAAGGCCAACCATGTGAAGATGGAAGCTCATCTGGCCCCTCCTAGGAGCCTCTTATGACCCTTTATGACATTTAAAGACCTCTAAGATGTATTCTTAGGGATCGTAAAAGGTCGTAAAGGGTCATAAGGGGTCCTGGGATACAACAACTGAGAAACATAATTGTAGGCATCATGGTCACAATTTTTTAGAGACATCGTAATTGAGTGGTATACCCAGATGATGTAGAGAAACTTCTTCTCCTCTGGTTCCAATTTGACACTGTGGGATCCAAAGACCATAGATAAGGAATAAATTTAGAGAGCAAAGGAGGGCCACAATGACAAAAAAATATAGGACAAACCTCAAGTTGAATGAGGCAACTGCAAACATTTTAATAGATTTTTATTATTAAATAATGAAATTTGTATATACTAGTGTTCTAAGCCCCCTCATTACATGATTTATTATTGTAAGCCCCCTCTGACTTACGCATCTAGAAAATGAAACTACAACCTATTGGGATTGAGACAAACCTAATAAAACAACAATAGCTAAGAAGGATCGCTTTCCAACATCTGTTGAATACATCTGTTGGAGGACCTTGTATTCGTGAGCAGATGTTGACAAGCGATCCTTCTTAGTTGTTGTTGTTTTATAAGGTTTGTCTCAATTCCAATAGGTTGTAGTTTCATTTTCTAGATGTGTAAGTTAGAGGGGAATTACAATAATAAACCATCTAATGAGGGGGCTTAGAACACTGGTATATGCAAATTTCATTATTTAATAATAAAAATCTATTAAAATGTTTGAAGTTGCCTCAATTAACTTGTGGTTTGTCCTATATTATTTTGGTCATTATGGCCCTCCTCCGCTCTCTAAATTTATTCCTTATCTATGGTCTTTGGATCCCACAGTGTCAACTTGGAATCATAGGAGCAGAAGTTGCTCTACATCGTCTGGGTATAAAACTCAATTATGTTGTCTCCAAAAAAATGTGACCATGATGCCTACATTTATGTTTCTCAGCTATTGTGATATCTACATTTATGTTTCTCAGCTGTCATGTTTATGTGCATATTTTTAATGTGTTTGGGAAGACATCATTCTAGCCTAGGCCTGGATCCTTCGACAATTAGCTTCATAATAATGAAGTAGATGACAGATATGCAATTAGCTTCCCAAGAAAAATCTCATAAATGCACTATGTGTACCCTAATTCTTCTGCCCTTTCTGCATACCCAAAGGATATATTTGAAATAACAAGGGTAAGGCTAACCTTACCCTTGTTGTTTCAAATATATCATTTGGGTATGTATAGAGGGCACATGAATTGGGGTATGCACAGTTCATTTATGAGAATTTTCTTGGGAAGCTAATTGCTCATCTCTCATCTGCTTCATTTATTATGAAGCTAATTGTCGAAGGATCCAAGCCCAGGCTAGAAAGATGTCTTCCCATTTTTTTAAATCCATATTCCTTATTCTTGTCAAACTTCCTTGGTACGGTAGGCCTTCTCTCTATAGTATTCTTCTTCAATGTGTGTTTGACGATAAGCATCTCCTTCTTCTTCCTAATTACAACGGGAGCTTCCTTTTCATCAGGATTCAACTCCACTTCCCCCATCTCATCATCCTCGTCACCCTCAACTGCCATCCAAATCCCTTCTTCCCTCTCCAGTTCTTCAAGCCTCTGCAAGATTTCTAGATCAATAAAGTCTGCAACATTGTGTCCATCCATGATCTCAGGAATATCATCTTCTTTGCACTCTTCATTTTCTAGAATATACTGCTTCTTCAAGCTTGTAGAGTAAACTCTAGCCCCACCATTTTCATTCTCAATATCCTTCTCCAGATTCATGGCCTCCTTTCCAGTGCGCGCCCTGGCATCCAAAATAGCTTGAGGAATACAAGGGGGCCTCCCTTTCCCATCTCGTAGCTTGGGCATTGCAACATGAATCATATTGAGACAACTAATGATCTTCTTTGACTTCATCTTAATTTCCACTCTCTACTCCAACAACCTCTTGCATGCCGCATTCTTCATCGCAATCACCCCTTCTTCCTTGAAAGCACTCATAGAGAGTAGCATGCCATCATCCCCCCCCTCCTGATTCCCAAAGAACCCACCCATATTTTCCCCAGCCTCAGATCTCATCTCTACAACCAATTTTGCATCCTCCTCCAATAGTGTCTCTAGTGGTTGTAAATCAATCTTATTAAAAACTATAATAAGAACTCTTGCCAACATTAGGATACCCACAAAACTCTTGCCTCACCTATTCGAGGTAAGCCAAACTCAGTCCAATTCTCTTAACAATGGTACACATCCGTCCAAGTGCAGCAACCTTCAAAATTTGCAGCGGTAAAGAGAATCCCCATATTTTATCAGCCTAACGTAGTCTTTGGCTACTTTGGAAATGAGATTGTGAGCAGTATTGATCTCGCCCTTGGCCAGATTGTTCCTAAAAAAATTACAAAACTGAACCAATGACATGTTTACAACAAAAAACAAATTACAAAACTGAACCAATGGCATGTTAACAAAAAAAAAATGTACAAAACTGAACCAATGGCATGTTTACAACAAAGAAATAGAATGATAATAATATGATGAAAATTCTATTATGTTTAATACACGCCAAAGGACCAGTAGGAGAGAGAGAGAGAGAGAGGGAATGACGAGGATATTGATGCTCCTCTTAGCCATTACCATAACAGCTAAGAAGAACATCAATATCCTCATCATTCCCCTCCTCTCTCTCTCTCTCTCTCTCTCTCTTGTGCTAGGTCTGACTTATATAATCAAATGTTGATCCAAACTCTCTCAATTATTTAATTAGTCTATATATATATAAAAAGATTATATCTTTATGTAGTAATGAATTAAATAAACTTTGAATAAGATTAATAGGAGTTCATATTTTTATGGGAATGTATCATTCAATTGAGCATTAATGCCCATCTATATCTAGTGAGATTAACATAACTCATGTACCTCATGCTAGTGTGCTTGGATTAGACTAGACATTATCCAACTGCCTGGGTGACCCCACGATAGTGGGTTACATTTTTTTAAACATGCTGATTTTTGCTGAAATAACACATTTTTAATAAAATATGATAATTTAAGCCTTGAGAGGTTCTATTTGAAGGAATTAATTACAAATAGTTAGCTCAAATCATCTTGGATAAGAAAAATATAGATATAACATCTATACTCCTCATTCATACCTACAATGGAGTCTCCTTCGCACCTATTAAAATGTTGACAAAAAATGACTTTGACTTTATCTTTTGGCAGATCAAATGAATCCATTTGACAGACTTATTTATGTAGTAAGGTACTACTGAGAAAAATATTTCTAATGATTATAATGTTAATATATATTAAGTTTATTATGACATTGTATTTTTAGTTTTACTCAACATAGATATTTCACCGTATGTCTTCCTCTATGTTTGACACTTAATGAAAAAATAGTAAATGAGAGAAAAAAAATTATAAAAAATATCTATGCCCTAGGTATTGAAGTTCTCTTTCTATAAAAAAAATTAAAAAAGAAACTGGACAAATACATGACAAGTTATAAGCTATGTAGTCAAGGTATGTAAAAATTACAGTTTAGTCAACTTCAAACATTAATAAAATGTGAAATAATAGTGATAATATTGTCAAACCAATTGCATGCCCTCCATATGGATGTTAAAAAACTAAATTTGAAAGAATCACATTGATATCTATTTTATAAAAAAAGTTATGCTCTATAAAAACAAGGTAACTCTTTGAAAATTACATTTTTAGCCACATACCAATTTTGTGGGAGAAAGAAAAAACCATTCAAATAAATTCAAAAATAAAAATAAAAAATATATTTAGAATCTAGAGAGAAAATCCTAAAAGACTCTAATTTACTTCATCTTTCGATTTCAAACGGTTTAACGACAATATGCATCTGAATCTAAAAGTTTTTTTCAAAATGTAGAGTTGAGTGTCCTTTCAGGCAAAAAAGTGTAACCCTCTATTGTGGGTTCACCCGCCTTTGAGGGTTGTCACTGTTATTAATTTCCACATTTTGGACTTGGGCCTTTGATCTTCAAGCACTTTATATAAATACTCACTATTTGGATAATGTCTAGTCTAATGCAAAATAGTGTATACAAGGTATCCAAGCACACTAGGATGAGGTACATCAGTTATGTTCATCTCACTAGATATAGATGGGCATTAATGCTCAATTCAATGATACGTTTCCATAAAAATGTGAACTCCTATAAATCTACAAACTCTCATGTTAAACAATAACAAAATAAAGTCAACATAGTTCCTTTAACACAACCAAAGTTAAAATTAAATTATCTCTATCCCTAAGATAAACCAAGTAGCCTTCATATATTTTATGTCAAATCTTCCTTCCTTCATGGTCATATGATGTTTTTTTGATCATATATTGATCTTATTGTAATCAAATTTTGAATGTAAACCTTAATGGCAATGATAAGCCTTCAATGGTAATGATTGACAGTAGATTGGGGCTCACCTGAGCCATAAACATGAATAATTATTGTAAAAAAATATGTAAACCATATATATGGGCACTTGAGGCAAAGAGAAGTTACGCCATATCCATATTAAAATATTAGTTACAATAAGAAAATACTAAACTAACTAATTCCTGAGCTCATCTCCGCATATGGTCACAACAAATATATGTGATTACAATACAAAGAAGGCATTGTAAAAATATAATTTTGGCATTTTCCCTAGCTTGACATGTTTTGCACTCAAATCCTTCATCGCGGATAAGTGGAGATGGATGGATAGATGCAGATGAGTTGTCATTGACCCAACTAAAGTATTTGCAACCATTATTTCCCTGTGATGCCCAATCTACATTAGTTCTTATAATATAATGAATAGTATTTACATTAGAAACATTAAATATATACAAATTAGCAACCTTTTTTCTATTTGGGCAGCACCAAAATTATCGTCCAGGGTTGCTCTGTGTCCGTGAAGTCTTAAAGACACACTGCCCACCACCACATTGACAGTTTGGCACATTGACAAGAGCCATCGAGCCTATATCAATAATGCACCGCACCATCATTACTAATTTATTACATAAATATTATAACATATAATCATATGATTATAATAATCATACATTCACCACTATTGTTCTATTGTAGATTCAAGTACATAAAAAATGTTTGCAATCAATAGTTTGAACAAAGATGTCATTCTAGGGCAGCAAGGATAATTTGACTATACCTGAGCTAGAATTAGTCAACTTCAATACTTTCAAAACTAAAATTGTAACACTAAGGCACATTGTTGATAACAGACCAATTTGCTAAGGGTAGGGTCTCAAGGTGGGGTCTTTCTATGTTCTTTTCAATCTTCATTCTACAAAGATCAAGTTGTCTTCAATACTCATCATGTCCTTTTCAATCTTTATCATGATCAATCTACCTTAACAAAGACAACACAAAACACATTCCTAGATTTTTCATTAACTACCTAATAGAAACCCACCACAAACATTTTCTACTACACTACATAAAGTTTGTTTTAAGAATGCAGATAGTAAATTGAAAATCAAGTCTTTGGCCATAAAAATTTGTAGAGCTACTACAATTTTATTGTATAGCGACTATGAGAAATTGATTGTTAAATGGCTGAAAAGTGATGCAAGTTCCATCCAAAAGATATAGTCATCAACAAATATAAATAGATATTCTAAATAGTAATATGAATTTGCATGTCCATCTCACATTCAAACTTAGTGAGCTTCATTACCTCACTTAAAGTGGTTATAAGATGTAGCAACTATGAGATAAAAAGAATTGTATAGTTGAAAATTGACAAACTAAAGTGTTGCAAATCGACTTCATGGTTTGGTTTATTACTTTGGATAGGCATCATCTTCATAAAGTTTCTTGTCAAGCTACCTAGTCGATTAAAATTTATCAAATTAACTAAAACGGTTACAAGACATCTTGAACTGGGATCCAATTCCAAGGTTTGTCCTGGAAAGGGAAAAAGAATAGAAAATCTATTTGAACGTAATAAAATCCTGAATCCTTAAATAAAGTTGAACGTCTCCAACAAGTTTTAATGATTTTTGTTAGTATTTGATCTACACGAGTGGGGGATTATACAATATATATGACATGAACAAAACTGAAAGTAATAAAGTATAATGCAAAGATACATGGCATGTACATAGGCAAAGATATTTTACAATGAGCTTCTTAATCAAAAAGGTCATAACCATGCATGGCTCATTCTATATTGTAATTCATTAGAGATATGCTTATATTGAGCTACCTTATTATTTTAGTTAGATGTCTATATTATTTGCAGTGAAAACTGTCTTCTAGTTGACATCAAAATCATAGATAAAATGTACAATGGTCATCATCCTTTAGCAGAAAATAGCTACATTTCCTTAACATCATTCATAGGTATGGGATGTGCCCGTAGATATTATGATGAGGTAATTCTTTCTAAACTTGATGCATCCACCAATAGTCAAAAACTTTATCGCAAAAAGATTTATTAAGCCTCATTAAATGTCACTAGAACATACTAAGCTTCAATTATTGAGATCTCAATGTTCAAATTATAATTATAAAAATGTTCAAATTATAATGACAATCAGAATTTTATTTACTATTTCATAGAAACATCAAGTGTCATTTTTCTCTAGCCATCAAAAGGTGTCAAGATGGATTTATGTGTTATTAAGAAATTTCAAATTGCCAAGACCAAAATAGAACTGGAAGGAAAAAATGCTAAATATTTTGTTTTATAGAGGTAGTTCATTGAGATTTTACACAATTTGTTCTAGAGATTTAATCATTTAGCATCAAATGATATAACCATAAGCCTCAAACTGTAAAATAATCATTGGAATGTTTAACCTAAGAGGTCAAAGAAAAATGAGCCTGATTGAAATGAAAGATGGCTTCATATGAGGTACAATAATTATCAAGATTTGAATCAGAAATTGTTATTGCCTCTAAGCAATGCAAAGATTTATATAAAAAATCAACACTTCTATAAATAATGAATAGTCAACAGTATATTAAGAAAATAGCAATCCACTTGTCACAATTTACTACTCCAAATAACTGGGCTTCTGTTATGCAACTTAATTTTCCATCAATGTTAGTGTCAAAGGTCTAAGTATTAACAAATATACTATATGATAAATGTCACTTAAAAATCAAGTGTATACCGTAGGTATTAGCAACTTCAAAAGATGTTTTGTCAGACATTATGGTTGGAAATGCTTTGGTAGACATGTATGCCAAATGTGGAAGAATAGACAAGGCCCATGAGTTGTTTAATAGAATGCCTTAATGAAATGTGGTTTCATGGATTGCAATGATTGTAGGATATGCACAAAATGGATTCCTTGAAAAGGCTTTAGAAACTTTCAAACAAATGCAATTGGCAGATGTAAAGCCGAATTCCACAACCCTTGCCAGCATCCTCCCTACCTGTGCCAAATGGGAGTTTTGGAAGAGGGTGTGGACATCCATCATAGGATAAAAGATAAAGAAATTTTGTCAGATGTTGTAGTTGTAACTGCCCTGGTAGACATGTATGCAAAATGTGGAACTATAGACAAGGCATGTGAACTCTTTGACAAAATGCATCAAAGACATGTGGTATCATAGAATGCCATGATTACAAGCTATGTACAAAATGGATTTTTTGAAAAGGCTTTAGAAATTTTCAAGCAAATGAAAATGGCAGGTGTAAAGCTAAATTCCACAATCTTTGCCAGCATCCTCCCTGCCTATGCCAAAATGGGAGCTTTAGAACAAGGTAATTAACCAGTCATTGTTAATATATTATGCAGTCACATTATATATTATGTAGTCACTATTAAGATCGACTTAGTCGATTGTTTGATCACACGATAACTGTATGCACCCTAAAATGGTCACCTAGACTTTGGGCCCCCATTCATCAATTTATCAATTTCCTGAATCAATGCCTTGTAATATCTTCAATTCAAATCAATTTCCTTGATCATATTGTAATTAATTCAAATATTTCAATATTTTCTAAGGTTTGATCATTTTATCCTAAGTTTTATTTAATTAAGAGAACATGCTCCCTTTTAATTAAATAGAAATCCCTTTTAATTAAATAAAAATCCCTTTTAAACAAATAAAAAATCTTTTAATTAAATAATGGAAACCACTTTGCTAAAAATAATAAATAAATAATAAAATAAAAATAAAAATAAAAAGACTTTTTGTCTACACATTGAATGCACACTTTCCAAGATTAGTGGAATTTCCTTTTGCCTCTTAATCTCTTCCACACATCTTTTTGCCTCTTAACCATGTCCATTGATTTTGCCTCTTGAGAATCTTGAGCACATGGATCAACCAAGATTTAATCTCCAACATTGCTCATTTAATTTTTCCTCTTAATCTTGACCGTCCATTCATTTCTAAAATCCTTTATAAGGAGCCCTCCCCTTCTCATTTATGCATGGAGATTTTAGAGATCAAGATTTATGTTATTGTTATGCAGGTTTGGAGAGCGATTTTGGAGGAGAGTTTGAGCAGTTGAGCTTGAACATTGCAACTTCTCTTTTCTTGTCTTATTGTCTCATGCCCCATGACAATCCATTTAGATTAATCTTGCACTTGCATATTAGATTAGATTCATATTTCCTTCCATAGAATAATCTTGCATTTCCTTTCATAGATTAGTTTACTTTCATGCATTGTTATCATATAGAATAGCTTTCATTTTCATTTGCATGCATACTTGATGATCATGGAGACTAGCATTCTTGCTTTTCCTCTTTGAATCTCTCATTTTATGGTGTACTTGCATGGGCACAAACTAGGTCTAATCTGATGGCCTCCATTATAAACCCTTGCACTCCATGAATATAGAGATATGAGTCACCATTTGAGACCTCATTCTTGAGCAATCTTGGATATAATGACTCATAGAAGTGTGTCAACATTTTAGCACACAATAACCAATAATTAATGGTTATCATAACACATTGTCAATGTGTTACAATAACCACTAATTAGTGGTTATTCGTATCACTGTGTAAGATAATGAAACGATGCCAGTAAACTGATAATGAAATGATGTCAGTCGTGTCTATTCATATTAACAAGTAATTAACGATGGGAGCTTTGGAACAAGGTAATTAACTAGTCACTGTTAATATATTATTCAATCAAATTATATATATTATGCAGTCACTGTTAAGATCAACTTAGTCAATTTCTTGATCGCACGATAACCAGTAATTAATGGTTATCATAACACATTGTTAATGTGTTATGATAACCACTAATTAGTGGTTATTCATATCACTGTGTAAGATAATGAAACGATGCCAGTCAACCGATAATGAAAAGATTCCAGTCAACTGATAATGAAATGATGCTAGTCGTGTCTATTCATATTGGTATTAATAACCATTGTGTGGGCTGGGAAAGACTTACTAGCACCATATAATTGATAGGAAATAATTAATAATCAAATCATCCAAAGAAATGAACTCAATTCCATGGACACAAATAGGGCATGGAGTAATGAATATCATAGTAAGATGTGCCCTCGAAATACATGATGGTATTCAATCAAGTGATCAAATGCAATGTATTCTATCAAAATGTAGAGGAGATAACGATGCAATCCCTACCTCAATGATCTTCCATTTGATAAGGAGAGGAAAAGCCAAGCTTCCAAAACCAAGCTCGAAGATCAAAGGCCCAAGTCCAGATTAAAACTGCAACCCCTATACATAGTGCTGAATCCGCCTTGTCTCATGAGGTTTTGTGCACTACCCCTTGAAAAAATTTGGCGTGGTGATAATTAAATGAGTAATGAATTCTACTACAACCCCTATACACAGTGCTAAATTTTCCTTGGGCACTAATGAGGTTTTGCGCACCGCTCCTTGAAAAAATTCGTCGTGGTGATAATGAAATGAGAAATGAATTCCTTTTTTTTTAAAGTTATGCTTGTGCTCATCAAAATTTTGACCTACACGGTAGTGATCAAACTTTCAAATAACATGGGCATGGATTAAAAAAAATGAAATTTTTCCTTCTATAATTCGACCAACCAAAACCTTTTTATTTCATGGTTGAAAATTTTGGTAGAAAATTTAGATCAAATGTACTAGTGAAAGATGGTCCAGTGCAAATGGGTGTATTGTACATAATTTTCAGCTAATGTATTTTTTGATATAGGCATTTAATGCATGTATAGTTGCTAACTGTGTTTACACGTTGAATCTATTGACTATTCTAAAACCTTTTCTCTTGTTGCCACAATAGATTACATTTTTTTGTGTAATTTCTATTGCTACATTTAAGAGTTGGTTAGTATATCAGATAGATGTTGAGAAGGATTTTGTACATAATGATCTTCAAGAAGAGATCTATATGGGGCAACTACTAAGAGTATTGCATGATTATTGACTTGTTAGCAAGCTTTAACATCTATTATATAGTCTTAAGAAAGATCCTAAAGCTTGGTATGAGAAGATGGATAGTTTTCTTCCTTCTTCCAGATTCCCTATATGTCATTTTAATTCTATAATTTACATTCAATGGCATGAGGAGGATCTTCTCATTCTTCTTCTTTATGTGGATGACTTGATACTCATATGGAGTTTCATGCCATGATTTGATACTCATGGAGTTTCATCCCATGATTGAGGAAAGTCAAAGAGTATTGATGAAGCATTTTTGTATGATGACCTTGGTTTGTTGCATTATTTCCTTAGTCTTCAAATTCACCTGCCTTTTGTTCATATTTCAACTTTCCAACAGAAGTACACTTGATTTTCTTCAACTCTTTGGGATGGATAATTCTAAATCATTCCCTATTCCCAAGTTGAGGGATTTTCAGGCCTAGAAAGTACCTCGTAGACCACTGCATATTCCCCTCGTCGATTATTGGGGCTCAAGCCCATGCATCCTTGGTCATGAAGGTGTGTTTAAGGACCTGAGGAATGAATTTTTATCACTACCTGGGAAGATAGCAATAACATTCATCAATGAAACATGTTGGTACTCTCAAATTTGGCTCAAATTTGGAGTGACCAATTCAAAATTTTCTAAAGGCAAGTGTATGTCCGGTTGAATGGTTGGAAATTAATGCAAATGTGGAAGAAAAATAGAGAAGCCTAGGTTGACATATGAAGGAGAATCTTCTTCAAAGTTTCAGAACCAAATACCATGGGATCCCACAGAATAAATTTTTGCAAACACAAATTTGTAGAAGACAGAAAAATAGTCATTTTTTGGGGGCCATAAATTTTTATTCAACCATTGGATCAAGCTCATTTTCAGATATGTTGTCAAAAATCTAGTTCTCTAAATTATCACTAGAGTGAATTTCCAAATTCATCCTGGTTCATGAGATACAGGTGACTGAGTGAAGCACTGTCAAAACTACCCATAAAAATTTCATAACATTTATCAACATTGCTCCCAATTTCAAAATTTGAAGTGTTTATATGGAATGCTCCAAACATATGAAATAAATCAAAGTGCTAGAAGCTATGCTTTCCCAAGCTTGTGCATCCACCTTTGTTTCCATGCCAGCGAGCCCAGAAGAAATTTTGCAGAAAGGGACACTTGTCAAGAGGTCTCCAAGTCTCTAGAATAGGAAATCTCTAAGTCTCTAAATGATTCAGAGACTTAGAGACTTAGTCTCCAAGTCTCTAGATGAAGAAGTCTCCAAGTCTCCAAATGATTCAGAGAGTTAGAGACTTAGTCTCCAAGTCTCCAGATGTTCATTCAAAGACCTAGAGACTAAAGACAGTCTCCAAATCTCCAAGGCAAAACATGGTCTGCAAATTCATTCAGAGACCTAGAGAGTAAGACTTAGTCTCCAAGTCTCATGATCGAGCAGTCTCCAAGTCTCCAGATAATGTTAGTCTCCAAGTCTCCAAATGATTCAGAGACTTAGAGACTTAGTCTCCAAGTCTCCAAATGATTCAGAGACTTAGAGACTTAGTCTCCAAGTCTCCAAATGGTGATTCAGAGACCTAAAGACTAAAGGCATTCTCCAAATCGCATAAGGAAATCATAAAGAAAGGAAATGATTCGGAGATTTAGTCTCCAAGTCTCCAAATGGTTTAGAGACTTAGTCTCCAAGTCTCCAGATGGCGATTCAGAGACCTAGAGACTAAAGGCATTCTCTAAGTCTCTAAATGAAACCATGGTCAAGGAAATGCTTTAAAGACTTAGAGATTCATGTAGTCTCCAGATCTCCAGATGGATTGGGGTTAAAAGTGAGTTTGTCCGAGCATCCAATGAAATGGTGACAAGTGGCAAGTTTTGGTGGCATGTGCAGATTTTAAAGGTTTGAAAAGATTTAAAAGGCATAACATAGTTCAAACATTGAGATAATTTTGAATTTTTTCATGACAGAGCTGCTCACGGGAAAATGTTTGGGAAATCCATTTTTTGTCCAAATATGGCAGTATAATATGTTTTCCGAAATGCCAGAAGATGACGGATGCAATGATTGTAGTTAGAATCAGATTAGATCAAGTTGCTAAGAGCAGTAAAGGCTTTTAATCCATGATCAGTTTTTGGGAGACCTTTTTATTCTAAACTTGATTGATTTTTGTAGATTCGCCAGAAGGAATGAATCAGATTTTCAGTAGATGAAAGGATAAGAGGGTACAGAGGATTAAATCATATTTCAGGGAGGAGTAAAGGACAAAGAAATCAGATTTCCAGTAGATGAGAAGATTTTATGCAAAAAAGGACAAAGTATATCAGATTTTGGAGGTGCCCGAGAAGGTCAGATTTCAGAGGAGAAAGAAGACAAATGAGATCAGATTGCAGAGTGGACAGGTGTTGATCAAGTATTGATTTTAGGGTTTCTTCTTCTTCTTTTTATTCTCTTCTCTTCTTAGTTGTAAGGGTTCTTGGTTCTTGTTCCTTTTTGGTTCCAGTTCCTGTGGTTGCTCTTTTGTAAGCAGACCCCTAAATGGTGAATATTGAATATCTTGTTGTAGAGCAAATTTCCCAGTCCTGTGTCTAAATTCCAGAAATTTCAAAGCTTTGTATGTAATAGACAGGCTTATTCTCAATGGAATACACTACAATTTTTATCTTACCTTGTTACTGTCTCTTTGCTCTGTGTTCTGCTCTTGTATGTTTTAATTTGTGAGGCATTTAAAAATATACCAGCTACCAGGTAGTCTATCTAATTATTTGTGAGTTTCTCTCAAGGAGAGGATTAAATTTCATAAATAGTTTCATAAAGTAGACATATGTGTTAGGATTTGATGATAACACCATAAGATTGACAGGATAGTTTGTAAGGCATCCTATCTAGATTGCAGGTAGTTTGTAAGGCATCCTACTATGTTTCTTTGGAGTCTTCCTGTGCATTTATATTCAAACTATTTTGCCCAATGGAATAGGCACTGGCTGGATGTTTGTTATACAGTCATCTTACTGTCATAAAGCACTAAATTTCATTACTAGTTCTTTTCTATTTCTAAGTTCATGCATACTGTGAAAGGATTATATCTAGGTGATATAGTTTAGTTTGTTGATTCCTTGAAGAGAGAATCAGAGATTAACCTTCCTTGAGTTGTACTCACAAAAAGAAGAAGGATTCACTTCTTTATTCCATTGTCTATGGTGTTACATTTGTAATTTCCTTTGTCATATTGTGTAATAGGTTGTTCTCAGCTGTTTACAGAATCATCTTGCATTGAAGCAGATTTGAGTAATACAATAGCATAGCAGTGAAGACCAAATCCACTAATCAAAAGCTTATTTGAAATATAGTAACCTATTCATAGGCAATAACATGTTGGATCTCTTACCTTGCTTCTTGTCTAAATTATGGTATCTTTATCTCCAATAATATGTTCAGGCTTGTGATGTCTCCTTACATATTGTGCTAGAACAGGTTCTTCTCTTCTTTCATTTGGCTCATCAGGTTCTCCAACAAGATTATCAGATTTAGCTTCTGAATGCTCGGCAACCTCTTCCTAATACTTGATAGCTTCTTCTTGTCGCTTGGCACATTCTTCTTCTCTCTCATCATTGTTATCCTGATGCTCAGCATTGCTTACCTGAGACTCAGCATCAAGTGTAGGTCTGTCACTTGCCTCTTCTTCCTCTATATACATAAAAGATCTATAATCTTCTAGTACTTTGTTACTGTCAGCTTCATTTTTCTTTGCATACTCATCAACTTTGACATTTACACTTTCCACAATTTTATTAGTGTTAGAATTTAGACACTTATAAGCTTTACTTTTTGTGGAATAGCCTAGGAATATACCCTCATCGCTTTTAGCATCAAATTTTCCATTCCTACTATCCTTCAATATGTAGCACTTACTTCCAAAGATTCTAAAGTACTTTACATTCGGTGCATACCCATGCCATAATTCATAAGGTGTTAGATTTGTACCTTTTTTATATGTACCAAATCTAAGATATTCTCAAAGGTAAAGGTTTGTCTCTTGAAACTAGACTTAGTCATCTTACCCAACTAACATTATTTGCACATTACATTCTCAGGTTTCTTCAATCTAGGTAGACCTCTCACTTTCTTTTTCTTGCTAATTTCTACCAGATTATCAAAGTTAATATGACATAGTGGCTTATGCCATAACCAAATATCATCAAGTTGTGCAATCATACACGTTTCTTCAGATAGGTCTAGATAGAACAAATTACCTCTTGTATGTTCTCCACTTCCAATCAGTTCACCTGTGGCATCAAATATTTTGGCCTTCCTGTGATGAAATTCCACTCGGTAGCCAGTGCTATTAAGTTGTGCAACACTCAGCAAATTATAATTAAGACCCTCAACCCAATAAGCATTTTCACAAGAGATCTTATCAGTCAGCTTAATCAATCATTTTCCTCTAACATGACATTGTGCATCATTTCCAAACTGTACACTCCTACCTTTATAATGGTTTAAGTTATCAAACTTACTCTTATCTCCAGTCATATGATGTGAACAACCACTGTCAATAATCCATTTATCATTTTTGTTCACATAAGATATTAATGTAATTTTCTCATCCTCATCAGATTCATCTTTCATTGCAACATAGACGACTTTAATTTCAAAACCATCACTATCAGTGTCAGTCTCTTCTTCAGCAATGTAGCAGGATTTCTTACATTTCCCTTTGTAGTCTTTGTATCTTTGGTAACCTCTATCTTCTCTTCTGTCTTTATGCTTGCTGTCTCTTTCTTCATCCTTATTATCCCTGTCAGGACATATAGCAGCTATATGACCAACTTTATTACATGAAAAACATATAATAGGGAGTTTACCTTTGTACGTTCCTTTTCCCCTTTTCAGTCTTCTAGCCATAAGAGCTTCTAGATCCTCAATTTCTTCATCAGATGTGCCACTCTCACTATCAATTTCACTTTCACTGATGTATCTTTCTTTTTCCTTCTTTAACTTATTCAAAACCATATGTGACTTAAAAGCAGATTCAATACTACCAACAGTGAAGTTATCATAGTTAGAAAGTTCAAAAGTAGTAAGCTTTCCAACCAAACTTTCTAAAGTAAGGGTATTAGGAGAGTTACATCTAGATTCCTGGATTGCAAAAATTTTGATTGCATAGATAGGACGTAGAGTTCTAATACTTTTCCTATTACAGTTTCATCCTCAATAGTTCCATTTTCTCCTCTAATAGCATTTACAACTTCTTTTATTCTACCACAATATTGTGCAATATTCTCACCTTCTTGCATTCTCATTTCATTAAATTTACCTCTTAGGCTCTTAGCTTTTGCTCTCAACACATTCACATCATCGCCATAAATGCTTGCAAGGGTGTCCCACATTTGCTTTGCAGTACTGCAGTCTTTAATGTCTTCAAATTATGGATGACTTAGGGCAGATGCAATCTCCAACATTTCTTGGTTGTGCTTTTGTTTATCTTTCATTTCCTAAGCAGTCAGAGGTGTAGCAGGTGTGACATTGTCATGTTCAATGTAATACTTAGCAAAATCACCAATACCAACTAGATGTAGCTTCATGAAACTTTTCCATGCAGGAAAGTTTTCCTTATTTAGCTTAGGTACCTCCTTATACATCTTGATCATTTGCTTCAAGTACCTTTAAACTTGTTCTTTGTAAGCACCAACAGCTCTGATACCAATTGTTAATATGATTTAGAACAATAGAGAGGGGGGGTGAATTAGTTTATCTCAAGTCCAGATGTATAAAACAAACTTTTAAACTCTTCAACAAATCAAATCTAATAACCAACACCTACTCAGTCATTACTGATTGCATAACAAAAACATATAACAGTGCAGTCCACTTATCCAATAGCATCTAACTTGCAAAACATAGAAATGTTCAAACCAAAACATTCACACAAGTATCAACACCAGGATTTATAGTGGAAACCCAATTTGGAAAAAACCACTTTGTAACATGTTACTATTATGTTCACTCTTCTGAAGTGAGCTCGGTGAAAAGCCAACCTTGTCAAAGGTTACAAACACACTGTCAGGTGTGCCCTGGTTAAAGGATTTCAACCACTCTATTAAAAGTGTGCCTTCTTATAGGACTTACATACACTCCATTAGAATACAACCTTGTTCAAATGATTTATACCTATGACTGTTAGGTCAACCTCTGTTAAAAAGATTTTGACTATTATAATGGTTAGAAAGTAGCAGTAATATTGATCTAAGAAACATACAACTCACTTTGCAAATATCAGATCCAATTCTGTATACATATGTTGGTTTACTAACTGTGAACCTTTTCCATCTCCGTCATTGATTTTCTCAGAACCCTTCAAGTGATCACAACACATCTCCTTCAGCCTTTTCTTCTTAGACAGCCAATAATGTCAACAATATTTCAGCATTCACTTCTTTCTCTCTTTTTCCACATTCAACCTCTTGCTTAGGCTTCCTTAATACTACCTCTATTAGTTCAATACATCTTTTTCCACTTAATCTCCTTCGTAGATCTTAGGGTTAGGTCAGATTCATTGAATCCATCCTACATTATGTTCTTCGGCTTATCTTTTGAAGAAATATCTTGAATCTCTTAAAGATTTACAATAAAATATTTACAGTGCATTAAAAATGCTTTCAAACAATCAATAAATAAAGTCAACACATTTGACATAATTCAAGAATTCAACGATGTCAACTGGAAATCTGAATTATTCAACAAATGCAAAATATTAACGCTCGATCAATACTGTGTCCAACTTCTCAGACTTCTCTAGAAAGCTCGGTCACCACATAAACTGTTTCTTTGGCTAACACTGTCTTCCTCAGCAACTAACTGGTGTTTGGTCAACACTGATTTTACTCGACATTCACTACCTCAGTCGACACAAACAACACTCAGCTTAAACTATATTTCTTCACTTGTGCTCAGTTAAGCCTACCAATTTAGTCTTCATTCTTACTTAAATAAACAATACATTGTCTTATCATTGTGCCACATAATCAAGTACTCATTGAAGTGTCAAGATAACTCAACCTTTCCTTAGGTGTTGTTGTTACCAACCTTGCCTATCCCCTTAGCAACACTCAAATAGATATAGTACTTTCTTAAATAGCAATATTCTTACCAATTAAGGTTTGACATCAATGACAATACAACAATTGCTTCAATTGTAGTTTCCAACAGGCTTAGGGTTCTGTGCCTCATGAGATCCCGATTTGAATTTTGGCTCAGGACCTTGAGGCATAATGTGACCCCATTTTTTATAAGAGGAACCCCATTTCATAAACTTCATTTTTGGAAAAATGACCAAGTGTAAAAGTTATGCCCAAAATGGAATTATCTTCTTTCTTTTACCCTACACACTTTCCTTTATGTAATTTCTTATCATTTTCAAGTTTGATTCCTAAATGGGGGTTTGATCGAGGAAAACCAATTTTACGCAACTTTTTGCACATTTTTCTATGTGCAAGAATAGGCTACAAAGCTATCAAAACTTTTTTAGGCAGATTAAGAACAGTCGGAGAATCCCTGAAAGTTTTAGGGAAAAATCCAGAGTATAAAATGACTCAACCATTCTATACCTAGTTATAGATCAGCTCAACCACTGTATACAATCTAGTATAGGCTTAGATTTAAAAGACATTGAAGTTACAGTGTTAGGATCTTAGAAAAATAGATATAGGTACTTCTAGGACTCCGTTTGTCAGTTATTTAGATATGAAGTAACTTGTTTCCTATTTAGTTTCTCAATGCATATGAATATTTCCTAGTCTTCAATTTTGTCTTTAATGTCATTTCCCATTTCAAAATTACATATTTTGTGAAGGATCATTGTCTCATTTAGCACTTGAGTCACCTCTTGAGCCTATTGAGGTGTCTTCCTTCCGACAGTGCAATCTTGGAAAGGAGAGGTAATCTACCTTATTTGCATTTCTTCCCTTTTCATACATCACATGTGTTATAATACCAAATCATATTTGTATTTATGTTATCTTTATAGATGAAAATAATAAGAGGAAAAATAGAAATTCCTTCCATTTTTGGTATAATTGATACTTAGTGTAAATGTTGTACTATATCATTAACTATGGTTTATTTGGATTTTCATTCACTTTGATAAATTATTACTTTTTATAAGGTGTATATGTATGCAAATGTGAGCATGAACTTTATGGTGTTACACAATATCACAGTTGGTTGTGTAAGTTGATGGAATATAATAACATAAATAGGTGATGATAGTAAGAATGAAATTATATCTAGAATAAAGATTTTGAGGTGCAAGTCTATAAGAGTGTGTTGGGTAGCTATAGGAATACTCAAAGAATAATAATACTTAGTTAAGGTTGTAACCATTTCCTATGAAAAAATAACCTCTCTCTTGCTATGTGTACTTCTTTATTAAATCAATTGTTGTCCATTTCTTCTTAGCTCAACAACAATCCAAGAAAATATGTTTAATGATTTCAAAATGTTGGCAAAAAGGGAACTTAGCTAGAAGAATCTTTAGATATTTTAATATCTCCCCTACAAGTGTTCTGAGCTGTAAGATTTTCCTAGGTTAGGATTTGAGCATTTTCCTCAGCTCTAGGCTTCCAAATTTGATCAATGAGGTTCCTATTGGAGTTGATGAGAAAGAAACCCACAACTCCCAAGAACACCTGCATGCAACCACCTATCACAAAAAGAGAGAGAAGTAAGAAGCTAGAGAGGCTTGAACGCATGGATTCATGAAAGAGGAGACATTCTTGATGTGCAAAAATAAAAGTTGCAATTCAATAAAAATGAACGTTCTCAATCTGTTAAGAATACAAAGGAGATCAATCCTTATAAAGGATATCAAAACCCTAAAAAGGGTGAACAAACCTAGGTTGCATGATAATAATTAATAAAAAAATTAATTATTATATGCCTAAAGTTTCGCTTAAGTAGAAAGAGATAATAAGTGACTTAGTAATTAAATCAAACATGATTTAATTAATAAACAAACACTTTATTACTCTAACACCCCCCCTTAAGATAAACTTTGGGAAAAGCTAAAAAAATAGAAAGAACAACTGAAATCCAATTGGTCCCGGCAACAAAAGGCCTAATCAGGTACCCAAGTACAAAAGGGAGTCTCTATAAAGCAGAGAAATAGAGAAAACCAAATGGGAAAACTCTACTAAAAAAGAGGCAAAGACTAGTCTGAAGGACTGAAGAAGCCTCCAAAACTAGGAATGTTCTAGAAAATAGAAACAAGGATGAACATGTACAACATCACTAAGGAAAGAAGTTGCAAACTCTATCAAGAAGTTTAACTGATGATTTGAAGATCCTCCATTGAAATATGACCAGGTAGAGAAGACTATAATCTGTATGAGTGCCCTCAAATGTCACAACTCAAATCAAGAGGCAAACAAAGGCAAACAACTAAAGTCGAAGATACAAAATACTGTAAGCTGCATGAGTACCCTCAAATGACACTGCTTAAATCAAGAGGCAACAAAGGCAAACACCTAAACTTGAAGATACAAATGGCATTACAATACCAAAGTCTAAAGAGTTGATCAATCAGAGCTGGACATTAAGTTTGGGTATTCCACGCAAGTTTGGTGTTCACTTGTGCAATTGTGTGGAATGCTTTGTTCTTTCTTTGTTTCATTATTGTTGTTGCATGAAGTTAAGGTTTTATCATAAGGATTAGTGAAAAGTTCAAGATTTCATTTTATAATTGATTTACTCCCCCCCAAGTTATCATGTGTATTCAATATGACCCTCCTTAAAATCCAATATAACATGGCCCTAATTTTTGACCCTCTCCTTTTATACATATCAATTTTACACAACTAAGTTTCAATTGTAGCTATAGGGGTTTGTATAGTAAGGTTGATAGGGTTTGAATTAAGTATATTTATATTGATTTCCAAATTCCCTTTGAGAAATTTCTCATTATGCATTTACTACCAATCCATTCTTTTCTTGAAGGATTGTAAAAATACATGATACATTGTGAAATCACTTCCTACCACAAAACCCTTGTTAGGAATGAATGCTAAATGTTTAGCATCCATTCTGTAGCATTTGTTGTTTCATTCATGACTATGATTGTCATTGATGTCAACACAGTGATTTACCAGAGACTTGCAGAGAAGCAGACAATATTTAGATTAGCGCACGTGGGATATTGTAGTTGGAGCTATGCAATGTTGAGGATATACTCATTGAAATGTTATATGTTTATGGTTAAGAGCATAGATAGTAATTCATTTATTCATGGAAGTTATGAGCATTTTGATGGAAGCAGTATTTAGGCAGTGTTCATGAGTAGCGGTTTGTGGAAATCAGATGATATCTCCTAATCAGGGTGGAATCTGGTTTTGCATAGTTAAAGGGAAGTTGAAGACACATTGATAGTAACATGTATGATAGTGCAACCTTTGAGGTTGCACGAGTGAAGAATTATTGTAGTTTGAAGCTGATAGTTTTGTGTAATTTTGATGTAGCGTGTGGAAACTTTTATTTTGTAATTGTATGCCAACTCATTTGTAATTACTTGAGTTTGGTATAAAGGAAGGAATGTTTTTCCTTGTTGTAAAATGGTTTTAATGGTTGGATGTGTTAATGTATGCATCAAGTGAACAAAAGAGCTAATTGTTAAAGCGAATTTGTGAAGGAAGACATGCGAGGTACAAAGATCTGAAATTGAGATCTGGTGTACCAGAGACTGCAGTTTGGAATAGTAAGGAAGGAGGTAACATATTTTCTTTTATTTTGTTGAGTAATACAAAGATCAGTTGGACAGTGTGTTCAGTGATCTTACCTTGAAGTTGTTTGGCTAGTGGATCCTTCTATCTTCCATAACTCTTAACAGGGTTAGAATCTTTTAACATGGATTCAAAATCTCCTAACAGGGATTCATATGTACTGAATGTATTTCATAAGACTCCTAACAAAGTCCATCCTTTCATAAGGAATATTCATATTAGTGCATCTTTTGTGGGCATCATTCCCACCGGAGTTTACCCTTTGATCAAGAGGTTCCCTAGTCAACATATCTTGTGTCATTATGTTATTGTGTATGAATATCTTTCTATGGTTGGTAATTATATTGCTTACATGGTTTAATGCTATTGAAGTTGATAAAAGTTATAATCATCTAATAACTGATTCACCCCCCTCCCCCCCCTCTTAGTTATCTTGGTGGACTTGAATTTCTAACAATTGGTATTAGAGCGGCAGGTCCTTGAAAAAGAAGTTTAACAGCTTAAGGAGATCCATGGTGAATTTCAAAAAAGAAAGCCCAAAGTTTGATGGAGTAAATTTTGATAGATGGAAAGAAAAGATGAAGACACACCTACTATGTTTAAGACCAGATTATTGGTTGATTACAAAGAATGATAAGGCTATCATTAAAGAGGACAATCTTGAAACATGTATTGCCGATTAGAGAGATCTATTCATGTGTAACATACTTGCAAGAGAAGCACTTTTGACAGCCCTTCCGGAGAATGAGTACAGTCAAGTAAAATGTTTGAAAAAATCTTATGAAATTTGGAAAGCTTTACACTCTACTTTTGAAGGTGATGAACATGCAAAAAGAGTTAGATTACATAATTGGATATGTACATTTGAAGATATAAGAATGTTGCAAGATGAATCTGTTAGAAGCTATATTGGTAGAATGTCAGAAATTGTCACAGGCATAAAATCTTGTGGAGGAACAAAGACAAAGAATGAAGTGATATGGAAAATTCTAAGGACATTGACTCATGTATTTAAGTAGACAACACAGATGATTGAACAAGTTATCCCTTGTACTAAAAAATTTACAAGAGAGACTCTTCTTGGAAGATTGGAAGTAGCAGAGATGAACCTGAGGTTATCAGGAGACTTACCTAGAATGGAGACAAAATTTAGTGCTCTTAGTGTTTGCCCTACTTTGTCAAGAAGCATCAGTGTGAGTGGAGATTATGCTGGCAGTAGCATATCTAGAAATGAAGAAGACAAGAAGATTGAAGAATGTATTGCCTTGCTTGTGAAGAGGGAACCAGACGGTAAGAAAAATTTTAAATGTTGGACTTGTCAAGAATATGGTCATTTTGCATCTAAATGTCCTTAGAGAGTTAAAAAGTATAGAAAAAATTTCAAACC
The DNA here is from genome assembly GCA_027943335.1 of Chamaecyparis obtusa. NCBI lineage: Eukaryota > Viridiplantae > Streptophyta > Pinopsida > Cupressales > Cupressaceae > Chamaecyparis > Chamaecyparis obtusa. Next base: position 1,116,075 of record BSBK01000897.1, on the reverse strand, counting down.
TAGAAGATCTAAAGAATTTTATTATGCTAATGATGAAGATCTTGAAGCTAGCATAGAGAGAACTCTAAGTGAAAGTGATATTGAGAATAATGATGACATAGGATTTGTAGCAGTTAAAGAAGAGAATCCTAAAACTGATGTTAAGGAAGAAAAAGCCTTAGTTTCTCAAGTTGAAAAGAAAGCTAATTGGATTATAGACAGTGGTTGTTCACATCATATGACTGGAGACATGAAAAAGTTCATAAAGTTTAACGATTATGATGGAGGAGTTGTTAGAGTTGGAAACAATGCACCTTGCTTGATTAAAGGTATAGGACCTATTACTCTTGATGGAAAGACTAATAATAATGACGTTTATTTTTTGGATGGATTGAAACATAATCTTTTAAGTGTTGGAGAGTAAGTTGATAAGGGATATCAAGTTTGGTTTACTGAGAAAACTTGTGAGATAAAGGATAAATATGGAAATTTGATTGGAACTGGATCTAGAACCAGAGGTAATGTATTTCAATTGAATCCTACTAAGATGACATTTTTGATTACTAAAATTGATGATAGTTGGTTATGGCATAGAAGGTTTTGTCATATAAACTTTGACAACATTGTGAAAGTAAGTACTACAATTGCAGTAAGGTATTTGCCTAAAATTATGAAGCCTACTAACATGGTTTGCAAAGAATGTGTGATGGCTAAATAGAAGAGTTCTTTTTCCAGTAAGAAGTTTACATCTGCAAAAAAGCTGGAGATTGTTCATACAGATTTGAGTGGTCCTACCAGGACTAGAGGATTCTATGGAGAAAGGTATTTTATGATTCTTGTTGATGATTCTACAAGAATGATGTGGATTGCATTTCTTAAAGAAAAGTCTAAAGCATTTGATAAGTTTAAGATTGTTAAGAATAAAGTTGAGAATGAATCTGGAATGAAGATTAAATGTTTGAGATCTGATAGAGGTGGAGAATTTACTTCTAGAGAGTTTAACACCTTTTGTGAAGAAAATGGCATTAAGAGACAATGTTCAGCCACTAGGACACCTGAACAAAATCGTATTGCAGAAAGAAGAAATAGATCAGTGACTGAAGTATCAAGAGCTATGTTATTTGAGAATGATTTGGTGAAGATATTCTGGAGAGAAGCAGTGAACATAGCAGTGTATACAATGAACATGTTACAAATCAGAGCAGACATAGATAAGACACCCTATGAATTATGGTTTTGGACATGCACCCTCAGTTAAGTATTTTAGAATTTTTGGAAGTAAATGTTATATAAAGAGAGATGATGATATTGGAAAGTTTGATCCTAGAAGTGATGAAGGTATATTTCTTGGATATTCTTCGAAAAGAAAAGCCTATAGATGTTACAATAAAAGAACTAAGACTATCGTTGAAAGCACAAATGTTAAAGTTGATGAAAAGTTCAAAATTCAAGAAAGAATGCTTGATTATGAATCAGATGAAGAAGCTCATCCTAAACCTAACACTAGATCTACTAAATTATTTTATGAGACTAATAGTGATTTGTTGAATGAAAGCCACAGTGAAGTCATTGAAGAACCTACACCTGAAGTGAGATCTGAGACAGTGACACCTAACAAGAGTTTATCAAGAAATCATCCTATTGGGAAAATTATTGGAAGCATCAAAAGAGGAGTTCTAACTCAGAATAAGGTACAAGAACAATTATGTTTGATTTCTCAAATTAAACCTAAAACTACTAATGAAGCTTGTGAAGATGAAAGTTGGACTAATGCTATGAAAGAAGAACTAGAACATATGGAAAAGAACAAGACATGGGAATTGGTCCCTAGACCTAAAGACAAGAATGTTATTGGAACTAAATGGGTATTCAGAAACAAGATGAATGAACAAGGAGAAGTAGTAAGAAAAAAAGCAAGATTGGTATGTAAGGGATACTCACAGCAAGAAGGAATTGACTAGGAAGAAACCTTTGCACCTGTTGCAAGAATTGAAGTAGTAAGAATGTTTTTGGCTTATGCAACTTACAAGAAATTCAAATTATATCAGATGGATGTGAAGTCAGCATTTTTGAATGGAGAATTGGAAGAAGAAGTCTACATTGAGCAGCCTGAAGGTTTTCCTTTGACTCGAGAAGGAGACATGGTATGTAAACTGAAGAAAGCCTTATATAGACTAAAGCAAGCACTTAGAACTTGGTATGCAAGATTGGACAGGTATTTGTTAAAGTTGGGATTTACAAAAGGAACAACTGATAGCAATTTGTGCACAAAAGAAATTGAAAATGGTTTGTTGGTTATAGTTATTTTTGTTGATGACATTATTTTTGGAGGAGAAGATGAAGCTAGTGATAAATTTGTTGATGAAATGAAGACTGAATTTGAAATGAGTATGATTGGTGAAATGAAATACTTTTTGGAATTATAGATAACACAGAACAATGATGGTATCTTTGTAAGTTAGACAAAGTACTTGAATGACTTGTTGAAAAGATTTGGAATGGAGAACTATAAACCAGTTGGAACACCTATGGTAACTGGACATAAATTATCTAGCACAAATGAAACACCGACAACTAAACAAAAGAAATATAGATCTATGATTGGAGGATTGTAGTACTTGACTCATACAAGACCTGATATAGCACATTCAGTTGGATTTGTAGCAAGATTTCAAGCTGAACCTAGAGAATCACATTATGTAGCAGTAAAGAGGATACTAAGATATTTAAGAGGCACAATGGACTATGGATTATGGTATGAAAAATCAGATGATTTTACCCTATGTGCATATACAGATGCTGATTGGGGAGGCAGTGTTGATGATAAGAAAAGCACCAGTGGTGAACTATTTTTCCTTGGAGGAAGATTGGTTTCTTGGCTAAGCAAGAAGCATAATTATATCTCACAAAGCATAGCAAAAGTAGAATATGTAGCAGCAGCAAACAATTCTAACCAGATAATTTGGATGAAGCAAATGCTAAAGGATATTGGAATAAAGTTTGTTGAACCTGCTGTCATACATTGTGACAACACCAGCACAGTTAGTATGTCTAAGTCTGTGTGTGTGAATTTTGTACCTAATCTATAGACACAACACTTGAGTAAAACATTAGAGGTTAGCCAAAATTGAAATCGTGCAATAAATGAAAAACTAAACTAACTAGGTGATTTACTGCCTTCTAGTAGATGCGAGTATGTATTCTCAGATTATACCGAGATCAGCGACCTTGATGACATCTAAACAAAGGATTTGAATGCAAAATCTAGATATGGAATGAATGCAATTAATCTTTTTTATTTTGGTTTTCCTATGCAATTATGATAATGAAAACTTGATATGAATCTATGCTAATATGAAAATTGATATGCCAAAATGATCTAACAATAATATTCTAACTGATATGGATACTATCCAAAAACAATGGAAATCTCACAACAACTGGAATTCTCAAGATCGATTCTTCAATCTCCAATTCGGTAGCGTGAGTGTGCAAATTTGTCAGCTTTTTTAATTATGAAGAGCTGAGGCCTTAATTTATAAAAATCTAGGGCTTTGGAGGTGCATGAAAAAAAGCCATAAATCACTCAAATAACTCAGGTTGATTTTTGAGTTATTTTTAAATAAAGGATAATTAACTCACAAAAACATGCAAAAACAGAGTTTAACTCAAAATAGAGTTTAGATTTAATTGATAATTGATAGTTGTCTGCTTTTCTGATTGTGCATGTTTTATTTATGAATTAATTTAATAATAAAGTGATTTATTTTCAACTTAACTGATTTTGAAAAATAAAACAATTGATTTATGGGTTAATCAATTATTTTTCAAACTTTTATTCAAAAATAATATTATTAAAAATTGACAACTTGCTTTAATTAATTAAATAATAATTTAATCAATTATTCATAGGATTTTGGATTTATTGTCAAAAGTAAATAATATAATTTAGGAATAAATATAATTAACTTCAATTAAACAACTAAGTGGCAGAATTAAATCTTAATTAATTAAATATTTAGAATATTCGATTAATCAAACTTTAGGATAAATTGGATTTATCGCCAAATAATCATTAAATTAAAGATAATTATGATAAATAGGAATATTGCTAGGAATATTCCCCGATGCAGAATTTATGATAATCAATTAGGACTCGATGATGTTCAGATGTGCCTTAGGTTAGGACTTTGATATCGATTTCGTTCGAATTGTCGATGTATGAGGTTAATGAACCTATAACCCATTTTTGGGGTATTACATTTTGCCCCTCTTTGAATTACTGTGTGAAGTGCAGTGGTTCAAAGACAGTTTGTGTATGATTTTGAAACTGATGTTTGAAATTGAAATTGATATGAAATAGAAATTGATTTGAAAGGTTCAAAGATGTTAGGTCCTGAATGACCAAAGATAATGTTAACTATAACAGCAATGAACCGATGATTGTGAAAAAAGTGTCAAAACACCTGATTCTGAACCTTATGATTGTGAAGAAGTGAGTGACCGATTCTAGACCCGATTGTCGATAAGAATCACATTGGTATCACATCTGAACCCTTCAATTATGAAGAACCAAGGAAATAACACTAATGAACTGATGGTTGTAATGTAAATTGATATAATTTACAAGATTCAGAGAATACCAGATTGATATGGATCTTGATGAATATGATATGCCCCAAGCGATGATTGATTTGCCCCAAGCGATGAGGTCTTTTTGATGAATCAACAACTAGACGTGGTTGTTGTCTTGGTTACTAAGGAAAGATTTGATTTAAAATTTTAGATTATAGACTTTGAATGATGTGTAATACCATGCCCCTTTTGGGATTAAAATTGAAATTTGACAAGAAAAGTCAACTTTGTAGTTTTAGAAGCATGTTAATTGATTTGAGAAGTGGTTGTGCACATTCGAGAACACGTTTTGCATCGTTTAGAGGTCCTGGAGACCAAGTTTGACTAGGTGAAACCATGAGTGGACCATGGTTAACCAAGTTCAAATTTTGATAGTGTGATGTAAGATAGTCAGTTAAGTGGAATTCTGGATTCCTGCGATGATTGAAGGTCGATTATGCAAGCAGTAGACCGTCTTGGGTCTGAAAATTTTAAATCATGATTTTGACATAGTAAATGATTTCATATTTGAATTTTGATCCCGAAAATAGATTCAAAATGTCAAAATTAGCCAGGGGTGCAATTTTCATGAAAAACGGAGCACTTTTGAAAATTAGGTCAAAAGCTATATAAAGGTTGGAAGGGTCATTTTCAATTCATTTCAACCTTTTGACTTTAGAAGCTTGTGGAGCCCTCTAAGCAAAATGGTAGATAAAGCAGCAAAACCGAAGGTACCTGTGAGTTTTCATCAATTTGAGCACAGTCGGAGACACCAAAGACCTCGGTAGTACGGACATCCGGTAGGTGGACCTCTGTGCTTTGCTAAAATTTCATATTTTCCATGTTTAATAGGATTTTAGCAATTTTTCATACGTCTTTTCCATTTTTGAATTTTGTATGCATGGAAACTCGTATGACTCCCCATCGGGACTCATACAACTTTTTAACTGTAGATAGGTTGTCTTCTAATAAGCCCCCACGACTCGTATCAGAGGGACCCAAGAGTCATACGACTTTTCATCGGGTCCCTCATAACTCATACGAAGAGGAATGCTTTGTTGTGTGACTATGATTTGTTGTTTGGTATGATGTGAAAAGTCATACGACTTTTCATGCCAGTCTAAAATGTCATATGGAAAATAGTGAGCTTAAAACTCAGTATTAGGTCCAATTTTTTATTTTTCTGATCTCTTAGCCTGATTGCTGACCTGTCAACCTACCTTCTAAAATACTGAACTGCCCCATTTCTGTCCTTGTAACCTATTCTGTGACCCAAATACTGATAGGATTCCCTATTTCTGTGCTATGTAGGTCATTTATCTAGATGTCCATGTGCGGATCTCACATCTTGCTACTCAGAGATTATGTGTCTCCTTGCCAGAACCTATGAGGGTCCACCTTGCTTCTTGTGGATTTGAGCACTTGATATATTTACCTAAGATTAGGGTAAATCACCAACTATTGATTGCGTTGATTGAGAGGTTTCACTTAGAGACTCAGACCTTTCACCTGTCAACTGGGGAGCTTACTGTTACCCCTTAGGATGTGTACTGGATACTACACATTCCTTTCCATGCAAGCCGACGAGCGGACTATGTGAGTTCGGGGAACTCAGGTGTTTTAGCTTTCAAATGTCTCTTCGGAGATGATACCCAGATGACGGCCTCCACTTCTTGGGAGACCTTAGTTCAGAGATATGGACAGACACACCGGCTAGAGTGCATCATTGTCGGGATGATTGGTGGTATTATGATGCAGGAGCACCTAATCCTAGAGGTCACTATGAGATATATAAGGTTTTTGAGTCATTTAAAGTCAATTATATGATGTATTGATTCATTTTGAATCCATTTGTAAATGTATTGACAAGAAATGTAAGCATGTGTACAATATTGCTCAAGTTGTCAAATAGGTCATGTTTAGGTCTACATGGTCAAATTTGTGTGAAAGACCCATGGCAGGGTAAAATAATTATAAAAGGTCTTAAATATTCCATTTTGATATGTATAGAGAATTTTGACAAAGTTTTAAAGTCATTTTGTCAAAAATGTAAAACTTGCATAAGATGTTGTAAAATGCAACATTGAGAAAGTTGCAAACATTTCAAAAAAGATGTAAAAAGGTAGATGGTTGGTCTAGGAGTTTGTTATGAAGTTAAAAACTACCAAATACCTTATAAATACCATTTTATGGTTGAACCAAATCAGATTTGAGAGGAGGAATTAATTTGATACATTTTTGGTGCATTCTATTGTTGTTATTTTGATTGGATTTTCAGTTTTAGTGTTGGTTCCAGGCCTTGTAAGGCCATGTAACGCCTAGAAACCTTGTAATATAGTAATGGATAGATAGAAGGATGAATCCTCTTTCTCATTCTTTTTGTTTGGTTCAATTTTATAAAGAAATGAATTAGTTATGCACATTTTGGTGGAAGTTGTTGTTTGCAGATTCAAGATCTCCTGAGAACAGTCATGTTTCAATGTTTGGTATGGATGCATATGAAAGAGTTAAGACCTCTAATAATATTAATTGGAAATATATATGAATTATATTCCATTTCCTTTTTTTTAGAGTCATTTCTATTTAGATTTGTGAGAGTTATGTATGTTTGAGTGGAAACTGGTTTTTAAAGATCTGCATTGGAGTCACAGGCATTGATTTGTGCTTGTAGAATGATTTATGAATGGGAAAAATAAATGGCTTACATATTTGAAAACTAGAATCATTAATAATAAATGTGGAATTATTTTGGTTTCATTTGGATTCATTTTGAGAAAGATATGAGATGCCCTAGGCAGGGTTTGGTATTTTAATTCTGAATTATGACAGGGATATGGATCATAATTTTCAGTCTGAAACAATAATTGTTTGAGGAATCAAATGGGGTCCTGAGACCTTATGATTTTGTGAGATGATATATATTTTATTTATCTACAAACTTTTTTCTTTCCATAAATTTTGGTTTGGAGCTTTAGTGGGTCAAATAACTCAATTCTTGGAAACTGTAAAACTTGGGACAGTATTGAAGTTGTTTGTTAAAGGAAGCGAACAAGTATTTTGTTGTTGATTGATCTTGTGAAAGAAGATAGTATTTGCCTCTTTTCCATTATTAAAATGATTAAATTAAGATCAGATCTTCAAAATCCTAGATTTAGAGTGGTTTGTATGATACTCTGCATCATATTATCATGTCCGACCGTCAGCAGAATGATGTTTTGATGGGATGGACCCCTATGGTAGCACGATTGATGGCCACTCATTCTGAGTTGGCTTGGGGTCAGTGTTTATTAGCACATGTGTTCTCCAAGATGCACGAGGTGGTGTATTAGGAGAGAAAATCTTTTGTTGCAGGAGCTCTTGTTCTACAGATATGGGCGTGGGAGCATATCCCAGTGTTGAGACCTGTATGTACTTCATAGAGGCAGCCTCAAGAGCTTGTCATTTATACTTATGCTAGGTATGTTATTCAGAGATGGATGGGCCATACTGAGTACTGGAGGTGATGCCTCGATGATATGACTTTTGTACATTGAAGACCATATGTAGCCATTGAGCCTTGGCCTATTGCTCGAGAGTAGTTTAGTTATTTCTTCCAGAGTCGTGTACTGGTTGGGAGGTCATCCTCCATTATAGAGAGGTTTCTAATTACCAGGGTCTGGCAACAGTATGGACATATACAGGATGCCTCAGAGGATTATGCTACATATGCACGGATAGGGTGTGAGATTGGACTGGGATGGATGCAGAGGCTTTCTTATGCTTTGTGTTCTTAGGAGTACACTGCTATTGTCAGCCGGGACTGGGAGTACAGACCAGATATACTGGATGCTAGTGTTATTGATGGATTCATCTCATGGCTCATTGATCACCCCATTCATAGATTTTATGATCCCACTGAGCTAATACCCTCCATGGAGGAGGTGATGGATGTTACTGGTGCTCTGATGGGATAGGTTCCCAAACCTACATAGGCTCCTATCATACATCCCACACCTTCGAGACCCAAAGCAATGGCTCCACCACAAAGACCATCAAGACAGCTGAGGCCATCTCGTCCCACTAGATCCATAGTAGGTAGATCTTCCAGTTCTCATAGATGGACTAGGGGAGAGGGTGGGACATTAGGTGGAGTTGGTTTAGTATATGAGGTACTTGCAGCTGAGCTAGTGGTAGGTGGTGGTGTGGACTTCATAAAGGGGGATACTAGTTTTGATTTAGGTGCTGAAGTTAGATGCCAAAAGGTGTAGAGAGTAGGTACCATTGAGTAGGTTTCCCCAGATACTGAGATGCCAGATGTTGATCACACTGCTCCCCCTACTCCACAGGATACTAGCAGACGGCTAGTGCATAGGTCAAGGACCTAAAGGTGCATAGTGCTTGATGGGAGGAGTGATACATAGAGGTAGATAGATAGTGGGTTGAGCTGCGTATAGCGATACAGAGATTACAGTCAGAGGTGATCCATCAAATCTCTAGATCAGCCTACTATGTATCAGCATATTATACTGTAGTTCTATTGGATCAGAGAATTCCCACATATTCCTAGTACATGATGGCATTAGAGGGAGCTAGGGCCCCAAGAGCAAAGCCAGTGCCTGATGCACCACCTCCTCCTCCACTAGATGCAGAGGATCATGCTAATAGCTGATTTGTTTTGATACATTGATATACTACACTCTTTTTTATCATTGATATACTGTTTTGACTTTGATAGCTCACATGAGCGTATTCTTTTGTACACTGTGCGAGTAGTGCACCCCTGACTAGTTTTATATTTTTGATATATATATGAGATCGAGATTTTGGTTGTGACTTCATTTGTACTTGTCATGTTTCGATTTATGATGATATCATGTGATGTTTATGCTATGAGTAGAGTAGAATGTATGTATTGATCAATGCAATGCAATGATTTCTTTCATATGTATGGATGTTAGGCAAATGTATTTGATTATGGAAAGATGTATGTATGATTTATGCTTATGCACATGGATAGATTGTAATGCAATGCATGATTATGATATGGAAATGCAACGATACACATGATATGTTTTGCAAGTATGATGAAGACAAGTACTCAGTCTTATGTTAAAAAAAAGATGTTTAACCCAAGATAGTAACTGCTTGCGGTTCTGTGAAGAGACCTTCGAGTTAGGTTTTAGCTCTTGTTAAATTTGAAGAGATATTTGAAGAATTGTGTAAGCATTGAAGTTCATTTAACCAATTTGAGATCATGCAAAGTGCGAAATGCAAAGAGACATGCAATATGAAATGTAACCTAAGACCTAGGACCTAGTCACTGATCATGTGTCGGTCATTCTCATCATTGAATTTTTAGGTAACCAGATAAATCAATACAATGCCCACTAGTTATGAAACCATAGACATATGAATATCGATTTGTATGTGTAGGAATCAATACAACACCCACTAGTTAGGAAACCATGGATATATGAATATTGATTTTGTTTTCAGAATGTCAGATTAGATATAAGCACCAAGGCACAAACGCCAGGATGACCTGAATATCATGTCCATTTTGATATAGCAAGTTGTATAAGCATCAAAACATAAACATCTTGATGACCAAAATATGCCTTGCATTCCAAAGACATCAAGCAGTCAAGAGATCATTCTATATCCAATGTGAATTACCCATAGTGACCCTTTATTGTTCACATCCTTAGGTAAGGTTGTGTTTCACAGTAGGAGTAAGAAATCACTCAAAAAGATAATGGTTAGATCAAAATTCATTGAATTTTTTGGGTATCAATGGTCGAGGTACGCATGGCCATCCAATTCAAGATAGAGGCTCTTACAGTTGGACACCATATCAATCCAAAATTTTCAAAGTTGTTAGATTTTCACGCACAAGAAGAAGACAAAGAAAAGATTATGCCCCCAGTCATCATTCTCTAAATTCTATAAAGGACATCATCGAAGAGCTCATGGGAACAAAATATGCAAAAATCTCAATGTGAATCAGTAAGCATACAAGGAGATAAAAGCATGAAGCACAGATAGATTGTTTTCAGTTTGTGTTTGATGTTTGATTGCATTGTTGTAGATGTAAAATCCTTTCTAGAGAATAGACTGACTGACTGACTCAAATGAAGTTTCAAAGGACTCAGAGTGGATATGACACATCTAAGGTATACTGAAGACCATAGGATATGACTTTGATTGCCCCCAAGTGTTAAGCATTGATAGGATATAGACGCTTGAGCTGATTGGTGTACAAACCAGCTTATTGAAAATAGGAATGCCGAAACAAACCGAGAAATATGTACAAACTAAAGCAAGACTAAAAGCTGGGAAAGACCAAGATTGCACTGATAGATGGAGTGTTTTGAAACAGGTGGCGCCCGTTTGCTGGGTTTTCACCATCTTGGCAGAGATTCTATTTTTTTTTTTGCTACCAAGGCGCTTGTTTCTAGGTTTTCACCAAGGCACTTTTTCTTTTTCTCATTTTTTTGTATTTTTCATTTTTTCAATTTTTTTGTGAATCATCAAGGCGCCCATTTCTAGGTTTCACCAAGATGTTCATTTTTTTCAGGACTTTTTCAAATTTTTAAGATTTTTTAAGGACATTTTACCATAGACTGAATGCCTTAGGCGTAGAGTTTCTTCAGATACAAAATGTTGATTGGTTCTCGGAGTTGTTCTCCTTCAGTCGTTAAGAGTTGATAGGCACCAGAGCCAAAAGTAGTAGTGATTACAAAGGGACCCAGCCAGTTGGGTTCAAACTTCCCCTTACGTTCTTGATGTGATTGATTTTTAGGATTCTCTCTCAAGACTAGATCACCAACCTAAAATTCTTAGCAAATTTGATAGCCTCTTTCTCCATTTCAAGCCAATAGTACCCAGCCCTAATAAGTTTTCAAGCTAGTGTTAAACCGTTCGAGTGTGACCCACAAATACCCTCATGGACTTCCTCCAATGCACATTGAGACTCTTCCCATTCTAAACATCTAAGTAGCATACCATCTAGACCTTGTTTGTATAGATCGTGACTAATGATGACATATCGGGAGGCATTACGGATAAGGTATCTCTTTTCATGGTGGTTGAAGGTATCGAGAATGATTTGGTCTTTGAGATAGGAAAAGAGGGTTTTATATCTAGATGAATCATGACCTACAATAGTACAAATCATGTGGCTTTCAGGGGAGTCATATGCAGGATAAGATAGTGCTTCCACAGGAACTCGTAGTGTAGCTCATGTTTAGGCTGCTGTAATAAAGTAGATAGTGTTGCCATTGCATCGACAACCTTATTCTCTATTCCAGGTATTTTCTCAAATGTGATAGATATGAAATACTTCTTTAGATCATCTACCATTATCTTGTATGGTATGAGCTTTTCATCTTTAGTCTGGTACACATCATTGACTTGATGGATAACAAGTTGAGAGTCTCCATGGATGTGTAATTATGTTATTCTCCACTCAATTGCTATTTTCATGCCATTAAGAAGGGCTTCATATTCTGCAATATTGTTTGTGCAAGGGAACTTTAATCTGAATGCTTTTGGAATTGAGTATCCTTGAGGAGTTATGAGCAATATGCTTGCTCTAGATCCATTCTGTGTGTAGGAGCCATCAAAGAATAATTTCCATTCTCTAGAAGAAAGAGTCATGATAGAGGAATCTAGAAATTCCATTTGCATTGGTGTATCATCAATCATAGGTGCATCAGCTAATTGATCAGAAATTACCTGTCCTTTTATAGCTTTTCTTTCCACATATTCAATGTCAAATTCACTTAAGAGCATGACCCATTTGGCTAATCTACCCATGAGGGAAGCTTTGCTTAGTAGGTACTTTAGTGGATCAATCTTAGCTACCAATTGAGTGGTATGAGCTAACATGTAGTGTCTCAGTTTTTGTGATACAAAGATCATAGCTAGACAAGCTTTCTCAATCATTGAATAGTTCTTTTCATATTCAACCAGTGTTCTACTGATATAGTATATAGCTCTTTCCTTTTTATTCTCATCATGTTGTGCAAGCAATGCCCCCAATGATGTATCTGTAGCGGAGACATATAAGATCAAAGGCTTCCCATGAATAGGAGGCATCAAGATAGGAGGATTTGATAGATATTGTTTGATATGATCAAAGTTTTTCTCACATTCTTCATTCCATGCAAAGGTCACACCTTTATGTAATATTTTTGTAAAAGGTTGTGATATGTCCGCCAGTTGTGATATGAATCTTTTGATAGATTGAACTCTTCCTTGCAATGTCCTCATTTGACTGATATTCTTCGGGGGTTGCATATCCATTATAGCCTTTACTTTAGCTGGATCAACTTCAATGCCCTTTTTTGAAACTATGTACCCTAAGAGTTTTCCAGAAGTGACACCAAAAGCACACTTCTTAGAATTTAGTCTAAGACTAAATTTTTCCATTCTGTCTAGTATCTTGCTCAAGTCATTTAGGTGTTCAGCTCTAATCATAGATTTTGCTAAAGTATCATCAACATAATCTTCCATAGTCCTATGCATCATGTCATGGCCCTTTGATATGTAGCACTAGCATTTTTAAGCCCAAATGGCATAACATTCCAACAGAAGGTGCCTCATGCACATGTGAAGGAAGTTTTTTCTTGATCTTCTGGAGCAATTTTTATTTGGTTATATCCAGAAAAATTGTCCATTAAAGAGTACATGTCGAAACCCGCAATCATGTCCACTATCATATTAATGTTAGGTAGTGGAAAATCATCCTTAGGGCATGCTCTATTCACATCTCTAAAGTTTGTGCATACTTTGATTGATTTATCTGGTTTTGAAATAGGTATAATATTAGAGATCCACTCTGCATAGTTAATAACTCGGATGAATCTGACTTTTAGGAGCTTCTCTAATTAATCTTTTACCAAGAGTGCAACATGAGGATGCATCTTTCTCAATTTTTGTTTGACAGGTTTGACATTCAGAGCTATAGATAAATGGTGTATTATAAGATTAGGATCCAACCCTGGCATATCTGAATATTTCCATGCGAAGTTGATCTTCTTCTCTGTTAGGAATGTTGTAAATTTTTGCTTCTCTTCTTCTGATAAAAATTGTGCTACATGAATCAACTGTGGTTCTTCTCTTGTTCCCAAGATGATGGATTGAGTGGGCTCAATTAGAACTAGAGATCTATCCTATAAATGACTCGGAAGGACATCCAATATCTCATCCTTAGGCACCTCAAAGAGGTTTTCACCTTCGGATACGTGTTTTATTTTTACTTTTGTAGGTTCTGAGACTACCACAAAGTGGTTTTCACCCTCAGAACTCCTCTTCTTTTTATTCTTATTTTTATTATTTTGACTAAGATATTTGATGTCCGACTTTGTCATGCTAACGCTCGGTTCACTGATGGAAGTCCTCATAGGCTCAACTACATTGAGGTAGCAAGCAAGGGCATAGTCATTTGGGAAGGTATAAATACCATGGCTCAGATTTATGGAGGTTTGATCAAGAAGTTTAGGATGTTGGATAGTCAAAATGGGGGAGGATTGGGAGATAGTGTTTACGGATATGGATCTGTCATCATTGGTACTGACCTGACGCTCGAGTTCAAAGGTGATATTACAACTTAAGACATTCAATTCGTGAATAGGCTCAATGTCATTGTGAAAGTCCAATTCAGCCATCGGTGGATCAGACTCGATAAGTTTGTTACTTCACTCTAGACTTACATTGGGTATAGGTGCATATTGGTGAATAACATCAACATGTTTTTCTGTGTAAAGCTCATCTTCTTTTGGAATGGCTCCCCATTCATAGTCATTAGATTCTTCATCTATGCCTCTAGTAAATCTAAGAACATGAGTAAAGTCAGGATGAATACCCCAAGAAGGGTTACCCTCAGATTCTGATTTGAATTCATACTCATGTGAATCTGTCTCAGAAGAACTACCACCTTCCTCTTTTTCTATTTGATTGTCTTCGAGGTTAGCTGGTTCTTGTGTGGCAACTATCTCTTGCTTTATAGTAGGTTCTAGTGATTCTACTACATTGATTCTTCTAATAGGATCATCTTCTGCATCAAGAAGGTCTTTGATCTCTTTAGGAAATTTTTCATAGGGAATGAGTTTTGAGCTATTTGAATCACTATCTGATGGTTGTGTTTCTTCTTTCTTAAGAAGGGCTTCTCCTGGTGTGATCTGCTCTATGACATGAGAACAATTACCTTTGAGGTGAAAGGGTTTCTTTTTAAATCCTAAGCCAACTTTGACTTTATTTGCTCTACCGGTATGTGGGATAGGTGCCTCAAGACCTTTTCCTCTGACTCCTAGAGGTCCTTTACCTGGATATCCCATCTTAGGTATCAGTTTATCTCCTAGGCCATATGATTTAGAAGGTTCTTTTGGTACTGCTAAGTTACTAGCTTAAATATCATGGGATTTAGATTCATCTTTGTATAGCCATGCAAGCATGGCTTCATCTTCTTCAAATTCTTTCTTAGAGACTTGTTCTGCTACAAAATTCTTTTTATATGCCTCAAGAGGTTCTTTAGAGTCTAGTTTGGACTATTTCAAAGATTTCCCATAAGACTTAGGTGAGATAGGGAGAGATGTCAAAGATAAGACTGGCTCTATAGTATATTCTCCCATACTATTTTCTTTGATATGGACGTCTTTGGCAATGTCTTCCATTTTAGAAGTGGATGTTTCTTTTGTTGACTTAATGGAAGATTCTTTGTTATTGGGCACAAGTTTATCTGCACCTTCTTTCAATGTATTGCAAGTGGTAGATATGTCTATTGGAAAAGTGACCTCTACTCCTTCATTAAGGAAAGTTCAAACATTGGTGGAATGTAGAAGGAATAGCTTGCATTTCATGTATCAATGGTCTCCCTAGAAGAATGTTATAAGCCAAAGGTAGATCAAGAACTTGACATATAGTATCTCTGATAACCGGACCTGCTCTGATAGGTAAGACAATGGTGCCTTTAGAAGATCTTTCTTGTTCATCATAGGCTTTTATAGTTATTTTATTTCTAGGATCAATAGCAATTTTTGAAAATCACAATTGTGTGACCAAGTTGTAAGAACAAATGTTTAGGCCAGTGCCTCCATCTATCAACACACGTTTGACTCTACGGTTCTAGATCAAGACTTCTATATGCAAGGGCTGGTTATGTGGGTGAATCAAGGAGTTGTCATCTTCCTCTGAAAAGGAGATATATTGTGGAGATGTAAGATTTCCAACCATAGTCTGTAACCTGTCTAAATCAAGGTCATCCAGAACATTGGATCTGAGAAAAGCATTGTCTAGAATAGCTCTATGAGCTGGAGATATCCGAAGCAACTCAAATATGGAGATTTTTGCATTAGTATGTTGGAGTTGTTGAACAGTGCTATAAGATGTTGGCCTTGTATCTTTAGGATTGGAAGATTTAGAAGCAGCCTTCTATTTGGAAGCGGAAGAAAGATTGAAGGGTATCTTAGGGACATTTGATGAATCTAGGATTTGTTCGTTCAGATGTGCCTGAGCTTGTGATCGAGTAACTGCATTAACTAAAGAATGATCTCTATCTCTTCGCACAATTGTGATAACATTGCAATGCTCAGAGAGACAAGGTTCAACCATATTGATAACAACATTATTTCTAGGGTAAGCATAATTGGCCTTTGCCCCCATATTAGGCTGTGAAGATGAAACTTCTTGACCATGTTTCAGAAATGGTTCTATGAATGTTGTATGATCGTTATTGCTCTTATGATTTTCAATGGTGATGTCTCCCTTATCAATCAGATCTTGAATAGTATGTTTCAAGCATAAGCAGTTATTAGTTTTGTGACCTTTACCTCGATGGAAATCACAGAATTCATTCTCTCTCCACCATTTTGGTTTAGGATCAGGATCAGATTGTTGGATCTCAGGAAAATAGATGATGTTATTAGCCAATAGAGTTCTCATAGCTAATTCCAAAGATTCTCCAAAAGAAGTGAATGTTTGTTTATTATCAGCGGACCACTTTTTATACTTTGGCTTCTTTTGAGATGATTCAGGCACCTTTTGTTCTGAAGCTTTTATGGCTTGGGTACCAATAGTTAGATTGAAAGCTGGTGCCTTTGATGGGGCACATATAGTATCAACAACACCATCTGTGATGATGCCTTTATTCTTGTTCTAGTTTTTTTTTCTTGTCTTTAGAATTGGATCTTGATTCGTACTTGTCTTTTTGAAGTGTGATTTCTCCTTTTTTTACAAGCACTTTTTTGATTTTGATAGCATTGTCTACCATCTTATCAAAAGATGTATGATCTTGCATTTGTAGAGGATAGTTGATTTCTGGAACAAGGTTATTGATGAAGATTTTTAGTTTTTCAGTTTCTGGAATAGGCCTAGCATATAGAGAGAATTTCTTCCTCCATCTCTTGAGAAATGTCAGGAATGGTTCCCTTGGATATTGTTTGAGATTGCAGATATCAATCATGGTGACTGGATGTTGGATATTGTAGGAGTATTGCTGATAGAACAATTTGATCAACTCCTCAAAATTTTTGATAGTAGAAGGCA
Organism: Chamaecyparis obtusa; assembly: GCA_027943335.1. Taxonomy (NCBI): domain Eukaryota; kingdom Viridiplantae; phylum Streptophyta; class Pinopsida; order Cupressales; family Cupressaceae; genus Chamaecyparis; species Chamaecyparis obtusa. The sequence continues at coordinate 1,098,957 of BSBK01000897.1, read as the reverse complement.
ATATAGAGAACCAATGAATGGCCGCTTTACCTAGTGATTGAGGGAAGAGACACATCAGATAGGTTGGTTCATGCATGAACTCCATAGATTGTGTACAAAATTCCCTGACATGATCTTGAGAGTTAGAGTGTCCATCATACTTATCATACTTGGGCATCTCCACTCTTTTCGGGAATGGTGGCATGTACAAGTCTTTGTCAAATGGAAAAGGACATAGAGCCTCCATGGAGAACTCCTTGGGTTCCTTTTCTTTTTCAAGGTTGTTAAGTTTGACTTGCATGACATGCATCTATTTCATCATAGCCATGAGTAGAGTTTCTTCCTCATGCGTAATGATATCTTCAACATTAAAGTTGGGAGGAAGTTTATCTCCTTGATGAGCTAATTGTAAAAAGTATGCTTCTCTATCTTCTTGCAAGAAATGCTTCATCATTCTTTTGAAGTTATCATCATTTTGATATTGAGCAATTTCTTCAGGTGTGGGTTCCTGATCTGCACCATGTTGAGATTGAGCTCTTTGAGAGCCAAAGTTTGTCCCTATTTGAGACATGGTAGGAGTTCTCCCTAGGATAGATCGAGGAGGAGTTTGTTGATTACCCTCGTGAGTTGATGAAGGAGGAATGTAACCAGTTTTTAAATGAAAGTTACCAGGACCGTCATCTTCATAAAGACCAGAATTGTAGAGTTGCTCAAGAGTTGGACCCTTGACAGTGGTTATAGGTAAGGTATGGGATGCTTCTCTAGATTTCTTGTGAGAGGAAGCTCTAGTTTCCACCATTAACCTTGGGTGAAGCAAAAGAATAAGATGAAGACAAATAAAGAATGAATTGAATGAAGATGATCAGATGACGCAACCTTGTCAAGGTTTGATTGATTGAAGCATAGATTTGACTTGGATGAGGGATACTGTGCCCTGGATGTATGGGTAGATGCCCAAAAGATAGCAGACAAGATATCACAACACTTAGTCATTTTGAAGATTGATTGAAGATTGATAGTTATGACAAGGTTTTGACACAAGATAAAAAAAAGACTCAAATTGATTAAATAGAAGGCTAGATCAAATTCAAAAGGTCACTTTAGGAAAATAATTGGATTCTCAATAGTTTTCTACTCTGTTCCTGACACAGTGATTTGTTTGACAGATTATGGAAATAGGCTGAAAAAGTTGGATATCTAGCAATTCTAACAACTTTCTGGCAATTTTTCAAAACTTCTCAAATGACTTTTTGTAGGCTCGTACGACAATGGGTATAACATGAAATGACAATTGAAAAGCTTGTACAATAGTTAACAATAGGAAAATTGACTTTTGAAAATGACTGGCAGAAGCACTTGTACGACAATATACCAGTTACCATATGACACTCAGGGGGTTATGAAACGACTCTTTCCAAAACTCGTATGACTTTCTGACTCTCTGGGATGACTTTTGACACCAAAAAGGAATTTCACTTCAATTTTTTCAAATTTTTGGGTTTTAAGTTTCAGATCGTTTGCAAATTTCAATGTCTAGATTTGAGGATTGTAACAGATTTGTTCATTTTTAGTAACTAGATAGATAAACAAGCACGCAAAACAACAAGCAAGTGATTTCAAGCATGTCTAAAAATAATGAACAAGGGAAAAAGCAACCTTGCGCATGAAAAATCAAGTGACTTATTTGTGCTAATCCTTAGAAGCACTAATTGTGTATGTTCCAAAAAGTTTTACAATAACGCACATATTCTTAGAAAATGAAAATTTGGCTTCACTAGGGTTTTTAGTAATGGTTTGACTCTACAACTTTTATGATCCAAGAGGGTGAACTCCAATCTAGGTGCACCAGGGTTTTGACACAGTCCGAGAACTTAATCTTTAGGATCTGCTAGGGAGATCTGACAACCCAACAAGAGACCACACCTATGGAGATTTCTTCCAACAGGACATTTATATAGCAATTGTCACTACCACGACAAAAATGGCTATTACTAATTGAGGTTCCATCAACGTGGTTGACCCAATTAAGGGAATGTCCACTATGGTTAACCCTCTCTAAAGGTGACTCACAAGATATACCACATGGAGACTGACTCTAGATTCAAGGATCTGAGTTTCTGGTACTACCCAAAAAGGGAGTAGAGCATAGTCCTCTAGCCTTTTCACTTTTAACCAAGACAAAGCAGACAGATAAATCTGACATGCTAAGACTAAGATTGTCTCACAAAGATCTATGATGTCAACCACTCATGATCTATCAACCTCTCCGGAGAGAGAATGTATCAATCAAAAGCTGAAGACACACGGATCTAGTAGAATGTGAGATGCCCTCAGTATCCTCCCTACCTACAAGGGTTCCTTCGTTGAGAAGAGTTTCATTGGAAACTCACTCTCTCAAAAGCCATGAATAGTGTTCATAGGGTCTATTTACTATGTGTAACAAAGATGTTGAAAGAAAATCTATGTTCATTTTTAGAGCCCAAATGAAATGTGTGATATGGAAAAGAAAGGCACTCAAGCTAGACACACAAGATGTTCATTTTAATCCAAATCGAAATGTTATCAGCTGAGAAGGTTACCTTAATTCCTCGCAATGTGCTTAGTATATTTTTACCTATTTTTAGCAATTCTTGCACTTTTTTCCAATAAAAAATAGAGAATTTCAATTGTTAGGGTTAGCTGTTAGTCGAAATCTGAAAACCAAATCTAACAAATTGCTTGAAAAAGTGAAACAACAATTGAACCCTGGCACCGAAACTCATATGACAGTGGGTTACCTCCTAGATGACAATCTAGAAGCTCGTACAATAATGGGTATCAGATAATACGACAATCAAGCTTCCAGATGACAGTGGGTTTCTGCTTGTGCGATCCTCAATCAAATCAACTGTCATACGATAGTGGGTATCTCTTGGTACGAGTTTCTGACAAAACTCGTACAAAAATTATACAGACAAAGAATAAAAATCCTAGCTTGGAACAGAAAAAGATAAGAAAATGATAGAAATTGATAAAATTTGAAGGGAAACCCGTTTCAGGGCCCCACGGTGTGCGCCAGGAATGTGTGTGTGAATTTTGTACCTAATCTGTAGACACAACAATTCAGTAAAACATTAGAGGTTAGCTAAAATCAAAATCGTGCAATAAATGAAAAACTAAACTAACCAAGTGATTTACTACCTTCTAGTAGATGCGAGTATGTATTCTCAAATTATACCGAGATCAGTGACCTTGACGACACCTAAACGAAGGATTTGAATGCAAAATCTAGATATGGAATGAATGCAATTAATCTTTTTTGTTTTGGTTTTCCTGTGCAATTATGATAATGAAAACTTGTTATGAATCTATGCTAAAATGATCTAACAATAATATTCTAACTAATATGGATACTATGCAAAAACAATGAAAATCTCACAACAACTCTAATTCTCAAGATCGATTCTTCAGTCTCCAATTCGATAGCGTGAGTGTGCAAACTTGTCAGATTTTTTAATTATGAAGAGCTGAGGCCTTAATTTATAGAAATCTAGGGCTTTGGAGGTGTATGAAAAAAAGCCATAAATCACTCAAATAACTCAGGTTGATTTTTGAGTTATTTCTAAATAAAGGATAATTAACTAACAAAAACATGCAAAAGCAGAGTTTAACTCAAAATAGAGTTTAGATTTAATTGATAATTAATAGTTGTCTTCTTTTCTGATTGTGCATGTTTTATTTATGAATTAATTTAATAATAAAGTGATTTATTTCCAACTTAACTGATTTTGAAAAATAAAGCAATTGATTTATGGGTTAATCAATTATTTTTCAAACTTTTATTCAAAAACAATATTATTAAAAATTGACAAGTTGCTTTAATTAATTAAATAATAATTTAATCAATTATTCATAGAATTTTGGATTTATTGTCAAAATTAAATAATACAATTTAGGAATAAATAGAATTAACTTCAATTAAACAATTAAGTGGCAGAATTAAATCTTAATTAATTAAATATTTAGAATATTTGATTAATCAAACTTTAGGATAAATTGGATTTATCGCCAAATAATCATTAAATTAAAGATAATTATGATAAATAGAAATATTGCTAAGAATATTCCCCGATGTAGAATTTATGATAATCAATTAGGATTCGATGATGTTCAGAGGTGCCTTAGGTTAGGACTTTGATATTGATTTCGTTCGAATTGTCGATGTATGAGGTTAATGAACCTATAGCCCATTTTTGGGGTATTACACTAAGAACCCTATATTACATTCTAAGACAAAACATATAGAGATTAAGTATCATGTTGTAAGAGAGAAAGTTGCTGAGAAAGAAGTCAGACTTGAGTACATAAGTACAAAGGAGCAGTTAGCAGATATATTTACAAAGCCTTTGCCTAAGGATACATTTGAGTATCTGAGAGGTATGCTTTGGGTTATGCCCCAGCCTACTTTTGAGAAGTGATGCAATTGGTTGCATCCGTCCAGTGGTATATAAGTTTTATCTTTCTTCTGGACTGGATGTTGGTAATTCCTCTATGGGGGAGTATGTGTATCTGTGCTGAGTCATGAGGACTCTAGTGAATGTATTTTCTGAATAGTGTCTTTTGACATTGGAGCTGTTGTTGACATAATGATGAGATTTCTGTCATTGATGTCAAAGGGGAAGAAGTGTACATGAAAAAAAACTATTTATACTATCTGAACAGGAAAACGAAGCAAGATTTGATTGATGAAGAGGACTTGAAGTAACAGTATTGCAGTATTGGATTTTTGGAACATTGGATGTTTTTTCATCTATGTTGTCATCAATGCCAATGGGGGCAATTGTTAGGAATGAATGCTAAATGTTTGGCAGCCAGTCTGCAGTAGTTGTTGTTGCATTCATGACTATGATTGTCATTGATGTCAACACAGTGATTTACCGGAGACTTGCAGAGAAGCAGACAATATTTGGATTAGCGCACATGGGATATTGTAGTTGGAGCTATGCAATGTTGAGGATATACTCATTGATATGTTATATGTTTATGGTTAAGAGCATAGACAATAATTCATTTATTCATTAAAGTTATGAGCATTTTGGTGGAAATAGTATTCAAGCAGTGTTCCTGAGTAGCGATTTGTGGAAATCGGATAATATCTCCTAATCGGGATGGAATCTGGTTTTGCATAGTTAAAGGGAAGTTGAAGACACATTGATAGTGACGTGGATGACAGTGCAAACTTTGAGGTCGCACGAGTGAAAAATTATTGTAGTTGGAAGCCGATAGTTTTGTGTAATTTTGATGTAGCGTGTGGAAACTTTTATTTTGGAATTGTATGCCGACTCATTTGTAATTACTTGAGTGTGGTATAAAGGACGGAATTTTTTTCCTTGTTGTAGAATGGTTGTAATGGTTGCATGTGTTGATGTACACATGAAGTGAAGAAAAGAGCTAATTGTGAAAGCGGAGTTGTGAAGGAAGACATGTGAGGTACAAAGATTTGAAATTGAGATCTAGTGTAGCAGAGAGTGTGGTTTGGTATAGTAAGGAAGGAGGTAACATATTTTCTATTATTATGTTAAGTAATACAAAGACCAGTTAGACAGTGTGTTAAGTGATCTCACCCTCAAGTTGTTTGGGCGGTGGGTCCTTCTGTCTTCCATAACTCTTAACAGGGTTAGAATCTTTTAACATGGATTCAAAATCTCCTAATAGGGATTCATATGTACTAAACGTATTTCATAAGAGTCCTAACACAGTCCATCTTTTCACAAGGAATATTCATATTAGTGCATCTTTTGTGGGCATCATTCCCACCAGGGTTTACTCTTTGATCAGGAGGTTCCCCAGTCAACATATCTTGTGTCATTGTGTTATTGTGTATGAATATCTTTCTATGGTTGGTAATTATATTGCTTACATGGTTTAATGTTGTTGAAGTTGATAAAAGTTATAATCATCTAATAACTGATTCACCCCCCCCCCTCTCAGTTATCTTGTTGGACTTTACTTTCTAACAACCCTATAAGATTCTCCCTCTTTAGGTTTAGGAATGGAATCCCAAACACCAACCTTGATAGAAGAAGGAATTTTCAGATGTGAAGCATTAAGTTTGAAATGCATCTTGTAGATCAATTATTTATCTTCCTCCTTCAGATACATGTATGATGGGGATGTGATCAGAAAATAAAGAACAAAGCAATCCACTTTAACCCAACACCCATTGGAAACTTGAGATAATCATAGATTGGGAGAGATATAAAATCTATCAAGCCTACTAAGTTTCTTATTATCTCTCAATCTAAAATGAGACCAAGTAAACCAATTATTGTTCTAGCTAGAAAGTCTTTTATAAACAGGGTTAACAACCCATAGAGAATTCAGACAAAATAGTCATTTAATGATATCATATTTCCACAATCCACAAATATTATTGTAAATACTTCTGGGTAGATTGTGTTGCAATTTTTTTTGTCAATATCTTTGATTAGACTCTGCGATCCATCATTGGGATGATATAAGAGATCTCAAGGAGATTAAACAATATGATCTAAAACGTTGATGAAAAAGCTCCAACATAGTTTAACAAGAACTGTTTGCAAGAATAGTCATTTATTAAAATTTTCATTGCTCAATTTAGCACCATTATGTCAACTACAATTAGTAAGTTATTCCACCATACTACAATTGCCTCTAATAGCCCAATCATCTTGAAGAAATTTTTTTGTCATCCACCCATAATTCAAATCTCACTTTAACAATATTAGGAACATAAACTAAACAAAAATCAATAGGTTGTCTTTTGATAAAAGAGAAGACCCATATACAACTATATGATGTGTTGTCCCCTTTATCAATGATTTGTTGCTAATCTTTTCTTAATATTTCCCTTACATTAGAAAAAAATTAATTTAAAATATGCAAATGTGATCTTGTTCAAAATAAAAAATATGCTACCACAGTGAGACAAACACACATTTATATTATAAATAAATCTTAATGTAATTGACCTATGAGGAATGTCTCCCATCAAAATCTATTTGTGTTCACTACATGAGAAATAAATTCCACAAATATCATGACATGTTTTTTATATTTAAAGCAAGAAAAACCAGGGTGTTGTCCCTTTACAAAGAAGCCCAAAGGGCAAATAGTCAACAAGAATGATAGTAACAACAAGTTAACAACACAATACCAAGACACTAGCAATATAAAAAACAACCAAACAAAACTATCTGCAACATCATCAAAATAACCATAGTTTGAAGAGTACTTATCCAACAAACCATCTATAATACCATGTCTTTTAAAAAGGCCACCTAGGGCCATCCCTAGCAAAAACCACAACGAAACTACTTGGAGTTTGAGAGCCAAAAACATAAATAACTTTAAAAGTCTTAACATAATGCTGAGTATGACCATTAACAACAGAAATCTAAAAAACACAAGGAACCCCGTCCCTATCAAGCTCCTCTGAATTCACACCCCACTTGTTGTAGCACATTAGACCCGTCCTCTGTCAGAAACTTGAACAACTCCTTGTAATTGTCATCGACATTCTCATTCTCATCAACACCAAGAACCTTCTTATGTAAGAGACACAAAGAAGTGATGAAGCTAGCATTACTCGCAGGCTAAACCTGAAAATGCTACCAATTTTCCTTTCAAGCTCAACCACCCTAACCTTTTCCAGTTCATATGCCCTTGTCTTGCAATTAAACAAATCCCTATCATGTCTTTTTGAAATATTCAAGACTAGCCAAGTTATTGAGAGAGGAGGGGTGAATCAGTAACTTCAAAACTTTTTACAAATTTCAGATCTTAACCTTATTCCAAATAACATTTAGATCAATAAGCTAACTGCATGCATGAGTAACAGAAAGAATGAAACATTCATAACACTTTGAACATAGAGATTTGGTGACCCAGAAACCTTCCAAATAGAGAGTAAAACTGGGGTGGGGATGATTCCCACAAAACTTCAATACTGCAGTATAAAGTTTGTCGGTTAAGGCTTACAATGATCACTTCTGATGATCTGCCCTGTTAGGAGCAATTAGGACTGCTAGGTCCACCTTGTTAGAGGATTTACAAACATACAATGAAGTATGCACTCAGTTAAGACATTTTACAAAAGACTGTTAAGTCTACCCTGTTAAAGGATTTTAGGTTGATTCACCTGTTAGGATGAAACAGTAGATCTCTTACTTGCAACTGTACTTTCTGATTGAGATTCTTTGATGTACTGATCACCTTCTATGATAGATATGTCTCTGCTGCTCCTTATACTGTTGTAGCCCTTTGTAATTCGCTTATCTCTACCTTTATTGCATCTTCGCATATGCACATATTCTTTACACTTCTCGCTTATTCACACTTTGGATATGATACAAAACATTGTTTATATATCAATCCAAAACAATTACAAAATAATTACAAAGTCGGCTCTTAAACAAGCTAACACAAATATTACTGAGTCGGCCCAAATATAGTTACAAAGTTCCTGCAAACTAACTTGGTGACTTTATGATACTTGGCATCCACTACAATACTCAGCATCGTCATGCTCTCGGTAGGAGTGGAGGCTCGGTCCATACTAACCACTCGGTATATACTGGAGACTTGGTAGATATAGTGTTACTCGATAGAAATTGAATTCCCTATTTACCGTGTTGGCACTTGGTAAACACTGTTCATCTCGTCACTCGGTAATGATAACTTGGTAAGCACTGCGAAGCTCGGTCTGCTTGGTAAACACACAGAGTCTGAATAAGTGTTGTCACTAATAACAAACATACTTAATGCCAACAATCTCCCCCTTTGGCATTAGTGACAAAAACACTTATTGCCCAAAACTTATATACAAAAGTCATGCTGAACTTGTTTTTTGATTTATCAAAAATTTATCTTTGTCATACTGTTGTATATACATTTTATGTCTCCCCTATACAGTATACATATATACAAATATCTTGTATCTACTATATCTCCATATCTCTTCATATATCTCCCCTTATATTCTTTGTCCCCCTTTTTGACAATAATGCCAAAGGTGTATATACAAATATTTTACACAGAGATGCCAAAGTGTGAGAGAAAATCAGAATGTTCCTTGCCAATTAGTGCCAGAGTTCTATCCCAATTCTCTTGCAGAATCTTGCATGTATGGAGTGCAACTTGGACTTCTGCAGAGAGTTCAATTATATGATCTGCAATTGAAAACTGATTGTCATGGATCAATGTTTTTGAGTGTGCAATATGCTTCTGCATTGTATCCATGATGGGAAGGATCATGTTCTGAATATCTATTAATGTTGACCTGATCCTTGCATCTTCTCTCAATAACTCTGACTGCTTATCAGATAGGAATCTGACTATCATATGATGTGCAGAGCTTGAACTAGGTTCAAGTTGCAACTTCTGTGCATTGATCTTCAGATCCTCATCAATCTTATTTATTTTTTCTTTAATCTCCTTTGAGAACTCGGCAACATTACATACTTTGACAAAAAATGATGTTACCTTGGAATAGGAGGACTCAATGCTAGTCAAAACTGAAGATAACCCTGCCTGATTGATAGCTATTCGCTGAGCAGTACACTCAAGTACTTTATTGTCAAACTTCTTCTTAGCCTTCTCAAGCAACTTATCTGATCCAGAAGAATCCTCATTGAACTTGTTTACTGCCTCTGCCAACTGTAACAAAATGTGTTGAGAGGAATCAACTTCAACACCTATTGCTTCTGTCAAAATATTCTTGACATCCTCAATGATCTTATATTCCTTATCTCTTTCTTCTTTTAGTTTCTTCTGCTTTGCTTTCTTCTGGAGGGGTTCACCAACTGTTTGCATTTGGTCTGCTGAAAGATTTGCAAAATCTAATTATGGAATTTCTATCTCCTCATCTAAATCTATATCTTCTACTACACTCTTACTCAAGGATCTTATACTCGGTTGAGCCTTAGGTTCAACTGTCAATGTACTTAATGCCTTTGTAGTAGAAATTATTGTAGACACAGTAGGACTTGCAGTGAAAAATGATAAACTTCCAACTGATGGAATGCTAATTGGGATAATTGATAAACCCAAAACTGAAGTATTTACAATTGTAGAATCTGAAGTACTTACTGAGGTATCCAAAACTGAAGTACTTGCTGCTGAAAAACTCAAAACTGAAGAAGGTACTGAAGATGATGTTGGAAACTACAACTCGATGGAAGAAGGAGGCTGAAGCTCGGTAGATGAAGTGGTAGCCACTTCTGTCATTGATACATTGAGCTGTGCTAGTTATGATTGGACATTTGATGCATCTGTAGGTGTTGTCACAATCACACTTGAAGTTATCTCCGAGCTAGATGTAGCAACTTTTGCTGGAGAGTTTGATTCTGGATTTCATTGTTCTTTCCACCTATTTCATCTTTCATCTTGTTTCTTTGTTTTGGGCAATAAGTGTTTTTGTCACTAATGCCAAAGGGGGAGATTGTTGGCATTGAGTATGTTTGTCATTAGTGACAACACATGTCATGTTGACTAAATGCTCAGTCTTATAGTAAAAGCTAAAAGGAGATTCCAATTTGGTATTTGATTAAAAAAATAAAAAATAAAATAATCCACAAAAAGGCAGCAGCCAATTATTTGGACTAAATTATTCGAAGCTTACATCTCAAGGAAAAGAGATTCCATTAGAGGGTCGGGCAACAAAGCATAACCCTAAGGTCCCGTTTGTTTGTCAGAAGATGACAGGAATATGAGGATGATAACCCGATTTTGATCCATATCCATTGTTTGGAACCCTTAAAGTCAAAATCGGGTTATCATCTCAAAACCTGAATATGGGTCGAAAATGAGAATATGCATCTTCCAGCCAAAGAGGTGGAATATGTTTTGATAACCTGATTTTGACCGATTATAAACCCAATTTGATTCTCAGTCAGGTCCGCGTCTTCCGAATATGTTTGAATGAAAACCCTTCTGCCATCGATTTTCATTTTTGTTGCAGAGCTGCAAAGCCGTTGACCAAGAAACAAAATGCATCTGAAAGAAAACGGAGGGGCAAAATCCAAAAAATGCAGGATGTGTAGTGCAATGCTGAATCCAAGGCGGAACATGTTGCTTTCTTCTCAAATTTTTAATGGAACGCTGGAAAGAAATAGCCGTTGGACAGCCTTGGAAGGTCAATAGGCAACTCAGAAAAAGTGGCCGAAAAGAGCATCCAGCGGATCATGAAAGAGGGAGCCAAGGACTCGACCTCAGACCTCCCTGTGTTTCTTTCGGCATTCACTTGCGATTTCATCTTCGGCCATGCTTTCCCATCGTATTCCTCACATTCTCAATTATTCTTATTCTACCCATAACTCTTGTTTGTTTGCGGAATTGGAATTTGAGTCAAAACCTGATTATCTCAAAATCAACCAAACAGTCCAAAACATATTTTGAATATTCAAAATCGGAATATCAAAACCTTATTATGAGATAATCAGGTTTTAGGCCAAATTCCAATTCCACAAACAAACGGGGCCTAACTACTTTTGCTTATACAATTATAAAGCATAATATTCCCGCCCACTCAAATCAAAATCAAAATCAAGCTCTGAAGATGTCCCCTGCTGTCTCTTCACCTTTGCCCTGCTTCATCTCTAAGTTTCCCGCACAATAAATTCTGCCATTTGTAGCATCTCAGCATATGATCTGTTGATCTTCTCTGTTATTAGTTCTGGTGGAAGTGTGAAGGTATTAATCAAAGAAACAATGTCTTCTGATTGGGGGCCAGTCATAGTTGGGGTTCTGTAGTTCTTACTGTTGTCTCCAGGGCTTCTGTTTCAGCTTCCAGGGAACAAAAGAACCATAGATATAAGTGGCTTCGGAACCAACGGCAGATCGATTCTGGTTCATTCCATCATATATTTTGGCCTTATAACTTTGTTTGTCCTTGTTATACAAATGCATGTATATGCTGGTTGATCATCAAAGTTCTCTACAGCTTCTTCAACATTGGTAGGGTTTTAATCTTTTGTTTTTAAAACTAGTTCCTATGACTTTTGTGTATTTTTTTGTTGTTGTGAAGACAATATTAATGGCGAGCAGTGATTTTGTTTAAGGATATGTTGTTATCGATTTTGTAATCTACAAGTTTTTAAAAACTTGATGATGGATTTGCATTGGTCTGAGCACTGTACTCATTGTTACAGCAACTTCTGAGATATCAATATGATTTTATTTTCTGCAAATCATCTTTGCAGTACTTGTGGATATGAATGTCACTGCTGATATCATTAATTTTCATGGCATTAGGACTCTTTTTCTTTTGCGATCAGAATCTTTCAAATGAACCTATCTCTGCATAACTCAAACTTCAGGGTTTGGTTCATGTATGGCATTAGGGTTTTCAAATTGGCCCCTATTTTGTCACACAGTTTTTAAGGGGACAGTCTAGGGCTTCTTGTATTGGATAAGTTCTGAGTTTATAACGTGTTAAATGCTTTAATAATGGTTTATATCTTACCAAAGTTTGAATAGGTTGTGGCCTAAGATAAAATTTGTTACTGACTAATGACCATAATAATTATCTTCATAATGTAAATTTTGAGTTTATTTATCGATTATGTTGTTTATGCACCTGAAGGCTATGAGAAAAATAATTTATTTAATTACTTATTATGCTGGTTAATTATTTGAAAGTAACCACTTATAGTTTATAAAAAATGTTTGAGGTTCAAATTTTTATTTTAGGATTTCTTTAAAAAAATAAGATGTAAGGAGTTATGTTGTTATTATTAAATTATTGGTGTGGATTTGTGTAATATTTTGTAATGTTATTTTATTAGGCTTGTACATATAAGGATTCAAAATGAATGTTGCTTAAAGTTTATATTTAAGTTGAATTTTAAAGTTTATGGTATTTTGTAATGTTATTTTATTGGGCTTGCACATATAAGGATTCAAAATGAATGTTGCTTAAAGTTTATATTTAAGTTGAATTCTAAAGTTTATGAATTTACATTAATTTACACTTGAACTTGCTTCAAGTAAATTATGTAATTGATAGGGTATTTGATATGATTGGTTGGAATGTGGATGCTCTTGCACACAAGGTAATGAATGAATGAAATGGATGTGTATGCCTTAGTTTATATTTTGGGGGGGATTTCTCAAGAATTGAGGAGAGAATGGATGGTTATGATAGAGGTTGTTGGAATGTGAAGGACTATGATGCGTTCCTAAGTCTAATCCATGTTGTCAAATTTGGTGAATTTAAAAATGGTGATCAAAATAGGACATGCTTGCATTCCCAAATCTAATCCATATAGTTCATCTCTTGGCTTAAAAAGGGTCATCAAGTGATTTTGGATAGATCTTGTATAGTTTCATGGAATTTGCATATCTAAATCTAATCCATATGGCTCATCTCTTGGCTTAAAAGGGGTCATAGTATGATTTTGGATAGATCTAAATTTGGTGAATTTAAAAATGGTGATCAAAATAGGACATGCTTGCATTCCCAAATCTAATCCATATAGTTCATCTCTTGGCTTAAAAAGGGTCATCAAGTGATTTTGGATAGATCTTGTCTAGTTTGATGCAATTTGCATATCTAAATCTAATCCATATGGCTCATCTCTTGGCTTAAAAGGGGTCATAGTGTGATTTTGGATAGATCTTGTCTAGTTATATTCAAAATTGGCCTTTATGTAGATGTTCTCTATGATGAGACACCAATGAATGTATGACATCCCTTGATGGGTAGACTTTGACAATATGACCAGAACCAATCCATCATTGTAGAGAACATTTTATGGAGCTAGGTGTGAACGAAGGAAAACAGTTTTGAAACTATGGAAGATAAAAGATGCATTTGGTATGTTACCATTGTACATTGTATTGTAGATAAATAGAATTGCAAATAATGAAAGGAAACAATTTTTTTAGTTTATGTGCCCAAGAGAAGCAAATGAGCCTAGTTCTAACATCCACAAAGTTGCAAAAGTTGTTGAAATAATTTGCCAATTGGTTTGCCTCCTTTAAGAGACATTAGACACCATATTGATTTGGTGATAGGATCAAAGCTCCCTATTTAAGCAACATGTTGACTGTCTCCAAAATCAATTGAAGAGATGAGAGGAAATTTGTTGAGTTGATAGAAAATGGGTTTGTAAGGGACAAAATGCACTCTTGTGCCACACCAGCTTTACTCTCACCCAAAAAATGGAGGCAAATAGAGAGTGTTTGTAGAACCTAGAACTATCAATAAGATCTCAATAAAGTATCGTTACCCTCTTCCTAGAATGGATGATATACTAAATTATTTGGAAAGTGGTAGAATTTTTTCCAAGGCGGATTTAAGAAGTGGGTATCATCAAATTCAAAACCAAGGAGATGAATAGAAGATATCATCCAAAACAAGGATAGTTTATAAAAAGGGTTTATGACGCCTTTTAAAATGTTTAAACCTCCTCTTGCTTTCATGTGCACGTTGAAACAAGTATTCAAACTCTACATTGGAAGGATTTTTATAATTTAGTATGAGTATATTTTAATTCTTCAACAAGAGCTTGGAAGAACATGTGAAGCACCTATTTATGGAAACCCAACAACCTGGTTGGTTCTCTTTTGTTGCAGTCTAAACAAGCTCAACATCTTTCTTTTATTAACACTCAGTCTCGTTTGAGGTGGGTGTTGACTAATATCTATGCTCCTAATTCTTTGAATGCTAGAAGAACTTTCTTGTTGGGTACTCTGCAAGCCCCCTCTACCTTCTCTAATGATCAATGAGGATGGTTATGGGAGACTTTATTTCTCCTCTCTTCCCTTCAAAGAAACAAGGGGGCACTTCTGGCTTCTCTGACTTGATGCAAGACTTGCATGACTTCCTGATCGGTGGAGGTCTCCTTGACCTTGACCTTCAAGGAAATAATTTTACTTGGTCTAACATGAGGACTGGGGACCATATCATTCAAGTTTGATTGGATCGTTGTCTTATGTCTGCGGACTAGGACATTTATGATGATTTCTATTTATCCTCCCATTTCTGATATGGTTCTGAGCATCATCCTATTCTTATGAAATGGGATCCTAAATTGTTAAGGAATTGTACCCATTCCGGTTTGAGAAAATGTGAACTTATAACTCGAAATTGAAATCTCTGTTGAAAAATTGGTGGCAAGTTAGAGTTAATGGTACTAACATGTATAGACTGGTGCACAAATTGAATTTTTTAAGGTTCAATTTGAAGCATTGGAATAAATTCAATTTTGGGAACATCTTCTCGCAAAAATCTCAAGCCAAAGCTAAGCTTGAAGAATTCCATCAGCCTGCCTTGAAACACAAGAAGGGGAATTCTACAAGGGAATTGATCAACCCCACAAGGGTTTCCTTGATCTCGTCTGAAGACATAGGGAATGAAGCAGTCAGTTACTTCTCTTCTCTTCTCAATCATGTTCCTTTGGTAGATCAAAATTCCTTGGAGGTGTGTGACTCCTTGCTGGAATGTGTTTTAAATGTCATCTCCCATGGGGATGCCCGTGCTCTGGAACACCTTGTCACCCTGGAGGAAGTGAAGCAAGTAACCTTTTCCTCGAGTCCCTAAAAATCCCCAAGCCCGGATGGATTTCCTCCCCTCTACTTTTAGAAATTTTGGGATAGTGTTGGGCTAGACTTATTCTAGGCCGCTAAAGAATTCTTTTCTTTTAGTGCAATTCTAAAAGAGTTGAATAATACTTTCATTGTCCTCATTCCTAAGGTGGTGAGGGATAATAAATTAATTGATTTCAGGCCTATTAGCCTCTGTAACATAGTCTATAAATTATGTCCAAATTGATTTTTAATCATATCAATCCCTACCTTAACAAGCTAGCTCATCCCCATTAGAAAGGCTTTGTCCTGGGAGGTAATCACTGATGCCATTCTTACTGTTCATGATGCACTTCATTCCATGCAGAAAAGTAAAAAGGAGAGTATGATTCTGAAACTTTATATTTCTAAAGCTTATGACTTAGTCTCATGGAATTTTCTTACGGCTATTCTCAGAAAAGTTGGCTTTCATGGCAAGATTTTGACTCTTATTGAGTGTTGTTTCCACACTCCTAAATATTTGGTGCTTATCAATGACTCCTCGAAAGGATACTTTTCAGCTTTTGGAGGTCTTCATTAAGGTGGCCCTCTCTCACCCTACCTCTTTATTATTTCAGTTGATGCTCTTAGTAGGAGTCTCTCTAGGTTGATCGAGTCTAGTCCTCTTGTGGGTTTCAAGTTGTCCTCGGCCCCAATAGTGCTTTCTCATCAACAATTTGTTGTTGATACTGTATTTATGGGGGAGGTCACTATCACAAAGGCCCACTATTGGAAAAAGTTGCTCTAAAATTATTCCCTCGTGTCTGGTCAAAGGATTAACCTTCATAAAAGTGGCTTATATTTTTTCAACACCTTGAGGCACCTTTAGATTAAAATTGCATCCATCATGGACTGTTAGATCCTTGTTTTGCCTTCAAAGTACCTTGGAATGCCACTATCTATGGGAAAAGTTGATAATTTAGTTTGGGCTGGTCTTCTTGAACGTGTGCAACTTAAGTTGGCCCCGTGGAAATGAGCTCTCCTTAGCAATGTTCGTAAACTCCAGATGCTCATGTCTGTCATTCAAAGTACCTCTATCTATGTTATGTTGCTCTTCCATATGCTGATTGCTTGGACTGAAAAATTGGATGCTATCAAGAGGAGGTTTCTTTGGTTTGGGGTCAAAGAAAAAAAGAGACGTTCTTTGGTTGAATGGGGAAAAGTATTCTCCCCAAATAAAAATGGGGGCCTCAATGTCTGTGATTCTCATCTTTTGAATATGGCCCTTCTCTCCAAGTTCAACTGGAACCCCATGAACTCTTCTACAGATTGGGTTGATATTATGAGAGAAAAGTATCTACAGAATGGAGCTGGTCATAGCTTTATGGACCATCAACTACCTGTTGGCTCCAACATTTGGAACAATCTAGCTAAAACCATTCCCACTCTTCTTCAAGGTTGTCTCTAGTTGATTGGTGATGGGAATACTATAAAATTTTGGAAGGACCCTTGGATCTGTCAACTCCCTTTGGATTACCACCCCCTTTTTCCTGCTTCAGAAATCTACTGTATAGAGTGGCTAGGCACTCATGTTAGTGATTATTGGGATCTCTTTGTTTCTCCCCCGAAGTGGAAGATTGATCCTAGGTGGTTTGAAGGGCTTCTTCATGGTGTTGCTATGCAATTACTTCAACTTATGAACTGCAAGAGATTCTACAGAACATATGAACCAGACCAATTAATTTGGAACAAAAATTCAGTTGGGGTTTACTCTGTCAAGTTGGGCTTTGCCCTTCTCTCCCCCAATTGGTTCCATTTGTTCGATTGGTTGAATATGTGGACCCTCAAGGTGATGTCGAATGTTAGGTTCTTTTGGTGGACGGTCTGTCATGGAAAGATTCTCATGCTAGACAATCTCTAGAAGAAAGGCATTCAACTTGTCAAGCATTTTCCGTTATGTAAAAACCATGAGGAAACTGTTAGAGTAAAGAATCAATTTAATTTCATTGATTAAATTAACTTTGCTACCTCTAAAGATTTTACTTTATGCACTTGCATTAGTCATTTAATAATTAAATCTAATTATTAAATGCCTATTTACCTATTGGGTATGTGCAGGATCATGAGGGGCCAAACTATGCCCTTAAGTGGCAATGAAAAATCAGACAATCAGGATTAGTCAACTTGGCGTGAAAAAATGAACTAGTTATCAACCTAATATCAAAAAGTTGTAAGAATATAATTTGTAGGAAAGTGAATGTAGTTTCTAAACTACTAAGCCTTTTCTGGAAAAAAACTAATATGATTGGTAAAAAGTATAGATTGCAATGCACCACTACAAACATTTCAGAAAAAAAATAAGAAGTACGTGTATGTCTGACCACCCTAATCAAAAGCAAATGATAATATTTTTTTATAATATTCTATATATAAGTAGCTGACTCATGTCCGGATGTGACGCATATTTTTTGGTATTTTTATTCCAAACAGATAATTAATTATGATTTTTTTGCTACAACGCTTTCAGAATTTAAAAACTCTTATGTCTGACCACCTTAACTCATTGAAAACTTATCATAATTCAATTTTTAAAATTTTTTTCTTATACTAGATGAAGCATAGAATGTAACGCATCTTTCGGATTTCAAAAATGTTATACCATTTGAAAGATATAGTCATTTTTCAATCAGTATCTAAATCAGCACTTTAGAGGTAGCTCGATTAGAAAATAACTAATAATTACTTAACGAATTCAAAATTTGATAGCAATTATATCGATAGAAAGCTGATAATCTCCTTAAGATACCCTTTTCGTTTTATCAAATTTGGGTGAAAAAAAAGTCGTCAGCTACATGGTCGAAGTCTGGAACTGAGAGAAACAGAAGAAAAAAATGTTTTTGTGACACTTGAAGAGTTGACCAGGTAGGTTTGGTGCATAGACCAATACCGAACCTAATTGGGTACCTGATATTTTCAAGTACCCGAATTTGGCGGTAGAATTTCAAATTTTTGCTTTGCCTCCACTTTCTCTAATTTCTAATTTTGAAATTTGGTTCCACTTTATCAATTATAGTTATATAATTGATAGTTATATATTTGATATATATTTGATAGTTATTAGTTATATATTAAATATTATATAATATCAATTATATATTAATTGTTATATATTAGTTATATATTAAATATTATATAATATGAATTATATATTAAATGTTATATTTAATATTATTTAATATATATTAATATTAAAAACTATATATTAGATTATATATTAGATTATATATTATATATTATATATTAAATATTATATAATATACATTTTACATTTTAAATATTATTTAATATGATTCAGAGCACGAGGATGAGTCCCTACAGTGGCATAGTAGTGCCTTTTACAGGTGCCCAAAACCCTAGCTACGTAGAAATGGAGGCTTTGAAGAATAGTTCACTGGAGGCAAATTATAGAAGCAGAGGGCAAGAGAATCACTCTGTTTCCACCACTTGTGGCTATGAAATGGTAGCTTTCCCTGCTTTTTCAACCGAAATGCTAAATTGTAAAGGTTCTCGAAATAGATTCTATTCATGCCAGACAATTGTACCATGCCTATTGATAATCCAGTAGCTGAACAAAGTCATTGGGAGGTTAAACAAGAACAATCAGATGGATCTTTGAACTGGTCGAAGATTATGGAGAGTGGGGAAGGGTTTGGTAAAAATGAGCAGTTGTACTAGAAATGATGCACGTGCCATAGAACTGACCGCATTAATAAATTTAAAGAAGAGATCAGTGGCGACACGACATTATGAGGAAAGCCTTGCCGTTTCGATGGTGCCCCCCCCCCCCCCCCCCCCCCCGTGATATTATGAAGAATGTCTTACCGCTTCAATGCCAGCACCACCTCTATCTCAGACTTTTGCCATTGCTTCTCATCAGTACTCTGAAATATGGCAGGGATTGCGGGCACATTATCACCCCTAGGGATTGGGATTGAGATATCACACTTTAGGACCCCTAGGGAGTCCCCATGACCCCTTATGACACATTGGAATGCTCAAATGTGTCTTAAGAGGTCTTAGGACCCCTTCAAACACACTTGAACATTCTAATGTGTCAAAAGGGGTCATTGGGACTCCCTAGGGGTTCTATTATGTCTTATCACACATTAGGACCCCTAGGGAGTCCCCATGACTGCTTTTGACACATTGGAATGCTCAAGTGTGTCTTAAGGGGTCCTACGACCCCTGAAGACACACTTGAGCATTCCAATGTGTCAAAAGGGGTCATGGGGACTCCCTAGGGGTCCTAGTATGCCTTATCATGCGTTAAGATCCATAGGGAGTCCCCATGACCCCTTATGACACATTGGAACACTCAAGTGTGTCTTAAGGGGTCCTACGACCCTTTAAGACACACTTGAGTGTTCCAATGTGTCAAAAGGGGTCATTGGGACTCCTTAGGGGTCCTAGTATTCCTTATCACGCGTTAGGACCCCTAGAGAGTCCTCATGACCCCTTTTGACACATTGGAATGCTCAAGTGTGTCTTAAAGGGTCCTACGACCCCTTAAGACACACTTGAGCATTCCAATGTGTCAAAAGGGGTCATTGGGACTCCCTAGGGGTCCTAGTATGCCTTATCACGCGTTAGGACCCCTAGAGAGTCCTCATGACCCCTTTTGACACATTGGAATGCTCAAGTGTGTCTTAAAGGGTTCTACAACTCCTTAAGACACACTTGAGCATTCCAATGTGTCAAAAGGGGTCATTGGGACTCCCTAGGGGTCCCAGTATGCCTTATCACGTGTTAGAATCCATAGAGAGTCTCTATGAACCCTTTTGACACATTGCAATGATGTAGTGTGTCTTAAGGGGTCTTAGGACCCCTTAAGACACAATTGAGCATTCCAATGTGTCAAAAGGTATCATGGGAACACCCTAGGTGTTCTAATGCATGATAAGGCATACTAGGACCCCTAGGTAGTCCCCATGACCCCTTTTGACACATTAGAATGTTCAAGTGTGTCTTAAGGGGTATTAGGACCCCTTAAGACACACTTGAGCATTCTAATGCATCAAAAGGGGTCATGGGGACTCCCTAGGTGTCCTAATGCGCCTTATCACGCATTAGGACATCCAGGGAGTCCCCATGACCCCTTTTGACGCATTAGAACACTCAAGTGTGTCTTAAGGGGTCCTAATACCCTTTAAGACACACTTGAACATACCAATGTGTCAAAAGGGGTCATGGAGACTCTCTAGGGGTCCTAACATGTGATAAGGCGTACTAGGACCCCTAGGGAGTCCCCATGACCCCTTTTGACACATTAGAATGGTCAAGTGTGTCTTAAGGGATCTTAATACCACTTAAGACACACTTGAGCATTCTAATGTGTCAAAAGGGGTTCTGGGGACTCCCTAGGGGTACTAGTACACCTTATCATGCATTAGGGCACCTAGAGAGTCCCCAGGTATGTGCAGGATCATGAGGGGCCAAACTATGCCCTTAAGTGGCAATGAAAAATCAGACAATCAGGATTAGTCAACTTGGTGTGAAAAAATGAACTAGTTATCAACCTAATATCAAAAAGTTGTAACAATATAATTTGTGGGAAATTGAATGTAGTTTCTAAACTACTAAGCCTTTTTTGAAAAAAAATTAATATGATTGGTAAAAAGTATAGATTGTAATGCAGCACTACAAACATTTCAACAAAAAAATAAGAAGTACGTGTATGTCTAACCACCCTAATCAAAAGAAAATGATAATATTTTTTTATAATATTCTATATATAAGAGGTTGACTCATGCCCGGATGTGATGCATATTTTTTGGTATTTTTATTCCAAACAGATAATTAATTATGATTTTTTTGCTACAGCGCTTTTAGAATTTAAAAACTCTCGTGTCTGACCACCTTAACTCATTGAAAACTTATCATAATTCAATGTTTTTTAATTTTTTCTTATACTAGATGAAGCATAGAATGTGACGCATCTTTCGGATTTCAAAAATGTTATACGGTTTGAAAGTTATAGCTATTTTCCCATCAGTATGTCGATCGGGACTTTAGACGTAAGCGAACTAGAAAATAACTAATAAATACTTAACGAATTCAAAATTTGATAGCAATTATATCGATGGAAAGTTGACAATCATCTGAAGAAACCCTTTTTGTTTTATCGAAATCGGGTGGAAAAAAAGTCATCAACCTAATGGTTGAAGTGTTGACATAAGAAAAACAGAGAAAAAACATATTTTTTGCACACGTTCAGCATTGACCATGGAGCTTTGGTTTCCAAAGCTATTACCCGATTTTGCTTTAATTTCAAATTTGAAAAGTTTCCCCCTCCCACTCTTTTTTTATTTCCCTTTAATGTTGATGTTTTTTTCTTTCACCCTGACAATGAATAATTTATATATTTTATATTTAGGTTTTATATTTTATATTATATAGTATATATATTATATATTATTTATTTATATTATATATTCGATAATATCAATTTAAACGGCCTAAGTATATAGTCTGTTCAGATTTATATTAAATGCAATATTTTTATATTATAATATAAATGTTACATAATATATATATGTATATATTATAAATTATATATTAAATATTGTTGTGTATATAATATAATAAAATATAATATAATGTCTAATATATATAATATATAAAATGAATAGGACATTAATATATTGTATATTTGATAATATATATTAAATGTAATATCTAATATATCTTATAATATATATATATATTATATATTTAGTCTATTAAATATTCTATTTTTTCAAATATTTTATATATTATTTTAATATTTAATTAAGTTATAACAGATCCTCTCATGAGACAACAGGTCGAATCGGGGTTGCTAGACGTCTTAAGGGGTAATTAGGGTTTGTGAGGCAACTTCGGATGTACAGTGACCATTTGGAAGGCAATAGGGCATGTTCGAGTACCAATGTACCAAATTTTAATGACTTTTTCCTAGTCCAACTCGAAAAGGGTCCATGGGGTGCTCTCAGGAGACCACATGTCCAATCAGTGTCGCTAAGCATCTTAAGGGGTCATTAGGGCTCGTGAGACAACCTTTGATGCACGGTGACCATTTGGAATGCATTAGGACATGTCAAAGGACCTAACTCCACAATTTAGATGAATTTTGATTGGTCAAACTCGAAAAGGGTCCATGGGGTGCTCTTGGGAGATCATTGTGCGATTCGGGGTCGATAGGTGACTTAAGGGGTCATCGAGGTTCCAAATGAAACTTTCGATGAACGATGATCCTTTGGAATGCATAAGGACATATCAGATGACCTACGTACCAAATTTGGATAACTTTTGCCTAGTAGAACTCGAAAGGGGTCCATGGGGTGCTCTCGGGAGACCACATGTCGAATCAGGGTCGGTACCTGCCTGTTAAAAGGTCATTAGGGTTCCAAATGAAACTTCGATAGAACGGTCACCCTTTGGAACACATTAGGATATTTCATAGGACGTATGTACCATATTTGGATGACTTTTGTCTAGTAAAACTCAAAAGGGGTCCATGGTGTGCTCTCGAGAGACCACATGTCGAAATGGGGTCAGTAGGCCTATTAAGGGGTCATTAGGGTTCCAAATAAAACTTTGATGGAATGGTGACCCTTTGGAATGCATTAGAACATGTCATAGGACCTACGTACCAAATTTAGATGACTTTTTCCTTTTAGAACTCGAAAGGGGTCCATGGGGTAATCTCGAGAGACCTCATGTAGAATCGAGGTTGGTAGTCCTGTTAAGGGGGCATTAGAGTTTGAAATGAAACTTCGATGGAACGGTGACCCTTTGGAATGCATTAGGACATGTAAGAGGACCTAATTCCATGATTCATATGACTTTTTCCCAAAATAACTCGAAAGGGGTCCATGGGTTGCTCTCGGGAGACCTCATGTCGAATTGGGGTCAGTAGGCCTGTTAAGGGGTCATTGGGGTTACAAATGCAACTTTGATGGAATGGTGACCCTTTGGAATGCATTAGAACATGTCATAGGAACTACGTACCAAATTTGGATGACTTTTGCCTAGTAGAACTCGAAAGGGGTCGATGGGGTGCTCTCGTGAGACCACATATCGAATCGGGGTGGATTGGCCTGTTAAGGGGTCATTAAGGTTTGAAATGAAACTTCGATGGAACAGTGACCCTTTGGAATGTATTAGGACATGTCATAGGACCTGCATACCAAATTTGGATGACTTTTTCCTAGTAGAACTCTAAAGGGGTCCACGGGGTGCTCTCGAGAGACCTCATGTCGAATCAGGGTTGGTAGGCCTATTATGGGGTCATTAGGGTTCCAAATGCAACTTAAATGGAATGGTGAGCCTTTGGAACACATTAGGACATATCATACGACCTATGTACAAAATTTGGATGACTTTTCCCTAGTAGAACTTGAAAGGGGTCCATGGGGTGCTCTTGGAAGACCTTATGTCGAACTGGGGTCGGTAGGCCTATTAAGGGGTCATTAGGGTTCGAAATGCAACTTCGATGGAATGGTGACCCTTTGGAATGCATTAGGACATGTTAGAGGACCTATGTACCAAATTTGGATGGCTTTTTCCAAGTATAACTCGAAAGTGGTCTATGGGGTGCTCTCGAGAGACCACATGTCGAAACGGGGTTGGTAGGCCTATTAAAGGGTCATTAGGGTTCCAAATGAAAATTTGATGGAATGGTGACCATTTGGAATGCATTACAAAATGTCATAGGACCTATGTACCAAATTTGGACTAATTTTTCCTAGTATAACTCGAAAGGGGTCCATGGGGTGCTCTCGGGAGACCTCATGTCGAATTGGGGTCGGTAGGCCTGTTAAGGGGTCATTAGGGTTCCAAATGCAAATTTGATGGAAAAATGACCCTTTGGAATGCATTAGGACATGTCAAAGGACCTACATACCAAATTTGGATGACGTTTCCCTAGTAGAACTCGAAAGGGGTCCATGGGGTGCTCTCGGGAGACCACAAGTCAAATCGAGGTCGATAGGCCTGTTAAGGTGTCATCCAAATGAAACTTCGATGGAATAGTGACCCTTTGGAACACATTATGATATGTCATAGGACCTATGTACCAAATTTGGATGACTTTTTCCTACTAGATCTCGTAAGGGGTCCATGGGGTGCTCTCGGGAGACCACATGTCGAAACAGGGTCGTTAGGCCTATTAAGGGGTCAATAGGGTTTGAAATGCAAATTCGATGGAACAGTGACCCATTGTAACACATTAGAACATGTCATAGGACCTATTTACCAAATTTGGATGACTTTTTCCTAGTAGAACTCAAAAGGGGTTAATGGGGTGCTCTCGGGAGACTACATGTCGAAATGGGGCCGGTAGGCCTGTTAAGGGGTCAATAGCGTTTGAAATGCAACTTTGATGGAATGGTGACCCTTTGGAACATATTAGGAAATGTCAAAGGACCTAATTCCATGATTCAGATGACTTTTTCCTAGTAGAACTTGAAAGGGGTCCATGGGGTGCTCTCAGGAGACCACATGTCAAATCAGGGTTGGTAGGCCTGTTAAGGGGTTATTAGGGTTCCAAATGCAACTTCGATGGAACAAGGACCCTTTGAAATGCATTAGAACATGTCAAAGGACCTACGTACTAAATTTGGATGACTTTTTCCTAGTAGAACTCAAAAGGGGTCCATGGGGTGCTCTCGAGACACCACATGTTGAATCGGAGTTGGTAGGCCTGTTAAGGAGTCATTAGGGTTCCAAATGAAACTTCCATGAAATAGTGACCCTTTGGAACCCATTAGGACATGTCAGAGGACCTACGTACCAAATTTGTAAGACTTTTTCCTAGTAGAACTCAAAAGGGGTCCATGGGGTGCTCTCGGGACACCACATGTTGAATCAGGATCGGCAGGCCTGTTAAGGGGTCATTAGGGTACCAAATGCAACTTTGATGAAACAGGGACCCTTTGCAATGCATTAGGACATGTCAAAGGACCTACGCACCAAATTTGGATGACTTTTTCCTAGTAGAACTCGAAAGGGGTCCATGGGGTGGTCTCGGGACACCACATCTCGAATCGGGGTCGGCAGGCCCGTTAAGGGGTCATTAGGGTTTCAAATGCAACTTCGATGGAACGATGACCCTTTACAATGCATTAGGATATGTCAGATGACCCCTTAAGACACACTTGAGCATGATAAGGCGTACTAGGACCGCTAGGGAGTCCCCATGACCCCTTTTGACGCATTGAAATGCTCAAGTCTATCTTAAGGGGTCCTACGACCCCTTAAGATAGATTTGAGCATTCCAATGCATCAAAAGTGGTCATGGGGACTCTCTAGGGGTCTTAACATATGATAAGGTGTACTAGGACCCCTAGAGAGTCCCCATGACCCCTTTTGACACATTGGAATCCTCAAGTGTGTCTTAAGGGGTCTTATGACCCCTTAGGACACACTTGAGGGTTCCAATGTGTCAAAAGGGGTCATGGGGACTCTCTAGGGGTCCTAGCACATGATAAAGCTTACTAAGACCTGTAGGGAGGCCCCATGACCCTTTTCGATACATTGTAATGTTCAAGTGTGTCTTAAGGGGTCTTAGGACCTCTTAAGACACACTTGAGCATTCCAATTTGTCAAAAGGGGTCATGGGGACTCCCTAGGGGTCTTAAGACGTGATAAGGCATACTAGGACCCTTAAGGAGTCCCAATGACCCTTTTTCACCCCTAGGACCCCTTAAGACACACTTGAGCATTCCAATGTGTCAAAAGGGGTCATTAGGCCTCCCTAGGGGTCTTAACGCATGATAAGGCATACTAGGACCCCTAGGGAGTCCTCATGACCCCTTTTGATACATTGGAACATTCAAGTGTGTCTTAAGGGGTCCTAATACCCCTTAAGACACACTTGAGCATTCCAATGTGTCAAAAAGGGTCATGGGGACTCTCTAGGGGTCCTAACGCATGATAAGGTGTACTAGGACCCCTAGGGATTCCCCGTGACCCCTTTTGACACATTGGAATGGTCAAGTGTGTCTTAAGAGGTTGTAAGACACCTTAAGACACACTTGGGCATTCAAATGTGTCAAAAGGGGTCATGGGGACTCCCTAGAGGTCCTAGTATGCATTATCACACCTTAGGACACCTACAGACTCCCCACGACCCCTTAAGACACATTGGAATACTCAAGTGTGTCTTAAGGGGTATTAGGACCCCTTAAGACACACTTGAGCATTCCAATGTGTTAAAAGGGGTTATGGGGACTCCCTAGGGGTCTTAATACATCTTATCATGCCTTAAGACCCCTAAGGAGTCCCCAGGACCCCTTTTGACACATTGGAATGCTCAAGTATGTCTTAAGGGGTCTTAATACGCCTTATCACACGTAGGACCCCTAGAGAGTCTCCATGAACCCTTAAGACACATTGGAATGCTTAAGTGTGTCTTAAGGGGTCATACGACCCCTTAAGACACACTTGAGCATTCTAATGTGTCTTAAGGGGTCATGGGGACTCCCTACAGGTCCTAGTACGCCTTATCACACGTTAGGACCCATAGAGAGTCCCCATGACCCCTTAAGACACATTGGAATGCTCAAGTGTGTCTTAAGGGGTCATAGGACCCCTTGAGACACACTTGAGCATTCCAATGTGTCAAAAGGGGTTATGGGGACTCCCTAGGGGTCTTAATACGCCTTATCATGCCTTAGGACCTCCAAACAGTCCCCAGGACCCCTTTTGACACATTGGAATACTCAAGTATGTCTTAAGGGGTCCTAATATGCCTTATCACACGTTAGGACCCCTAGAGAGTCTCCATGAACCCTTAAGACACATTGGAATGCTCAAGTGTGTCTTAAGGGGTCGTACGACCCCTTAGGACACACTTGAGCATTTCAATGTGTCTTAAGGGGTCATGGGGACTCCCTAGGGGTCGTAGTACACCTTATCACGTGTTAGAACCCTTAGAGAGTCCCCATGACCCCTTAAGACACATTGGAATGCTCAAGTGTGTCTTAAGGGGTCCTATGACCCCTTAAGACACACTTGAGCATTTCAATATGTCTTAAGGGGTCATGGGGACTCCCTAGGGGTCCTAGTACGCCTTATCACGTGTTAGAACCCTTAGAGAGTCCCCATGACCCCTTAAGAAACATTGGAATGCTCAAGTGTGTCTTAAGGGGTCATAGGACCGCTTAAGACACACTTGAGCATTCCAATATGTCAAAAGGGGTTATGGGGACTCCCTAGGGGTCTTAATACACCTTATCATACCTTAGGACCCCTAAGGAGTCCCCAAGACCCCTTTTGACACATTGGAATACTCAAGTATGTCTTAAGGAGTCTTAATATGCCTTATCACACGTTAGGACCCCTAGAGAGTCTCCATGAACCCTTAAGACACATTGGAATGCTCAAGTGTGTCTCAAGGGGTCGTACGACCCCTTAAGACACACTTGAGCATTCCAATGTGTCTTAAGGGGTCATGGGGACTCCCTAGGTGTCCTAGTACGCCTTATCATGCGTTAGGACCCCTAGAGAGTCCCCATGACCCCTTAAGACACATTGGAATGCTCAAGTGTGTCTTAAGGGGTCATAGGACCCTTAAGACACACTTGAGCATTCCAATGTCTCAAAAGGGGTTATGGGGACTCCCTAGGGGTCTTAATACACCTTATCATGCCTTAGGACCCCTAAGGAGTCCCCAGGACCCCTTTTGATGCCTTGGAATGCTCAAGTATTTCTTAAGGGGTCTTAATACCCCTTATCACATGTTAGGACCCCTAGAGAGTCTCCATGAACCCTTAAGACACATTGGAATGCTCAAGTGTGTCTTAAGGGGTCGTACGACCCCTTAAGACACACTTGAGCATTCCAATGTGTCTTAAGGGGTCATGGGGACTCCCTAGGGGTCCTAGTATGCCTTATCACCCGTTAAGACCCCTAGAGAGTCCCCATGACCCCTTAAGACACTTCGAAATGTTCAAGTGTGTCTTAAGGGGTCATAGGACCCATTAGGACACACTTGAACATTCCAATGTGTCAAAAAGGGTCATGGGGACTCCCTAGAGGTCCTAGTAAGCCTTATCATGCGTTAGGACCTTTATAGAGTCCCCATGACCCCTTAAGACACATTGGAATTTTCAAGTGTGTCTTAAGAGGTCAGAGGATCCCTTAAGACACACTTGAGCATTCCAATGTGTCTTAAGGGGTCATGGAGACTCTCTAGGGGTCCTAGTATGTCTTAGCACCCTTAGGGAGTCCCCATGACCCCTTTTGACAGATTGGAATGCTCAAGTGTGTCTTAAGGGGTATTAGGACCCCTTAAGACACACTTAAGTGTTTCAATGTGTGAAAAAAGGTCATGGGGACTCCCTAGGGGTCCTAGTATGCCTTTTCACACGTTAGGACCCTTAGGGAGTCCCCATGACCCCTTAAGACACATTGGAATACTAAAGTGTTCCAATGTCTCTTAAGGGGTCATGGGGACTCCCTAGGGGTCCTAGTACACCTTATCATGCCTTAGGACCCCTAGGGAGTCCCATGACTCCTTTTGACACATTGGAATGCTCAAGTGTGTCTTAAGGGGTCCTACGACCTTTTAAGACACACTTGAGCATTCCAATGTGTCAAAAGGGGTCATGGGGACTCCCTAGGGGTCCTTGTATGCCTTATCACACTTTAGGACCTCTAGAGATTCTCCATGACCCCTTAAGACACATTTGAGCAGTCAAAAGGGGTCATGGGAACTCCCTACGTGTCCTAATACATGATAAGGCGTACTAGGACCCCTAGGGAGTCCCCATGACCCCTTTTGACGCATTCGAATGCTGAAGTGTGTCTTAAGGGGTCCTAATACCCCTTAAGACACACTTGAGACATTGGAACGCTCCAGTGTGTCTTAAGGGGTCCTACCCTAGAGAGTCTCGATGTCAAATAAGGTGTACTAGGACCCCGTAAGACACACTTGAACATTCTAATGTGTCAAAAGGGGTGATGGGAGCTCCCTACATGTCCTAATACGTGATAAGGCATACTAGGACCCCTAGGGAGTCCCCATGACCCCTTTTGACGCATTGGAATGCTCAAGTGTGTCTTTTGAGCATTCCAATGCGTCAAAAGGGGTCATGGGGACTCCCTAGGTGTCCTAATATGCATTAAGACACCCAGGGAGTCTCCATGACCCCTTTCGACACATTGGAATGCTCAAGTGTGTCTTAAAGGGTCCTACGACCCCTTAAGACATACTTGAGCATTCCAATGTGTCAAAAGGGGTCATTGGGACTCTCTAGGGGTCCTAACGCGTGATAAGGAGTACTAAGAACCCTAGGGAGTCCCGATGACCCCTTTTGGCACATTGAAATGCTCCAGTGTGTCTTAAGGGGTCCTACGACCCGTTAAGACACACTTGAGCTTTCCAATGTGTCAAAAGGGGTCATGGGAACTCTCTAGGTGTCCTAATGCGTGATAAGGAGTACTAGGACCCCTAAGGAGTCCCCATGACCCTTTTTGACACATTGGAATGCTCAAGTGTGTCTTAAGGGGTATTAGGACCCCATAAGACACACTTGAGCATTCTAATGCGTCAAAAGGGGTCATGGGGACTCCCTAGGCATCCTAGAGTGTGATAAGGCATACAAAGACACCTAGGGAGTCTCCATGACCTCTTTTGACACATTCAAATGCTCAAGTGTGTCTTAAGGGGTCCTAATACCCCTTAAGACACACTTGAGCATTCTAATGTGTTAGATAAGGTGTACTAGGAGCCCTAGGGATTCCCCATGACCCCTATTGACACATTAGAACACTCAAGTGTGTCTTAAGGGGTCCTACGACCCCTTAAAACACACTTGAGCATTCCAATGTGTCTGAAGCGATCATGGGGACTCTCTAGGGGTCCTAAGGCATGATAAGGCATACTATGACCCCTAGGGAGTCTCCATGACCCCTTTTGACGCATTAGAATGCTCTAGTGTGTCCTATGGGGTCCTACAACCCCTTAAGACACACTTGAGCATTCCAATGTGTCTTAAGGGTTCATGGGGACTCTCTAGGTGTCCTAATGCGTGATAAGGTGTACTAGTACCCCTGGGGAGTCCCCAAAACCCCTTTCGACACCTTAGAATGCTCAAGTGTGTCTTAAGTGGTATTAGGATCCTAGGACTGCTTAAGACACAATTGAGCATTCCAATGGACCCCTAGGGAGTCTCTCTCTGCCTCCAATGAACTATTCTTCAAAGCCTCCATTTCTGCGTAGCTAGGGTTTACGACGCTTGTTAAAGGCACATTTAATACAAAGATTTAGCCGACGAACTTTAAAGACCTAAAAGAAACGAGAAAAAAATTTAGGCCAAAAATACATACCGCATTTCTGTATGTAGTACTGTAAGCTTGAACACTCCAGCTGACTTCCTTTGCTAAGGCATGAAGAACTTCATTAATGTATGCTCTAGGAGGAAGATTATAATTTCCATATTTTTGCAAGAGTTTCTCCTTAATTTGTAATATTATATATAATATATTAGTATACATTAGTATATATATATATATATATATATATATATATATATATATATATATATATATATATATATATATATATATATATATATATATATATATATATATATATATATATATATATATATATATATATATATATATATATATATATGTTAGTATATATTATACATTAGTATATATATAATATACTATATATATTAGTATATTTAATACATTAATATATATAATACATTATTCTATTATAATACATTAGTACATATATAATATACATTACATATATCAGGGTATGTGCAGGATCATGAGGGGCCAAACTATGCCCTTAAGTGGCAATGAAAAATTAGAAAATCAAGATTAGTCAACTTGACATGAAAAAATGAACTAGTTATCTACCTAATATCAAAAATTTGTAAGAACATAATTTGTAGGAAATTGAATTTAGTTTCTAAACTACTAAGCCTTTTTTGAAAAAAAATTAATATGATTGGTAAAAAGTATAGATTGCAATGCAGCACTACAAACATTTCAGCAAAAAAATAAGAAGTAGGTGTATGTCTGACCACCCTAATCAAAAGAGAATGATAATATTTTTTTATAATATTCTATATATAAGTAGCTGACTCATGCTCGGATGTGACGCATATTTTTTGGTATTTTTATTCCAAACAGATAATTACTTATGATTTTTTTGCTACAACGCTTTCAAAATTTAAAAACTCTCGTGTCTGACCACCTTTACTCATTGAAAACTTATCATAATTCAATTTTTTTTAATTTTTTCTTATACTAGACGAAGCATAGAATGTGATGCATCTTTCAGATTTCAAAAATGTTATACGGTTTGAAAGTTATAGCTATTTTTCCATCAGTATGTCAATCATGACTTTAGACGTAAGTGAACTAGAAAATAACTAATAGATACTTAACGAATTCAAAATCTAACAGCACTTATATCGATGGAAAGCTGACAATCATCCAAAGAAACCCTTTTCATTTTATCAAAATCGGGTGGAAAAAAAGTCGTCAACCTAATGGTCGAAGTGTCGATATAAGAAAAATAGAGAAAAAACATGTTTTTTGCACACCTTCAGCGTTGACCATGGGGCTTTGGTTTCCAA
Organism: Chamaecyparis obtusa; assembly: GCA_027943335.1. Taxonomy (NCBI): domain Eukaryota; kingdom Viridiplantae; phylum Streptophyta; class Pinopsida; order Cupressales; family Cupressaceae; genus Chamaecyparis; species Chamaecyparis obtusa. Next base: position 1,066,807 of record BSBK01000897.1, on the reverse strand, counting down.
AGCTATTACCAAGCCTAATTGGGTACACCCAATTTTTTCATGTACCCCGATTTTGATTGAATTTGAATTTTGAAAAGTTTCCCCCTCCCACTCTTTTTTTATTTCCCTTTAATTTTGATATTTTTTTCTTTCACCCTGACAATCAATAATTTATATATTTTATATTTATGTTTTGTATTTTATGTTTTATATTTTATATTATATAGTATATATATTATATATATTATTTATTTATATTATATATTCGATAATATCAATTTAAACGACCTAAGTATATAGTCTGTTCAGATTTATATTAAATGCAATATTTTTATATTATATATTATATATTATATATTAAATATTGTTGCAGGTATATAATATAATGTCTAATATATATAATATATAAAATGAATAGGACATTAATATATTATATATTTGATAATATATATTAAATGTAATATCTAATATATCTTATAATATATATTATATATTTAGTCTATTAAATATTATATTTTTTCAAATATTTTATATATTATTTTAATATTTAATTTAAGTTATAACAGATCCTCTCATGAGACAACAGGTCGAATTGGGGTTGCTAGACATCTTAAGGGGTAATTAGGGTTTGTGAGGCAACTTTGGATGTATAGTGACCATTTGGAAGGCAATAGGGCATGTCCAAGGACCAATGTACCAAATTTTAATGACTTTTTCCTAGTCGAACTCGAAAAGGGTCCATGGGGTGCTCTCAGGAGACCACATGTCCAATCAGTGTCGCTAGGCATCTTAAGGGGTCATTAGGGCTCGTGAGACAACCTTTGATGCACGGTGACCATTTGGAATGCATTAGGACATGTCAAAGGACCTAATTGCATAATTTAGATGAATTTTGATTAGTCAAACTCAAAAAGGGTCCATGGGGTGCTCTTGGGAGACCATTGTGCGATTTAGGGTCGATAGGTGACTTAAGGGGTCATTAGGGTTCCCAATGAAACTTTCGATGAATGGTGATCCTTTGGAATGCATTAGGACATATCAAATGACCTACGTACCAAATTTGGATAACTTTTGCCTAGTAGAACTCAAAAGGGGTCCATGGGGTGCTCTTAGGAGAGACCATATGTCGAACCGGGGTGGGTAGGCCTATTAAGAGGTCATTAGGGTTTGAAATGAAACTTTGATAGTACAGTAACCCTTTTTAATGCATTAGGATATGTCATAGGACCTATGTACCAAATTTGGATGACTTTTGCCTAGTAAAACTTGAAAGGGGTCCATGGTGTGCTCTCAGGAGACCACGTGTCGAAATGGGGTTGGTAGGCCTATTAAGGGGTCATTAGGGTTCCAAATAAAACTTTGATGGAATCATGATGCTTTGGAATGCATTAGGACATGTCATAGGACCTACATACCAAATTTGGATGACTTTTTCTTAGAACTCAAAAGGGGTCCATGGGGTGCTCTTAGGAGACCACATGTTGAAACAGGGTCGATAGGCCTGTTAAGGGGTCATTAGGGTTATAAATGCAACTTGGATGGAATGGTGACCCTTTGGAACACATTAGGACATGTTAGAGAACCTATGTACCAAATTTGTATGATTTTTTCCTAGTAGAACTCAAAAAGGGTCCATGGGGTTCTCTGAGTAGACCACATGTCGAATCAGGGTCGGTAAGCCTGTTAAGGGGTCATTAGGGTTCCAAATGTGACTTTCTTGGAATGGTGACCCTTTGGAATGCATTAGGACATGTCAGAGGACCTACGTACCAAATTTGGATAACTTTTTTCTAGTAGAACTCAAAAGGGGTCTATGGGGTGGTCTCGGGAGACCACATGTCGAATCATGGTGTGTAGGCCTGTTAAGGGGTCATTAGGGTTCTAAATGCAACTTCTATGGAATGGTGACCCTTTCAAATTCATTAAGACATGTCAGAGGACCTATGTACCAAATTTGGATGATTTTTTCTTAGGAAAATGCAAAAGGGGTCCATGAGGAGCTCTCAGCAGACCACATGTCGAAATGGGGTCAGTAGGCATGTTAAGGGGTCATTAGGGTTCAAAATGAAACATCTATGGAACCATGACCCTTTGGAATGCATTAGGACTCCCTAGGGGTCAAAAGGGGTCAGGAGGACTCCCTAGGGGTCCTAACATGTACTAGGACCCCTAGGGAGTCCCCGTGACCCCTTTTGACACATTGAAATGCTCAAGTGTGTCTTAAGGGTTCCTTTTGACTCCCTAGGGTTCCTAACGCGTGATAAGGTGTACTAGGACCCCTAGGGAGTCATCGCGACACCTTTTGACACATTGGAATGCTCAAATGTGTCTTACGGGGTCCTACAACCCCTTAAGACACACTTGAGCGTTCCAATATGTCAAAAGGGGTCACGATGAATCCCTCGGGGTCCTAGTACACTTTATCACATGTTAGGACCCCTAGGGAGTCCCCGTGACCCCTTTTGACACATTGGAATGCTCAAGTGTGTCTTAAGGGGTCCTAGGACCCCTTATGACACAATAGAGAATTCCAATGCGTCAAAAGGGGTCACGATGATTCCCTAGGGGTCCTAGTACGCTTTATCATGTGATAGGACACCTAGGGAGTCCCCGTGACCCCTTTTGACACATTGGAATGCTCTAGTGTGTCTTAAGGGGTTTTAGGACACCTTAAGACACACTTGAGCATACCAATGTGTCAAAAGAGGTCACGGGGACTCCTTAGGTGGCCTAGTACGTGTTACGACCCTTAGGGAGTCCCCCTGACCCCTTTTGACACATTGGAACGCTCAGGTGTTCCTTAAGGGGTCGTAGGACCCCTTAAGACACACTTGAGCTTTCCAATGTGTCAAAAGGGGTCACGGGGACTCCTTACGGGTCCTAGTATGCTTTATCATGCATTAGGAGACGTAGGGAGTCCCCCTGACCCCTTTTGACACATTGGAATGCTCAAGTGTGCCTTAAGGGGTCCTACAACCCCTTAAGGCACACTTGAGCATTCCAATGTGTCAAAAGGGGTTAGGGGGACTCCCTACGGGTCCTAATGCATACTAGGACCCCTAGGGAGTCCCCGTGACCCCTTTTGACACATTGGATCGCTCAAGTGTGTCTTAAGGGGTCGTTTTGACTCCGTAGGGATCCTAACGCGTGATAAGCCCTACTAGGACCCCTAGGGAGTCATCGTGACCCCTTTTGACACATTGCAACACTCTAGTGTGTCTTAAGGGGTCGTAGGACCCCTTAAGACACACTAGAGCATTCCAATGTGTCAAAAGGGGTCATGGGGACTCCCTAAGTGTCCTAGTACACGTTAGGACCCTTAGGGAGTCCTCCTGACCCCTTTTGACACATTGGAACACTCAAGTGTGCCTTAAGGGGTCCTACGACCCCTTAAGGTACACTTGAGCATTCTAATGTGTCAAAAGGGGTCACGGGGACTCCCTAGGTGTCCTAACGCATGATAAAGCGTAATAGGACCCCTAAGGAGTCCTCGTGACCCCTTTTGACACATTGGAATGCTCAAGTGTGCCTTAAGGGGTCCTACGTCCCCTTAAGGCACACTTGAGCATTCCAATGTGTCAAAAGGGGTCACGGGGACTCCCTGGGTGTCCTAGTACACGTTAGGACCCCTACGGAGTCCTCCTAATGCCTTTTGACACATTGGAATGCTCAAGCATGCCTTAAGGGGTCGTAGGACCCCTTAAGACACACTTGAGCATTCCAATGTGTGAAAAAGGGTCACGGGGACTCCTTAGGGGTCTGAGTACACTTTATCATGCATTAGGACACCTAGGGACTCCCCGTGACCCCTTTTGACACATTGGAACGCTCAAGTGTGCCATAAGGGGTCGTAGGACCCCTTAAGACACACTTGAGCATTCCAATGTGTGAAAAGGGGTCACGAGGACTCGTTATGGTTCCTAGTACGCTTTATCACACCTTTGGACACCTAGGGAGTCCTCGTAACCCCTTTTGACACATTGGAGCACTCAAGTGTGCCTTAAGGGGTCCTTAAGGCAAACTTGAGCATTCCAATGTGTCAAAATGGGTCACGGGGACTCCCTAGGTGTCCATATGTATGATAAAGCATACTAGGACCCGTAAGGAGTCCCCATGACCCCTTTTGACACATTGCAATGCTCCAGTGTGTCTTAAGGGGTCGAAGGACCCCTTAAGACACACTGGAGCATTGCAATGTGTGAAAAGGGGTCATGGGGACTCCCTAGGTGTCCTAGTACATGTTAGGACCGTTAGGGAGTCCTCCTGACGCATTTTGACACATTGGAATGCTCAAGTGTGCCTTAAGGGGTTGTAGGACCCCTAACAGCACACTTGAGCATTCCAATGTGTTAAAAGGGGTCACGGGGACTCCATAGGTGTCCTAATGCGTGATAAAGCTTACGCGTTAGGACACCTAGGGAGTCCCCGTGACCCCTTTTGACACATTGGAATGCTCAAGTGAGCCTTAAGGGGTCCTACGACCCCTTAAGGCACACTTGAGCATTCCAATGTATCAAAAGGGGTCACGAGGACTCCCTGGGTGTCCTAGTATGCGTTAGGACCCCTAAGGAGTCCCCCGGACCCCTTTTGACACATTGGAATGCTCAAGGGTGCCTTAAGGGGTCGTAGGACCCCTTAAGGAACACATGAGCATTCCAATGTGTGAAAAGGGGTCACAGGGACTCCTTAGGGGTCCTAGTAATATTTATGACGCGTTAGGACACCTAGAGAGTCCCTGTGACCCCCTTTGACACATTAGAACACGCAAGTGTGCCTTAAGGGGTCGTAGGACCCCTTAAGAAACACTTGAGTGTTCCAATGTGTGAAAAGGGGTCACGGGGACTCCTTAGGGGTCCTAGTACACTTTTTCACACGTTAGGACACCTAGGGAGTCCCAGTGACTCCTTTTGACACATTAGAATGCTCAAGTGTGCCTTAAGGGGTCGTAGGACCCCTTAAGACACACTTGAGTGTTCCAATGTGTGAAAAGGGGTCACGGGGACTCCTTAGGGGTCCTAGTATGCTTTATCACGTGTTAGGACACCTAGGGATTCCCCGTGACCCCTTTTGACACATTGGAATGCTCAAGTGAGCCTTAAGGGGCCGTAGGACCCCTAAAGGCACACTTGAGCATTCCAATGTGTCAAAAGGGGTCACAGGGACTCCCTAGGGGTCCTAACATGTGGTAAAGCGTACTAGGACCCCTAGGGAGTCATCGTGACCCCTTTTGACACATTGCAACACTCAAGTGTGTCTTAAGGGGTCGAAGGACCCCTTAAGACACACTTGAGCATTGCAATGTGTCAAAAGGGGTCATGATGACTCCCTAGGGGTCCTAGTACGCTTTATCACGCGTTAGGACCCCTAGGGAGTCCCCGTGACCCCTTTTGACACATTGGAATGCTGAAGTGTGTCTTAAGGGGTCCTACAACCCCTTATGACACACTAGAGCATTCCAATGTGTCAAAAGGGGTCACGATGATTCCCTAGGGGTCCTAGTACGCTTTATCATACGTTAGGACACCTAGGGAGTCCCTGTGACCCCTTTTGACACATTCGAACGCTCAAGTGTGCTTTAAGGGGTTGTAGGACTCCTTAAGATACACTTGAGCATTCCAATGTGTGAGAAGGGGTCACGGGGACTCTTTAGGGGTCCTAGTATGCTTTATCACACGTTAGGACACCAAGGGAGTCCCCGTGACCCCTTTTGACACATTGGAATGCTCAAGTGTGCCTTAAGGGGTCCTATGATCGCTTAAGCCACACTTGAGCATTCCAATGTGTCAAAAGGGGTCACGGGGACTCCCTAGGTGTCCTAACATGTGATAAAGCCTACTAGGACCCCTAAGGAGTCCCCGTGACCCCTTTTGACACATTGCAATGCTCAAGTGTGTCTTAAGGGGTCGAAGGACCCCTTAAGACACACTTGAGCATTGCAATGTGTCAAAAGGTGTCACGATGACTCTCTAGGGGTCCTAGTATGCTTTATCAATTGTTAGGACTCCTAGGGAGTCCCCGTGACCCCTTTTGACACATTGGAATGCTCAAGTGTTCCTTAAGGGGTCGTAGGACCCCTTAAGACACACTTGAGCATTCCAATGTGTGAAAAGGGGTCACGAGGACTCCTAGGGGTCCTAGTACGCTTTATCACACGTTAGGACATCTAGGGAGTCCCCGTGACCCCTTTTGACACATTGGAATGCTCAAGTGTGCCTTAAGGGGTCCTAACGTGTGATAAAGCATACTAGGACCCTTAGGGAATCATCGTGACCTCTTTTGACACATTAGAATGCTCTAGTGTGTCTTAAGACACACTTGAGCGTTGCAATGTGTCAAAAGGGGTCAGGGGCACTCCCTAGGTGTCCTAACACGTGATAAAGCGTGCTTGGACCCCTAAGGAGTCCCCGTGACCCCTTTTCACACATTGGAATGCTCAAGTGTGTCTTAAGGGGTCCTACGACCCCTTAAAGAACACTTGAGTATTCCAATGTGCTCAAAAGGGGTCATGGGGACTCCTTAGGGTTCCTAGTACACTTTATCATGCGTTAGGACACCTAGGGAGTCCCCCTGACCCATTTTGACACATTGGAATGCTCAAGTGTGCCTTAAGGGGTCCTACGACCCCTTAAGGCACACTTGAGCATTCCAATGTGTCAAAAGTGGTCAGGGGGACTCCCTAGGGTTCCTAACGCGTACTAGGACCCCTAGGGAGTCCCCGTGACCCCTTTTGACACATTGGAATGCTCAAGTGTGTCTTAAGGGGTCCTTTTGACTCCCTAGGGTTCCTAATACTTGATAAGGCATACTAGGACCCCTAGGGAGTCATCGTGACCCATTTTGACACATTGCAATACTCTAGTGTGTCTTAAGGGGTCGTAGGACCCCTTAAGACACACTAGAGCATTCCAATGCATCAAAAGGGGTCACAGGCACTCCCTAGGTGTCCTAGTATGCGTTAGGACCCTTAGGGAGTCCCCCTGACCCCTTTTGACACATTGGACCATTCAAGTTTGCCTTAAGGGGTCGTAGGACCCCTTAAGGCACACTTGAGCATTCCAATGTGTCAAAAGGGGTCATGAGGACTCCCTAGGTGTCCAAACGCATGATAAAGCGTACTAGGACTCGTAAGGAGTCCCCGTGACCCCTTTTGACACATTGCAATGCTCAAGTGTGTCTTAAGGGGTCGAAGGACCTCTTAAGACACACTAGAGCATTCCAATGTGTCAAAAGGGGTCACAGGGACTCCCTAGGTGTCCTGGCACACCTTAGGACCCTTAGGGAGTCCCCTTGACCCCTTTTGACACATTGGAATGCTCAAGTGTGCCTTAAGGTGTCGTAGGACCCCTTAGGGCACACTTGAGCGTTCCAATGTGTCAAAAGGGGTCACGGGGACTCCCTAGGTGTCCTAACACTTGATAAAGCGTACGCGTTAGGACACCTAGTGAGTCCCCGTGACCCCTTTTGACACATTGGAACACTCAAGTGTGCCTTAAGGGGTCGTAGGACCCCTTAAGGCACACTTGAGCATTCCAATGTATCAAAAGGGGTCACGGGGACTCCCTGGGTGTCCTAGTATGCGTTAGGACCCCTAAGGAGTCCCCCTGACCCCTTTTGACACATTGGAACACTCAACGGTGCCTTAAGGGGTTGTGGGACCCCTTAAGACACACTTGAGCGTTCCAATGTGTGAAAAGGGGTCAAGGGGACTCCTTAGGGGTCCTAGTACGCTTTATGATGTGTTACGACACCTAGGGAATCCCCGTGACCCCTTTTGACACATTCGAATGCTCAAGTATGTCTTAAGGGGTCCTATGACCCCTTAAGGCACACTTGAGGGTTCCAATGTGTTAAAAGGGGTGACGGGGACTCCTTAGGGGTCCTAGTACGCTTTATTACATGTTAGGACACCTAGGGAGTCCCCGTGACCCCTTTTGACACATTGGAACACTCAAGTGTGCCTTAAGGGGTCGTAGGACCCCTTAAGACACACTTGAGTGTTCCAATGTGTCAAAAGGGGTCATGATGACTCCCTAGGGGTCCTAGTACACTTTATCACGTGTTAGGACCCCTAGGGAGTCCCCCTCACCCCTTTTGACACATTGGAATGCTCAAGTGTGTCTTAAGGGTTCCCACGACCCCTTATGACACACTAGAGCATTCCAATGTGTCAAAAGGGGTCACGATGATTCCCTAGGGGTCCTAGTATGCTTTATCACGTGTTAGGACACCTAGGGAGGCCTCGTGACCCCTTTTGGCACATTGGAATGCTCAAGTGTGCCTTAAGGGGTCGTAGGACCCCTTAAAACACACTTGAGCGTTCCAATGTGTGAAAAGGGGTCACGAGGACTCCCTAGGGGTCCTTGTACGCTTTATCACGCGTTAGGACCCCTAGGGAGTCCCCGTGACTCCTTTTGACACATTAGAGCGCTCAAGTGTTCCTTAATGGGTCATAGGACCCCTTAAGACACACTTGAGCATTCCAATGTGTTAAAAGGGGTCACATGGACTCGGGGTCAGTAGGCCTGTTAAGGGGTCAATAGGGTTCAAAATGCAACTTCAATGGAATGGTGACCCTTTGGAATGCATTAGATCATGTTAGAGGACCTATATACCAAATTTGGATGACTTTCGCCTAGTAGAACTCGAAAGGGGTCCATGGGCTGCTCTCAAGAGACCACATGTAGAAACAGGGTCCGTAGGCCTGTTGAGGGGTCATTAGGGTTTTAAATGCAACTTCAATGGAATGGTGACCCTTTCTAACACATTAGAACATATCAGAGCACCTACGTACCAAATTTGGATGAATTTTTCCTAGTAGAACGTAAAAGGGGTCCATGGGGTGCTCTCGGGATATCTCATGTCGTATTGGGGTCGGTAGGCTTGTCAAATGGTCATTAGGGTTAGAAATGAAACTTTGATGGAATGATGACCCTATGTACCAAATATGGACGTCTTTTGCCAAGTAGAACTTAAAAGGGGTCCATGGGGTGGTCTCGGGAGAGCACATGTCGAATCGAGGTCGGTAGGCCTGTTAAGGGGTCATTAGGGTTACAAATGCAACTTGGATGGAATGGTGACCCTTTGGAACACATTAGGACATGTTAGAGGACCTATGTACCAAATTTGTATGACTTTTTCCTAGTAGAACTCAAAAAGAGTCCATGGGGTTCTCTGAGGAGACCACATGTCGAATCAGGGTCAGTAGGCCTGTTAAGGGGTCATTAGGATTCCAAATGAGACTTTGATGGAACGGTGACCCTTTGGAATGCATTAAGACATGTCAGAGGACCTACGTACCAAATTTGGATGACTTTTTTCTAGTAGAACTCAAAATGGGTCCATGGGGTGGTCTCGGGAGACCACATGTCGAATCATGGTGTGTAGGCCTATTAAGGGGTCATTAGGGTTCTAAATGCAACTTTTATGGAATGGTGACCCTTTCAAATTCATTAAGACATGTCAGAAGATCTATGTACCAAATTTGGATGACTTTTTTCTAGTAGAACGCAAAAGGGGTCCATGGGGAGCTCTCGGGAGACCACATGTCGAAATGGGGTTAGTAGGCATGTTAAGGGGTCATTAGGGTTCGAAATGCAACTTCTATGGAACCATGACCCTTTGGAATGCATTAGGACTCCCTAAGGGTCAAAAGGGGTCAGGGGGACTCCCTAGGGTTCCTAACGCATACGAGGACCCCTAGGGGGTCCCCCTGACCCCTTTTGACACATTGAAACGCTCAAGTGTGTCTTAAGGGGTCCTTTTGACTCCCTAGGGTTCCTAACCTATGATAAGGCATACTAGGACCCCTAGGGAGTCATCATGACCCCTTTTGACATATTGGAATGCTCAAGTGTGTCTTAAGGGGTCCTACGACCGCTTATGACACACTAGAGCATTCCAATGTGTCAAAAGGGATCACGATGATTCCCTAGGGGTCCTAGTATGCTTTATCACGCATTAGGACACCTAGGGAGTTCCTGTGACCCCTTTTGACACATTGGAATGCTCTAGTGTGTCTTAAGGGGTCGTAGGACCCCTTATGACACACTAGAGCATTCCAATGTGTCAAAAGGGGTCATGATTATTCCCTAGGGGTCCTAGGATAGCTAGGGAGTCCCCGTGACCCCTTTGAACACATTGGAACACTCAAGTGTGCCTTAAGGGGTCGTAGGACCCCTTAAGACACACTTGAGCATTCCAATGTGTTCAAAGGTGTCACGGGGACTCCTTAGGGGTCCTAGTATGCTTTATCACACGTTAGGACACCTAGGGAGTCCCCGTGACCCCTTTTGACACATTGGAACACTCAAGTGTGCCTTAAGGGGTCCTAACACTTGATAAAGCATACTAGGACCCTTAGGGAATCATCATGACCTCTTTTGACACATTGGAATGCTCTAGTGTGTCATAAGGGGTCGTAGGACCCTTTAAGACACACTTGAGCATTTCAATGTGTCAAAAGGGGTCACAGGGACTCCCTAGAGGTCCTAACATGTGATAAGGCATAATAGGACCCCTAGGGAGTCATCGTGACCCCTTTTGACACATTAGAATTCTCAAGTGTGTCTTAAGGGGTCACGATGACCCCCTAAGGGTCCTAGTACGCTTTATCACGCGTTAAGAACCGTAGGGAGTCAAAAGGACTCCTTATGACACACTTTAGTGTGCCAATGTGTCAAAAGGGGTCACGGGGACTCCCTAGGTGTCCTAACGTGTGATAAAGCGTACTAGGACCCCTAGGAAATCATCGTGACCCCTAGGGAGTCCCCATGACCCCTTATCACGCGTTAGGACCCCTAAGGAGTCTCTCTCTACCTCTAGTGAACTATTCTTCAAAGCGTCCATTTTTGCATAGCTAGTGTTTATGACACCTGTAAAAGGCACATTTATTACAAAGATTTAGCTGACCACATTAGTACATATATAATATACATTATATATATCATATGCCTCTTTTTTATATATATTATATACATAAATATATGTAAAAGTTCAATTGTTTTCATTTGCTCCGGCCGTTTTTTCATCAGTCGGGGAATATCGGGTACCCGATATTTTCGGGTACCCAATTTTTGCCAGGCAATATTTGACGAAAATATTCCCTGTCCCCACAGAGCAGACAATCACAGGATTTTATACTTTTTTCATGTGTTGCAAAACAAAAAATGTGATTTGGGGCCCATTGTTTGATTTTTGTCGACTTGTGGTTTCACCATGGGAAGCACCAGTTGTCAAAAGGCTAAATGTAAGAGGAAGCTAATAGATGACGAAATTCAGGCATATAGGGAAAAAGATAAGGAAAATCACCGAAGAAGGAGAGAAGGTATGTTAACCATTAATCAAGGTGACCTCGTAAATGTAGTTGTAAGTGAAGAGGATGTTCAATTTGAAAATGCACAGATGGAGATTGAAAATGTAGACTTTGGGAACGAAAATGTTGCACAAGAATGACATGAATGTTATACATCTCCAAATTATTTGCGAAATGAAGTCCCTTGTAATAAAGATAATCAATCTTCAAATTCGGGGCTTTCAAAAACACCTAAATGGTTAATTGAAATTGAGGAGAACATTATGAATAATTGGGAAGGAAAGAGGTCACATAGAACCGTTAGGTTGTGGGCTTCAAGACTTTATGATCAATTTTCATAACAAGACATTGGTTAAGAAATGTCAAATTTTTGTGCAGTTGTTAAAGATGCAAAAGATGAGACCTGTGCTTTTGAAATTGAAGATTCGTGTGAACAAAAAGATGGAGAGAAATGCCATTCTTGTGAAAAATCTTTTCAATGCTCTCAATAACATTGGGAAGACTAGGAGAGAAAAAGACAAGAGAGTTGCTCAGAGGGTTATTACAACCTCCTTAGTAAGTCATCAGTTGAGAAAGGCTCGTTTGATGAGACAAACTTGTGTTGACTTCAATATAGACCGTAAAACTTTGGGTAGAGCACTTACAAGAAGAGAAAGACTTGATGATCCGCTTCAAATTGATACATGGGCTTATGGTGGGAGACTTCCACATTTCGATAAGAAGCTAACAAACGTTGTCAAGGATGAAATTCAACAATTTTGGGATGCTAACTCAAGAGTGTCACCAAATGTGAAGGATGTCTTGAAGTTGAGAGTTGGCAATCAAGACCACACTCCACATCCTCAACATTATGTGGAGGTAAGTCAAACAATGTTGTATAAAAAATTTTGTGAGACACATCCAACATTGAAAATATCACAAAGGTCTTTTGAATCCGTGAAGCCATTTTATTGTGTACCCCTTAAGATTCAAAATACATGTTGTTGCAAATATCATGTTGAGTTTTCAATGCATCATGAATTATTACGGTCCATTCATTCTAAATTGCATACTAATGAAATGCTAGAGGATTGTGGTGCAAGTGGTCTTCCCAAATCATCAAGAGACTTGCTAGATCAATTTTTATGTCATAGAGATGATGGTTATTTATTTTATAAAAAGAATTGCTTAAATGCCAAGTGCTCAGAATGTGGTGGCTTGTCCAAGTTTAGAACATTTTTTCATGAGGGTTTGGAACACAATTTTGGAAAGACACTCATCCCAAAAAAAGGTATATGAAACAGTGAAATATACATTGAAGAGTGGAGGTGAAGGCTCTAGATGTGAGTTAGTTGCAAAAGAATACAATGTTGCTGATTTTATCTCAGATTTCAAGAAAAATCTTTTTTAAAAGTATGCAAGGCATAGTCATAGGTATCAATGGTTGGATCAACAATTCACGACATGTAAGGACACTTTCCCCATTGGAACTATTATATCCGTTGTAGACTTTGCGGAGAAATATACATTGCAGCCCCAAAATGAGACTCAAGCTGAATATTACAATTCGATTCAAGTTGCTATTTTTGTACACATCACATATAGACATTCCCCTGATAGCACAAAAGATGAGCGAAAGATAATCAGAGAGTACCATTTTTATATGAGCGACGACAGGTCTCACTCTCATGAGTTTGTTCAACATTGTTTCCAGAACTATTTTGACTTCTTGCAGGAAAATGGTATTGCTATGGATAGGCATCTCATTTGGTTGGATAATTGCACTGGTCAACTTAAGAATGCTAGAATGTTTTATTTGTTGTGTAGAATGCATGTGGAGAGAGGTGTACCTCATATTTGGAGTTTTTTTGAGTCAGGGCATGGGAAAGGGGAGCATGACAGAGCAGGTGCGTGTGTCAAAAGAGCTCTAGTTAAGGAGAAATTGAGGATTTCAGGTGCTGTACTTCTTGATGCTCATTCTATTATTGATTGGTGTACTTTAGCATTGTCACAGGGGGGGACTCTTGATTCTACAGTGCGTAGATTCTTTTGGTTGGTTGAGGACGGAACTATAGGAGATAGATTGGATTGTCAAACAGTGAAAGACTCTTCAAAAATGCATTCATTCCGAAGCTCCAATAGTAGTACATGGACCATTTGGACACGAGAGTTGGCTTGTTTTTGCCCCATTTGGACACTTCAGTTGACTATGACCATCTTTCAGATCTTTTGAAGCCAGGAGATGTTTTTGCATTGGTTGCACCGCAGGGGAATGATGAGAGGTCAGATTATTGGTTAGCACATTGTGTACAAGGTAAACAAAAGCTTGTACAACTGTTGACAGATGGTGATGGGTTCACATATGCTACTGGTTCAGTAGTTGTTGCGGGAACATGGTTGCGAAGATACATGATTAGAAAGAATGGAGTTCCCGCATTTGAAGACTATGAGAAGCACAAAACTATTCTTATGTATTCACACCTTGTTATAGCAACAAATGTCAAGTTGTCAAAGCATCAAGGAAGACCAAAGATAAAAGAACTTTGGACTATTACTACTGCTGATCATGAAGCACTATTGGAGACCCTGAAGCAAAGAGATGACCCTTCAGGAACACTTGACTAGGTAATAAGTTAACTTAGTGCATTATTTTCTAAGTTTGTTAAGCTTAATTTCAATACATTAATTTGACCTTTCTTAGATTGTATTTTGAGTCAATAAACTTGGTTTTGTATGTGGAATGTAACTTGTGCAGGAGCACCTATGAAGACGCCTATGGTCACCATGGATCCAATTAGAGATAGAAGGAAAAAAGGATCCTTAATGGTTAATTGAGATCTTTTGAAGCCTATAATGGCAATTTGTAACAATAAATTTGATTTAAAAGTTAAATGTCCTAAAACTCTTCATAAGGACTTATGACCAAAATCATGTATGGGTGGCCAATAGTGCCAAGAAGAGATATTACATGTCATATACTTATGTCATTTGCATGGTTTGAATTCTTACATGTTCGATTGTTGTTTGTAATGCTTTAAGGATATTATTTTTTATCAAATTTAACAAGCTTAATCATGATTAATTTCACAGTTCAAATTTCAAACATACCACTAACAGTCAGTTGAAAGCGGCTCGTCTCTCAGACCTCGTGAGAGGTATTGACAAACTGTCAGGTGCTACGAGATCATGTTTTCGAGATCTACAATAACCTCTCTTGGTTTTGGGCAATTTGACTTCGTTTGTATTTGGCAAGGCGATCTCAGTCGATGCCAAAACTTGCAGTGAGGGTCAATTGAAAGTGGCTCAGCAGCATTTCTTTCAAACCGTCCGACCTAGCATTGAACTATCTACTCCATTCGCTCTGGTTGGCCGGGTAAACGCTAGTGACAACCCCATTCTACCCACAGAGTCACGAAAATGCTCGCGACCACGCTCGACCCAATTGACCCCAAGGTGCACTAAGCACGATTGGGCAGTGATCTTCTAGGGCTTGTATCTCGGACCTCGTGAGAGCTATCAAAAAACTATCAGGTGCTACGAGATTGTGTTTTTGAGGTCTACAATAACCTCTCTCAGTTTTGGGCAATTCAAATTCATTTGTATTGGTCAAGGTGATCTCAGTCGATGCCAAAACTTGCAGTGAGGGTCAGTTGAAAGTGGCTCAGCAGTGTATCTTTCAAACCAGCCGACCTGGCATCAAACCGTCTACTCCATCAGCTCCGGTTGGCTGGGTAAATGCTAGTGACAACCCCATTCTACCCATAGAGTCACAAAAATGCTTGTGACCACACTCGAACCAAGTGACCCCAAGGTGCACTAAGCACAATTGGGCAGTGATCTTCTGGGGATCGTATATCAAACCTCGTGAGAGCTATCGACAAATTGTCAGGTGCTACGGGATTGTGTTTTTGAGGTCTACATTAACCTCTCTCAGTTTTGGGCGATTCGACTTCATTTGCATTTGGCAAGGCGATCTTAGTCGATGCCAAAACTTGTAGTGAGGGTCAGTTGAAAGTGGCTCAGCAACGTATCTTTCAAACCGTCCAACCTGGCATTGAACCGTCTGCTCAATCGGCTCCTATTGGCCGGTTAAATGCCAGTGACAACCCCATTCTACCCATAGAGTCATGAAAACACTCACGACCACGCTCGACCCAAGTGACCCCAAGGTGCACTAAGCACGATTGGGCAGTGATCTTATGGGGCTCATATCTTAGACCTCGTGAGAGGTATCAACAAACTGTTAGGTGCTACAGGATCATGTTTTTGAGGTCTACAATAACCTCTCTCAGTTTTGGGCGATTCGACTTCGTTTGCATTTGGCAAGGCGATCTCAGTCGATGCCAAAACTTGTAGTGAGGGTCAGTTGAAAGTGGCTCAGTAGCGTATCTTTCAAACCGTTCGACCTTGCATCAAACCATCTACTCCATCAACTTCAGTTGGCTAGGTAAACGCCAGTGAAAACCCCATTCTACCTAGAGAGTCACGAAAATGCTCGTGACCACGCTTGACCCAAGTGACCCCAAGGTGCACTAAGCATGATTGGGTAGCGATCTTCTAGGGCTCGTATCTCGGACCTCATGAGAGCTATTAACAAATTGTTAGGTGTTACAGGATCATGTTTTCAAGGTCGAAAATAACCTCTCTCAGTTTTGGACGATTTGACTTCATTTGCATTTGGCAAGGCGATCTCAGTCGATGCCAAAACTTGCAGTGAGGGTCAGTTGAAAGTGGCTCAGCAACGTATCTTTCAAACCGTCTGACCTGGCATCGAACCATCTACTCCATCAGCTCCGGTTGGCCTGGTAAATGCTAGTGACAACCCCATTCTACCCACAGAGTCACGAAAATGCTCGCGACCATGCTCGACCCAAGTGACCCCAAGGTGCACTAAGCACGATTGGGCAGTGATCTTCTGGGGCTCGTATCTCAGACCTCATGAGAGCCATTAAAAAAATGTTAGGTGCTATAGGATCATGTTTTTGAGGTCTACAATAACCTCTCTCGATTTTGGGTGATTCGACTTCATTTGCATTTGGCAAGGCGATCTCAATCAATGCCAAAACCTGCAGTGAGGGTCATTTGAAAGTGGCTCAAGAGTGTATCTTTCAAACCGTCCGACCTGACATCGAATTGTCTGCTCCATTGGCTCCTGTTGGCTAGGTAAACATGAGTGACAACCCCATTCTACCCACAGAGTCACGAAAATGCTCGCGACCACGCTCAACCCAAGTGACCCCAAGGTGCACTAAGCACGATTGGGCAGTGACCCTTTGGGGCTCGTATCTCAGACCTCGTGAGAGCTATCAATAAACTGTTAGGTGCTACAGGATCATGTTTTTGAGGTCTACAATAACCTCTCTCAGTTTTGGGCAATTCAACTTTGTTTGCATTTGGCAAGGCAATCTTAGTCGATGCCAAAACTTGCAGTGAGGGTCAGTTGAAAGTGGCTCAGCAGCGTATCTTTTAAACCGTCCAACCTGGCATCAAACTGTCTACTCCATTAGCTCTAGTTGGTTGGGTAAACACCATTGATAACACCATTCTACCCATAGAGTCACAAAAACTCTCGCGACCATGCTCGACCCAAGTGACCCCAAGGTGCACTAAGCATGATAGGGCAGCGATCTTCTGGGGCTCATATCTCGGACCTCGTGAGAGCTATCGACAAACTGTTAGGTGCTGCAAGATCATGTTTTTGAGTTCTACAATAACCTCTCTCAGTTTTGGGCGATTTGACTTTGTTTGCATTTGGCAAGGCGATCTCAATCGATGCCAAAACTTGCAGTGAGGGTCAGTTGAAAGTGGCTCAGCAGTGTATCTTTCAAACCGTCTGACCTAGCATCGAACCATCTCCTCCATCAGCTCTAGTTGGCTGGGTAAACGCCAGTGACAACCCCATTCTACCCACAGAGTCATGAAAATGCTCGTGACCACGCTCGACCCAAGTGACCCCAAGGTGCACTAAGCATGATTGGGCACCGATCTTCTAGGGCTCATATCTCAGACGTCATGAGAGCTATTGAAAAATTGTTAGGTGCTACGAGATCATGTTTTCGAGGTCTACAATAACCTCTCTCAGTTTTGGGCGATTCGACTTCGTTTGCATTTGGCAAGGCGATCTCAGTCGATGCCAAAACTTGCAGTGAGGGTCAGTTGAAAGTGGCTCAGCAACATATCTTTCAAACCGTATGACCTGGCATCAAACCGTCTACTCCATCGGCTCCGATTGGCCGGGTAAACACCAGTGACAACCCCATTCTACCCTCAGAGTCACGAAAATGCTCGCGACCACGCTTGACCCAAGTGACCCCAAGGTGCACTAAGCATGATTGGGCCGTGATCTTCTGGTGCTCGTATCTCAGACCTCGTGAGAGCTATCAACAAACTGTTAGGTGCAACGGGATCATGTTTTTGAGGTCTACAATAACCTCTCTCAATTTTGGGTTATTCGACTTCATTTGTATTTGGCAAGGCAATCTCAGTCGATGCCAAAACTTGGAGTGAGGGTTAGTTGAAAGTGGCTCAGCAACGTATCTTTCAAACCGTTCGACCTGGCATCGAACCGTCTATTGCATTGGCTCTGGTTGGCCTAGTAAACTCTAGTGACAATGCCATTCTACCCATAGAGTCACGGAAATGCTCGCGACCATGCTCGACCCAAGTGACCCCAAGGTGCACTAAGCACGATTGGGCAGCGATCTTCTGGGGCTCGTATCTCAGACCTTGTGAGAGCTATCGACAAACTGTTAGGTGCTACAGGATCATGTTTTGGAGGTCTACAATAACATCTCTCAATTTTTGGCAATTCGACTTCGTTTGCATTTGGCAAGGCGACCTCAGTCGATGCCAAAAATTACAGTGAGGGTCAGTTGAAAGTGGCTCAGCAGCGTATCTTTCAAACCGTCTGACCTGGCATCGAACCGTCTACTCCATCGGCTCCAGTTGCCTGGGTAAATGCCAATGAAAACCCCATTCTACCCACAGAGTCACGAAAATGCTCGCGAGCACGCTCGACCCAAGTGACCCCAAGGTGCACTAAGCACGATTGGGCAGCGATCTTCTGGGGCTTGTATCTCAAACCTCGTGAGAGCTATCGACAAATTTTCAAGTGCTACAGGATCATGTTTTCTAGGTCTACAATAACCTGTCTCAATTTTGGGTGATTCAACTTCGTTTGCATTTGGCAAGGTGATCTCAGTCGATGCCAAAACTTGCAGTGAGGGTCAGTTGAAAGTGGCTCAGCAGCGTATCTTTCAAACCGTCTGACCTGGCATCAAACCGTCTACTCCATCAGCTCCGGTTGGCCAGGTAAACGCCAATGACAACCCCATTCTACCCACAGAGTCATGAAAACGCTCGTGACCACGCTCGACCCAAGTGACCCCAAGGTGCACTAAGCATGATTGGGAAGCGATCTTCTGGGGCTCATATCTCAGACCTCGTGAGAGCTATCGACAAACTGTCAGGTGCTATGGGATCATGTTTTTGAGGTCTACAATAACCTCTCTGAATTTTGGGTGATTAGACTTTGTTTGCATTTGGCAAGGCGATCTCAGTCGATGCCAAAACTTGCAGTGAGGGTTAGTTGAAAGTGGCTCAGCATCGTATCTTTCAAACCGTCTGACCTAGCATTGAACCGTCTGCTCCATCAGCTTTGGTTGGCCGGGTAAACGCTAGTGAAAACCCCATTCTACCAACAAAGTCACGAAAATGCTCGTGACCATGCTCGACCCAAGTGACCCAAAGGTGCACTAAGCACAATTGGGCAGTGATCTTTTCGGTTGTTGGATTCATAGAGGACTGGGACTATATCAGTGGGAAACTCAAGAGTGATTTTCAATACCAAGCTGATGATGCCTTCATGACCCATGATAATGCAGTTCTTTGTGTTGACATCAGTCATGATTCAGAGATGTTGGCTTCAGGTTCACAGGGTGGGAAAGTTGAGGAGGACGTGCTCGCAATTGAATCCCAAAATACATATGTATGATGGCTTCGAAAAAATATTTATTGGTGACACTTGCATGAAGCGGTATGTTTGTGGAGAGCCAAAAATGACACGCTCTAGTTATAGCACCAAGCGTCCAATCAAAACACAGATGCATTAACACTTGTGTTGCAATAAAATCCAGATGGCACTATTCAATAAATTAGTCCCTCCGCGTCTATCTCGTGTTTATGAATAGATGTTTGTAAGCCTTTATTGCTTTCAGGTTAAAAGCATTATCATTTATAGTTTAGTTGATTCATTGTAAATCCTGCACAGGGAGTTGTACTCGGATAATTGAAAGGGCGATTACGCTTCTCAATAGCGAAGTGACCCAACTGTTTGTGTTGGTTGAGTTTTTTTGTTTGGGCTTTACAGGTCATTTTGTAAGTATTTCTTTTGAAGACAAATCTGTTCACCAACAAGAAGTTAAACCTCAAACATAATAAGCTCCATGAACAAGGTATTCCAGAGTAAAGAAAAACAAATGTAACTTCAACAAGATATAATTTAAATCATAATGATAATCATAGTCAAGATATAACTTCACCATTCAATTCCACAAACATGAATAATAAATATGTATATACAAAAGATGACGCAAATATAACATATAAATGAATATGTTCTATATATGTATCAAATGTATCAAAAGTATGTCCATATACAAATATGGCACATGGCATTTCAAAATGTCTACAAAATCAATGTTTTAAGGTGTACAATGTGGCATATATGCCATCTCAAAATGTGCCAAGTGTCATCTCTAAATGACCACAAAACTAAAATTGCATCCTATGCTGTAGGGTGATCATCAAAATGTAGCCTCTTTGAAGAAGTGTTGGGCTCTGATTGATCCTACATAAAAAATGAGTTCAAACCAAAGTTAGATTGCTTACTTTATATGATTTGTACACACACACACACACACACACACACACACACACACACACACATATATATATATATATATATATATATATATATATATATATATATATATATATATATATATATATATATATATATATATATATATATATATATATATAATTCATAATTTTCAAACACTAATTTAATTAAAATTATAACTGAATACAAATAAATTTGTATCTGGTCTCTCGATCGCCTACCACGATCAGGTGTCCTAACATAAGTCCTGGGTAGCGAAGGGACCATGCCAACAATACCAACTCTGGCCTATAAATATATATTTGCAATAATGAGATTAGTAGACTGGTGCAACATACAGTAATAAATCTACAAAATAAGATGATAGCATAATAAAATTACAAATTGATTGAACTAAAATTAAAACTTACATCTGGTGATCCCTCCTCTGGAATAGTGGGCTGGGTCAACAAAGAAATGAAAGATTCTCGTGGGACCTCCCTCACAGTCGGAGTAACCTATGAGAGTAAAAAGATTGTCAATTATATATCAATGTACTTCATCATAGCAACCCTAGTTACAAAATACAAATAACAATATGTAAAAGTCTACGTACAATCGGGCTATCACTCTGAATCGAGACGCCTGTAACCCTACGCCGCCCAACCAGTGTCGGGACATCATCAATAGCCACACCCTATACAATAAAGTGCAAGTAAAATATTTATTACTACACACAAGTGGCATACATATGCATGCATAATTAATCTTAAACAATTAACTACCTTTCCTTTGTCGACACCTGATGAAGGAGCCCCCTCACGCCCCCTACTGACGTGGGCTGTAGCCTGCAAGAACACAATAAGATGACAATATATATTAGTAAATGTATGAATTTTATTGCTCTAATTGATAGAGATTTAAGCATGTACACCAAATGATATAAAAAAAAACTAATGGGTTCATAATTTATAATATATCGTATAGTCATCAAGGCCAAATGAAATGGCCGAAAGTGTGGACTCATCCACCTGTCTCACCTCCTCCTGTGTCATCGACTGAACATAAATGGAAAAAATATATATACATAAGTGCATGCAATCATTAAAACTAATCTAAATAAATAAATTATTTTTAAATTAAATAAGTCTTGTGACAAATTCATTTATAATGTTTACTCTTATCGTATCAACAGGAGTCAATGGCTCTATGTGCACCTCCTAAGCACTCTCATGAGATGTAGATGCTCCATGAGGTGTTGCAGCCTTTGCAGTAGCCTTGCTTGTATCTCCCTCATCAATATCATGAAACTGATATATATCAGAATCAGTAAGCGGTCCGAGGCACATATGCCTACACATAATGCACGTATGGGGCTCGCATACATGTGAACTCCGATGAGATGTTGATGCGCCAGCAGCATCCACAAGAGGCAACACTGACCTAGTCTGTGTGATCAACTGATCACTCAGTAAATGAATTGCCCTAATAGTCAGTTCAGTAGCCTCTCTAATGATATCAGGATGCTGCACTGAAGGAGGGGGTGCAACATCAGTGGGGGGGACAAAGGTAGTGGTCTTTCGGCGTTGGGAAGATGGCCTAGTCTAAGGAGCTCCTCTACCTACGCCCATGTTGGGCCTCATACTCCAATAATCAACATGTTGACCAAGCACAAACTCAACATACAATTTTTTAAGGAAATAAAATGGGACCTCCAAATTGCTATGTGGTGGTTTATCAAAAACCATCCACCAGCGATCCCAAAAGTTGCGGCATTGCTTCATTTGTGCACCATTTTATTGATAATTTGGGCTTTTTGGGGTCAACTGGTATTCCGATTTTAGGATCGACAAAAAGGGCAACTATATCTTCCTTAGTTATATTAAGGGCTGCAATCCCATCATGGTCAAGCCCATCATCAAATTGGTCATGCATATCATCACGCCAATGAAGAGCAACATTATGTTGCTGCGTGAGTGTGTCAATATTTCCAACAATTGTATTTAGTGTGGTAAGCATGGGAGCTAATGTAGGTATATTTTGATACGTGTTTTGGAAACCTCATATTGTGTTCAAATTTTCTTCTATCAAATCTTGTAAAGATTTAGGGTTTAGATATGGGTGATTGTTTTGGGATTGTTATTTGGAGGGTTATTTTCTTCATTATTGTCAGCCATGCCTGATTAAATAAAAAACACATCTAAGTTTCAAATATTATTACAAATATAAATACAAAACCCTATTTAAAAAAAAAATGCTACATTTACAATGAAAATGAAATAAATTAATAAAAATATACAATTAACTACTTACCAAATATGCTTGAAGTCAAATTTGACGTTTCGAATATCAGGTATCCGAAAATATATCGGGTATCAGAAAATCACGGCTAGAAAATGATAAAATCGTGCTAGGAAATGAAGAATAGGGCTCGCGGGTTTGGGATATATGCCACAGTTATCGGGTAGCCGAAAATATCAGGTACCCGATATTATCGGGTACCGATATTTTTGGGTACCCGATTAGGAATGTGCTTTGGTGGTAGGCTTGCCCAGGTGTACTGACACCCAGGCCTAATAAAAAGTCAACAAGTGCTTTCATGCGCTTTTGGACGAGTGAAAAGTGAATATTTTTCACATCGCCACTTTTTGGCCCCTCATCTTCTTGCACATACCCATCATATGCCAGAATGTTTTATTGGTTGTGTATAATGCATGTGGAGAGAGGTGTACCTCATATTTGGAGTTTTTTTGAGTCAGGGCATGGGAAAGGGGAGCATGATGGAGCAGGTGCGTGTGTGAAGATAGCTCTAGTTAAGGAGCAATTGAGGATTTCAGGTGCTGTACTTCTTGATGCTCATTCTATTGTTGATTGGTGTACTTTAGCATTGTCACAGGGGGGGACTCTTGATTCTACAGTGCGTAGATTATTTTGGTTGGTTGAGGACAGAACTATAGGAGATAGATTGGATTGTCAAACAGTGAAAGACTCTTCAAAAATGCATTCATTCCAAAGCTCCAATAGTAGTACATGGACCTTTTGGACATGAGAGTTGGCTTGTTTTTTCCCCATGTGTTTTTAGTATGATTGGGATCATTGCGAGTCAAGTGAGTGGGTGGATACATGGGTTCCACAGTATCTAACTCCTTTATCTTTGACACTCTCTATAAGAAATGATGACATGGACACTTCAGTTGACTATGACCATCTTTAAGATCTTTTGAAGCCAGGAGATGTTTTTGCATTGGCTACACCATAGGGGAATGATGAGAGGTCAAATTATTGGTTAGCACATTGTGTACAAGGTAAAAAAAAGCTTGTACAACTGATGACAGATGGTGATGGGTTCACATATCCTACTGGTTCAGTTGTTGCCGGAACATGGTTGCGAACATACATGATTAGAAAGAATGGAGTTCCTACATTTGAAGACTATGAGAAGCACAAAACTATTCTTATGTATTCACACCTTGTTATAGCAACAAATGTCAAGTTGTCAAAGCATCATGGAAGACCAAAGACAAAATAACTTTGGACTATTACTACTGTTGATCATGAAGCACTATTGGAGACCCTGAAGCAAAGAGATGACCCTTCAGGAACACTTGACTAGGTAATAAGTTAACATAGTGCATTATTTTCTAAGTTTGTTAAGCTTAATTTCAATACATTAATTTGACCTTTCTTAGATTGTATTTTGAGTCAATAAACTTGGTTTTGTATGTGGAATGTAACTTGTGCAGGAGCACCTATGAAGACGCCTACGGTCACCATGGATCCAATTAGAGATAGAAGGACAAAAGGATCCTTAATGGTTAATTGAGATCTTTTGAAGCCTATAATGGTGATTTGTAACAATCAATTTGATTTAAAAGTTAAATGTCCTTAAACTCTTCATAAGGACTTATGACCAAAATCATGTATGGGTGGCCAATAGTGCCAAGAAGAGATATTACATGTCATATACTTATGTCATTTGCGTGGTTTGAATTCTTACATGTTTGATTGTTGTTTGTAATGCTTTACGGATATTATTTTTTATCATTTCAAAAAATCTATAAAAGTTAAACCTCAAACATAATAAGCTCCACAGTTCAAATTTAACAAGCTTAATCATGATTGATTTCACAGTTAAAATTTCAAACATACCACTAACAATCAGTTGAAAGAGGCTCATATCTCAAACCTCGTGAGAGGTATTGACAAACTATTAGGTGCTACAGGATCATGTTTTTGAGGTCTACAATAACCTCTCTCAGTTTTAGGCGATTTGACTTCGTTTGCATTTGGCAAGGCGATCTCAGTCGATGCCAAAACTTGCAATGAGGGTCAGCTGAAAGTGGCTCAGCAGCGTATCTTTCAAACCGTTTGACCTGGCATCGAACCATCTGCTCCATCAGCTTCGGTTGGCTGGGTAAACACCAATGACAACCCCATTCTACCTATAGATTCCCCGTAATGCTCGCGACCACGCTCGACCCAAGTGACCCCAAGGTGCACTAAGCACGATTGGGCCGCGATCTTCTGGGGCTCGTATCTTGGACCTCGTGAGAACTATGAAAAAACTATTAGGTATTACAAGATGATGTTTTTGAGGTCTACAATAACCTCTCTTAGCTTTGGGCGATTCGACTTTGTTTGCTTTTGGCAAGGCGATCTCAGTCGATGCCAAAACTTGCAGTGAGGGTCAATTGAAAGTGGCTCAGCAGCGTATCTTTCAAACCGTCTAACCTAGCATTGAATCATCTTCTCCATTGGCTCTAGTTGGCCAGGTAAATGCTAGTGACAACCCTATTCTGCCCACAGAGTCACCGGAACGCTCGCGACCACGCTTGACCCAAGTGACCCCAAGGTGCACTAAGCATGATTGGGCAGTGATCTTCTCAGGCTCGTATCTTGAACCTCGTGAGAGGTATCAATAAAATGTCAGGTGTTACAGGATCATGTTTTCGAGGTCTACAATAACCTCTCTCAGTTTTGGGTGATTCGACTTCGTTTGCATTTGGCAAGGCGATCTCAGTCGATGCCAAAACTTGCAGTGAGGGTCAGTTGAAAGTGGCTCAGCAGTGTATCTTTCAAACCGTCTAACCTGGCATTGAACAGTCTAGTCCATCGGCTCCAGTTGGCTAGGTAAATGCAAATGACAACCCTGTTCTACCCACAGAGTCACTGGAACGCTCGCGACCACACTCGACCCAAGTGACCCCAAGGTGCACTAAGCACGATTGGGCAGCGATCTTCTGGGGCTCATATCTTGGACCTCGTGAGAGCTATCGATAAACTATTAGGTGTTATAGGATCATGTTTTTGAGGTCTACAATAACCTCTCTCAATTTTGGGTGATTCGACTTCCTTTGCATTTGGCAAGGCGATCTCAGTTGATGCCAAAACTTGTAGTCAAGGTCAGTTGAAAGTGGCTCAGCAGCGTATGTTTCAAACCATCTGACCTGGCATCGAATCGTCTACTCCATCAGCTCTAGTTTTTTGGGTAAATGCTAGTGACAACCCCATTCTGCCCACAGAGTCAATGGAACGCTTGCGACCATGCTCGACCCAAGTGACCCCAAGGTGCACTAAGCACGATTGGGCAGTGATCTTTTGGGGCTCATATCTCAAACCTCGTGAGTGCTATCAACAAACTGTTAGGTGCTACGGGATTGTGTTTTTGAGGTCTATAATAACCTCTCTCAATTTTTTGGCGATTTGACTTCGTTTGCATTTGGCAAGGCGATCTCAGTCGATGCCAAAACTTGTAGTCAAGGTCAGTTGAAAGTGGCTTAGCAGCGTATCTTTCAAACCGTCTGACCTGGCATCGAATCGTCTACTCCATCAGCTCTAGTTGGCTGGGTAAACACTAGTGACAACCTCATTCTGCCCATAGAGTCACCGGAACGCTTGCGACCATGCTTGACCCAAGTGACCCCAAGGTGCACTAAGCACAATTGGGCAGTGATCTTCTGGGGCTCACATGTTGGACCTCGTGAGAGGTATTGATAAACTGTCAAGTGTTACCAGATCATGTTTTTGAGGTCTACAATAACCTCTCTCAGTTTTGGGCGATTTGACTTCGTTTGCATTTGGCAAGGCAATCTCAGTCGATGCCAAAACTTGCAGTCAGGGTCAGTTGAAAGTGGCTTAGCAGCGTATCTTTCAAACCATCTGACCTGGCATTGAACCGTCTACTCCATCGACTCTGGTTGGCTAGGTAAATGCCAATGACAACCCCATTCTACCCACAGAGTCACCGAAATGCTCACGACCACACTCGACCCAAGTGACCCCAAGGTGCACTAAGCACGATTGGGCAGCGATCTTCTAGGACTCATATCTTAGACCTCGTTAGAGCTATCAAAAAATATCAAGTGCTACGAGATCATTTTTTTGAGGTCTACAATAACCTCTCTCAATTTTGGGTGATTTGACTTCCTTTGCATTTGGCAAGGCGATCTCAGTCGATGCCAAAACTTGCAGTCAAGGTCAATTGAAAGTGGCTCAGCAACGTATCTTTCAAACTGTCTGACCTGGAATTGAACCATCTACTCCATCAACTCTAGTTGGCTAGGTAAATGCTAGTGACAACCTTGTTCTACCCACAGAGTCATTGAAACGCTCGTGACCACGCTCAACCCAAGTGACCCCAAGGTGTAGTAAGCATGATTGGGCCGCAATCTTCTAGGGCTCGTATCTTGCACCTCGTGAGAGCTATCAACAAATTTTTAGGTGCTATAGGATCTTGTTTTTGAGGTCTACAATAACCTCTCTTAGCTTTGGGCAATTCAACTTCATTTGCATTTGGCAAGGCAATCTCAATCGATGCCAAAACTTGCAATCGGGGTCAATTGAAGGTGGCTCAGTAGCGTATCTTTCAAACCGTCTGACCTGGCATCGAATCATCTACTCCATTAGCTCTGGTTGTCCAAGTAAACACTAGTGACAACCTTGTTCTGCCCACAGAGTCACCAGAATGCTCGCGACCACACTCGACCCAAGTGACCCCAAGGTGCACTTAGCACAATTGGGCAGCGATCTTCTGGGGCTCATATGTTGGACCTTGTGAGAGGTATCGACAGACTATCAAGTGTTATAGGATCATGTTTTTGAGGTCTACAATAACCTCTCTCAATTTTGGGCGATTCGACTTCGTTTGCATTTGGCAAGGCGATCTCAGTCAATTCCAAAACTTGCAGTGAGGGTCAGTTGAAAGTGGCTCAACATCGTATCTTTCAAATCGTCTAACCTAGCATCAAATCATCTACTCCATTGGCTCTAGTTGGCCAGGTAAATGCCAATGACAACCTCATTCTACCCACAGAGTCACCAGAACGCTCGCGACCACACTCGACCCAAGTGACCCCAAGGTGCACTTAGCACGATTGGGCATCGATCTTCTGAGACTCGTATCTTGGACCTCATGAGAGCTATCGACAAACTATCAGGTGCTACGGGATCCTATTTTCGAGGTCTACAATAACCTCTCTCAGTTTTGGGCAATTTGACTTCGTTTGCATTTGGCAAGGCGATCTCAGTAGATGCAAAAACTTGCAGTCAGGGTCAGTTGAAAGTGGCTCAGCAATGTATCTTTCAAACCGTCTGACCTGGCATCGAACTGTTTGCTCCATCAGCTCCGATTGGCTCAGTAAATGCTAGTGACAACCCTATTCTGCCCACAGAGTCACCGGAACACTCGCGACCATGATCGACCCAAGTGACCCCAAGGTGCACTAAGCACGATTGGGTAGTGATCTTCTAGGGCTTGTATCTTGGACCTTGTGAGAGGTATCAACAAAATATCAGGTGCTACGAGATCATGTTTTTGAGGTCTACAAGAACCTCTCTCAGTTTTGGGCAATTTGACTTCGTTTACATTTGGCAAGGCGATCTCAGTCGATGCCAAAACTTGCAGTGAGGGTTAGTTGAAAGTGGCTCAGCAACGTATCTTTCAAACCATTTGACTTGGCATCGAACCATCTACTCCATTAGCTCTGATTGGCTAGGTAAACACTAATGACAACCCTGTTCTACCCACAGAGTCATCGGAACGCTCGCGACCACACTCGACCCAAGTGACCCCAAGGTGCACTAAGCACGATTGGGCAGTGATCTTATGGGGCTCGTATCTTGGACCTCATGAGAGGTATCGACAAACTATTAAGTGTTACAAGATCATGTTTTTGAGGTCTACAATAACCTCTCTCAGTTTTGGGTGATTCAACTTCGTTTGCATTTGGCAAGGTGATCTCAGTCGATGCCAAAACTTGCAGTCAGGGTCAGTTGAAAGTGGCTCAGCGGCGTATCTTTCAAACCATCTGACCTGGCATTGAATCGTCTACTCCATTGGCTCTGGTTGGCTGGGTAAATGCTAGTGACAACCCCGTTCTTCCCACAGAGTCACCGAAACGCTCGCGACCACACTCGACCCAAGTGACCCCAAGGTGCACTAAGCACAATTGGGCTGCAATCTTCTAGGGCTTGTATCTCGCACCTCGTGAGAGCTATCAACAAACTATTAGGTGCTACAGGATCATGTTTTTGAGGTCTACAATAACCTCTCTCAGCTTTGGGCGATTTGAATTCATTTGTATTTGGCAAGGTGATCTTAGTCGATGCCAAAACTTGCAGTTAGGGTCAGTTGAAAGTGGCTTAGCAGCGTATCTTTCAAACTGTCTGACTTGGCATCAAACTGTCTGCTCCATCATCTCTGGTTGGCCGGGTAAATGCCAATGACAACCCCATTCTACCCACAGAGTCATCGAAACGCTCGCGACCACGCTCGACCCAAGTGACCCCAAGATGCACTAAGCACGATTAGGCAGCAATCTTACGGGGCTCGTGGATCAAGTAGAAATTTTTCTGAGTAGACATTGTCCTATTTTGTATGGTTATGAAGGTAGACTGAAATGGTTGGAGAGGCTATCAATGCCACTATCTATCCAAGGACATGCCATCATCCTTGGGGTCAGTTATAATTTTAACTATCGAGTCCCATAAAAATTGTGACTTGGAAGCATAGACAATATATGTAAACTATTCAACAGAATGCCCGCAAGTAGAGCACGACATATGGAATTGCAGATAGGAGTAGTAGAACTAGTAAAAGGTATCCAAAAATGAAGTTTCCAAAGCTTTGTCAGGTTAGACTGGTCGATGACAATGAGAATTGGTTTTGCACATTGACAGTATTGGCATTCGAGAACATGATAATCTATAACGCAATTTCAATATTAAGACATTATCATTTCCTGAGAATGCCCTAACACCGAATGTCAAGGAGGACCCGACATCTTCCTTGATGGACAGAACCTTGTTTCATGCTCGGTTGTTGGATTCATAGAGGTCTGGGACTATATCAGTGGGAAACTTAAGAGCGATTTTCAATACCAAGCTGATGATGCCTTCATGATGCATGATAATGCAGTTCTTTGTGTTGACATTAGTCATGATTCAGAGATGTTGGCTTCAGGTTCACAGGGTGGGAAAATTGAGGAGGACATGCTCGCAATTGAATCCCAAAATACATATGTATGATGGCTTCGAAATTTTTTTTCTTGGTGTCACTTGCATGAAGCGGTATGTTTGTGGAGAGCCAGAAATGACACACTCTAGTTATAGCACCAAGCGTCCAATCAAAACATAGAGGCATTAACACTTGTGTTGCAATAAGATCTAGATGGCAGTATTCTATAGGAATAGATCCATTTTGAAAGATGTAGAGCACCAAGTAACATGGACTTTCATAACAAAATATTACTAAGGCACTCACAAAGGGATACTTTAATGTATTCGAGAAAGAAGATGTGGATAGACACGTCCTCAAGAATTAGTTATTATAACAGGAAAGAAACTAACCGAAAGGGGAAAATAAGTAAGGCTCGTAGAGGAGATTTTGGGGGTTCCAGATTCCGCCTGACCTGAGAGACTTTGTGCTAGGGGAGGGATAGATTAGGATTTTTATTGTAATGCAGGGAAAGAGGGATTTTATTTTCAGATAATGATTAATGTACAGGAACATCAGAATCTTTGTTGTTTTGCTGTGTTTAATAAGGATATGTCAGCATATTAAAACTTTGATTTTAGATGCTCACTTTTTGATTGATATTCATCTTTGAATGATATTGGTTTCTTTTGAATGCATATCTGTTATGTCGAATCATCAGCACGATCATCTGTGGACTTTATGCTATAGTTTTTCGTGTATTTGGAAAGAACCATTCGTCTTTCTCTCTTAGTTTCTTTCTATAATGCATTGTTTAGGCAAATGAAATTTGTAGCGTTTACTGTCCTTTTCTTTTCAATAAATTAGTCCCTTTGTGTCTATCTCGTGTTCACGAATAGATGTTTGTAAGCGTTTATTACTTTTAGGTTAAAAGCATTATCATTTATAGTTTAGTTGATTCATT
Source organism: Chamaecyparis obtusa (assembly GCA_027943335.1). Taxonomy (NCBI): domain Eukaryota; kingdom Viridiplantae; phylum Streptophyta; class Pinopsida; order Cupressales; family Cupressaceae; genus Chamaecyparis; species Chamaecyparis obtusa. The sequence continues at coordinate 1,036,260 of BSBK01000897.1, read as the reverse complement.
GTAAATCCTGCACGGGGAGCTATACCCGGATAATTCAAAGGGTGCTTATGCTTCTCAATAGTGAAGTGACCCAACTGTTGGTGTTGGTTGAGTCTTTTTGTTTGGGCTTTAAGGGTCATTTTGTAAGCGTTTCTTTCAAAGACAAATCTGTTCACCAACAAGAAGTTAAACCTCAAACATAATAAGCTCCATGAACAGGGTATTCCAGAGTAAAGAAAAACAAATGTAACTTCAACAAGATATAATTTAAATCATAATGATAATCATAGTCAAGATATAACTTCACCATTCAATTCCATAAACATGAATAATAAATATGTATATAAAAAAGATGACACAAATATAACATATAAATGAATATGTTCTATATATGTATCAAATGTATCAAAAGTATGTCCATATATAAATATGGCACATGCCATTTCAAAATGTCTACAAAATCAATGTTTTAAGGTGTACAATGTGGCATATATGCCATCTCAAAATGTGCCAAGTGTCATCTCTAAATGACCACAAAACTAAAATTGCATCCTATGCTGTAGGGGGATCATCAAAATGTAGCCTCTTTGAAGGACTGTTGGGCTCTACTTGATCCTGCATAAAAAATGAGTTCAAACCAAAGTTAGATTGCTTACTTTATATGATATATATATATATATATATATATATATATATATAATTCATAATTTTCAAACACTAATTTAATTAAAATTATAACCGAATACAAATAAATTTGTATCTGGTCTCTCGATCACCTACCACGATCAGGTGTCCTAGCATAAGTCCTGGGTAGCGAAGGGACCATGCCAACAATACCAACTCTAACCTATAAATATATATTTGCAATAATGAGATTAGTAGACTGGTGCAACATAGAGTAATAAATCTACAAAATAGGATGATAGCATAATAAAATTACAAATTGATTGAACTAAAATTAAAACTTACATCTGGTGATCCCTTCTCTGGAATAGTGGGCTGGGTCAACAAAGAAACAAAAGATTCTCGTGGGACCTCCCTCATAGTCGGAGTAACCTATGAGAGTAAAAAGATTGTCAATTATATATCAATGTACTTCATCATAGCAACCCTAGTTACAAAATACAAATAACAATATGTAAAAGTCTACGTACAATCAGGCTATCACTCCGAATCGAGATGCCTGTAACCCTACGCCGCCGAACCGGTGTCGGGACATCATCAATAGCCACACCCTATACAATAAAGTGCAAGTAAAATATTTATTACTACACACAAGTGGCATACATATGCATGCATAATTAATCTTAAACAATTAACTACCTTTCCTTTGTCGACGCCTGATGAAGGAACCCCCTCATGCCCCCCACTGATGTCGGTTGTAGCCTGCAAGAACACAATAAGATGACAATATATATTAGTAAATGTATGGATTTTATTGCTCTAATTGATAGAGATTTAAGCATGTACACCAAATGATATAAAAAAGACTAATGGGTACATAATTTATAATATACCATATAGTCATCAAGGCCAAATGAAATGGCCGAAAGTGTGGACTCATCCACCTGTCTCACCTCCTCCTGTGTCATTGACTGAACATAAATGGAAAAAATATATATACATAAGTGCATGCAATCATTAAAACTAATCTAAATAAATAAATTATTTTTAAATTAAATAAGTCATGTGACAAATTGATTTGTAATGTTTACTCTTACTCTATCAACAGGAGTCAATGGCTCTACGTGCACCTCCTGAGCACTCTCATGAGATGTAGATGCTCCATGAGGTGTTGCAGCCTCTGCAACAGCCTCTCCTGTATCTCCCTCATCAATATCATGAAACTGATATATATTAGAATTAGTAAGAGGTCTGAGGCACATATGCCTGCACATAATGCACATATGGGGCTCGCATACATGTGAACTCCGATGAGATGTCGATGCGCCAGCAGCATCCACAGGAGGCAATACTGACCTAGTCTGTGTGATCAACTGATCACTCAGTAAATGAATGGCCCTAATAGTTAGTTTAGTAGCCTCATAAATGATATCGGGATGCTGCACTGGAGGAGGGGGTGTGACATCAGTGGGGGGGACAAAGGTAGTGGCCTTTCGGTGCTGGGAAGATGGCCCAGTTTGAGGAGCTCCTTTGCCTATGCCCATGTTGGGCCTCATACTCCAATAATCAACATGGTGACCAAGCACAAACTCAACATACAATTTTTTAAGGAAATAAAATGGGACCTCCAAATTGCTATGTGGTGGTTTATCAAAAACCATCCACCAGAGATCCCAAAAGTTTGTGCACATTGCTTCATTTGTGCACCATTTTATTGATAATTTGGGCTTTTTGGGGTCAACTGGTATTCCGGTTTTAGGATCAACAAAAAGGGCGGCTATATCTCCCTTACTTATATTAAGGGCTGCAATCCCATCATGGTCAAGCCCAACATCAAATTGGGCGTGCATATCATCACGCCAATGAAGAGAAGCATTATGTTGCTGCATGAGTGTGTCAATATTTCCAACAATTGTATTTAGTGTGGCAAGCATGGGAGATAATGTAGGTATATTTTGATACGTGTTTTGGAAACCTCATATTGTGTTCAAATTTTCTTCTATCAAATCTTGTAAAGATTTAGGGTTTAGATATGGGGGATTGTTTTCAGGATTGTTATTTGGAGGGTTATTTTCTTCATTGTTGTCAGCCATGCCTGATTAAATAAAAAACAAATCTAAGTTTCAAATATTATTACAAATATAAATACAAAAACTTATTTTTAAAAAAAATGCTACATTTATAATGAAAATGAAATAAATTAATAAAAATATGCAATTAACTACTTACCGAATATGCTCGGAGTCGAATTTGGGGTTTCCAGTATCAGGTATCCGAAAATATATCGGGTATCAGAAAAATGCAGTTAGAAACTTGAAGAAATCACCCTAGGAAATGAAGAATAGGGCTCGTGGGTGTCGGATATATGCCACAGTTATCAGGTACCCAAAAATATCGGGTACCTGATATTTTCGGGTACCCAATATTTTTGGGTACCCGATTAGGTATGTGCTTTGGTGGTAGCTTTGCCCAGGTGTACTGACACCTAGGCCTACTAAAAAGTCAACAAGCGCTTTCATGCGCTTTTGGATGAGTGAAAAGTGAATATTTTTCACATCGCCACTTTTTGGCCCCTCATGATCTTGCACAGACCCTATTAGGGTTTCCCATTAGGTTTTTTGATCTCCTTCTATAAGGATTGATCCATTGTATAGATCATTCCCAAAGATGACATACCGTGATGTGTTCCGTATAAGGTAACATTTTTCATGACAGTTAAAGGTATCAAGAATGATTTGGTCATGGAGATAGGAGTATATGTCTTTATAGCGAGAGGAATCATGACTGACAACGTTGCAGATCATTTGGGTTTCTGGGCAATCATAGGCAGGGAATGACAATGCTTCCACCATGAACTCATAGCATAGCTCATGTTTGGGCTGTTGTAGTAAAGATGACAGTGTTCCCTTGGCGTCAACAACCTTGTTCTCCATTCTAGGTATCTATTCAAAATTGACTAAAATGAATTACTTCTTTATATCACCGACCATGCACTTGTATGGAACGAGCTTTTCATCCTTTGTTTGATACACATCATTGACTTAGTGTATGACCAATTGTGAGTCTCCATGAATGTGTAGTTCTGTTACTCTCCATTCGATTGCTATTTTCATCCCGTTTAACAAAGCTTCATATTCAGCTATGTTGTTGGCACAAGGGAACTTGATCCTGAATGCTTTAGGAATGGAGTAACCTTGTGGTGTTATGAACAATATGGTAGCTCCAGACCCGTTTTGTGTGTAAGATCCATCAAAGAATAAGCACCATATTCTGGAGGATAGGCACATGATAGATGAATCAGGAAATTCCATCTGCATTGGTTGGTGATCGAACATTGGATCTTCAGCTAGTTGATCTGTGATGACTTGTCCCTTGATATATTTTCGCTCGACATACTCAATATTGAACTTGCTCAGTAGCATTAACCATTTTGCTAATCTACCAGTGAGGGAAACTTTTCTTAACAAATACTTTAGTGGATCAATCTTTGCTACTAGTTGTGTTGTATGAGCTAACATGTACTGCCTTAGTTTTTGTGACACAAAGATCACAACTAGACACACTTTTTCTATCATAGAATAGTTCTTTTCATACACCACCAATGTTTGAATGATATAGTAGATGTCTCTTTCTCTTTTGTTCTCATCATGTTGCGCCAACAATGCCCCCAGTGATGTATCTATTGTGGAGACATACAATATCAATGGCTTTCCCTGAATAGGAGGCATGAGAATTGGTGGATTTGCCAAGTATTGTTTGATATAATTGAAGTTCTTGTCATATTCTTCACTCCAGTTGTAAGTCACACCTTTATGAAATGTTCTAGTTAAAGGTTGTGATATGTCAGCTAATTGAGAGATGAAGCGCTTGATAGATTGTATCCTTCCTTGTAGAGTACACATTTGACTAATGTTCTTAGGAGGTTGCATCTCCATGATTGCTTTGACTTTTTATGGATCTACCTCAATACCTTTCTTTGAAACAATGTACCCTAGAAGCTTTCCTGAAGTGACACCAAAGACATGTTTCTTAGGATTTAGTCAAAGACTAAATTTTTCCATTCTATCCAGTATTGTACCTAATTCAGATAGGTGTTCAGATCTCTTCATTGATTTAGCTAATGTATCATCCACATAGTCCTCCATGTTTTTGTGCATCATGTCATGAAAGATAGATGTCATAGATATTTGATATGTAGCACTACCGTTCTTAAGACCAAATGGCATTATGTTCCAATAGAAAGTACCCTATGCATAGGTGAAAGTTATTTTCTCTTGATCTTTTGAAGCTATCTTGATTTGGTTGTATCCAGAGAAACCATCCATTAAAGATAACATTTCAAATCCCGCAGTCATGTTCAATATCATATTGATGTTTGGTAGTGGAAAATAATCCTTAGGGAATGACTTGTTTACGTCTCTAAAATCAGTGCATACTTTGATAGATTTATATGGTTTTGACACTGGAACTATGTCTGAGATCCATTTAGCATAGTCTATGACTCAGATGAATCCAACTTTAAGAAATTTCTCTAGCTCATCTTTGACAAGGAGTGCAACATGAGGATGCAGTTTTTGCAACTTTTTCTTGATTGGTTTAACTCCTGGAGCGATAGAGAGATGATGCATGATGCAATTAGGATCTAATCCTAGCATATCTATATATTTCCTTGCAAATTTGATCTTTTTATCTGTTAAGAATTTTGTGAATGCCTATTTTTCTTCTTCTGACAAAAATTGTGCTACATGAATTAACTGAGGATCCTCTGATGTGCCTAGATTGATAGACTGAGTTGGTTCTATCAAAACTGGTGATCTATCTTGTAAATGACTCAGAAGGACATCAAATATCATCCTTATATGCCTCAGAGAGGTTTTCTCCTTCGGATACATCTTGTTTTTACTATTTTCGGCTCTAACACTACCACATAGTGGTTTTCACCCTTAGAGCTCTTGTTTCTTTTGCTTTTATTCTTTTGACTGAGATATTTGATATCTGACTCCGTCATGCTCATGCTAGGTTCACTGATGGAAGTCGTCATGGGTTCTACTATGTTGAGGTAGCATCCGAGAGTGTAGTCTATTCAGAAAGTATGGATGTCTTGGCTTGGATCATTGGATGTTTGGTCAATAAGCTTAGGATGTTGGATAGTAAGCGTAGGAAAGGATTGGTTGATAGTGTTCACACATATGGTGTTGTCATCATCGGTCATGATCCAAATCTCAAATTTAAAGGTGATATTACTACTCAAGATATTCAGTTCATTAAGTGTCTCAACGTCATCATTGGATCTTGTGTTAGTAATAAGCAAATCAGACTCACAACATCCATCATTTCATTCTAGACTCACATTGGACGTAGGTACCTATTGGTGAATAACATATATATGTTTTTTTGTTATAAGCTCATCTTCTTCTGGAACAATTCCCCATTCACAGTCATTAGTTTCTTCGTCAGGATCTTTAGGAAAGTCAAGAACATGTGTAAAATTAGGATAAATCCCCCAAGAAGGGTTGCCTTAAGAGTCTGAGAAAAATTCATACTTGTGAGAATCTATCTCAAAATCACTACAGTGTCCCAAATGTTCAGCTAATGTGAGAGGTATACCTTCTTCTTCCTATTTGGTTTAGGATCAGTCGGTTCTTGTGTTGCGACTGTCTCTTGTGTAGTAGTAGGTTCTTGTGTGTCTACTACATTGATTCTCTCTTTAAGTTTCTTTTCCTCCTCAAGAAGGTCTAAGATATGTTGAGGTATACGTTCATAAGGAAAAACATCTATTATGTCTGAATCATCACTTTCTGAGTGTTGTGTTTCTTCCTTTTGCTGAGCATCTATTTCTGGTTCTATCTGTTCTATGACATGTGTAGAGCTTCCACTAAGATGGAAAGGTTTCTTCTGATAACCTACTCCTATAGTATCTTTGGTTGTCCTCCCATAGTGTTCAATGGGTTTGATGATACCTTTGCCTCTTGTTCCTAGAGGTCCTTTTCTAGTATATCCCATTTTAGAAATTATCTTGTGTCCTGGTCCATAATATTTTGAAGGAATCTTAGGTGATTTAGAGTCACACTTTTGAACTGTTTGTGATTGAGACTCATCTTTGTATAACTAAGCTAATATAGCCTCTTCCTCATCTGATTCTTGTTTGGACATTTGTTCTATGATGAAACTCCCATTGAAGATAACTTGGGGCTCTTTAGTTGTAGCTTTCACTTTCTTTGAAGGTTGTCCATAAGACTTGGGCAAAAGTGGGAGGGAGGTAAGAGATAGGACTGGTTCCATAGTGTATTCCCCCATGCCTGTATCTTTGATCTTGATTTCTTTTGTTGTGTCTTCCATTTTAGATGTAGATGCTATATCAACTTGTTTGGTGGAAGACTCTCTGTTGTGTGGGACAAGTTTGTCTGCACTTTCCTTCAAAGCATTGCAAGACGCTGGCATGTCTGCGGGTATAGTGATCTCTACTCCATCATAGGGAAATTTGACACATTGGTGGTATGTTGATGGAATAGCTTGCATTTCATGAATCTAGGGCCTTCCCAAAAGGATGTTATAGGCCAGTGGGAGGTCCAACACTTGACAAGTGATATCTCTGATGGTAGGTCCTATTCTAATAGGTAACACAATGAATCCTTTTGAGGACCTTTCTTGCTTATCATATGATTTTATGGTTATTTTCTTTTTAGGATCAATAGCATCTTCTGACAATCCCAGTTGTGTAACTAGTTTATAAGAACAAATGTTTAGACCAACTCCCTCGTCTATCAAAACACGCTTGACACGACAATTTTCAATGAGGACTTCAATGTGCAAGGGCTGGTTATGTGGATGACTTAGTGAGTTATCATCTTCCTCTAAAAAGGAAATATACTGAGGGGACACCGAGTGACTCACCATGGTTTGGAACCTATCAAGATCAAGACTTTCAGGAACATTAGAACCAATAAGAGCTTTGTCTAGAATCTCACGATGAGCAAGAGAAATCCGCATTAACTTGAATTTAGAGATCTTGGCATTCGTGTGCTGTAGTTACTTGATGATGTTGTAGGATGTTGTTTTGGACTCTTTAGAATTAGAAAATTTAGGTGCAAATGCAAGATTGAATGGTACATTTGGGGCATTTGATGAACCCAAGTTTAATCCTTGGAGAGTTACCTGAGCTTGAGATCGAGTGACTGCATTAGCCAATCTATTGTCTCTCTCCTTTTTGACAATAGTGATGACATTGCAGTGTTGAGATGCGCATGGCTCTACCATGTTGATGACACCATTGTTGCTAGAGTAAGTGTAATTGATTTTAGCACCCATGTTTGGTTTAGAAGATGAATTTCCTTGAGTGTGTTTTGGGAAAGGTTCCATGAATGTTGTATGATTTTTATTGGATTTATGGTTGTCAATCACAATTTCTCCAGTGTCAATTTTTTCTTGAATGAGATGTTTCAGATGTATGCAGTTGTTGGTTTTATGACCCTTGTTTTGATGGAAATCACAGAAATCGGTCTCCTTCCACTATTTAGGTTTGACTTCGGGGTCATATGGTTTGATCTCAGGTAAGGTGATGATATTGTTTTCCAATAATGTTCCCATTGCAGATTCCAAGGACTCACCCAAAGGAATGAACTCACATTTTGGTTTTGTAACCCACAGTTTATAGTCATTTGAATTTTTAGCAGGTTTAGTTGTTTTCATTTCTGAAGCTTTTATGGCTTGAGTGCCAATCGTGAGATTAAATGCCGGTGCTTTAGGTGGAGCTGTCATGCCCAAAATTTGAGCAAAACACAACTAAGAAATTTTTCTAAAAACCTACTAACTATCTAAACTAAACACACGCAACTAGGAAGTGAAGCCCTAATTGGCACAAGTCTCTGTGTGCACGCAAAATGGTGCAAGGAGAAAACAAACGACTAGAAACATTGAAGTATTTAGCAACACCCAAAGGGTCAAACCATACTAGTTTGACCTTGTTTGACCAAAAGTCAAACCTCATCAAACAACTCCAAACAAGCTACAAGGTTCCCTAGACTACTAGCTTTGACCGACACGCAAATCGGGACTGTTGACTAAAAGTCAACCAAAGTTGACCAAAAGTCAACCATCACCGAAATATGCACAACCAAGCTAAAAGGGTATAAAAATGCAACCAAGAATACTTGGGCATGCATACCGAGGTATTTGACCAAGGTTTAACCGAAAGTTGACCAAAAATTCAACTGTGCCCAAACATGTCCGACAAGGTTCCACAAGGGTAAAAATATGTCAGGGAAGGGTTTGTGCATGCAAACCAAGGTTATGTCAAAGGTTTGACTAATGTTGACCGAAAGTCAACCGCACACGATATTTGGTCATCAAGTCTATCAAGGTCAATAAGACCCTGGACGAGACCATAGGGTTATGATATATAAAAATAAAAATAAATTGATAACATCATAAAAGAATATTTAAATAACTATTAAATAAATCTTTAATAAAATAATCAACTCTTTTTTTAAAAAAACAAGTTAATCTAAATAAGATTTGATTTCTCTTATTTAGAAATTAACCATGTCTTTGCAAAATAAATTTACACTATATTATTTAATACAAAAATAAATTAAATGATCTTACCCATTTACATAGCAACTAATTATAAATATGCCAATGATAAAAATAATTTAGTCAACTACTTAAATGAAGAACCAATTTAAATGATATGGAATTGAATTTAAAATTAACTATAACAAATATTTCTAGTTAGAGTTTTAAATCAACTAACTATCTCTATCGTTCCAAATTTTCATTTAAACAAATTAATAATAAGACAAAATTAAACCGAAGAGATCACTTGATAATATATTTAACATACTTATTTAATAGACTTAGTAATCTAATAAATAATCTTAGTATATATAAGATTATACATTACGAGTTAATATTTATTTAAAACCTGTAAATCCAAAATAACTAATTTATCTTTATTAGATAAAAAGACTAATTTAAAAAGAATAAAAATTCAAGTTAAACATTCAAGAATTTACTCCTTACTAACACTTAATAAAAATATTCCACTCTACATTTAGTGAAATTACCCAAGTAAAAAAATAGTGTTTAAAATAATCTCATTTAAATAAATAGATTTAAAAATATTTGTTTAATTATTTAACTTGCTAAACTAAAATCTTTAATCTAAATTTAATAGGGCTATATTTTCCAATAACAAATTTAAATAAACAATTTTATTAAAAAAACAAATCTATTGAATGAAGATTTAAACATATTAATATTTTAAAAATATATATATAATAAAATAATAACTACTCTAAGCTTCATATTTAACCAACTATATATTGAAATAAACACTAAACAATTTGGAAGGAAAATAATTACATGCTTAAGGAATAATACCAATCCTAATCTAAAATCCAAACTTAATAACATAATATTATTTCCTATAAACCAGAACTAACTATTTAATCACATTACAAAACAAACTAAACGAAATAACCCTTATTTAATATACCCACTTGCAAGTTGCAAAGCTTGTGCTTGTCTCACCTACCCAACAAATCATCTTTCATCCTTATCCTTCAACCACCAATTTTATGCTTAATTTTCTACCTAATTTATATTATCCATCGTCCAAAAGGCAGTCATGGTGTCGAAACTCAAAATATTGGTGGGCTGTAAAATATTAATTAAAAAATCAAATGCCATTAACGATGATTACGTCATTCTGTGCGTTATCATAATCGTACCTTCCCTTTTTATATATTTTATTTAATAAGTTTTATATTTTTAAAAAGCACCCAGCTCTATCTTGCTAAGAATATTTATTACTCTAAGTTTAAAGTATTTATTAATCATTTATTAATAAGTAAAACAAGAAAATATTAATTTGCTTGTGGAAGGGGAAATTTCCTGAATTACAAAACAGCGGACATTTAGACAATTTTAAAAAAAAATTTAGTTGCATATTTGAATTCTATAATTCAAACTAAACAATATGTAGGAAACAAAATTTTATTTTAGGCATTTTAGATTTTGACAATTTTTTTTAAAAAAAATAAAAAAATGCTAAGTGTAAAATAATTTAATTTTAAACAATCATTTTTCACTTTCAACCATTTAATATATCCACTTATAAAGTACGTTAAATTGTTAGATTATATACAATATTTGCACAATCATTCTATGCAACCGAACTACCTTAATCTTTTAATAACAAATTTAATTTAACATTTCAAATTGAAATAACATAATAACTAAGAAAATTACAATTTAAATATTTGTCCAAGAACTTTTTTTTTCTTTAAAACCATTAGTTTCCTAATAATATCAAACATATATGGTAAGGGAAATTAGAAAATTATAATTGCCACATAATCCATTTTAACAAAACTCTGAATTTTCCCACAAGCCACTTTCTCAAATGTATTGTAAATTGCCAATGTTTTAAAAATTTTTTTTACAAGGAATCCTAGATTCCATTTTTTTTGAATTTACACATGAAATGAGAAGTTTCAACAAGTTCAAAACTGGAATTTCTCTAAGTCCACAAATCCTATAAGCCCTGCATCAACTGGTTACCTGTATATGCAAGGTTGACCACGGAGGCTCACCTCCCAACCTAGGCCTTTTCAAGGCCACCCCCGAGCTAGGGGATCCAATTTGGAACGGGGTTCAAACAGACACTCATACATGAAGAAAACAAGCAAGACATAAGGCATACAAAATATATTCCCAACAGAGTTTTTACAAGAGGAAGGCCTTGAAGAGACCTTCCCAAAAATGGGGTAGAGGTGGACTACCAGGAGGAGAAGCCACAACAAGATAAAAATATCCCAAGCCACACATGGACTTGGGAAGACCATTTCCAAGAGATACGGTCTAACTCTCCTTATGCCCCCCAGGTACCCGTAGGCTACGTTTGACATCATGGGTATCGTGGAACCCCATGTTTTATATATCCCTCCACACATGGGAGACTCTGCACATCTCAGGTCTACTTCCTACTACCCCCTTCAAGGTTACTCCACCCTCCCTAAGGTGAGTAAACCTTGAAGAATCCCATCCCAAAATGCAGTCACGAATTTAAAACAACATTTTTGCAAAATATAAATTTTAAAATATGAACCATAAAAAAAAGCTATGGACTCCATTAATGGAGCTCTAAGCTCAAAACCATGCAAGAAATGCAAACAAAACACAAGAGCCTACCTTTAACCAAGTAAGGTTGAAAATCTGAAAACCTTGAAGCTCCTTACAACTAGCCTCTTCCCTAAGCTTTTTTCCAAAGAGTGGTCTCCAAATCTAGAGAATGGGTGATCAACTAAACCTTCCTCCAAACTTCTCCTAAATAGGCAAACCTCCTAAAATCTAGGAGCCAATCAGAAGAGGGGAAGAAAATTCCATTCCCTTCTTCCCACTTGCCTTCCTTCACCATAAATGGAGTTGAATGCAAGTTTGGGAAGAAGAGAGAGGTTAACCAAAGCCTCACAACTCTTCAATTTCGACCAAAATGAAAACCTTGACTTTATGGGGGTCATAAATGAGTTTTAAGGCTCTTAATGGGTTGAAAATGACCCCTAGCCCCTAAGGTATCAACTTGGGTAGCTAAAATTGACCCCAGTTAGCCTATGGGAGTCCAAATGGCCCTCCTAAACTCCACCTAAAGTTTACACATGGATTTAGGTCTTGGTTGACTATTTAAAAACTTCCCAACCCAAGGTAAGTTGATCCTACCCTATGGTTACACCCTAGTCAAGCCCTTGACCCAATCAAATATAAAATACTAACCATGCCAACACATAAGCCACAATTTGTCAAATTTGGCACATTTATTAAAACAATTGACATGGCTAATTCACATAGACATTAACTAAATTAAATACACACATGCAAACCACATTTATGAATAGAAAAACTATACAACGAGGTCCACGTTTCTTTATACAAAGAGGACCTTGGAATGCATGGTATAAACATAGGTTCCAATACTAGATCCCCACATTTAGATCCATGGTCAACTTATCCTGCACACTCATTGCACACATCAGTAGGTCCAATCAACATAATATAAATACAATACATCATCAATACTGCATGGTTTAAAACCATGTCTGTGAATCAATCAACTAAGTATAACTTCAGTTTCCTAAACCAACTTTTCATCGCAATAGTTTTAAACATCATATAACATCATATGTGACATCATCATAACTGCAATTGAATCAAAACATATAATATCTCAAGTGTACCCTGATTACATAATCAGGTACCAAACATATAACATAGGATTCAACAGATCTTCAAATACATAGGTGTCCCAAATAGTCAAGTATGTCTGTAAAATAAGTACTGAAATCATGGAAAACAAAGTAGTATTATATGACTGTCTGGTAGGTCTCACAGGAGCACTGATGTAATCAACAACACCATCTGTGATAATATTTTTATTCTTGTTCTAGAATTTGACTTTATCTTTCATATTGGAACTAGAACCTGAATCATACTTGTTTTCTTTATGAAGTGACATGTCTCCCTTACGAACAAGTATGTCCTCTATTCTTATGGCACTATCTACCATTTTGTCAAATGAGGTATGATTTTGCATTTGGAGATGATAGTTAATTTCTAGGACCAGATTATTGATGAAGATTTCTAGTTTCTCCTTTTCTGGAATTTGTCAAGCATAAAGTGAGAACTTCTTTCTCTAACGTTTGAGGAAAGTTAGGAAGGGGTCTCCTGACTTCTATTTTAAATTGTAGATATCGATCATGGTGACTGGATGTTGGATTTTGAAGGAGTATTTTTGATAGAACAATTTGATTATCTACTCAAAAGTCTTGATGGTTGGAGGTATTTTAAGTAACCAATTGATGGCTTCTCCTCCCAAAGATCATGGGAAGAGATGCATTAAGAATGTTGGTTCATGCATGAACTCCATGGATAGAGTGCATAACTCTTTGACATGATCCCGAGGATCTGAATTTCTATCATATTTCTCATATTTGGGTAGTTCCACTCCTTTAGGGAATGGTGGCATTTACAAGCTCCAATCAAATGGAAATAGACATAGGGAATTCCTTGGGTTCTTTCTCTTTTTCCAGCTTGTTAAGTTTGACTTGCATAGCATGCATTTGTTTCATCATAGCTATGATAGGGGTCTCTTCCTCATGTGTGATGATATCTTCGACATTAAAGTTGTTAGGAATTTTGGCGCCCTGTCATACCAATTCGAGGAAGTATGTCTCTTTGTCTTCTCGTAAGAAGTGTTTCATCATTTTCTTAAAGAGATCATCATTTTGGTATTGTGCTATTTCAGAAGGTGTGGGTTCTTAATCTCCACCATGCTCAGAGTGGTGACCCTGTGATCCCTGGTTAGTTCTTCCTTGAGACATGGCAACGTTTTGATTGAGATCTTGTGTTGATGCAAGAGGGGTTGTGTGACCTCCTTTTAAGTGCAAATTGCCAAGGGCGTCTTCTTCGTAAAGATTGGTATCGTACGGTTGATGAAATGTCTGAGAAATAAGAGAAGATGAAGGTGATGCTTTTGATTCTTCTCTTGGTTTTTTGTGTGAAGAAGCTCTAGTTTCCACCATTAACCTTAGGTGAATCTTTAGAGCAAGATAAGACAACTGACAGATAATCTGATTTAGGAAATATCGAGTGACGCAACCTTGTCAAGATTGAATTGGATTGTTGATGAAAAAGATTGATTGGACGTAAATGAAGGATATTGTGCTCGAGATGTATGGGTAGACACCCAAAAAAATGGTGGACATGAATTCACAACACTTAGCCTTTTTGAGATGATGAATTGAGGTTGTTCTAACAAGGTTTTTGACACAAGATGAAATGGGATTCAGAATGATCAATCGGATGAAAAATTGAGCTAAATAGATCACTTCTGGGAAAATAAGATGGATATGTTGTTTCTCTGCTCTGTTACTGACATAGTGAATATTCTTACTGAATTTTGATAATATCTGAAGGTTGATTGGATTTCTGTCTAAAGTTGGATTTTTGGAAATTTTGTGCAAGCTATCATATGACAGTATCTAGGCTCGTACGACACGGAATGAGGTTTGGCATGACACTTGCAGAATCTCGTACGACAATTGAAACCAAGGATTATTTTCACTTGGGATTCTTGGCAACTCTCATACGACACTGTATGGCTTCTTGCATGACCCTTGGGGGGTTCTGATACGATACTTGAAGGAACAATGTAATTGTCGTATGATAATTATAGGGTCTAGATGACAGTTGAGACCAGAAAAAGATTTTGCTACAATTTTTTAGTATTTTTGGTGTTTTCAGTCTCAAAAATGGTTTGCAAATTTCACTGTCTTGTTTTCAAAATCTTTGTATTGGATTGTCTGAGGGTGTTTAACATAGCAATAGGCTCACAATCACATCAAAAATTTGGGAATTGACTCAATGAATCAAACACACCTAGCCTTAACCTAACTAGGAGAAGAGATGTATTACTTGCTCGTTGACTTAGGGACACACTCAATGACTCCTCTGAATATGGCGGTCCAACAACACGTAATATATGTTGAAGCCCATATTAGCTGAGTTCAAACATCAAGGAGGGCTCAATATGACGAGTGTCTTGGGGTGATTAGTATTCACCTCGTACAAGCACTAAAAATCATTCGGAGGTAGATCGGTAGCAAACTAGCTTAGGATGTTAATCAAGACATCCATTCACAACTATCTCCCATAGTCCCACAAGCTAGATTGAGGCGTATAGCCCTATGAGTACTCTGATCCATGTAGTCTCACAAATAAGATTTAAGCGGCTCCGCTCTACACAAAATCAAAGCATGTTCATGGAATGAATCCAAGGAACAAGCGTAGCTATGTCTTCCAAGGCTTTAACCTCAAGAAAGCGTAGAATTTTATAGTGGTGTGGAAGAGTCTGTTAGGTATGTGGAGCCTAATCAGACCTTTCCACGAGATCAAGGGGCAGAGCCCCTTGCGGGGTCCTGAGGCAACACCCCAAGCGGGGTCAAGGGGCAGCGCCCCAGGCGGGATCAAGGGGCAGAGTATTTTTGCCCTAATTTTGTTATGTCAAAAATACTTGTAAAAGGGCTTAGGGTTTGAGATTCATTGTAAGATGGATTTTGTAGCTTTCTGTGACGGTATTGAGTTGCAGGTTTCAGATTGTAATCTCTGGATAATAATAAAGATATTGGACTCGTTGTTGGTGGACGTAGCCTAGGGATTGGGTGAACCACGTTAAATTCTGTGTTATTGTGTTCTCTCTTGTTTGTTAATATTTGCATTTTCTACTTATTATCATAACAAGTGGTATTAGAGCGAGGTTATTTCATTCGTTCTTTCATCTATTCTCTGAAGTAGGTCTCACGAGTTAGTGGGAGAGTCTCTCGGTTAAGTGGGAGAAATGGCAGACGAGGGTAGGCTGAAAGTTGATAAATTTAATGGGCAGAACTTCCAGTTATGGAAGATGCAAATGGAAAAGCTTGGTTGAAAATGAGACTGGAAAAAGATTAAAATGTCTCAGATCTGACAATGGCGGTCAGTATTACAGCAAAGAATTTGAAGATTATTGTGCCTCTACTGGTATTCGTAGATAAAAAACTGTACCAAGGACTCCACAAGAAAATGGAGTGGTTAAACACATTAATAGGACAATAATGGAGCGTGCAAAGAGTATGAGGTTGCATGCTAGGCTGCCCAAAAATATGTGGGCAGAGGCTATGAACACTGCTGTGTATTTAATCAATAGAGGCCCCTCTACTCCTTTGGATTGTGGTATTCTAGAGGAAGCATGGAGTGGTAAGAAGGTGAGTTATTCTTTTCTCAAAATCTTTGGTTGTGAAGCTTTTGCACTTATAGATTCTGAAAACAAAACCAAGCTGGAAGCTAAGTCAAAGAAATGTGTATTTGTTGGATATGACATTGATGAATTTGGTTATAGGCTTTGGGATTTTGAAAATCATAAAATTGTAAGAAGCAGGGATGTCATATTCAATGAGAAAGTATTGTACAAAGATCTGTTGCAGCAGTATGAGAAGAAAGAAAATGATTATGTAGTGTTGGATGATATTCCAAATGATAATGTTCCAGTAGTTCCTTATGCTCCGCAACAACAACAACAACAAAAAAT
The DNA here is from genome assembly GCA_027943335.1 of Chamaecyparis obtusa. Taxonomy (NCBI): domain Eukaryota; kingdom Viridiplantae; phylum Streptophyta; class Pinopsida; order Cupressales; family Cupressaceae; genus Chamaecyparis; species Chamaecyparis obtusa. The sequence continues at coordinate 1,019,540 of BSBK01000897.1, read as the reverse complement.
ACCACACACCCCAGTGAATGTTAGATGGTCAACAAGGCTAAGTAGACCTCTAGATAGATTTTCACCTTCTTTGTATTCTATCTTATTAACTGATGCTGGTAAACCTGAATGTTATAATGAAGCTATGCAGGTGGATAAAAAACTTCAGTGGGAGTCTGCAATGACAAATGAAATGGACTCTTTGCTGAAAAATCAAACATGGGATTTATGTCAGTTACCTGCAGGAAAACGGGCTTTGCAGAATAAATGGGTTTACAGGTTGAAAGAAGAAGATGGAGGTAAGAAAAGATTTAAAGCCAGATTAGTCGTAAAAGGATTTGCACAGAAACATGGTATTGATTTTGATGAGATTTTTTCTCCAGTTGTTAAAATGACTTCTATTCATAGTATTGTTTTAAGTATTGTGGCTACTGAAGATTTGCATTTAGAGCAGCTTGATGTTAAAATAGCCTTTCTTCATGGTGATTTGAATGAAGAAATATATATGGTACAACCATAGGGATTTGAGGTCAAGGGTAAGGAGAGTTTAGTGTGCAAATTGCAGAAAAGTTTATATGGCCTGAAGCAAGCACCTCGGCAATGGTATATTAAATTTGATACTTTTATGAATGAGAATGGATACACTCGATGTAATTATGACCATTGTGTTTATCTCAAGAGGTTAAATAATGACAGCTACATTATTCTATATTGTTTATATGTTGATGATATGCTTGTAGCTGGATCTAACATGGATCATATTAAGGGGTTGAAACAACAGTTAGCAAAATCTTTTGCTATGAAGGATTTGGGGGCAGCAAAAAAAATCCTTGGCATGCAAATTTGCAGAGATAGGAAGAACAGAAAATTAACTCTATCTCAGGCTGAGTATGTTGAGAAGGTGTTGCAGAGATTCTACATGAAGGATGCCAAAGCTGTCACTACACCTTTGCCTGGTCATTTGAAATTGACCAAAGAAATGTGTCCCAAGACATCAGAAGAAGAGGCAAAAATTTCCAAGATACCTTATGCTTCAGCTATAGGGAGCTTAATGTATGCTATGGTATGTACTAGGCCAGATATTGCACATGTAGTGGGATTCGTTAGTTGGTATATGAGTCACCCTGGGATTGAGCATTGGAATGCAGTCTAATGGATTCTCAGATATTTGAGAGGTACATCCAATAAGTGTTTACACTTTGGGGGCTCTTCTACTACTGTTCATGGCTATGTTGACTCAGATTTGGCAGGAGATATTGATACCAGATGAAGTACTATAGGTTATGTATTTACTATTGGTGGGACAACAATGAGTTGGATTTCTTGGTTACAAAAGGTGAATGCTTTATCCACTACAGAGGCAGAGTATGTTGCTGCTACTGAGGCAGCCAAGGAGATCATATGGCTTCAATTCTTTGTGGAAGAATTGAGACATCCATAGGAAGATAATTATTTGTATTCAAATAGTCAAAGTGCCATTCATCTTGCAAAGAATTCTGCTTTGCACTAAAAAACAAAGCACATACAATTACGATATCATTTCATTCGGTCAGTTTTGGATGATGGATAGTTAAAGTTGGAGAAGATACATACAGATGATAATCTAGCAGATATGTTTACAAAGGCAGTGATAAGGGAGAAGCTGAATTCCTGTTCAGCTTCAGTTGGTCTTCTAGACTGAACAAAATAAAAGAATAGTAGAGTCCAGGGTGGTTTCATTATTCCAATGAGAGCTACAGGTTTTGGTCAATTAGTCTCCAAGTGGGAGGATATTGTTGTGGAGTTTGATCAGTCTCTAAGTGGGAGATTGTTAGGTATGTGGAGCCTAATCAGACCTTTCCACGGGGTCAAGGGGCAGAGCCCCTTGTAGGGTCCTGGGGCAGCGCCCCAGGCAGGGTCAAGGGGTAGAGCCCAGGGATTTTTGCCCTAATTTTGTTATGTCAAAAATACTTGTAAAAGGGCTTAGGGTTTGAGATTCATTGTAAGATGAATTTTGTAGCTTCTTGTGATGGTATTGAGTTGCAGGTTTTAGATTGTAATCACTGGATAATAATAAAGATATTGGACTCGCTATTGGTGGACGTAGCCCAGGGATTGGGTGAACCACGTTAAATTCTGTGTTATTGTGATCTCTCTTGTTTGTTAATATTTACATTTTTTGCTTATTATCCTAACAAATTTGGCTTAATACTTGTCCCCACTTGGGTCGTTCCTGGGATCTTTTTACCTCACCGATAGGCCCTCTGAAGGATTAAAGTAAATGTGAGGTTGGGGACCATAGGATCTGGGTTTTTGATTCTGTGAGAAGAGAAGAGCATAATTCCCTAACCTTGTCCTTTCCCCTATCCAAGACACACCAAGAAAAATTAATCCAGAGAAAGTACGCAAACTAGCACTGGGGAAGATACCTTCTAGGTTTTTGATTCTCCTAAGAAGGATAAGAGCACAATCCCCTCAATATATGCCTCAATGGCAATAGACGCATGTACCTAATTAACTAGGTGCCTATGAAAATGAAATATTAAGCAAACAAAATATTTTCTCGATGAAGATTCGGCAACCTACAAAACCACTTGTCATAAATCTTTGTTGATTGAGTATCTTTGGTATGTGATTTTCTGAAAGGATTTCCAGCAAAACAATGGCTTAGAAGACAAGACAAGAAGAGGCCAAAAGATAAATTTTTATGCTCAGGTCTTCGTCTCACGTCCTGCAAAAAGGCGTTAGGCTATCAAAATGATCATGCACTAGAAAACAACAAATGTCAGGGTCAACCGTCAATCAAATCTCTAAATCAAATATCTCAAAAACTAATCAGAAATCCCATATAACAATTGAAAAACTAGCATGAAAAGTCATACGACAATATACTTGTGCCCATACGACACTTCAGATACGATACAACAATGGGTACCTGCGAATATGAAACTTCAAGTTTGATAGGACAAAGTATAACAACCGATATGACACTTCAAAAATGTCATTTGTCATACGATAGGCAAAGACTTATGATATGACAATCTGAAAATGTCGTACGAGATTGTATGAAAAAATTATCAAAACTCGAATCTTGAATAAAAATTATTAGAAAATGGACGAAATTAAAAATGGAAACCAGATGTTGGGCCCCACAGTGGGCGCCAAAAATGTATGTGTGAAAATTATACCTGTTTAGAAGACACAACACATCAGTAAAACATTATTGATCAATGATAGAAAAATATACAGTAAAAAATATATCATTAATTAGGCGATTTATTGCTTTCTAGTAGATGCGAGTATGGTATTCTCAGAATATGACTGAGATCAATGACAATGCAACATCTAAATGAAGGATTTGAATGCAAAAGCTATGAAATGGATGCAAGATTTAATCTATATTTTTGGATTTTCTATGTAAAATAACAATGTATGCTATATAAAAAAATGATCTAAACTTGATGACAATGAATTGAATCTATGCTATGGATGCAAAAACAAGAAAAGCAATGCTAGCAATGAATCTAAAAAGGTTGCACAATCTCAAGAATTTGACAGTGTAGCACTGCTATTCTCCAGATCGTACGTGCAAGGATTCTCCAAATTCATGATCGGTTGAGAAGGACTGAGGCCTGTTTATATAGAAATCCAGGGTTTGAGAACTCATGGAAAAACCAAAAATCTCTTCTTGATCAGTTATCAGGGAATTGGAAATAGTTATCTAGTAAAATCATGCAAATGAGCTTTTTAACTCATAATTGGAAGTTGAGATCACTTCAATTTGCTTTTCAACTCACAATCACATGTTGAGTTTGAAAAGTTAACAAAAGAATCAAAGAGTTGATTTTTTAGTTTAACTAATCTTCTAATTTTTGCATAGATAATTATTTGATTTATTTAATTTCCATGTGTTTTATTCTCAACTTAACTGAATTTTGAGTAAAAATAACTGATTTATGGGTTAATCAATTATTAAATCAAATTTTATCCAAAATTAAATCATTAAATTTGACAATTTGATTTTAATCACTTAAATAAATATTCAATCGATTATTTTTAGAAATTATGATTTATTGTCAAATAAATAATATTAATTAGGAAATAAATTTAATTAAATCTAATTAAATTAATTAAGTGGCTGAATCTAGTCTAATTAATTAAATATTTATCATATTCAATTAATCACACCTTGGATAAATAAAATAATATCATTTATTGCCAAATAATATTTAATCAAAAATAATTAGGATAGATTAGGAATATTTAGGAATATTCCTCGATGCAGAATTAGAATAGGATCGATTAGGGTTTTTGATAATTTGATGTGCAGATGTACCCTAGGTTAGGACTTTAGGGTCAATTTCGATCGATTCGTGGATGTAGGAGGTTAATGGTACTGAAGCCCATTTTTGGAGTATTACATTTTGCCCCTCTTTGAATTACTGTGCGAAGCACAATGGTTCAAAAATAAATCTGTTTGTTGAGATATGGGGTATTACACTTGTCACAATGGTTAATGAGATTATTGGGGTTGAAAAAATGAAGGAAGATTACATAACTAATTCTTATTTTAACATAGTTATTACTACTCCCAATAGTCCTACTATTACAAAAAAAAAGTGAATACTCTAAATACTATTGATTAACAAATAGATTTTGTTTTGAGGACTCCAACTTTATATGCCCATAGGATCTAAGAGGGAAAATTTGATTTTTGAAGTACGTTCAAGTGGCTGGCAAACACTTTGGAATGATCAAAACTTGGTGAGTAAAAAAGTAGTTTCTAAAGGAGGACAGTGAAACAAAGGTTTGTACAAACCCTTTCCAATTACTAAGGGACTATGGCTTGACATCTTTATGGATTTTGTGTTGGAATCGCCTCGTGCTCAACAAGGAAATGATTATATATTTATTTTTATGGACTTATTCTTTAAAATGACCCACTTCATTCCATGTAAAATAACCTACATATGCAAGTAAGGTTTTTGACACATTATTTGAGGAGATTTTGAACACTTGCATGGATTGAACAAGTCTATTACTAGTTCAAATTGAGATACAAAGTTTTTGAGTCACTTTTGGAGAAAACTTAACAATAAATTACAATATAGTTCAGCTTACCACTCTCAAACAAATGGCTAGGCGAAGGTAGTAAATAGTTATTTGGGTAATTTGCTTCAATTCTTAGCGAGGGAGAATCCTAATTAATGAGATATACTTTTGACACAAGCTAATTTTATTTTAATTCTAGCATTAATGGATCTACTAGAAAATCTCCTTTCCTAATTATCTTGGGAAGCAATCGTTGGGAATTATTGAGCTATATATCTTCCTTATGGTAGATAGGTGAGCCAAGATGTAGTAGGTTGTACAAGACATATCCAAGAAATGCAACAAGTGAGGTATCAACTACAAGTAACCAATGAGAAATAAGGAATACCAATTTTCACCTAAGAGAAATTATATATGGAATATGATCAAATTATAGTATATTTGTGTAATGAAATATTTTCCAAGGAATGTGTAACAAGTTAAAATAAAAGAAAGTGGGGCCATTGAAAATACTTACGATGATTAATGAAAATGCCTATTTGTTAGATATGCTTAAAGGGCTTGGTATCAATCCTATTTCAATATGACAGACATTTACCCCTGCCATTTTGATAGTGAATTTTTTTGTGATGACTTGATATGCTAAGAGATATGATCAATCATTTACATTGGAAGAAGAGAGAACATGTTGAGAAGATAGTTGATACTAAGGTGGTTCCTACAAGATCTCAATATTATAAAATGTATTTTGTAAAATAGGTTAGTTTACTTGATTCCAAAAATATGTGGTCACTGAAGAAAATCTCATAAATTTTTCTATATCAAACTTATCTAAACTAGGAGGTTCAAAATATTTAAAAACTACAAAAGAAAATGTAATTGACGGTTCCCCATAATTGATGGGGCTTTTCTTCACTACCAATTAGATTCATGTAGTTTTTATCTTTCTATTTTGATTGTTTTGTCACATGTTACTTTTAGTTTGTTGTCAATTGGTGGTGTTTGAGGTGTTTTGGGGAAATCTAGGTTGTCTCCTTTTTATAGAGAAATAGAGCTCTATTTTTTGTAGGTTAAGGGGTTGTGAAAGGGACTTGAATAAATTTTCTATGATTATTTGTAACTAGTTTTTATTTTATACTATTTTGAGATGAGAAAGGAATTTGGTGCATAATTTTGTTTTCTTGTAAATATGAAAACAAAACTACAAAAATATGAAAAAGCAAGAAGAAAGTGAGGTTCATTACTTTTCCTTGAGTTATAATGTGGACTAGCCTAAGCAAGAACAAATCTATAGAAGCACATGCTTCCACTAATTGACCTTTCCCTTGGGTGTTGATCTAGATAGGCATGATGTTTTAGGATGATTGATTTTCCTTGAGGTAGAAAAACTCAAGTAGAGAACATGATGTATTGATAGACATGTCTTCCATAAAACTTTTATTGTTGATCTATATATAGTTACATTTGATTAGATGTTATTGAATTGTGTTGCATCATTTTATTGACCAATATGATAAAGTTAGGTTAAAGAATTCATATTAATGAATGTACAAGTGGATTTGAATATGTTTGAAGTATGCTGGCAATAAATGCATTTATTTGGTTACATTGTTTTAAACAATATTTATACGGTATTGGCTACTTGACTAAAAAGCCTTGCATAAGTTTTTCATGGTTGCAGTCAATCATGACAAAAATGACCAACTAATGAGCACATATTATGTTAAATTTATGCTCAATCATATTGATATTAGGGATATATTTTGTTTATTTGATAGGATGGTCGATATACCATCAATATAAACAACTATAAATTTCTCTCCAAATTTTATTTTGTTAGTAATCATTACATGTGCGTTTCTTATAATTAATATGAAAATATATCAAATTTACACTTGTAATCAATATATCTCATCTAAAATATAGTAAATGAAAAAATAAATATAAATAAAATCATATCACAATATTAATAAACAATGATATAAATTAAAATTACCTATCAATAATAATAATAATAGTATATATATATTATTATTATTATTATCAACTAATTTCTAAACATATACAACAATATGCACCACTATTAGATCCTCTCCCCTTCTCATGAAATAGACAAAAATATGACAATTTGTTTAGCAGCTTACAAGTATAAATGGTATTTAAACATACCAATTGAAACATGAACGACTTGCCCTTAAATATACTATTACTCTCCTCGACACTATTAATTCAAAAATTCTGAAAACTAAGATTCAATAAAATCTATTCGCATAAGCATTATAGATCGCATAATCTCTTATGCACAGTTTATCTCGATCTCTTCCAAAGTGGGATCGATTTTGATAAATGGATATCTTATGATGATTGAAACGGAAGGCTTTCAGAAAGTATAAAATTGGTAAAAATTGAGCTGTGAATGATTATGGATAATGGTCCCATCTCTATCATAGATGTTCATTGCTATGTTCTTTATCATGACCACTGTAGATGCGTACATTTGTATGTAGAAAGTCTATGAATTTTTGACTCTTACCCCAAAGACAGATGCCCACAAAATCATGAAAGATGCCACACAGGCACGCGTACACAAGCTACAAGATGAGAGATGCATATAAAAATTGCGTCGCTTTCCGTGTGCTCAACATTTCTGGAACTTACAATGTAGCTCAAAGAGAATCATTTTAATCCACTCTCTGTTCTGCCATTGGAGCAATGGGTGGAGCAGAAGCGGTTATGACAGTCAGAAGGGTTTGTATGGTGGAACCGGCCGTGCCAACCTCAAGGCACACGATGTTCCTCTCCAGTCTCGATCTCCTCTTTCTGCCCTTCCACAACATTCAGAGGCTTCTCTTCTACAAGCTCGCTCCTGCAAACGATTACTCGTCAATAATAGAAAGCCTGAAAAATGGGCTATCCTTAGTTTTGGTGCATTTCTATCCGCTGGCGGGTCGGTTGAAAATTTCTGAATCCGGCAGGCCGGAAATTGAATGCAACGAGCAGGGAGTGGAATTGAAGGAAGCGTCAATCAATATACCCTTTCATGACCTGGAAAAAGATGGGTTTCAGCGAAAGCCCTTTTTCAAAAATCTTGTCCATGAGGCTGAAAATTCTGTGGATGAAGATTATGGTAGACCGCTTCTGTCAATTCAGGTAATTAAAGTTAAACAGCAGGTATTTTTCTGTCACTTTGAAAAACTTCATTGAGTTCTTCTCTATTAAAGAAAGTTGGGTATTTTAGGTTACAGCTTTTGAGGGAGGCGGGATAAGCATTGGAACCACAATTCATCATGTAATGGTAGACGGAAATTCGTTTTGGCATTTCATGACATCATGGGCAGAGTGTAGCAGAGGCATCTCCATTGCCAAATGTCCTGACCACAATAGAACAGTTTTGAAACGAGGAAACCATAGTCCCCTGTCCATTTCTTTCAAACCCTACGAGATTGTAAGCCATGGGATTACAGGGGCCAAGATATTCAAGTTCGTAACTGAGGATTCAGATTCAGACAGCATTGAAACATCTGGCAGCTGGAATGTGGAAAAGACCAAAGAGTCTCTCCAAAGATGGGGGGGACCCAAAAGGACAATAGAAGTGATAAGCTCAACATTGTTCTTCACAGAGGATATGATTCAGGAACTGAAAAATCGAAGTGGGGCTTCGAGTTCTTTTGTTGCAGTGGGTGCACAGTTTTGGAGATGTGTAATCAGAGCTCGCGAGGTGCCTCTGGAAGAAACCGTTTATTTCCTAGTGTTGGCTAATTGCAGGGACAGGGTTAAACCTCCCCTGCTTCCAACTTATTTTGGGAACTGCATATCAATGGGTGTTGCGCAGACCACAGCCAACACTCTTGTCCATGCCGATATCTCCTTCGCTGCCGATGTTCTCCAGCAACTCATCAATTCCTGCACTCAGGAAGCGCAGATCAATCATCTGATTGACTGGGCGGAGCTTCCAAACAGAAATTTTGTAAGTTTACTTGAAGAAGCAGGGTGGAAATATGGAACTAATGTGGCAAGTTCTCCAAGATTTCCCTTGTACGAGATGGATTATGGATGGGGGAAGCCTGCAGACGTGCAGATGGCCAACATATATGAAATTGGAAGCATGCATTTGTCGTGTCCAAAGGATGGAGGAAAAAACATTCTTGTCTCCACCTGCCTCCCTCAACACCAGATGGACTTGTTACAGAGAATTCTCTTCGTCTAGGTTGAAGGATTTTTGTTTTAATATGCTGCAATTTTTGGGCGATCCTGTAGATCAACAGAGCAGCCATGATTTCCAAGCTGAGAGGTATTATTTCAAAATAGTATGTGCATAGTAAAAGTAAGTTGTGTGTAATGAGCTCAGGCCAAAATCTTATATTACTGACTGTTACACGTGATCGGTATGTTTGGCACTCCTTCCACTTTGTGCTCTGGTTTCCTTCTTTTCAAAATTCTAGAAACATGTGTAAACAAGAGCTGCAGGGCAACCTAGTTCCTACCAAGTATTGGCAGGGCGGTTTTGCCCAAGTTAGCAGGGCATCCATTCAACCTCCATTTGTTGATCCTATCCATGTTTGGCTTGAATTGTTGTGACATCTTATAGAAGGATGTGAATATATCAGATATTATTCAATGTTGGAACTTACTTGGAATGCAACTTGATCATAATATAGTTGGCTTGTGTAACTGGAATTCAATTAGTAATTATGTTGCTTTCAAATTTAAATAGAACAATTTTTAGTTTTTTCAAAACATTCCTGATTTTTTTGGATTCCCAATTCTTTTATATTTGACTTGTCGAGACATGTCATGAAAGATTGTTGCTACCATGCTTGACAGTCAATCGATTTACATCAGCAAAATTACATGGGACTAAAACCCACAAGAAGAAGAAAGAATAATGGAACCAGTTGATCCTTTCTCATCAGCTGCAATACATCAGCATGGCACGGAAATGGATTGTTCTGTTCTCGTGTTAGACTTCAAGTTGCACAACTTGGAACTGAAATGATTAATTGAACGAATAACTGTGACATTTACATGCATATTGCATTATAACTCTTTAGAAGTCCTGTAACTGCAAAATAAATAACAGTCAACTAATCTTGTTGCTGATATCGAAGGATTATTTACAGAGAAACTGGATCCTGTATACACTTTTGTAGGCCCCTGTATACTGTTTTCATCGTCAGGTTCATCAGGTTGCACAGGCCACCATTTTCATACAGTTACAGATTATGCATTCATCTTGCACCGGAGAAGTGAAAAGGCAACTCAGATGATCACACTACATATATTTCCCTAGATGTGAAACATTCATGATCAGCCTTAATAAGGTTTTTAAGAAAAATGTGTACAACATGTGTAACATAAACCAATCTCGTACACTAAGTCATAACAGCTTAACCACAATCTGAAACCTGTAAATTAGATATATACACCAAATGTTGTATGGATTTAAGTTGCACCTTGTCTGTTTTTGCTTTCCGTGTTAATGTAAGAGGCTTACCTGTAAAAACACAAGAAACAACGATTTAAATTTTAACAATTCATTGGAATCAACTTAGCATGGAAAACCCCTCTCAACAGGTATGTTTCTGCAATCTAATCACTCTTTGTGATAATAGATCACTGAGTGTGATCTGAAATATCAGTTGAAAATATACATACTAGCATTCATCTAATTCAGATATCTTCCATTTTACCCAAATTTGAGGTTTGGTAAAACATTATTAGTACAAAAAGGATTTGGATCTGGGAGACTTTGAACAGAGGATGTGTATTGAATGATGCACATTTGAAGGTTGCATTCAATGATGAATGTAAATAATCATTCATTGAAGTGCTTAGATGTGTTGCAACAAAAAAACAACATATTATTAAAATTGGCTAATGGATAGTGACAATCCAGTAGACGCATGCGTTTTGCTTAGGATCGAAGAAAGTTAATTGCTGATGAATTTCTATTATTTGCCTTTTAGAAAGAGATAGATTAGAGAGTGGCTATCAGTTTCGGATAAGTAAAGAAAAAACATGAATAATCAGGTTTCCAGGAACTACATTTAGTCGTAACCCTTCCAATACATCCATTCACCTTTTGGGAAGTCCTGGTGTTTCACCTCTGTGAACATCACCTAGATCCAATGAGTGCTAAGTGGTCCATTCATTCTCATGAGAGATGGGTTCGTGTGAACCACTACTTATGAAACATGGGTCAATGAGTTTGACTCAAAAACTACACAGTTGAATCCTGATAGCAATATCACAACCTTCCAATACAGGCAAAACAACTGATTTTACAACCAAAGTTCTTCAGAAAGAGTATCAAATGAGTTTCGCTTCTCAATGATAGCAATGATCATCATGCAGTTCATTGACTTTTCTGAAATTACTCACAATAGGGTTTGGTTTAAATGTCTCAGACACTGAACTGTACGAACTACGATCAGAACCTATTTAATGAAATGCTTCAAGAAAATGTGCACTTGCAGACTATACATGCAAAGTGTTTGATAGAATGCCTCTGCATGTTCATTTACAGTCGAACGCTCGTCAGAAGTGATCCAAAGATTAAAGTCGGCAAACTACACTGAAAGTTGAAAACATTTTCAATTCCCCAAACAAAATGTGCAACAATATATAGGTTAAAGAAAATATAATACGTCTTTAAAGATTCATCAGCACAAAACATCTCATTTGTTGAAACAGGGAAGGACTCGTATTCTAAATGGAAGGTATCCAGGGAAGACCAAAATTTGAATTGCTAAAATAACAAAAGCCTTCTCATGAAACTGGAAGCAACTGCTTTTGTTGCCAGAAAATTTCACCCAATTTTAGCATTTGGGATAATAGAACTTCTTTCTTGTATAATATTTGAATAACATTTTTATCTAATATTGAATAATTTTTTAAATATTTTTTAATTAAAAATTGAAGTATTATACAATTCAGCAAGCTTAAACACCTTGTTTTGTTGTTTGTTATCTAGATATAGAAATGAGTAATATTTGAATAATAGTTCAATATATTTGATTATTAATTTGTAAAAAAATCGTGCATTTTAATTAGTCTAAAGATAATTAGAACATATAAAATGTCAAATAATTATTTTTGATTGATTAGAAAAACAACAAAACAAATCAACAAACATCTACATATAAGATATATTGTTATAAGGAGTAGGACAAAAACAATACAAAGGACAACAAAGAAAACAACAATAAGTAACGTACTCAAACCATGCATGGAACAGTTATTTTAATGTTTCTTTACAAACTTTACTCTTAAGTAGTTTGTCTATTATTAAAGGGATGGGTCAAATTTATCATTATACTTTATCTTTGAAGAATAATACAAGATATGGCCTCCTTTGGATGGATTTCTTTCTCAAAAGCATTCTTCTACACTTATAAATTATCATGAAATATATTATCTTCTTTTATTGACTTGTTATTGTTGCCTATTTTTCCTCCAAGTCAAAATAGCCCCCAAGTCTTATGTACATTATAAAGGGTTCACGTTCTAAAGATGAATTCTATGCTTTAGAGACCTTCAAGTTTTGTTGAATTTTGATTTCAAAAGGAGCTCTTACTCCCAGGTCCTAATGTTAAAAGAAAACCCTTATTATTTTGCATCTCTTTCAAAAAGGCTCTTGAAAGCATGCTATCCCATATAGCATGTTATAAGGTTCATTTTTCATTGTTTGAGGGATTTAAAAGATTAAATTTGAAAGTCTTCATGTGATTTTAGGGCTTCTATTTAGCTTCTCTTTATTTTTCCCATTTTCATCTGATATTTCCTTGAGAAGATGAAGTAATTTGCTAGAAAGTCACTTCAAACCTTCAATCCTCTTTGCTTCACCATCAAGGGCTCACCAAGAGATTGTTACCAGACATATGCAAGAGTTTCAAAGCATTTTCAATGAATGAAGGGGTAAGTGCACCAAGATGGTAAACAAAAGGGGGGTATAAGTGGCCACTTTTTTTTTTTTTTTTTTCTGAAATCAAGGAAACCTGAACTTCACAGAGATATTTGAGGGTCATGCACTCAAAACTAAGAGTTGTGTAAAGAATAATAATTGTAGTACTCTGAATCTAGTTTCTAAACTACTAAAGTTTTAAAAAATTGGATAAGATTAAGAGGGTCAAATCTCTCGCGCACAAAAAACTGTTACTGATTTTTTTCAGAAAAAACATAACATAGCTATTTCCGTACGTTTCACAAAATCTATAGTTATATTTAGCATTTTACAAAACCCTTTGGTAGGATGATAGGTAAGAGTGAGATCTAGAAGTTGTGTATTTTTTTATAATTTTCTGTTGAGTATTTTATTTTTTATGATTTTTTGAAGTGACCCCATCCTGAAAATATGATACCTGTTCGTGTGCTGGGCATAACTTGCATCAAAATAATCCAAATTGCAATTTTTTTTAAAAAAAAGTGTATATAATCTAGTGTAGAAAAGTAATATGTAATTTTTTTTTATAATTTGGTCAAGTAGATTAAAAGTTTTTTATTAAGGTAACAACGGGTTTTGAAGGGGCCCCGAAACCCTTTACACTACTGGAACTTAAGATAAAACTATAGGAGTTCCAAGAATACAATAGTCTAACCAAAACATAAGCTCAAACACCTCAAGAATCAAACCATCCAAGGAAGGAAAGACACCCAAACAACAAAATGAGAACACTGCATAAGAATAATCAACGAAAACCGCAGTCCAAAGAGGAAAGCAACAACGCTAAATCCCCTTGTTATGAGAACGAAGGGTCATGTCAAATGAAGATGAGGATTTATTTGAATGTTTCCCTTTAACTGTTATCCATCCATCTTCAACTTTCTCTGCCTTCTTCTACCAACATACCAAATTTAGAGAAATAGCCCCCAGCATCGGATCCAAATAACCCCCAGCAAGAGGAACAACACCATTTCCGTCAGCAATCATCAAAACAACAGAGATGGCAGGAAAAGAAACCTCAAAAATAGGGCTTACAATGCTTCTAGCAAGAGAATCAGAAGCACCAAAACCCACAACAATAATCTCACCAGCAGGGCTGGCAGAAAAAACATCCACTGAGCCACCAGCAAAAAACCTAGGATCCATCAAGAAAGGAGAAGGGGGTCTCTGCAAAGCAGTGCTGGAAGGAAAAGCAATAGAGATAGGGAAGTAAATGCTCCCAGCAAGAGTATCAAAAGCAATAGTTTCCGCAACCACCACAACGGGGCTGGCAGGAACACCAACAACAGAGCCACCAACATAAGACCTAGGAATTTCTGAATCAAACAATGACTCAGGGGATCTTTTGAGAACTGTATAATGTTCAGTGGAGGCATCCTTCCACCAAGTATGAGGGTCTTTCTTCAATTTGAAGTTAGAACCACATTTTGAAGCATGATGCCCTAGTTTAAAGCATTTTCTACATCTAAAGGGGACACCCTTATAATCCAACTGTTGCAACCATGAACCTTTATAAGACTCAATATTAATGACAACAGGAAGACCCTATGAAATATCAATATCTACCAGGATGTGGGAAAAGGTAGAATGGAACATATTGGAAGTGTTCTCATCAATAACCAAAAACTCCCCCAGAGCCTCCCCCACCTCCTCCAGGACAACACGTTGCAAGAGATGAAGAGGAAGATTGGGAAGCATCACCCAAATAGGCATATTGTTGAAAACTTCAGAAGAGGGATCAAAATTCGGGTAGATCAAAAGTTATTAAAAAAATGGTAGACATGTCTGTGAGGATTGTGAAGACACTACTAAAAAATTTAAAGTTTACTATGCTAATATTGTCCAAAAATAGAAAAAATTATATGGTCAGAAAGCTTACAAGATGTGTGAGATGATGGTAGTGATTTTAGAGATACCCACTTGATCATTTGTAAATTTAATGATGATGAAGTTGAGAAATCATGTTGAAAGAAGAAAAAATGTGTAAATGGACAAAATTGGAGGGAAAATGGGCTTGCAAGCCTTAGGGTCATATTCCAAACCTTTTACCAAGCCATAACCGTATGAGTTATGGTGTAAAAAATAATCTGCTCGGGTTTTGATAAGAAAAGTCACAATTTCGAGTTCTACAAAACCCGTACAGGTTTTGAAGACATAAAACAACATTTTTCAATTTCACATAATATGTCTTCAAAACCCGTACGGGTTATGAAGACATTAAAAATTTTTCTTGTAAATATGCAATACAATACACATTATATATATATATATATATATATATATATATATATATATATATATATATATATATATGCATGACTCTTCTTATTTCCTCTCTCTCTCTCTCTCTTACGTTCTCCTTATCTTATCTCTCTAGTTTTACATAACCCGTAAGGGTTATGAGAAATTGTGAACATTGGCATAAGTTTACATAACCTGTACGGGTTATGGGAAATTATCATTACTTTACATAACCCGTACAGGTTATGAGGAAATATTTATATTTGAGTCCCAACGACCTAAAAGCCAGTAGTGCAAGTTGTTTGAAGGCCTCACTGTTGTTGCACATGATTTTCTGGGATAGTAACAGTCAGGTTTTGTTTATTTTATTGTCAATGTTTCTTTGAAATGATTTATTTGTCTTATTTTTTGGATTCTTTTTGAAATTATTTTATCATGGTTACTTTACATTATAATAAAATGATGCCCACTTGTTATTTTTATGCCATTTTATTGTGGATTTTCCTCATGATGTTACATGTAGGACAATCAATATCAACAATAGGAAAGAACAAGAGACGAATGATTGAACAATGAGAGATAGCAAAGGAAATACAAAGGGAGCATATGAGGAGATTACGTGAAGGTACATCATCTAATGCACCTAATAAAATGCTGAACTTTCAACAATTGAAATTGATAAGATGAATGCACCAAATCAATATGATCAACATACACCAATTCAAATGCATGAGATGAATGCACCTAATGAATGCGATGAACATAGACCATTTGAAAATGATGTAATGAATGCAGATGTTAATGAGATTCAAGAAGATTTGCCATTTGAAGAAAATGATGTAATGAATGCACCAATCTTAACACCTCCTAGAATAATTCGTAGAAAACCAAAGCTTCTAATAGACATTGATGAAAACATTTTGAGGAAAATGCATGATAAAATTTCTGAGAGAACTTGTAGAAGAATGGTTATAAGAGTTTGGAATAACTATTTTGAAAGCTTAAATCAAAGTGGAAGATGCCAATTAGTTGTTGAAATGATTAAAAATCTAAAATTTGGAGAGACAATGCAAATTTTGGGGTTAAGAACATCTGAAAATAATAGTGAAAGAACCATTGTGAGAAATCTTTTTGATGCATACCAATCCATTGGTTCAAAATCATGCTCTAAAGATGCTATTGTTACTCGTCATGTGTCCTCACATTAACCATAATGGGAAATGAAATGAAAAAATTTCTTGTTTAATAAGAAAAACAAGAAAGTCATTAAGGATAAGTAGAACCACATTACACCATGTTTTAGATAGGTGAGAGAAAATTGAGGATCCTAACGATAATTCTTTTTGGCCATTCTCGAGTAAACTCCCACACAAGGACAAGGTTGTTGTTGATGCACTGAGAACATTAATTGAGAAATATTGGCATGAAAACACAAGGGTTTCACCCAACCAAAGAGATGTTGTTACAAGGCGAATTGGAATTAGAAATCATGAGCCACGTCCAAAACACTACTTAGATATGACACAAACACAATTTTATTAAAAGGTTTCTTCAAAGGTTTCCTCAGATTAAAATTAGTCAAATATTTTTTGAGATGACAAAACCATTTTATGTTAAGATTAATCATGCATGTACTACATGTTGTTGTAGGGTTCATATTGAGTTTTCCACTCATTATGAGATGTATCTCTATATATGTGGTACTTTGTACGCTAATAAATGTTTTATAGGAATGTGGTCTACAAGCACCTCCTAAGTCACCAAGAGACTTCATTTCAAGTGTACTCTATAAATGAGATGATGGGTGCATTTATTATAAGATGATGTGTTTGAAAGGATTTTGTCCTACATGTGGTGGTTTGAAAAAGTTGCATAGATTCTTACATCTCGATAACACACAAGAAATTGGACAAGAACTAGTTTCTTTTGGAAAATACAAGTCAGTCACATATGGTGTTAAAGATGGAAAAGAATTAAAGAGGTGTGAGTTAGTGAAAAGGGATATATGTGTAGCTGATTTTATGAAGATGTTTCAAGACAAACTAGTTTATGAGTAGATAGGTCACACACATAGACCTAGGTGGTTAGATGAGCAATTCAAGTTGTGTAAGGACACTTTCCCACTTGGTACTATTGTCTCTGTTGTTTATTTTATAGAGAATTATATACTAAAACCTCAAAATAAATTACAACCTATGTATTATCACTCTACACAAGTTACAATTTTTGTACACATAGTATTCATGCATGCACATGATAGCACAAAGGAGGACATAAAGGTTATAAGAGAGTATCACTTCTATATCAGCGATGATCGTACACATTCCTCAAAGTTTGTGCAAGGATGCTTTAAAGTTTTCTATGAAAGTGTAAGGGAAAGAGGTATAAGATACAACCAACACTTGATATGGTCAGAAAATTACACCTCACATTCAAGAATGCAAAGATGTTCTACTGGTTGACTAGGATGCATGTGACAAGTGGTGTGCAACATTTTTGGAATTTCATTGAGGCAGGTCATGGAAAGGGAGAGTATGATGGTGCAGGAGCATGTGTGAAAAGAGCTCTTACCAGAGAGGAATTGAAGTATGAAGGTGGTGCAGTGTTAATAGATGGAGAAACAATTGTGCAATCATGTAATTCTACAATGGGACCAAGTAATGCAGACCTTAAGTCTATGGTTTCTAGTTTTTTTGGGTCAATACATGAATTTAACATTGAAACTTATTTAGATTGTTGTACACTTATAGGATCAAGTGACATGCATTCATTTAGAAGTTCAAATGCAACATCATAAGATATTTATACTAGATAGGTTGCATGCTTTTGCTCTTTGTGTATGTATTTTTTGTGGGATCAATGTGAATCAAAAGTGGGTCAACCAATGGTCTTGTAGACCTTTGCAAACCCTAGATACATATCAACTTCCTCAAGCACTACAACTAAACCAGATGGAAGCATCTATAGTTTTTTACCATGTATCTAACCTAGTTGAACCAGGTAATTTATCAATGTATTACTTAGTGAATTCTTTTTCTCATCTTCAATGCATTTTAAGGTCAAATTATTAGTTCTTTATGTTGATTTTGGTATTAACTTATAGCCTTCTACTAAATATAGGTCATATATATGTAGTCATTGCAGATGAGAACAATGAAGAAGGAACATATTACTTTTTGTATCGTTGTATTGAGGCCAAAAAGAAATTGACAACTACAGTCACTGATGGAGAGAGTAAATTGAGTACCCAATAGGTTCCATTGTTGTGATAGACACATGGCTTAGAAGGTACCATTGTTGTGTCGAGTTGTATTGAGACCTCTGAAACTCAATTTATTACACTTTGTATTGATATTGGCATTAACTTTTTTTTATAATAAAATGAAGGTATCCTATCAAGAATTCTAATGCCTGGTTGTTTGAAGACTTTGAGACACATAGGCATATTCTTCATTACTCTAACCTTGTTGTTGCAAAAAATATTCAATTGACTAAATATCGTGTTAGACCTCTTAACAAGAATTTGTGGAAAGTTCGTGAATCTGACCACGAGGCAATACTTGACATAATAAGGATTAGAGCTGATCTAGAAGGTTCACTTGAATGATTTTGGGCCATAAATATGAACGATTCTACAATATGGTAGAATTATTTTGACAAATTGTATATGATTCTATGTGAATATGAGCTATAATGTGCATATTTAGATGCCAAATTTTGTATATAAAAAAATAATCAACTGTAATGTGCATATTTAGATGCCAAATTTTGTATATAAAAACAACAATCGACTGTAATGTGCATATTTAGATGCAAAATTTTGTATATAAAAATAACAATTAACTGTAATCTACATATTTAGATGCAAAATTTTGTATATATAAATAATAATGAGCTTCATCATGCGTATTAGATGCAAAATTTGAAATATAAAAGTGCCCATGGGGTTAATTTGCAAATATTAAGAGCCCACATTTTGTATATCTTAATTTGTACCATTTGATTATAAATACATATTTAATTTTGTATCCTTACATTTGTATTGTCTAATGCCATGTAAAGTGCAAAATTGTGATTCCTTACTATGAATTTTGTATCCTTATATTTGTATCGTCTTAATTTTGTATCCTTAAATTTGTATTGTCTTAATTCCATGTACATTTGTATAGTCAAATGATGTAATACTTGGAGTCATTGAGTCAAAATTGATCAAATGTGTCCAAAGTAAAATGGTGATTCCCTAGGGTGAAGGGATAGTGTTGAAGGATTGCATCCTGGCACCGAATGGTCTATGCCATTAGCTTTGGTTGGGTGAGTAAATGCAAGTGAAAACCTTGTTTCGCCCACGGAGTCACTAGAACATTCACGACCATGCCAGACCAAAGTGTCCCCAAGGTGCACTAAGCACGATTGGGCAGGGATCTTTCGAGGCTCGTATCTCGGACCCCGCGAGAGGTATCGGTAAACCGTGGGGTCAATGCACAAAGTTGGGTACCAATTCCATGAAAGTCTTGTAGAAATGAGAGATGTCACTCGAAATGGGCGCCCATTTTAGGTTCAGGCACCTGATCCTAAATTCAAAAAAATGGGTGCCCATTTTTTTTCAAAACGGACGCTCATTTTGTTTTTCAAAACGAGCGCCCGTTTCTAATTTTTTTTTAATTTTTTTTTTAGAATTAAAAATGCATTTTAAGACTTTATTTTTTTTAAAAAAAATAGGTGCCCATTTTTTGAATTCAAAAAATGAGTGCCCGTTTCTTAAGACATGAGCGGGAAGCACACATTCCCCTCAAATTTCGTTCCAAAGTCGGTTTGGTTTAGGCTTGGTAGAACCAAGCCTTAGAAACCAAATATTGGTGAACATATTTTCAAATTTGCTCACCAAAAAGTGGAAGTGTTTTCTCTTTTTTTCAAATTTTCTGTCAATTGATGTCTAAATTTGAGGCACTTAGAGATTGAATCTCAAAAAAAATCAATAATAGAAAATGTAGTTCTCGGAGTCTACTTTTTAAATATGTAATTTATTTAAATACCCACATGGTATAAATTACTTTTTAGTAGGAATGTTTAAAAACCATGTTTTCAAAATGCCTGTTTTAGGACCATACCATAGTCATGTACGAACACCATATTTTGACTTAAATAAATGAATTTTTGCAAATCCTTCTGGGGAAATATACCTAAGACACCAAATATTGGTGAGCATATTTTTCCCTTTTTTTTTATTGAATATATTTTTTTATTAATTTTTAATTGACTATAAAATACTTTTTCAAAACCTATGGTGTACGGGCACCATAATTTGATGAGAATTTCATATTTTTTCAAAATTCTTTTTTTTAACTTCAAGAGAATTGTATCTAGATTGGTGTCATATAATTTATTTTCCAAAAAACTTAAAAATAAAAAAGTTATTAATATTTTAGTAAACCTCGCTATTTTACATTTAGGTACCACTTTTAACTAATAAACAATGCAAAAATCATAAAATTAATCACACCACTACGAAATTTACATTTTTGAAATCAGGGTAGTGAGAACTCTAATGGTTTTTTTTTTTTATAAAATGATACAATCAAGAAGGCCCTCAAAAAATTACGGCAAGGCAGAAATCTGGCATTCCAGTTTCTCATTCCAAACCAAGCCTATGCCTTGACCTCCAAAAATTTGGTTGAGGCACTGGAATGCCAGATTTTTGCCTTGCCGTAATTTTTTGAGGGCCTTCTTGATCGTATCATTTTACAAAAAAAAAACCCATTAGAGTTCTCACTACCCTGATTTCAAAAATGTAAATTTCGTATTGGTGTGATTAATTTTACTATTTTTGCATTATTTATTAGTTAAAAGTGGTACCTAAATGTAAAATAGCGAGGTTTACTAAAACATTAATAACTTTTTTATTTTTAGGTTTTTTGAAAAATAAATTATATGACACCAATCTAGATACAATTCTCTTGAAGTTAAAAAAAAAGAATTTTCAAAAAATATGAAATTATCATCAAATTATGGTGCCCGTACACCATAGGTTTTGAAAAAGTATTTTATAGACAATTAAAAATTAATAAAAAAATATATTCAATAAAAAAAAAGGGAAAAATATGCTGACCAATATTTGGTGTCTTAGGTATTTTAAAAACATGATTTTTAAACATTCTTACTAAAAATTAATTTATATCATGTGGGTATTTAAATAAATTACATATTTCAAAAGTAGACTCCGAGAACTACATTTTCTATTACTAAATTTTTTTGAGATTCAATCTCTAAGTGCCTCAAATTTAGACATCAATTGACAGAAAATTTGAAAAAAAGAGAAAACACTTCTACTTTTTGCCCAAAAGTGGGACTCAACTTCTTGCAACCACCCCATGAGATGTTACAAGACCCCGTGAGGCCTACAATAACCTCTCTCCGTTATGGGAGATTCATTTTTTTTTGAATTTGGCATGCCAATCTCACTTGATGCCAAAACTTGTAGTGAGGGTCAATTGAAAGTTGCACCACTAGGCTTCTTCCAAACCATTCATCTTGGAATTGAATGGTCTACGCCATTAGCTCTAGTTGGGCGGGTAAACTCTAGTGACAACCTCATTTCAACCACGGAGTCACTAGAACATTCACGATCATGTCAGACCAAAGTGCACTAAGCACGATTGGGCAATGATCTTTCGAGACTCGTATCTCAGACCCCGTGAGAGGTATCAAAAAACTGTGAGATGCTACAGGACCATGTTTCTCAGGCGTACAATAACCTCTCTCTATTCTATGATATTCAATTTTTTTTTAAATTTGGCATGCCAATCTCGCTTGACACCAAAACTTGCAATGAGGGTTAGTTGAAAGTTGCACCACTGGGTTTCTTCCAAACCATTCATCCTGGAATCGAATGGTCTATGCCATTAACTTTGGTTGGGTGGGTAAATGCTAGTAACAACCTCGTTTCGACCACGGAGTCACTAGAACATTCGCGACCATGCTAGACCAAAGTGTCCCCAAGGTGCTCTAAGCATGATTGGGCAACGATCTTTCAAGGCTCGTATCTTAGACCCCATGAGAGGTATCAACAAACTATGAGATGCTACAACACCATGTTTCTAAGGCCTACAATAACCTCTCTCCATTCTGGGAGATTCAAATTTGTTTTAATTTAGAATGCCAATCTCGCTTGATACCAAAACTTGCAGTGATGGTCAGTTAAAAGTTGCAGCATTGCATTTCTTCCAAAGCGTTCGTCCTGACACCAAATGGTCCATGCCATTAGCTCCCCTTGGGCGGGTAAACACTAGTGACAATCTCATTTTGAACACAAAGTCACTGGAACGTTTGCAACCATGCCAGATCAAAGTGTCCCTAAGGTGCAGTAAGAATGATTGGGCAACGATCTTTTGAGGCTCGTATCTCAGACCCTGTGAGAGGTATCAATGAATAATGAGATGCTACATGACCTTGTTTCTAAGGTCTACAATAACCTCTCTTTGTTTTGGGAGATTCAAATTTGTTTGAATTTGGCATGCCAATCTCACTTGATGCCAAAACTTGTAGTAAGGGTCAGTTGAAAGTTGCAGCACTAGATTTCTTCCAAATCGTTCATTGTGGTACCAAATGGTTTGCGTGATTAGCTTCGATTAGGTGGGAAAACGCTATTAAAAACCCCATTTCACCCAAGGAGTCACTAGAACATTCGCGACCATGTTGGACCAAAGTGTCCCCAAGGTGTACTAAACATGATTGGGCATCGTTCTTTTGAGGCTCATATCTTGGACCCCATGAGAGGTATCGACAAACTGTGAGATGCTAAAGGACCATGTTTCTGATGTCTATAATAAACTCTCTCCATTTTGGGAGATTCAAATTTGTTTGAATTTGGCATGCCAATCTCGCTTGACGCCAAAAGGGTCAGTTAAAAGTTGCACCATTGGGTTTCTTCCAAACTGTTCATCCTGGCACCAAATGATCTTCTCCATTAGCTCACGTTGGGTGGGTAAACACTAGTGACAACCTCATTTCACCCATGAAGTCACTAGAACGTTTGCGACCATGTTGGACCAAAGTGTCCCCAAGGTGCACTAAGCACGATTGGGCAAAAATATTTCAAGGCTCGTATCTCAGACCCCGTGAGAGGTATTGGAAAATTGTGAAATGCTAGAAGACCATTTTTCTGATGCCTGAAATAACCCGTTTTGGGAGATTCAATTTGTTTTGAATTTGGCATGCCAATCTCGCTTGACGCTAAAACTTGTAGTAAGGGTTAGTTGAAAGTTGCACCACTGGGTTTCTTCCAAACTGTTCGTCCTATCACCGAATGATTTGAGCCATTAGATCCTGTTGGATGGGTAAATGCTAGTGACAACCTCATTTTGAACACGAAGTCACTAGAACTTTCGCGACCATGCCGGACCAAAGCGTCCCCAAGGTGCACTAAGCACCATTGGGTATGTCAGTGAGCATTCTGGTGTGTCAAGAGGCAAAGTGGGACCATTCCTAGGGTAAACATACCCAGCCAGACGTAGTAGAAGCATCAGTTTGTTCCCACAATGAATAAATGTTGATGTTCCAAGGGAGATGGGGAGATGACCATAAAGGGTCATTTGCAAATGTAAAGTTACCAAGGAAGGTCAATTAAATGTGTTTTAAACATGTTTGTAATGTTTTGATGATCATTGTGTAACATTGATAAAGACCTGAAGGTCAACATTGATTGTAACATGGCCAATAGAACCATTAAAATGATGTAAATGCACTAAATGTGCTAAAATGGTGTAATAGTGCCTTATTGGCAAAATAAGCCTTAAGGGTCACTATGATGTCTAGACGACCTTAGGGGAAATATTTGGTTTGAGATAGAGTGTTTAAGCCTTAGACAAGGATCTAAGAAAAGATACGTCTTGTGAGGGTCAAGTCGAAAAAGGTAGTTGTCAACTTGACAACTTCTTAAAAAATTTGTAATTGTTAATAGTCGGGTTGTGACTATTGTAGACAGTTTTAGAGTTAGTTGCTATCAGTTTTAGAGTGTTTGGAGATCTATTAGAGGAGATCCATGTGAGTATGGTTTAGTATGCCGATTGGTGTAATAGAGAACCAATGTAAATGGTTCCAAATCAATAAACAAATTTATATTCTTGTAAACTGGTTCACTGGCCCATGGGTACAGTCATTAAACATTTGAATGCATTGTGGAATGTGTCTATGATTTGAAATGGAGTAAATTGATTTTATATTATCTTGTTATCACTTCCATGTCCATATTGAATCATTTCATTAGCATTTAAAGGAAATGAATTAACTGGTGTCTTGTACAATAGTGTTTGGTTGCAGGGATATGCAGGATATGGTGGTGGAGAGACCACAAATGGTGGTAAATACTGATTGAAGGTGCATGAAGAAGAATTGGTCATTGTTGCGAGAATATACTCCAATTCTTTTCTTTTATTACTATATTTCTTCAACTGCTCTTTGAGTTTCTCAATCATGTCTTTAGGATTCCATGTCTACCTCAAGGATCTCTCCCAAACTGTTAGGCTTCTTATAGAAAACTATTCTTTGATACTAACTATTAGATATAGGAGGCACGGAGAGGGGGGGGGGGGGTGGAGGTGGGTGAATTATTGTAAATAGATAATGAACTAATTCAACCAATAATCTGATTATGATTTTAAATAACTTCCATACAATCACACATGCAAATATAACTATGCAATAGAAGTACAATAATTCAAGCATCCATAAAGAATAACACATCACACCACTATTTTTTATCATTGAAACCCTTGTAAGAGAATGAAAACTATAATGGGGATGAAACACATGAATCTCTTCATTGTAGCTAAAAGAGTTTCCCTATTAGGATCTTACAATACCCTTCACACCGCTTAGAACTAACTAGTACCTTGTTAGAAGCATCAAAAGATCCGTTAGGATATAACTCACAAGAGGATTTAGAACTCCAGTTAAGAAGTCACATTATTAAAGCATTTATACAATAAGACCTTTTAAAGTCCACCTGATTAAGGGATTTAACCTGTTGGAAATATTCAAGACTATCTAGGTTACTGAGAGGGGAGGGGTGAATCAGTAACTTCAAAACTTTTAACAAATTCAGATCTTAATAATATTAGATTGATAATCTAACTGCATGCATGAGTAATAGAAAGAATAAAACATTCATAACACTTTGAACACAGAGATTTGGTGACCCAGAAACGTTCCAAGTAAAAAGTAAAACTGGGGTGGGGATGATACCCACAAAACTTCAATACTGCAGTATAAAGTTTGCCAGTTAAGGCTTACAATGATCACTTCTAATGATCTGCCCTATTAGGAGCAATAAGGACTGCTAGGTCCACCTTGTTAGAGGATTTACAAACATACAATGAAGTATGCACTCGGTTAAGAGATTTTACAAAGACTGTTAAGTCTACCCGGTTAAAGGATTTCAAGCTGATTCACCTGTTAGGATGAAACAGTAGATCTCTTACTTGCAACTGTACTTGCTGATTGAGATTCTCTGATGTACTAATCACCTTCTGTGATGGATAGATCTTTGCTGCTTCTTATACTGCTATAGCCCTTTGTAATTCCCTTATCTCTGCCTTTCTCTCTTTTTCATACTTCCTATTTTTCTTACTTTTTGGATATGATATAAAACATTGTTTATATATCAATCTAAAAAAATTACAACATAATTACAAAGTCAGCTCTTAAACAAGCTAACACAAATATTACTGAGTCGGCCCAAATATAGTGACTCGGTTGCTGCAAACTAACTCGGTGACTTTTTGATACTCGGCATCCACTGTGTTACTCGGCATCGTCATGCACTCGGTAGAAGTGGAGGCACGGTCCATACTAACCACTCAGTTGTAGTTTCAAACACGGTATATACTGGAGACTCGGTAGATATAGTGTCACTCAGTAAACACTGTCTTGCTCGGTAAGCACTGTTCTGCTTGGTAAGCACTGTCCTACTTGGTAAGCACTGTTCTGCTTGGTAAGCACTGTTCTGCTCGGTAAGCACTGTTCTACTCGGTAAGCACTATTTTGCTCGATAAGCACTGTTCTGCTCGGTAAGCACTATTCTGCTCGGTAAGCACGCAGAGTCTGAATAAGTGTTGTCACTGATGACAATCATACTTAATGCCAACAATCTCCCCCTTTGGCATTAGTGAAAAAACACTTATTTCCCAAAACTTATATACACAATCATGCTGACACTGGTTTTGGATATACATTTCATGTCACCCTTATACAGTATATATACAAATATCTTATTTCACCTCATACTCATATTTTCTATTTATATTTTCTCCCCCTTTCATATCTCATATACTTTCTCCCCCTTTTTGACAATAATGCCAAAGGTGTATATACAAATATTTTACACGGAGATACCAAAATATGAGAGAAAATCAGAATGCACCTTTCCAATTAGTGCTAGAGTTCTATCCCAATTCTTTTGCAGAATCTTGCATGTATGGAGTGCAACTTGGACTTCTGCAGAGAGTTCAATCATGTGATCTGCAATTGAAAACTGATTGTCATGGATCAATGTTTTTGAGTATGCAATATGCTTCTGCATTGTATCCATGATGGGAAGGATCATGTTCTGAATATCTATTAATGTTGATCTGATCCTTGCATCTTCTTTCAATAATTCTGATTGCTTATCAGATAGGAATCTGACTGTCATCTGATGTGCAGAACTTGAACTAGGTTCAAGTTGCAACTTTTGTGCACTGCTCTTCAGATCCTCATCAATCTTATTTATTTTGTCTTTAATTTCCTTTGAGAACTCGGCAACATTACAGATTTTGACAAAAAAGAGATGTTACCTTGGAATAGGAGGACTCAATGCTAGTCAAAACTAAAGATAACCCTGCCTGATTGATAGCTATTTGTTGAGCAATGTGCTCAAGCACTTCATTTTCAAACTTCTTCTCAGCCTTTTCAAGCAACTTGTCTGTTCCAGAGGAATCATCATTAAACCTGTTAATTGCTTCTGCCAACTACAACAAAATGTGTTGAGAGGAATCAAATTTAGCACCTATAGCTTCTGTCAAAATGTTCTTGGCATCCTCAATGATCTTATATTCCTTATCTCTTTCTTCTTTTAGTTTCTTCTACTTTGCTTTCTTCTGGAGGAGTTCACCAACTATTTGCATTTGATCTGCAGTGAGGTTTGCAAAATCTAGCTGGGGAATTTGTATCTCCTCATCTAGATCTATACCTTCTACTACACTCTTACTCATAAATTTTGTACTCGGTTAAGAGATTTTACAAAGACTGTTAAGTCTACCCGGTTAAAGGATTTCAAGCTGATTCACCTGTTAGGATGAAATAGTAGATCTCTTACTTGCAACTGTACTTGCTGATTGAGATTCTCTAATGTACTGATCACCTTCTGTGATGGATAGATCTTTGCTGCTTCTTATACTGCTATAGCCCTTTGTAATTTGCTTATCTTTGCCTTTCTCTCTTTTTCATACTTCCTATTTTTCTTACTTTTTGGATATGATATAAAACATTGTTTATATATCAATCTAAAACAATTACAACATAATTACAAAGTCGGCTCTTAAACAAGCTAACACAAATATTACTGAGTCGGCCCAAATATAGTGACTCGATTACTACAAACTAACTCGGTGACTTTCTGATACTCGGCATTGTCATGCACTCGGTAGAAGTGGAGGCACGGTCCATACTAACCACTCGGTTGTAGTTTCGAACATGGTATATATTGGAGACTCGATAGATATAGTGTCACTCGGTAAACACTGTCTTCCTCGGTAAGCACTATTATGCTCGGTAAGCACTGTTCTGCTCGGTAAGCACTGTCCTGCTTGGAAAGCACTGTTCTGCTCGATAAGCACTATTCTGCTTGGTAAGCACTGTTCTACTTGGTAAGCACTGTTCTGCTCGGTAAGCACTGTTCTGATCGGTAAGCACTGTTCTACTCGGTAAGAACACAGAGTCTGAATAAGTGTTGTCACTAATGACAATCATACTTAATGCAAAAAATGAAAATGAAAATATAAGAGAGGAGCTGAGATCTGAAAAGAAAATCAATTTAAGAGTGATGAGTGACCTAGATGCTGAAAGGCAAATCAATGAGAGAATGTTGAAATCTCAAGAAGATATGAATCAGGTGTATGAACGAAACCTTCATATGCAAAAAGGAAAAGCAAGACTTGGATACAAAGAGGAAGGTGAATCCTCCAAACAAGGTACTCAAAAGAATCAGAAACCTACTTGTAATCACTGTGGCAAAATTGGTCATACTTTAAACAAATGTTGGAGCAATGGAAAAGCAAAATTCAATGGAAAATGCTACAATTGCAATCAGCTTGGTCATAAAGCAAATGAATGCAAGGAGAAACCAAGATTTGAAGGCAAATGTCACAAATGTAGCAAACAAGGTCATAAGGCATCAAAATGCAGAACTAAAACACCCAATCTAGCGGAACAAATTATTAAAGTAATGTTTGGTTGGGATTACAACACTTGGTGTAGATGTCATTACTGTGGAGAATATGGACACATTGGCATGAATTGTGTAAGGCATCACTTGAGAAAAAGGGATTCTACCATAAGATGTTATAATTGCACTAAGCTTAGTCACATAGCTAAAAACTGCATGAATTTAGGCAAAGTTGAAGATGAAAAGAAAGCAAAAGCAAATAGCATTAGGAAGCAGATGAGACAGCAGTGGATTCCTAAACTTACCGAGCAAGATAGTGTTTACCGAGTGACACTATATCTACCGAGTCTCTAGTATATACCGTGTTCAAAACTACAACCGAGTGGTTAGTATGGACCATGCCTCCACTTCTACCGAGTGCATGACGATGCCGAGTAACACAGTGGATGCCGAGTAACACAGTGGATGCCGAGTATCAGAAAGTCACCGAGTTAGTTTGCAGTAACCGAGTCACTATATTTGGGCCGACTCAGTAATATTTGTGTTAGCTTGTTTAAGAGATGACTTTGTAATTATGTTGTAATTGTTTTAGATTGATATATAAACAATGTTTTATATCATATCCAAAAAGTAAGAAAAATAGGAAGTATGAAAAAGAGAGAAAGGCAGAGATAAGTGAATTACAAAGGGCTACAACAGTATAAGAAGCAGCAAAGATCTATCCATCACAGAAGGTGATCAGTACATCAGAGAATCTCAATCAGCAAGTACAGTTGCAAGTAAGAGATCTACTGTTTCATCCTAATAGGTGAATCAGCTTGAAATCCTTTAAACCGGGTAGACTTAACAGTCTTTGTAAAATCTCTTAACCGAGTGCATACTTCATTGTATGTTTGTAAATCCTCTAACAAGGTGGACCTAGCAATCCTTATTGCTCCTAACAGGGCAGATCATCAGAAGTGATCATTGTAAGCCTTAACTGGCAAACTTTATACTGCAGTATTGAAGTTTTGTGGGTATCATCCCCACCCCAGTTTTACTTTCTACTTGGAAGGTTTCTGGGTCACCAAATCTTTGTGTTCAAAGTGTTATGAATGTTTTATTCTTTCTGTTACTCATGCATGCAGTCAGATTATCAATCAAATATTATTAAGATCTGAATCTGTTAAAAGTTTTGAAGTTACTGATTCACCCCTCCCCTCTTAGTAACCTAGATAGTCTTGAATATTTCCAACATTAACCATCTAACCTGTTAGAGTTAGCCTTGATCAATAAACTCAAATGACTTATCTAGGAATGGTACTTCTTTCTTGACAGATCCTCTGTAATCTCTGATCTCTAGCGTACTATCCTTCCTCTATCTATAATCACAACACCCAAACATACGATTAAAATCCTAAATCATGTGATTAAGTCCACCTTTATACTCATGTCCTAAAAGTTGGCTAACTCAAAAAATGTCTTACAAGTTGGTCCACCAAATTAACCTAACTTATGGAAAACCACACCAATCATAACTAACATGTTGGCCTGAAATATATTACCAAAAATATATTGACATATCGGCCCAAAAATCAACCTCCTTGATCATCTAATCATTAGGAACCAATCGTTAGTACAATCGGTTCACACTAAACACATAACCAAAATACTAACCCACCCAAATCATTGAGTTATTGGTTGTAGTTGTAAAACTATAGTTATTTGACCTTGGTAAACCACAAATAACAATCACACCTCCCAAAGTGTCATCTATCTTGATGGGGACCTAAAACATTCATTGTTACTAACTTCATTTTCACTGATCAAAACAGTTAGCATATTATTCCTTACCTATTCATCCAGCCTATCAATATCTATAATCTATACATCAAAATTGATAGAGTGATAAAATTTCCATAAATGAAAAACTCATAAACATCAACACTTTGCATCTCAACCAAAAACCCATCATAATGCCAACAATCTCTCCCTTTTGCATTGATGGCAGGGTAAGTGCACAAAGATGGGGGACAAAAAAGATGCCACTTTTCTTTTTGGTCCCCCATCGACCATAGTGCGTACACACTAAAGCACGTGCACCCTATAGGGCCCACGCGATATGGCTTGGGTTGCCCAAGCCTTAGGCTTGGGCAATTCAAACTATAGTGTGTGCGCCATATAGGATGCACACGCTTTGTAAAACCACCAAATTTCCACCCCCCGTGCGCCTTGTAGGGCATGGGCACTTTGTAAATCTATGACTTCATAGTTAGAGAGAGAGAGAGAGAGAGAGAGAGAGAGAGAGAGATTCATTTATACAAATTTAAAATTTAAGTATAAGTTTGATTTATTTAATTTCTTATACTTTAAGTTATATTTGTATAAATTATAAAATACAATACTTCCAGGATGTTTGGGATATGTTCCAGCTTCATAGGAGTTAAGATGCAGATTCTAGATTCAAAAAAATCTAGACTTAGCCAAATTTCAGGATTTAGCAAGCCTTCGGTAGGGTTAGCTCCCACAATCCATCATGGATTAATAAGGTCAAACTGAACCTGACAAAAGGATTCCCAAAGGGTTTTAACTCATTTTATCACAAATCACTTGGTTTCAACCCCATCTCTATGACAAACTTAGCTTAGCTCTCGCCCAAATCTCTCTCTCTCTCTCTCTCTCTCTCTCTCTCTCTCTCTCTCTCTCTCTCTCTCTCTCTCTCTCTCTCTCTCTCTCTCCTCCCTCTCCCTCTTATCTACTCTCTCTCTCTCTCTCTCTCTCTCTCTCTCTCTCTCTCTCTCCCCCTTATCTTCTCTCCCTCTCTCTCTCATTACTCTCTCTCTCTCCCCCTTATCTCTCTCCCTCTCTCTCTCATTACCCTCTCTCTCTCTCTCTCTCTCTCTCTCCCCCCTTATCTCTCACTTTCTCACCCTTATCTCTCACTCTCTCTCTCTCCCTCCTTGATGGGAGAGAGAGTGAGAGAGAAGGGAGGAGAGAGAGAGATGAGATAGAGAGAGAGGAGATAAGGGGGAGAGAGAGGGTGGGTGAGAGAGAGATAGAGAGTAGATAAGGGGGAGAGAGAGGGTGATGTGGAGAGAGAGAGAGAGAGAGAGAGAGAGAGAGAGAGATTTGGGTGAGAGCTAAGCCAAGTCTGTCGTAGAGATGGGGTCGAAACCAAGTGATTTGTGATAAAACGAGTTAAAACCCTTTGGGAATCCTTTTGCCAGGTTTAGTTTGACCTTAGAAATCCATGATGGATTGTGGGAGGTAACCCTGTTGAAGGCTTGCTGAATCCTGAAATTTGGCTAAGTCTAGAATTTTTCAAAATCTAGAATCTGCATCTTAACTCCTATGAAGCTGGAACCTATCCCAAACATCCTGAAAGTATTATATTTTTATAAATTTATACAAATATAACTTAAAGTATAAGAAATTAAAATAATCAAACTTATTACTTCAATGTTTAAATTTGTATAAATGACCCCTCTCTCTGTCTGTCTATCTATCTATCTGTCTGTTTGTCTGTCTATCTCTCTCTCTCTGACTATGAAGACATAGATTTACAAAGCATGCATGCCCTATAGGGTGTGCGCACTATGTAAATCTTCCCTATAGGGCATGCGCCCTATAGGGCATATAGGTCGTGCACGCTTTGTAAAGCATTTGAATTTACCTATCCTAAGGCTTGGATTTTCCTTGGAGATCCAACCCAAAGGCTTGGATGATTGAAATAGGCCTGAGAATGTGTTTTTCTAGCAGACATACAAAAAAATGACATCTTTTTTGTGTTCTCTTCGTCAGGTTTACTGGCGGCTCAAGAACGTAAAAATCAGACGACGTGATATTGCAGATCTCTCTATTAGCTATCAAAGCATATAATTTATTTTGAATTCTAATTATGTTAAGTTTTTCACTCTAATTTCTTTTGGTGTGTATGTCCATTTTTTGTAAAAACCCAACATGCAGTATTTTGGGCATAGATTTTGCCTCGTTCATCGAATTTTGCACAAGTTACATTTTTAGGAAACTAGACTCCATTCTACACACTTTAAAAACAAAAAAAATTGATTTTCAATTAGTTTTAAATGATTTCTAGGGGGAGCACACAAAAATTTCATGTTTTCAGGATGTGTGCACTTCGTAAATTCATCAAAAATTTTACATTCATAAAAAAATTACCAAAAAAATCTAGGATAAACTATAGTGGTGTTAGCTAACTTTTCATTGGAGCGATTAAAAAAATTTAAAAAAAAAGTGAACATTTTAGGGGGGAGCACACAAGATGGCTATGTTATGTTTTTGGACAAAAAAACAAGACCACTTTTTGTGCTCCCCCTTTTTGAGGGCCTTAAGCTGCACCGTTTTCAAAATAAGTTAGTAGTTTAGGAACTAGATTTAGAGTATTACAACTCTTGTTTTTTGTCGCATCTTAAAATTTTGAGTCTAACTATCTTCAATTTCTTGTTGAAGTGTTTAGAGTTTGCTGATTTTAGGAAAAAAGTGGCAATCTTTATAGCCCCTTTTTGGTCCCCCATCTTGTGCACTTAACTGGCAAGACATAGTGAAAATAATCAAACACTCCCCCTTTGACCTAACTTATGGAAAATTTTACCAATTATACCTAATATGTCTAGCCAAAAATCAAATGCCTTGATCATTTTTTCATTAGTAACCAATCGGTAGCACAACCGGTTAACACTAAACACATAACCAAAATACTAACTCACCCAAATCATTGAGTTATTCAATTGTAGTTATAAAACTATAGTTATCTAACCTTGATAAAATACATGGAACATTCACACATTCCAAGTATTCTCTATATTGATCACCATGCAAAACATTCATTGTTACTAACTTCTCATTCACTGGTCAAAACACTAAGCATATTTTTTCCTTACCTATTCATCCAGTCAATTGATATATGCAATATATACATCAAAACTGATAGAATGATAGAGTTTCCATCAATGACAAATTCATAAAAATCAATAGTCTGCATCTCAACCCAAAATCCATCATAATACTAACAAAAGTTGCTTGAGCAACTTTGACAACTTTTGTGACTTTTTACATTTTTCTATAAATTTATCTCTTATGACCCTCTAGCCTTTCTAATATGAAAAATGAGGCTAACAAACATGAAAGACAACATTTTGACTCCATTTCTATAATTTGGAGCCTTTGATCCTAGTTTGACCAACAAGGTCCTAACTACTTACAATGAGCAATTTGGCATGGATGCCTTACAATATGTTTGAGTAATGTTTCCATTTGGTTGAAAGGACCTTATTACAACAAAACAAACTTCTACATATGCCTAAGCATCCTATTTGAAAATGTCATTCATGGATTCTTCTGCACCAATATCCAAGAGAGAGAGAGAGAGAGAGAGAGAGAGAGAGAGAGAGAGAGAGTTCAAGTTGCATACATGCTTTAGTTTTATAATAATGTGTGAATGCAACATCATGAATTTTTTGTTTTTTATAAAGTGATCACTTTCATGTAGATTTATGTTGTCTGGTGTTTTTATTTCTCATTTATTTTCTTAAAAAATGCCCTTGAAAAATTAACACGAACCAAAATAATCTTCTTTATAAAAAATTGTGAATTATCATTGCATATGTTTTTCAAAAATTGAAAAAACAACTTTTATTTAAACTTGATCGAACAATTACACTGAAAGAATAAAGTTCATCCAACCTACTTCGGGAAAACATGGTTAGTTAGTAAAGAGGACGTATTTCAAATGTGTATTATTGTTTGTGCCAACCATGTTTGTGCAAATTGGGATTCACACATGAAGGAAATAGGGTTCATGCAAAGGAGGTTCACATGGAGGGGTCTTTAGGTGAAGACCCCTGTTATGGCCTTCGCCCACTAAAGCCAACTTGTATCTGCAAATTTCTACCCTTCAAAGCTCTAGTTAAAGGATGAAATAGAGAAATATTGAGAAACCCATATACCATATGGTGATACTCAAAAGAAGCTTTTCAATGATTGTGAGTTTAATATTTATTGAGTTCATTATGACTTTCTATTTTTATGTTTATTAAACATATGTTTTTGACCATTTAGTTCAACCCTTATGGAAAACTAGTAAAACAGGGAAAAAAAAAAATGAAAAATATCTAGACAGTAGCTATTTATGATATCTTTCTAACCAAAAAAATAAAAAATAATGAATTTTCATATAGACAGATCAAGTGAGTGGCCTTTAAATGAACGTAAGTCCAAATTAAAGTTAATATCACTTCAAAACTTAATAAACTATAAAATATTCAATAAAATTGAATTTAACAAATTGGATACACTAGATATTGGTGTTACAAACCTAAATTTGAGATAATTACATTTTTATCCTTTTTAGAAATAAAGTTATGCTGACCTAATCGAATGTGACTATTTAAAAATGTTGATTTTTTATAAAAACTATATTTTGAAGGAGATGGAAAAATGGATACAAGTCATCTTCAAATTCCTAATGGTTTTTCAAGAATAGGTGTTTGAATGCGATATTTTTTTTAGAATATTCATTTAAGTGTTAAAGTTGGCAAAAAAGTGGGATGCAGTATTGTGGGACCACCTATTGAAAACTTCAAGAATTGTGCTAGAAATTATTTGTATATGTTAAGGGGATTATTGTTCTATGTTCATAAAATTTTCATTGGAGATTTAACCAATTGAACTAAAGTTTATGAAAATTGCATTTGAAAATTTTATTTTTTCCTAAAACTGATCTTTTTTTGAGTTTTTGATTAGAAATGTGGTTCAAATACTCACATAAGATAGTTCAAATAGAATGGGCATTTTTTAAGAACTCTTGTGTAAAAAAAGGTATAGCTAAGGCTCCTCAAAGCTAAAATTTATCTTGGTCTTTATACATGCAAAAGTACTTTCAAACACTTGATTACACCTAAGATCAATTTCCATTACATGTATTAAATTAGGATCTCATAATTGAAACATAATATTTCAATTTTTCTCCACCCCTCATACTAGGTGCATGGATAGAAAATCAAGGATGTGATATACTTGAGGCTTTGTGAGAGAATGATAGTTAGCCCCACTATAAGAATCACTCATTCTCTTTCTAAAAGTTCAAATAGCTTTATACAAACCAAATATTTTATTCTCAGTCCCAAGGAAACACATATGGTGTGTAACTTCAAGGAACGATATTATTACCTTGAATTGAAATCATTACAAAGAATTCTTTGTCAATATGGCTTAACCTAGAATAATACGGTTCTTAGTTGTAATTTTAGGACTTAATGCCTTGCATTAAGTAAAAAGTTGTGCTTAAGGTTTCTACCAACCCTATTAAGAGCCAAATATAACACACATAAATATGGATACCTCATCATTTAGTTAGAAACTATAAGTAGAGTAATCACCAATTAGACCTTTTCTTTTTCTTTAATCATTTATATAACATCCTGAAGGAAATACCACCTGAGGTCAAACCCTAGGAAATGAAATATATAGGCAATATTCTTACTAAAAAATGGGGTGACATATAAAAAATTGTGCTAGCACATCATATAAATCAAACACATATTTATTTACCATTAAGAAAGGAATTGTGATATATTCTAAAGCACACACATTAAACACAAATCATAATTTCCTCTATGCAAAAAATTATTTGTAAGTTCTCATAATGTTCTTTATCCCTTGATCAAAAAGTGTACCCAAACAACTCATTAGTAATATGAAATCTACCAAATTATTAAATAACAAAAATTGAAGATATGAACATTGAGTCAAAATAAAAAATCTAGCATTAGCAGACAAATGCACTCTAGATAGTCAATGGTGCTTCTATCTAAAATAAACGCGAGAGAGAATCCATCAATTACACTACAATTTCACTTAGTTGTGTTTTAATTTCACTCTTGTATTACTAATTAGATCAAATGTATTCAACTTTGAGTAAATTATGTTCCTAATTAGGATAATTTCATGGCTTCTTAAATCGAATTGAGTAAAAAAAATATCTACATAAAAAATAGGGTTCTTTGCATCGACCTAATTAGATCTACATGTGTTCATTTTAATCCTATTTAGAACTATGTGCATTTTTTTTCGGTTAATTGATCTTCCTAGTGAGACTCTGAAATTGGTTATTTATCAATCCACACATCAACCAATTTGTAGATTTGTTGAATAAAACATCAATAAAAACCCTGATTTATTGCATTCTTATTAAAATAGAATCTTTGCATGAACATAGATCAAAATATGACAAATTCATTACAATAATGACAAATGTGCATCAAATTATGATAAATACACAATAAATTATGACAAATGCATTCAAGGATTTGCATTTGTGCTGAACCATATGTCAATTTCACTGAAGCAAATGTTGATTATGCTAAAATACAGGTGAATTATGCCTTGGATTTTTGTAAGAAAAAAACTAAAAATTTTATGAACTTTATATGATGACATTGGGTTCACAGAAAATAAAGACTAGGAGATTAGAATTGTAAGAATATTAAATCACAAGACCACAATAAAAATTCATGTGCATTAAAAATATAACCTAATTCACACAATGGAAATCAAAATACATGTGCAATACAATAAACAAAGTTAACCAAAAGCACTCATTTCATCTGCCTCCAATATTTTATCTTATTCCTTCTGTGATGTTTCTCTCCTAAAATAAAACTGTATAAATACAATAAAAGAAAAGATGATATGATAGAAATATCATTTCAAGGAAAATCAAATATTCTTGGTTGATGAAATGATGGGATTGATTATATTTCAGGTTAATTTTAAGGACAAGATTGACTGGATACTTACAATAATTGATAACTATAAGCACATGAGAGGAGTTAAGTGAGGATAAATAGAAAATTTACAATTTCAAGGAGAGGAGGAAATAGAAACTAGTAAGAGTTAAGTAATGAAGGAAATGAGTAAGTGAGAGTTAGAAGTGGAGAGGAAATAGAAATGATATTAGTTAAGTGGAGAGAATCAATAAATATAATTTATTAATTCCTCCACATGTTAATAATTAGATAATAAAAATAAATAATATTTATTTATCTCAGAGGAAATGTTAGGATAGGGGACCAAAATAATTAAATAATTATTTGACCCTAGGGGAAAAAATAGGATAAATTAATGACAAAGAGATAAAAATTAAAGAATTGAAAAAATTATTTAATCAGAGATATGGGAAGAATGACTAAGGTCAAATTGATAGGAAATGATCAAATCAAAAGGCATAATTAATTATTAATTAAATAACTAAGAAGAGAAATATGCAAAATTAGACAAATGATAAATATCAAATGATTGACATGGAAGAAGCATTAGTAAATAGAGTAGCAACGAGCAACAACCAATTTTGAGGGTCTACGTAACTATTAGGTGAATGCCAAGGTGTATTAACTTGCAAATCCCTCAACCATGTATTGCCAATTTATTCCTTTACCATTGCCTCACCAATGTTCTACAGTCAAGGTAAGTTTATTGGTCCATAACTCCATTTCGCTCCATTTTATGCTCAAAAATGTATTTATTAAATCTCTATGGATGATGTTCACTTTTTATTCCATACTAAAAAGATGTTTAACTCAAAGATTACTTTTGTAGCAGTGAGATTTTTTTGTCTTAAATAATATTTTCTTTCTTATAATTAAATTTTCTTTTCTAATATTTTATAACATAGAATATAATAGATAATTTAGTTTCGACAATGCAATTATACTTAATTTGTACACATCATTTTATTTCAACAAAAATTAAAAATGAATTCTAATGCTTAAATGGTATATGTCTTATATAGCACATTTGTATTTAAATATCTCAATGTAAAACTACTTTATTAATAACATTTATTATATTTTATTTTAAGAAATAACATGTTTCTTTTAATTATACTTATTTTAATGTTTTATAAAATACTGAAGCTAATTTAAACACATAATAATCATCCAAACACAATATATAAATTGAAAGAAGATACTTGAATAAAATTTGATGGTGAAAACCTTCCTTTTATTTTATGAATTGAAAATACGGAAACAAAAATTGAATACGAGAAAGAGATAGATAGCCTCACACACAAGACATTGAGTTGACTGTCTAATGAATAGAAAAGTAGGCCAGCCACTTTTCCCATTCTTACGTTGCAGGCGTACTCAACACGCTTCTCTATTTTTGCTTTATAAGACAAAACAGACAAAAGTAAGATTGGACGGGGGAAGCCACGACTGAATTTCCTAGTTCGGTTGATCTGGAAAGTAAACAATTTCGTTCTCAGACTGGGAGTGGCTACTTGAAATTCTTTGCAGACGTAGAACTGTCTCCTTGCGATTGTGTCCGCCGCAATCCTGTAACCTCTCCAACACTTCTCTCATAGAAGGCCTCTGATTTGGCACTCTGTTTGTACAAACCAAACCAACATGTAATACGCGTAACATTTGTTCTATACATTTATTTTCAACCGTCCGTTCATCCAGCACTTCCATCCTTTCCCCGCTCATGCGTATTGTGTTGCAGACCCAATCCACGATGTCTCCGTCCTCTCCATATTCCTCCTCTCCCGTAGCTTTCATACCAGTGACTAGCTCTAATAACACCACTCCGAAGCTATATACATCGCTCTTCTCGTCCACTTTTAGCCTCTCCGCATATTCTGTGCATCACATATTCATAAGCGTGAAGAAAAAATGAGATAATTAGAGCAAAAAAAATATCTATATATATACAAGAATTTGTGGACAGAAAGTGTTCGAACCTGGGGCTATATATCCGTGCGAGCCCACATAGCCGGACACCGAATGAGCTTTTCCCAAGCTATCAAGCACTCTGGATACGCCAAAATCTGCAATTTTAGCCTCGAAATCCGCGTCCAGCAAGATGTTACTGGATTTCACATCCCTGTGCAATATGGGAGGGCAGCAATCATGATGCATATAACTAAGCCCGCGAGCTGCCCCAAGAGCAATTTGATATCTTCTCGGCCATTCCCCCGCCATTTGCTGTTCTGGACCACGGTGCAGATGATCGAACAAGCTTCCATTCGGCATGAACTCGTATACCAACAGCTTGAAATCTGATTCTTCGCTTGAAATGCAACAGAGAAGCTTCAAGATGTTCTTGTGCCGGATGTGTCCCAAGGTATTCACCTCCACTTCCCCCATTTTATTCTGCTTTTCATCACTTTTTCTGTTGAAACCTCCTACTGATCTGCTGATGTTACGGATCTTCTTAACGGCTACTGCTTCTCCGTTCTGCAGATGGACCTTGTAAACTTTTCCAGCACTTCCGGATCCAATCACGTTACTCTCCTTCAAATTCGGGAAGATGTATCGCTCGTTCACTTGTGTGGAGTGGAATGGAGTAACGTTCCACAATGGCGTGCTTTTTGGCTTCTTGTGATACGAACGATACAGACAACCGGAACACAAGGCAATGACCACTACAAGTAAACACGGCAATAGAAGAGTAGCCAAACTGTGAGGTTGAAACTTGTGTTGAGATGAACAGGAAGGTAGGATCAAGTTCCGACCTCCGCATAGCCCCGGGTTGCCCAGAAAGCTCTCCTTGTAAAGCGGATTGTCTAGAGTGTCGGGAACGCGTCCAGACAAGTCATTGTTGCAAACATTGAAAGCATTCATATTCGATAGTCCCAATTCGGGAGGAACCCTTCCAGAAAGCAAATTGTCTGACAAATGAAGACTATTCATCTCACTCAGAAACAATGCAGGGATTTCCCCTATAAGTCGATTGTGACCCAAATTGAGCTGACTGAGTTTCTTTAGACACATTATTTCTTTGGGAATCTCATCTGACAGAGAGTTATGATCAAGCTTAAGAATATTTACCAAAACCAAGCTCCGGAGCTCGCGGGGAATGGGCCCTGACAAGCGGTTGTTGCTAGCTTCAAATATCAGGAGATTTGTGAGCTGTTCGACTTGCGCAGGGATTCTTCCTTCGAACAGATTATTGCTTATCTTCAATCGACTCAGGTCCTTCGCTTGGCCAATTGCAGGTGAGATCTTGCCTCGGAACTTATTGTTGTTTAAAAACAATTCGTGGAGATTAACAGAACCCCATAGTCCCGGAGGAATCTCCCCGCTCAATTGGTTGTTGTCGAGATGCAAAAACCATAGAGATTTGCAGTCCTCAAAAGAAGAAGGCAGAGAACCGCTGAAATTGTTTGAAGTGGCGTCGAAGGCATACAACACTCCTCCCATGCACAGATTCGCTGGCAGAGGGCCTTCCAATCCGCTTCGCGACAGGTCAACATTAATGAGATTTGAGTACGTACCCAAATTCTGGGGTAACCAGCCATTGAAGTTGTTATCGTAGAGCATCAAGTTACTCAAGTAACGTAGCTCTCCGAGCCGAGCAGGTATCGGCCCGGTAAGCTGGTTGGAACACAGTTGAAGAAGATTCAGATTTGTGAGATTGGCAATTGCTTGAGGAATTGTGCCGTTTAGCTGATTCCCACAAAAATTCAATCTGGATAAGCTTCGCAGTTGGTCAATATTCGCCGGAATTCGTCCAGACAAGTTATTGTTTCTCAGCTGCAGTATTCGCAAATTTGATAGAGTCATCAAACTCGTCGGAATATCGCCCCAGAGATGATTCAATGACATATCCAACTCCTCCAGCTTGCTTAGATTGCCCAAGAAGGTCGGGATGCTGCCCCAGAGATTATTCTGCCACAAACACAGCGACTTCAGCTGTGTTAAATTGCCCAGGAAAAGCGGAATAACGCCCGAGAGAAGATTCTGCGAAATGTCCAACGACCTCAGCTGTGTTAAATTGCCCAAGAATGCTGGAATTCCGCCTACACGGCTGCAATTATCTAGCAATAACTCTTGCATCTGCTTTAAATTGCCAAGCTCTCTCGGTATAACACCAGGACGCAAAGGATTACTCCCAATTGTGAAGTTCGTTAGGAACTCCAAATTCCCAACAAACTTAGGGAATGTCCCGCTTAAACTATTTTCGTGCAAGAAGAGAGCTTCTATCTTGGGCAGCATCCCAAAAGTGAGAGGAATGTTTCCACTGAAAGCGTTATTTGATAAATTCAAGACTGTCAACTCACTCAATTGGGAGATATGAGCGGGCAGCGTTCCAGCGAACATGTTCAGGGACAAATCGAGCATGCGCAAATGCTTGCAGTGCAAGAGGCCAAGTGGGAAGGGACCGCTGAAAGCATTGTGTTGGAGAATCAACACAGTGAGATTGGGTAAGGTGCATATGGCAGAAGTCAAGATGCCAGAAATGGACTCACCGGTGAGATCAACAGCTGTAACGGTGTTGAATTTATCACAGGTGATTCCTTTCCAAGCGCATGGATTTTGGTGAGACTCGTCCCAGTTGCTCAAAGCATTACTGGGGTCCCTCCAATCTCCCTTTCTAATTTTATGCAAAATTTCGCCGTCTAGCGAGAGGGAAGCGCAATGGGGAATCATAAGTGGAAAGAAGACGAGAGCTGGGAGGAGCATGATTGCTGTCGTATATTTCGCAATATCAAATTACAATAAGGAAAAAGTTCGCTGTGTAGAAATCCTGGCTAAGCTCTTTCACATTTAAAGGATTGTCGATAAGCTTTTTTTTTTTCTCACGTCAGCTATGATGCAAACTTCGTGGACAGCAGGACTGAGTGTTTTGTGGACCAGGAAATTTCCAAATTTTGTAAAGGAAAATTTCAAGCAACTTCGTTGTGCCTACTTGCAGACATGGATTTTGCTTTTGATGTTACATTAATTGAAATATGTGGAAAGATGCGAAGATGTGAATGACCCGCAATGCACTCAATAGTATTGTCTCGTGAAATAAAAAGTAGTCCAGTTCTTTCTTCTAGTTAGACAAATGTATGTACGTTCAATAGGATAGGGACAATCAATATCAATTCAGAATCATAGGTCTATGTTAGGAGAGAGTCACAGGTCTATGTTAGGAGAGAAGAAAAGAGGTTTCAGGATAACATTCATCTGTTTTTGGAGAGTCTATGTAGCTATCAGAAATTTAACTTTTAGTAAAGAGAGTTTTAAAAAAATTAAGTCTAGTCTTGACTCACGACTTTACAGTAGTCCAAGTCTTTCTTCTAGTTGGACAAAAACCTATGTACATCAATGAGATAAGGACAATTAATATCAATTGAAAATCATATTTCATTTTAGGAGAAAAGGAAAGGAGCTTTTAGGATAACATTCATCTGTATTTGAGTTTATATATGATGACAATAATACGAGAATATTATTTGCAATGCATTCAATAGTCTTACTTGTGAGTTAAGAGTAGTCTAGGTCTTTCCTCTAGTTAGACAAAAATCTAGGTGCATCGAATAGGACAAGGACAATTAATATTAGTTTAGAATCATATTTCATGTTAGGAGAAAAGGAAAGGAGCTTTTAGAATATCATTCTTGACTGTCTTTGGGATTCTACATGGCGACAATAGTATGAGACTATTCTTTCCTTCTTTTAGATGACACTTCACATATCTTACTCCTGTAGAGTTTGAAACTTGGAATGAGGACCCACAAGAAAATTATTATGTACTTATCTAATTTATATTTTTTAAGCTTATTAAAATTAAGTTGTTTATTAAAAAGAAGAAAATTTTATTTCTTAGCTTAATAATATATTTAGATTAATTTTTAAATTATTATTTAAGTATACACTTTATTTATTTATCTTTGGTTTATTTATCATGACATGTAATGCATTTAGATTATTATTAAATAAAGATAATCAATATCAATTCAAAATCATATTTACACCGAATGAAATAAAGATAATCAATATCAATTCAAAATCATATTTCATTTTAGGAGAAAAGGAAAGGAGCTTTTAGGATAACATTCATCTGTATTTGAGTTTATATATGATGACAATAATATGAGACTATTCTTTGCAATGCATTCAAGAGTCTTACTTGTGAGTTAAGAGTAGTCTAAGTCTTTCCTCTAGTTAGACAAAAATCTATGTGCGTCGAATAGGATAAGGACAATTAATATCAGTTCAGAATCATATATTTCATGTTAGGAGAAAAGGAAATGAGCTTATAGAATATCATTCTTGACTGTCTTTGGGTTTATATATGGCGACAATAGTATGAGACTATTCTTTGCTTCATTTGGATGACACTTAACCTATCTTACTCCTGTAAAGTTTGAACTTGGAATGGGGACCCACAAGAAAATTATTATGTACTTATCT
Source organism: Chamaecyparis obtusa (assembly GCA_027943335.1). Classification (NCBI taxonomy): domain Eukaryota; kingdom Viridiplantae; phylum Streptophyta; class Pinopsida; order Cupressales; family Cupressaceae; genus Chamaecyparis; species Chamaecyparis obtusa. The sequence continues at coordinate 975,745 of BSBK01000897.1, read as the reverse complement.
AATTTATATTTTTGAATTTTATTAAAATTAAGTTGTTTATTAAAGAGAAAAAAAGTTTATTTCTTATAGCTTAATAATATATTTAGATTGATTTTTAAATTATTATTTAAATATATACTTTATTTATTTTTCTTTGGTTTATTTATCATGACATGTAATGTGTTTAGATTATTATTCAAGTTCTCTAGTTTTTTATCATTAAATATAATGTGTATAAAATAATGTGCCTATTTTTTGACTGGTCTTAGGATAAGTCATCGCATATGCTCTCCACACATTAACAAACTTCTTCCTCTCATTTGTCCTTTCTCTTTGCAGTCAATGATATAGGTTTATTAGTTATTATCCACATGTATTAAGGCCTAGAATGTGTAACTTTTCATCATTATGTGAATTATTTTCCTCATAGTATCCCATTCTACTTTTCACAAATGCCAGGAATTTGATACATATTGTTCATCATTTTCGTATATCTAGTGGAGGGTTTAAGTGAATCAATTTCTTTTTCTTAATACTATAAAATTATTACATGGAACATGAAAGAAAGAGAAAATTATGTTGTTCTATTTTGGTGAGACTCGTCCCAGTTACTCAGAGCCCTACTGGAGTCCAGCCAATCTTCCTTTTTTATTTTAGACAGTATTACGCCGTCTTGGGAGAGGGAAGTGCAGTGGGGAAGCAAAAGCAAAATGGTGAGAACGAATGGAAAGAAAGGGAAAGCAGGGCGGAGCATGATTGCAAGAATATATAGTTCAAATAATAGAAATCAACAGAAGCTCTTGCAGGTAATTTAATGCATTGATCAGGCAAACGAAGATGGTAATTTAATAGAAATCCGCAGTATTTGAGTTGTTTGTATAGCTCAATTTTTAAACTCAGAATCGTAGCGCGCAGGTGGAGACACGAGATTCTTGATTTGATGTTACCTGTCATCGAGGAAGATTAGTAAGAAGATGCATTCATCCGATCCAGTCTTGAGTGTGGGCGCAATGAACATCCATCTTCTTTGAAATTTCATTTTGATGTTGAGCACAAGAATAGTGAGAACTTGTAAGACCCGTTAGCCATTGACCGAGATTCGTCCTAGCCTATCCTTTCAAAAAGGAAAATTAGTGTACGCTCATTGCAAGAGGAAAGATCACAGAAGTAGTAGTGCTTTAGGTGTTTGGCAGATACGAAGAAAAATCAACGTGAAATCATGAAGTAAAGACTCCCAATCACAGGGTTAAAGTTTATTTCTATTGAATGATGTAGATTTGAACTTTTAAGATCTTTTGGGTGAGTGGGATGACACGAAGAATTAAAGTTTACTTTCTATTGAATGATGTAGATTTGAACTTAAGATCTTTTTGGGTTACAATTACCTTAATATATTATGTATATTACAATAGTTTTGTTCTAGTTAGGATTTGAAAAATATTTGTGTTTATACCTAACTAGCAATTGCACCTTGGTATTCAATGGGTATGTCGAAAATGTGTGGAAGTTCAATTAGGTTTTTTTTTTGGTGTATTAGCTACAAACATTTGAACATTACATTAGATCAATTAATGGATCATTTAGCAAATGATGCTTGTGCAAAATAAGGTCTCAATGGAGAAGTGAGGACTTCAAAACAACTATACATCCTTCCAAAGATTAAAAATAAAAATTCTGAATATAGTAGTCAATTAGTCTCTAGATTAGCAATAGGTTGTGTTATTTTCCCCTTCCCCTAGAGAGAAGGGGGGAATAGACATAGAGAGAGAGAGAGAGAGAGAGAGAGAGAGAGAGAGAGAGAGAGAGAGAGAGAGAGAGAGAGAGAGAGAGAGAGAGAGATCACTAGTTTATCATAAAGTTACACAAATAAATCAATTTTTTGTGATTAAATTTTTTCCTTTAAATGAAATTTAACTCAATTATTTAATACGAATAGATATGAACATCTAATTTCAATTTAAAATTTTTAAATAATATATCAAAAATTTCAATTTGAAAAGAATTTTAAAATTAAATAAACATAAATATATGCTATATTTAAAAATCAAATTCAAAAATTTTAAACACTATTTTAGAAATTTCAACCTATTGAAAATTTCTTCTAATCATAGTATCTCCATTTCAACTTAAATTGAGTTTTATGTAAAATAATAAATAACTGCTATAGCATATCGATCACGTTCAACTTTTCTAATTAACCCCCCAAAAAAACTATGAAATGTACTTTGGAAACATACAGTCTAATAGTCCCTATTTACAATACCGTGGCCCCAGAGGATAAAATCAAGCTCAAAGGTACTCTTAAAAGGAGGTTCGCGAACTTGGACAAAGATATTGCGGAGATCAAGGAAAATATGGAGGAGCTAATGAACCAATGTAGGTTGAACAACAAATTTGGCCTAAAGGTTATGCACGCTTCAGCTACGACTCTTTGTCATGTGCAGGAAAAGCTAGCGGGTGGTACTCTGGAAGTGAATGAGGACAACAAGGACCTCTTCCTGTTCCTACAGGAAGAATGGGCGAGAACCCTACTGTCTAAGCAGTTGGGTGGGAAAAATTAGTTATGTTTCCCATGTTATGGTTAATTTTGAATGGGCCTGGCCCTAGGATCCCCTATTTTGTGGATGGGGTTATTGTTTGTTTTTATAGCTTTTTGTTCAGCCCTGTGTGGCTTTTAACTGATACTTTATGTGCTACTACTTGTACTAGATACTCTATTTTAATTCGTATGCTTAGTATGGTGGTTTATGTTTTTGATAGGGACAGATTTAGATTTGGTGACTTTACTGTTAAATTGCTATATCTGCTTTGGCTGGTTACATTAATGTGCTACTAGTCCTTTGTTCCACTGGCCAGCACCCTCTTGTTGCTTTATCTATCAAAAACATACAGTCTAATAGTAAAATTTGATGACTTCAACACATTCAAGAAGATATGTCAAGCTTTTTCAGTTAAGGGCTAAGCTATTTGTATAGATCTCATACAATCTCATCCCTTGGTTTTAGAATTATTATTTTTAGCACAAAGTTTCTAGTTTACTTTAAGTGGAGACATTAAATTTTCAAAATGCCTTCTTTCACATCAATTGTGGCTAGCAAAGGCAATATGGCCTTCCACTGGTGTCTTGTTGTTGCCTTGGCATTCAAAACACTTTATTTAAGGTGGATATTTATTATTAAATTTAAAAGTCCTTGTGGAATCTGTGATTGATTACCAATACAAAAATGATCATTTTGGATTTGAGTAAGCCTAAAAACTACTATAAAGAAAAAAACTTCTTTGAAAGGAAAGAATTTGAATATTTTATCTGCTAATAATCTAACAATTTGGAGATAATCTATAGCTTTAAAAAAATACGGTCAATCTAAAATATGTATTTTATTGTGAAGTATCTTGTGTTTCTTATTCTTCTATGCTATTAGAATTGGGTGGAAAATAGAAATAAATTGAATATCTTACGGTTCTTTCATTTGATTGAAATTCCAAAAGGGTTGAATGGTTGTAACAAGGCCGCATGTTAAAAAATGTTCTTGGCATTTGACAAAGAAAAATAGATAATTAATGGAATGAATACATTAGGAGATGTCTTGAAGAAAGATTTTCATACAAAAAAATAGATGGAGATGGAGATGGAGATGACATTGGAGCAAATACAAGAATTGACGACATAGTAATGAATTGGAAATAAAATCTCAAAATGGACTATATCAACAAGGGAACAGAAGTCTATAAAAGATTGAAATGCACATCCACATTATTCTCAGTCACGTTCAATGGCCATGAAGGTCTATTTGTAATATGAGTCACTACATGGCATGTTCACTTTCCATGACACTACACAAACCAACCTTATTATGTATCAAAGCATATTGCATTCAAGCTTTCAGAAGCTAAAGGTTTGATGTATTTGGTATAGATATATAGGGATACCGCCAACTATATTGAAATATATTTCTTTCTCACATGGACTATGGTTAAGGTGGGCATTTATTATTAAATTTGAAACTTGTCACATTAGGGTTTGTAGAAGATGTGGTCTGAGCATTAGATTTGTAGACTCTCTATTCAATCTCAGACCAGAAAATTTAAAGTTGTTGTAATCGCTGGAATGGTGCCACATCTCCACTATTAAGATACTTTAAATCTTAATTTAGGTCTTTCCATTGCTTTTTATTGTCACATCGCGAGAGAAATTGTCAAAACCATGGAAAAAAAAGGTCAAGGATGATGAATGGAAGACATTTGTTCAATCCTCTTGCCTTCATATGGAGGGGAAAGTAGATGTAGATCAATCTTCTCAGCTCATCCATTCCAAATAATAAACATCTTCCATGTAAATATATGTAGGGGATCCTTCTATATCAAGCTACATCTTAGCCAATATGCACATCCCTTCAAATTAGATTATTTTTTCAAACATTTCTAAATTTCAAATTGTAATGTTCTCCGGATCGAGACACATTTGAGTTACTGGTTTCCTTTTTCCATTAAAAATTTTGCACAAAATTGGCATTACTAGTCATTCTCCATGGTGGAAAGACTGGAGATGGTACCCAGACTGACAAATACCAGTCAAGGCTAGGCTACTAGTGGCTTTCCTGCCATTTGCCTATGGTTGAGGTCTTAAACCAAAGATGGCATGTGCAATCCTCACATTCTTTACATAGAGATTATGTTTTATTACTATTTGGTCTAGCATTATAGAGCCCAAAATTGCACATTTTAATTGGTGTCTTCTATTTCAAGGATTACCTTTGGGTTCACGCCTCCATCATTTGGGTGTATGTACCCTAAAATGGTCGCCTAGACTTTGGGCCCCCATTCAACAATTTGTCAAATCCCTGAATCAATATTTTCCAATATCAATAATATCAATTATATCAATTTCCTTGATCAAATCATAATCAATTCGATATTTCCTAAGGTTTGAGCATTATTTAATTTAAAAGAGAAAAAACAATAAAAATAAAAATCTTATTTAATTAAGAGAACATGCTCCCTTTTAATTAATTAAAAATCTCTTTTAATTAAATAATAAAATCACTTTATCCTAAGCCTTTATTTAATTAAAAGGAATTTCCTCCCCTTTTATTTAAATAAAAAATCCTCACTTTTCTTCTTATCTTATGTTGCACAAATAAAACATTATTCTTATTTTATAAAAAGGGAAAAAACACTTTTTGTCTTATGTGGGACACAAAAGTTAACTCTTATTTTCTCATTGGAGGATATTTGTGCACAAAGATCAAGCTTCTTTTTTTTTCCACCGTTGATTAAGTCTTTTGCCTCTTAATCTCAATGGTCTATTTTCATCTCATTCTCTATAAAAGAAGAGCTCTCTTCCTCATTTTCATATCTTAAGTTTTTATGCTAATGTTATGCTGCAGGTTTTCTAGGTCATTTGGAGCTCTTTGAAGACATTCTTGTTGCATTTCATTTAGCTTATTTTCTTACATCATAGTTGCATAATCATGGCATTTTTAGTATAGATTTCTTTTATGCAATAGATTAACTTGCATTGTCATATAGATTTGCATTGCATTGCATCTATATTGATTTCATTGGAGATATTGGCATTGTTACCCTTATCTTTGATTTGGAATCTCTCATTGTGTGGTTGACTAGCAAGGTCATGAGTTTATAGCTCTAGCTGAGAGCAATTTTACAAATCTTGCAACTCCATGCATAGAGAGCTATGGATCAATTTGTGAGGGCTCATTATTAAGTTTTCTTGCATGTAAGGATTCATAGAAGTGTGACAACATTTTAGCACACATTTTTGGTGCCCACCATGGGGCAACCCACCTCTTGAATGCTGGTTTTGATTATTTTTGGAGCTAACCCTTGTGCAGATTTGTTTGGAGATGAAAAATCCTAGATTTGAAAGATTTGATCATATCTCCCAAAAAGCTTGGTGTTCTAATCTAAATTTTTTTTTTTAGGTTTGTGACATATCAGAGAAGCTCCAAATTTTTTTATAGAATTTTTGGAGGTGATTTGGATTTTTTATGATTTTTTCTTTATCTTTCATAAAAAATCAATTTTTGGTGCAAATATATATATTTTTTAAAAAAATTTATATTTTTGGAAAGGTCTTGGAATTATATAGGGGGTCCATTCATTGTGTGTTTAATTTAGGAATCATATCATAGCTCATTTGGTCAATTTATAAAAAATGGTCTATTTTGGTAAAATGGGTCTCTAGGGCACAAATGAAGAGATTTTTCTAAAATTTTTATATTTTTGGAAAGCTCTCTATTTTTTGATAGAGATCTCTTTTCTGAATTTTGGGTTTAGGGTCCGAATTCATATGGTAAAAATCAGATCTTGTTGACTAGGTCAAATGCAAAAAAAATAAAATTTTGTGATGGGTATGCACTTATTTTTCATTGTTCATTGCATGATATGAGTTATCATTTGGATTATTTGCTGGTTATCATTGCTCCTAACAATTGATTTTTAGATCTAACCCTAGGGTTTGCATAAGTTGGATATACATTGCATATCTTGTTTGCTTGTTTTCTTATCTTGTTAATTTGAAGGTGCTCTTGCTTTCATGGAAAATGCTTAAAATAAAGCGTTGGACTTGAGGTACTTTGTTCCATCTCTAAAAAATTTGAATTTTGGGATTAAAATTGAACCTCTCATGTGTTTGGCTTGAGTGTTTTACATGCTTTCATAGAACACATTTCAATTGATGCTCTTAATGGGAAATGAATGAATATAGATTTACTTTCATACAAGTTTGTGTAAGTGAATGCTTGTGTTTAAACCTTAAGTAATTCTTGGTTCCAATATCAAATATCTCATTGAGTGATTGAGGGCATGGATTCATTCCTTGTTTACATAGGGAGTTAAATGCACCACTTTGTGGACTCACTCTATGTTTACTTGGAAAGTTAAATATTTCATTGTTCAACCCTTTTTCATTTGTGAGTAGTATTGATTAGCAGTCTTAGATTACTTTTGATTGATCTAGATTGCTATCTTGGGTTATTGGACTCGCTAATCCACCGATCTCTCATTTCCACCCCGTGGTTGCAAGATCAGTGCCACATTAAAGGGGAGGGGTCTACAGGAAAGAAGCGTTAATTACTTCACTAGGCAACCCTTTTGTGCTTTTTGGAACTCACTTATTTTCTAAGGTGTGGACTCACTTTGAGTTGATGTGAGGAGTTAAATGTTCCACTTTTGGGCTCACTTTGAGTTGATGTGAGGAGTTAAATGTTCCACTTTTGGACTCACTTTGAATTGGTGTGAAGAGTTAAATGTTCCACTTTTGGACTCACTTGAAGTTGGTGTGAAGAGTTAAATGTTTCACTTTTGGACTCACTTTGCTCATTGGTGTGAAGAGTTAAATGTTCCACTTTTGGACTCACTTTGAGTTGGTGTGAAGGGTTAAATGTTCCACTTTTGGACTCGCTTCACATTCTCTTGAAGGGTTAAATGTTCCACTTTTGGACTCGCTTCACATTATCTTAAAAGGTTAAATGTTCCACTTTTTGGCTTGCTTCGCATTCACTTGAAGGGTTAAGTGTCCCACTTTTGGACTCACTTCGCATTTACTTGAAGAGTTAAGTGTTCCACCTTTAGTGCTCTAAATACTTTTGATAGTGAATTACTTAGTTTTTTTTTTTCTAGAAGGCCTGCTTGGGGACACACCACCTCAAGGGATGACCTTAACTCCTATGTTCCGATGGAATATAAATAGTTGGTGGTGAATTGAAAGACACCTCTCTTGAGAATTGAGTTTGATATCACTTTTGGCTAAGCCTCAAAGAACTTTATACCTTTGAGAAGTGAAGGAGGAGATTTGGGTTACCGTCTCCCCCCGGCTGTGTGATTTGAATTTTTCTCATCTACGGATTTGGGCATCACATACCTTGCATATATCGAGGACTCCTTTTAGAAAGCCACATATATCTTTGTAGACAGCTTGTTAAGGTGTTGTGTTCTATGTGCCTGCTAAAATATTTTCAAGAACATACACAAGTAGAACCTTTAAGGAGTAGAAATACTAAGTCACTATCTTTGTTCATGCGCAAGGTTACTTTGTCCCTTGCCCATTGCTTGAAGACTGTTTACGTGAACTCCCTAGTTGTTATTCTATGTGCTTGATCATCATTGCGAAATCTTTTGAAAGATCTAATTGGAATATTGAAACCGAGTTCCGTCCTGCTATAGTGAGTTCTCCTTAGAAGCTTGGTCTTCCTTGGTCAATCTAGGTCAGATCTTAAGTGTTGTCATGTTGCTCAACATCTCAATGAATGTTATGGTATCAATTGCACAAGATGACTCTTAGTCTTCTTCTTTCTTCTCCATTTCCCATGTTTTTCTGAAGTCTTCTATTCCCATGGGAAATTCTTCTTCTTCTTCTTCTTGATTCTTTTCCTCTTATTTTCTAGTCTACCTTCTTCTACTCATCTATTCATTTCTTCCATGATTGATTCCTCCTCTTCTAGAACCACGAATTTCAATGATCTTGTTAAGGAATCTCTCTTGAGAACAGATGATCTTGAACTCATTGCTCAATTTGAAGAATATCTTTATTCCTCCAATAGTCCTTCCAAATATCTCATGGGTGATAAACTTATGGCAAAAAAAGTAAAGAAAAGATGATTAAATTAGATGCCTTTGCTAGAATCATAGACATGATCATATCACAACCTCCTTCTAAATTTTCTTCATCATCTAAGTTTTCTCATTCTTCATCTTCTAAATCTTATCATGATTCTTCTAAACATCATTCTCATTCTTCATCTTCCAAATCTTATCATGACTCTTCTAAACATTATTCGAATTCCTCATTATCCAAGTCTTCTTCTTCCTATAATAAGTCTTCAATTTCCTCTTCTTCACGATCTCCTTCTTCTTCTACTTCTCCCAAGAGTCTTCCTTCTCTTTAGAAGACATACCATAAAGAGCAACGTGATAGTCCTTGTGATGTCTCTTCTACAAAGAGTGACACACCCACCTATGATGACTATGATGACTATGATGATGGACAATGTAGTGATACCTATGACACCTCTATTCCTAAGAGTCCTCCTAGTCATGTCCTTGTGCTTACTGGAAATGGATCCTCATATTGGAAAGATCATGATGGTGATCTGTATGATTCAGATTTTGAAAGAAACTTTGATGAATTTTGTGAACAATACCTTGATTATAATCCAACTACTACTATTAAGGAATATAAAATGCACCGTGTTGATTTGAAACATAAATATTATAAGAATCCTTCCTCTAAGAACATTCATGCTGAAAATAAAGATGACACTCTCAAGCAAGATCATGTTAATGTTAAACTTTTGTCTTGTGATGGTTCCCTTCCATCCCCTACTTCATCCAATGTCCACACACTTCCTAAAGCTTCTGAGTCTTCCAAATCTTTCATAAATCCTTCATCCAACAAAGATCCTAAGGCTTTCCATGCGGTTCCCTATAGTTATTCTCAAGAGCCACCTCTTAAAGATACTCAAGCTAACCTTCACTTGGTTGAAAATACTTTCAATAATGCTGAACCTAAAGAGCCTAAGCCTTCATGCGCTATAATGCCTACTTCAGTTAGTCCTTCATCTCTTCTAAAGTCTTCCATACAATTCCAACATGCTTCCTTGTCCATAGAAGTGGCTCCATGTCAAAAGGACCCTAAAAATGATAAAGAAAAAAATATAAATAAAGATCAAGATCAAGAACCCTCCATGTCATCCAATCCTATTCATAATATCTCACATTCATTTCATGGTTCTTTTGATCCTCTACGCCCTTTCTCATTCATTTCACCATGTCTTAAGTCTTCTCCTACGCAAGATCAAGATACTACTTACACCGTTGAGCTTAATGACAATCAAAATAACCTTATCACACTTGCACTTTCCAAAGATGATACTTCCATTAAGGTTATTAAAAATGGTGTTGTTACTTCTGATGTAAAGCCTATTGAAAATTGAAAGAAAGTTGATACGCTTATGCTACCCAATGATCCTTGTCAAGATCAAAGTCTTCCATCTTCTTATTCTACCACTCCATGTTCACTTCCGCTTTCTACTCTTCCTAAGTCTTCACAAGTTTTGAATGATTCTATCATCGAAGTTGCTCCTATTCAAGATGTGCACAATCCTATTGAAAATCCTAATGCTCATTCTAAAGATGTTGATGTCCTTGGTTGTCATATAGATTTTGATGAACTTATTGATTATCCTTTTGCATCTTCCACATCTATCCTTGGACCTCCTCCACCAATACTAAGGGCTTCATGTCTTCCTTCCATCTTGGGTCCTTATGTCCCTTCACTTTCCCCTCCTAATTCTTCTAATTCGTCATCCATCTTGGGTCCTTACATCCCTCCATCTCATATCTTTCCTCAAGGTCAACATAGATACATACCCTTGAATCCTTTTCATTCACCCATCCATCTAAACCAGTCATATCATCCTTCTTCTTCCACAAGTCCCAAGTCTTTTGGAAGTAACTTGAATGTTCAATACAAGAAAAAGAAGCAATACAAGAATCCATAAAAAAGAGAAGATCACCATGTCTCCTCTAACCGACATGGAAACATAAAGTCAAAAGAGATATCTAAGAAGAAAATGACAAGACAAGTATGGGTTCCAAAATTTATCATTAAAGATATTCTCTCTAAATCATCAAAAAGAAATGAAAAGCCTATGGCTATATGGATTCCAAAGTCTTTCTTAAGAAAGTCTTATGTTGAACAACAAGTGAAGTTGACATTCAAGCTTCCAAAAGCTTCCACTTCATCTTCTTCCAAATTTTTTTTTCCATTCCATACGCTCGAACCGCAACCTCTGTTAAACATTCACCATATTCCTTTTCGTGTTCCTTCATTCACATTTCCTCCATCCTCTCACCACCCTTCAAGGTGTGTGTTGATGTTGATTTTGCCTTCCTTTCCATCTACCCTTTCAAAATCCTTTCATTCATTATCTTTCTACCTTCTATCCTTTTTCCTCATTTGCCTATTCCTCTTATCTTCCAACTTCACTCTCTTTACATAAAACCTTATCCTCCATTTTTCTCTTCTATCTTCCTTTCCCTATTAGCATCTTTGAGCATATCATTTTGAATCCTTGGAATATCATGGTTTATCCTTTCAAGGAGCATTATCTAAAAAGCTTTCCTTCTTCCAAAAAATAGAAAAATAAAATAAAAATTCAAAAGAAAAAATAAAAAAAAGAAAGAAAAAAATGAAAATGTGCCATGGTGAAAACCTGGAAATAGGCACCTTGGTAGCAAAAGTAAAGAGAAATAAATTCATCCTATGGTGAAAACCACTCTCTTGTGGTGCCTTGGATAAGTACCGTGATGAAAACCTGGCAATCAGGCATCATGCATAGTTCTTCTACATGTTTCATCCATTCCGTCTTCTCTCTTTGATCTTGACAATGTTGACCTATGCACGAACATTTGGCTATCTTGTGAGCTATCTTATGATGATCTTTCTTTCATTCCTTTCATGTTTAGCCTTCATATTCATTTTCCTTCATTCATTCTAGCCTTTCGCTATCATTTTCCCCTTTGGTCTTGATTTAGTAAAAAGAGTAATACATGATGCTATGAAGCCTCTTGACATGTCTACTCCTTTGGACTGCATCATTCCTTCTTTTGCAGTGCGCTTTTGTGACTTATCCTATGCTAGCCTTTCATTGCTTGTCCAAATGTGCTTTACATCATAATTTTTCCCTAGCTTGGTACTCTCGAGGAGTTTTCCTTTGAGGATGTCTTCCCTTCACTCCCCTTCATTCTCATGTCTTCCATCTCTTCCACCAACTTGCTAATCCCTCTTATTCCCCACCTTGCTAGACATTGAGACTACACGATGTGATCTTTCTTGGGAGTTTGATGCCTATTCTGTTTGGGGGCATTCTTTGTATATATCTTATTGATCTTGAAAAAATACCAAAAAAAATTGATATATGATGCTGAAAAAATCCTAAAAAGCATATACAGTCTTGAAAAAATACAAAAAAATTTAAAAATGCAAAAAATTAAAAAAAAATAGAAAACGTACTTTGGTGAAAACCTGGAAACAGGCACCTTGGTAGAAAAAATCCAAAAAAAGAAAAAAAGAGAAAAATTGTAATAAAAATCCAAGTGGTGAAAACCTGGAAACAAGCGCTACTTGAGGCCTTTGCACCCCTATTTGTTAGCATGCGTCCTCGACACTTAGCCACTTTCCATCATGCCTTGACCTTATTTGACTTGGTCTGGAATTGGTATTTATCTTTGTCTAGGGGGCATAACTGTTAGCATAGGTCCTTTAGGGGCGTTTGTCTCTTAGGGCATTTTACAACAGGTGTTTTTCAACACCACCCCAAATAGTATTTCTCAACACTACCCTTGCGTCGAGTGTTTCTTAACACTTATCAGACGTCTTTCCCAATAGTCTAAGTATGATGCGATATTTCTCACTAAGCAGATGTGATAACCAGAGTCTGACTCTATGACCAACACACACGCACTTAAACAATCATCTCGTTTGAGATATGTTGACTTTATTTTTCTTTGTGTGCTGTCTATGAGGATTTATTTGATGAGTGGTCTCTCCCTGAGAAGTTTTCAATGATGCATAGCTAGAAGACTGAGGGTATGAGAACATGTTTTATTTCTTTATCTGCTTGTGGGTATATTTTGTTGGTCCTACCTGTCAGGAGCATTTATGCTAGTCTTACTTGACACTATGGATTGACAAGGTATTATCCTTGACTGTTTTGCAAGTGCATGCTTCTAGTTATCCTGACTTTCATGTGTCTTGATACAAGAATAATCTTGCCATATCAAACTTAGGTAATCTCACTGCATTATTCATCTTGACCTCCATGTCTTTGATGCCTAGGTGGGATTTCCACATTTCTATCTGATAAAGATCATATTCATAGCCACATAGTTATGCTAGTGTGCATTATATGATCTTATGATGCTACCAATAATGCTCGATGATGATAATTAGATGTCTATAGGTATTGTGACCTTGCAAGTCAACCACTTTCATAGTAGCTTGCATTCTTAGGTTCATCATAGTTTAGTTTTTGCATCTTGCATATGGAGAGAGCTCTCCTTTTTATCATCTACGGAGTAGTTGGTCAACTGTGCTCATTTTCTGATTCTTCTTGATCATATCTTTCATTTCTGGTCTTTCATATCACATCATTTTCTATCCATTTTCAAACTCAAAATTGAAATCTGAGTCGCATTTCCAAGATTTCTTTTTCTTCTACGTAGTTGACTGACCTTTTGAGGCATAATTCTTCGATCTTTGATGGAATTTCTTCATTTTCATGTCTTCCAAACTTCTAGTCTTTCATTCACCCCTTTCACTTCCTCTCTCTGAGGTTTGACTTAATCTTTATCCTATATCTTTTTAGTCAAACCTCATCAACCTGGGGCATATCTTCACTGTTTGATGGTTATCCTATCATGCTCCATCCTTCGATTATGATTTATTGTGACTTGATTAGGTTTATCAATTTGTTGTTCTCCTCTATCTGATTTCATTTTCGATTCTGAGGGGGTAGTACCTATCAGCTTTAATCTTTGATTCAACATTATCATTCAGCTCAGCTTGAGATTCTTATTTTTAGACTTGATTATCACCTAGCAGCGACGATGGTGATTTTGTCTTTCAATTTTTATCTCCTATTTTTCAGACTTGATTATTGCCTAGTAGCGATGGTGATAGTTTTGTGTAAGGCTTGATTTGCACCTAGTAGCGATGGTGTTGGTCTTGTCTTTCAGCTTATGCTTATGCTTGTCCCGATGTGTTCCCATCCATCGAACACACATCTAGGTTGTTTTGTGATCCCAAATCGATCTCACATTTCAATTCTTCTTTGACTGCATTTGTTCCCAGATCAATCACACATTAGTCAAAGAGGGGCAAATTTATGCACTCTAAAATGGTCGCCTAGACTTTGGGCCCCCATTCAGCAATTTGTCAAATCCCTGAATCAATAGTTTCAAATATCAATAATATCAATTATATCAATTTCTTTGATAAAATCATAATCAATTCGATATTTCCTAAGGTTTGAGCCTTATTTAATTTAAAAGAGAAAAAAGAATAAAAATAAAAATCTTATTTAATTAAGAGAACATGCTCCCTTTTAATTAATTAAAAATCTCTTTTAATTAAATAATAAAATCACTTTATCCTAAGCTTTTATTTAATTAAAAGGAATTTCCTCCCCTTTTATTTAAATAAAAAATCTCCACTTTTCTTCTTATCTTATGTTGCACAAATAAAGCATTATTCTTATTTTATAAAAAGGGAAAAAACACATTTTGTCTTATGTGAGACACAAAAGTTAACTCTTATTTTCTCATTGGAGGATATTTGTGCACAAAGATCAAGCTTCTTTTTTTCTCCACCGTTGATTAAGTCTTTTGCCTCTTAATCTCAATGGTCCATTTTCATCTCATTCTCTATAAAAAAAGAGATCTCTTCCTCATTTTCATATCTTAAGTTTTTATGCTAATGTTATGCTGTAGGTTTTCTAGGTCATTTGGAGCTCTTTGAAGACATTCTTGCATTCAAGCTTTGAAGACATTCTTGTTGCATTTCATTTAGCTTGTTTTCTTACATCATAGTTGCATAATCATGACATTTTTAGTATAGATTTCTTTTATGCAATAGATTAACTTGCATTGTCATGTAGATTTGCATTGCATTGTATCCATATTGATTTCATTGGAGATATTGGCATTGTTACCCTTATCTTTGATTTGGAATCTCTCATTGTGTGGTTGACTAGCAAGGTCATGAGTTTATAGCTCTAGCTGAGAGCAATTTTACAAATCTTGCAACTCCATGCATAGAGAGCTATGGATCAATTTGTGAGGGCTCATTATTAAGTTTTCTTGCATGTAAGGATTCATAGAAGTGTGACAACATTTTAGCACACATTGGGTATTCCATATCCATGCTTCCTTTTTTGTCATTAGCCTGAATCTTTTCTTCACCTCTTCTGGTTTTGTCGTAGGACACAAAATTATTGGGTTTGGATTCATAGTTGTTTTTCTCTTTTCCGTCCAGCCATGTTTACCTGGCCACTAATCCTTCTGGGAGACAATCCTTTATTTCCCTTTCTGTCCCCACAGATATTGCACATTTTCAGAATGGAGATTATATTTACTATTTGGAAAGAATAAAATTTTGTGCTATGTTTTAACAATTTAATTGATACTAAAGTGTTTTTATTTGCTAAAACTAGTATTTGCAATAATGTAATGCTTCAGATTCAAGTTCAAGCAGGCAAAGTTGTGCTTGACGTTTCTCATTTGAAAGAGATTATCAACACAAGGGAAATGCTCATCGCACTATGGCTAAGTTCCTCCATATTTGTGGGAAGTTTCTCATTTGAAAGAGCTTCTTCAAGATTGGGTCATTGTCTTTCTGTAATAGTCGTTTGATCATCAAATTTGTTTGTGTAGTTTGTTGATGTTAGCAGGGTTTGAATATTCTGCCCTTTTCATCATTTGAGTTTTTAGATTTGTAGTGCATCTTTGAAGGTGCAAAACTTCCTCATATTAAGTTGAATTTTTCAAGAATTTCATGAATTTCACAGTGGTGAAGGTATTTTCTAATTTTGATAAATATTGTTTTTTGGGATTTGTAGTTTTTTATGATTGTACTTGTCCAATCCTCAATTCAATAATTTCAAAGCCTCCATATAGGCTCATACAAACACATTTTGAGGTTCTATTTTTTTAATGTATAATTTTTTGTCTACTTCATTATTTTGTTATCAATTTGTATCCAGTGTAAGCATAAACATCACTTTAAAAATTGGTCTTTTTTGGCCATTTATGATCATTGTAATGCTAGGATTTTAGTTGGATCTTTAGCAATATTATTTTGAGTATAATTGGGCCTCATCAAGGTAGTTGTAATCATTGAAATTAGAAATCAACTTTTCCTTGTTTGGCAAAGTGCATCATTGCGGGGGGGGCAGAAATCATTTGTTGATCTCAATTTGTGATTTGAGAAGTGTATGATTGATGTAATTATGAGTTATGCAATACATAATTTTGTAATAACTTTGACTCAGGGTAATTATGAGAAATAGGGAAAATGAATCATCACAAATTGTAGATGGCTTAATCTCTTGCCTCATCTTATGGAATCATTCTTGAGCCAAAGGCATAATGGAAGAAATTAGTTTGGGAAAAAAATGAGCGTATCATAGATTTGATTGGTAGTAACATTAGTTTGTGTCTCTTCCTTGATATCTACCCAAAGTTAAGAGGTATTCAATGCCCATAAATTGTTTGGACAATTATTTAGGATATTTGTGGAGATCCACATGTTCCTCCATTTCCAAATGATCCTGCTTCAAATTGTCTTCTTCCATTTGATGATACAAATAATATTCCCTTTGATGTTTATATCTTAGAGGAGATTGAAGATTATGTAGAAATTGAGAGTTATGATGATCCAGTAACTCCACCCACAACTCCTACTTTTCCAATTGAGATCACATATTCATCTCTTATTGGTGATTCCAGTGAGTCATTGTAAGAGTTGTATATTTGTCTTCCTAATTGGGATTCCTATTTGTCAAATATTCTAGTTCATTATTTGTGGAGTCTCACTTTTTAAATTTGGGAGACATACTTAAGGGGATTTCTGTTCTATTTTACTACAACTTCATCACAGTTGGAGAACCTTCTACATTTTCTTTGGAGATTGGCTTTCATGAGTCTCTTCCTTCACTTGATATGTCACATTTCTTGGTTTAAGTTGATCATGCTAATGTGATGGCTTCTTCGAGATTGGAGACTCTCATTTAATTTATAGATATATCACTTCTATTTGATGATAATTTTGGCAACAATGTTTACTTCATCCTTTTTTTTGGAGTTCGCTCACAATTAGTTTATATTGGATCCTTATTTTTCACCTTCTGTTATGATTGGGTATGTTCCTTATTGGTTCATTGCATCTTCATCATCCAAGGACATGGCAAAACATGAGAAAACTTTAGAGACAACATCATCATACTACATTTGGAAATTTCACTTCTTAATTCCTATCCAAAATAGAAGCATTCCTACATTTGTTCTTAGTCTATATTCTTCCCAAGGGGATAAATATTGTTTGTAAGCATTGGTATATGTTTTGCCTTCTGACATTCATGATTTTTATAGGACATTGTTCAGTATGGGGTGCGGGTGGGAGGGGTGTGGGGGATATTGTGTCTCCTTTGTTCGTTCCTATGAAGGGATACTTGATTGTATATCTATAATGTATGTAGTCCTTGTGGGGTAGTTTCAGTCCTCCACCCATGCATCTTGTTTGTTTTCATCTCTATTTTGGAGAAGAGTTTTCTCCCAAATAGTTTTCTTCCTTTCTCTGTTTTATGAGAGATTTCTTGCATTGTATTGAATATTGCACATGGGTACCTAGCATGACCTAGTAGCTAGGACCCATCATGCATTGTGTGTTTAATTAAATTTTCTTAAGTTTCACTTAAGGGGGGATGTTGGTGTAATTAATTATTCACCTAATCACACTTTACTTAAGCTTACTTAGGATAAATACATACATAGTAGTTTTCATTTGAGACACTTAAAAGTTTGTACATTTTATACATGGTGGAAAAGAAGTTCCACTTTAGGTAACATTTGATAGTTGTTATCGCATTTTCACTTTAAGTGTTTCCTCCACCTTTAGTGGACATGTGATTCTACCTTGTGTTGATGATAAATTATCTCCTCCTTATCGTAGTCTTTTATAGCCTTGCCTATATAAGTAGGCACATCTTTATTGTATTCATTGTCTATTGAGTTTAGTTCCTCATTCATTATTGAGTAATCCAGATGATGTAATCCATCGGTTATAGTTGCAATTCAGTGGATCATATTGTATTTCATTCTTGGTGAGAATATAACTTAATCTCATCATATTATTTATCTCTCTCTTTTGTGCTATTCATTGGCCTCTAGATCTTGAGTTGTTGCTATTGACAAATTCTTACAAATACAATATACACTATGAAAATGGTAGGGATTGTTTTCTATCAATTATTTTGTGTTTTTCCCACTTTATGTGAAAGTAGCCCTTACTTTTTAATCTTTTTAATTGATATAAAATTTCCAACTCTTTAGTAGATATTAGTACCTATATCCATCCATTTTCATAAATTTTCATCAACGATAATTTTATATGCATGCCTTAGAAGTAGTAAATTTTTTTTGGCAAGTTTAAGATCAATTTACTACATATGTTAAACAAAAACAAAATAAAAAATGAACTAAACCGTCTAAAATATTTTGAAATTTGATCTATCTCAACATTTTTAGATTAATATATAAATATGATAGTTATTTATACAATGATATTTAAAGGCATACACAGCAATAACTATATACTTCACATAAGAAGGAGATATACTGCTCGCATATTTATGTGGTCGTATAGACATTCATCATGGAAATCATACCGCTGTAGATTGATGTACCACAATGAATATACACATTCCACTTGTTAGAGACCTGTCGTCGACGATGATGAAAGATGCGAGTAGAAGCCAGTAAGAAGTGAGAACGTCAATGACCCGATAAGCATTGATTAAAATAATGCTAGTCTTTTCATAAGGAAAATCAATTGATGACAAGAAATTTTTGTTTTCATGTCGACTATCATTGCGGATGACGGAAGAGTCGTGTGGCGGGCAATAAGCAGGGACAACGTGAATGACCCGTCAAGCATTGACTGAGATTACAAAGGGAAAGATCGGAGAACTTACAAATCTTCAGCAATTAAACCCTCAATAAGAGAATAGATACATATTTTCTGTATATTTTTAAAAAAAGTGTGGTAAAAAGTTATTGAATAAATTATAGTAATATATAGAAAGAAGAGTTCATAAAGTAAGAGCTGAGTGGAAACCAAGTTTGCTTATCTTTTCAACCAGCTTCAAATTGCTCAAAATAAAGAGTGAGGTGCTCAAATCCAACACCTCAAATCAATTACAAATATTATAACAAAAATTAACCTAAAACACAACATATAGAACAAAATCAAGACTCCAATGCCAATCACCATGGGCATTATCCAATAATAACTAAATTTGAAAATGGGAGTTTCAAGAGCCAGGAGAAATAGGAAGAAAGGAAGAGAAGAAAGAAGAGAGAAATCAGAAGACATTATGTTCTCCCAATTAAGACTACTCTTCCTCAACATAAACCAAATCAAACTCTAGCCACCAATTACTCATGCTAGTTTTTGGAGGAACACGAATAACATGACACACTAATAGAGGAGGCTCGTGCACTTTCTTTTGAAGAATTGTACGCTGGTAAATGTCATGAAATTTATCCAACACTACCATCATAGCAAGAAAGACCAGGTGCTCTAAGATTTGTTTAATTTCTACAAGGGAACCTTGATGGTGGTCACGTACAAGCCCAAACATGATAGCGCATAGAATCTCAACAATAAAGTTCAAAAGAACAACCAATTTGGTATAAAACACTTTTTTTTTCTAAAAAACTAATAAATCAGATTCTAATTGAGAAGACGAAATGATATGGCATTGAATATATGTCAAAGCTAAGCTTTTGACCATGTAAGAATTTGTAACACATCCTTGCATATTGCTAAAAACTGAGAAACAACTTCAGTAAAAATAAGTGCATTTGAGTTCAATTTGATCCATTTTTTAATCTAATATCATGATAATAGCTTTGCTCGATCTCTAGACATAAAAGTCGAAACATCAAACCAAATTTATTAGTGTTATTTTATGCAAAATATTTGTGTTCCCAAGGTCATTTGGGGATAAAAATATGGCAATTCATTGAAAGAACTAGCTTGAGTAGAAGTTTCATAGTAGATAAGAAATACGTCCAATAAAGCACCAAAACTACCATGATGTACAAGAAGGCATTTCGAGTAAGATTTGTCATTAATGTCTTATAATGAAGTACCACACCTTATGAAATTGGTACAATATAACCACCAACTTGAACAAGTGCAATTAATGGCTTTCCAATCATAAATAATCTTCCTCAAGAAAGTGCATTTAACCCAACAAAATATAGCAAGTCCCTAAATTAGTATAGAGACAAAGATGAAGCTGTTAAATCCGTCAAGTGTCCAAAGCAATATTAAATGCGTACACTTATTTTTTATTGTTAAAATTTATTTTGTTGATGTTTTTATATGATCTTAACAAATGATTTGATTATTTTAGTATATCAATCAAGAGTTTAATAAGTCTTTTTCATATAGATGAAGTAGACATATAGTATAGTGAATGAATGTTCAATTATGTAGAGGATGAAGTACAACATTTATATAAGACACTAAGCATTATCTCATCCAAAACATGTTTCTCAAATTTTAGTATTATGAGTTGTTTGGTTGAAAATCTAATTTCAAATATATTGTGTCAACTTCCTATTGTGGTCTTCAAATTACTCAAAACCTACCTTGAATTGGTTTGAAGGTGTACACATCCTTAATCTCTCTCTATCATTTAGGAATATGTGCACTTGATGTTTGACTTAGTTTATCTCACATAACCTATCATATTTAGGTCCTTTATTCTATGTAGGGTTTGAATTAAATTTCTTAAATTACACCTCAATATAATTGTAGGGTCTATTTATGTTGGGATAAATTTTGGCCAACCCATCTAGGGTAAGTGCACAAAGATGGGGGACCAAAAAGGGGTAGATGCCACTTTTTTTTTTTCTAAAATAAAAAAACTCTAAACTTCGATGAGAAATTGATGACAGTTAGGCTCACAATTTTAAGATGTGACAAGAACAAGAGTTGTATTACTTTGAATCTAGTTTCAAAACCACTGATTTATTTTGAAAATGGTGTATATTGAGGCCCTCAAAAAGGGGGAGCACAAAAAGTGGTCCCTTTTTGTGAAAAAACATAACATAGTGTCTAGTGTGCTCCCCCCAAAATGTTAATTTTTTTCTGAATTTTTTAATCACTCCAGTGGAAATTTACCTAACACTATGTAGTTTATCCCATATTTTTCTGCTAATTTTTTTTATGAATGTATGAATTTTTATAAATTTTTGAAGTGCACACATCCTGAAAACATAAAATTTGTGTGTGATCCCCCTATACATCATTGAAAACTAATTGAAAATAAAAAATTATTATTTTTTAAGTATGGAGAATGGAGTATAGTTTTTAAAAAAGTAACTTTTTGCAAAATTTGATGAATGGGCCAAAATCTAAGCCCAAAATACTACACGTTGGTTTTTGACAAAAATTGGACATACATACAAAAGAAATTAGAGATGAAAAGATAAATATGATTAGAATATAAAATAAATTATATGGTTAGATAGCTAACAGATAGATCTACAATAACATTACATCTGATTTTATTGTTATTGGACCACAAGTAAACCTAACCGGGAGAAAATAAAAAAATATGTGAATTTTGTGTATGTTTGCTAAAAAACATGTCTTAGACTTATTTGAATCCTCCAAGCCTTTGGGTTAGATCTCCAAAGAAAATCCAAGCCTTAGCTTGGTGGATTCCAATACATTTAAAAGTTTGTACACACTATGTAACAATAGGAAAATTCTTAAGGGATGGAGAGAGAAAGAGTGAGAAGGTGGTGGGGTGAGAGAGAGAGAGAGAGAGAGAGAGAGAGAGAGAGAGAGAGAGAGAGTTTGTAATAAGTGACTGCAAATGGTTTGTATTAAAAAATTGTAAGAGTTTGTTACACCTTTGATAATGATATTATTGTGTCAATTTAGGCTCGAATGCATTGCATGACCCTTACACATAATTTAGAATTCTTTGGAATTCATAGAATATAGATGATTTATTTTCATCTATTTCATTCCTAGTGTACTTGTTGTTGCCTAATGGATCACAGGTGGTCCTAGGACCTCTTAGGTCCCATTATGACCCATGGGCCATTAGGACCCCTTACTAGATAATAATATATTGAATAGATGTAGTTTCAATCCTATGTTCATCAATAATATACCTTGCACCATGGAGTAATATATCATACAATTCCTTAATAGTTTCATTCTTAACAAGATTCATAACTAGATTCTCCATAGCCAATTTTCATCTTGATCATTTAATACCTTCTCCCCAACTGAATATTTTTTATTCAACATGTGTTCTATGCATCTTAATGGTTCCTAATGCATTGTAGGGGTTTGTAATGGGTCTTAAGGGGCCACGGGACTAGTAAGGACCCATTATGACCCCTTATGATACATTAGGACCACTTGGAACACATTAGTGTGTTCTATGATGGTTAATGTATTCTAAGGGGTCCTAATAGGTTGTAATGTGTCTTGATGGGTTCTAATATGTCATAATGGGTTGTAGGTGGTCCTAGGACCCATTAGGACCCCTTAGGAGCCCTTACCACATATTAGTGTATTGAATCTAGATGTAGCTACAATCCTATGTTCATCAAGAATATTACTTGTGCCATGGAATAATATAGGTCATGCATTTTTGTAATGGGTCCTAGGACTACTTACGACCCATGATGACCCCTTATGATACACTAGGACCACTTAGAACCCATTAGTGTGTCCAATGACGATGAATGTGTCCTGAGGGGTCCTAATGTGTTATAATGTGTCCTGGTGGGTCCTTATGTGTAATAAGGGGCCATAATAGGATTTAGGTGGTCCTAAGACCCCTTGTGACCCATTAAGACCAATTAGGATACATTATGTGGTCCATTAGAACACCTTAGGACCCTTATCTCATCTTAGGGGTCCTAAGGGATCATACAAGGTCATAATGTGTCATAAGACCCCTTAAGAACCATTACAATCCTTGAGGACCCCTAAGGGGCTGTAAGGAGTCATAAGGTGTCCTAGGACCCCTTAGGAACCATTACGACCCTTGAGGACCCCTAAGAATACATTTTAGGGGTCATAAGGGGTCATACGGTGTTATAGGACCCCTTAATACCCCTTAAAACTCTTTTGGACCCCTTAGAATACAAATTAGGGGTCCTAATGGGTCTTAAGGGGTCATAAGGTTTTCTAGGATCACTTAAGATCCCTCATGACCCATTAGGACCCCTAATAATACATCTTAGGGGCTCTAAGGGGTCATAAGGAGTCATAAGGTATCCTAGGACCCCTAAGAATACATATTAGGGGTCATAAGATGTCACAATACCCCTTATAACCCTTTATAACCCCTAAGAATACAATGTGTTGGTCTTAAGGGGTCATACAGTGTCCTAGGAACCCTTAAGAGCCCTTACAACCCATTGGGACCCCTAAGAATACAACTTAGGAGACCTAAGGGATTGCGAGGAGTCATAAGGTTTCCTAGGACCCCTTAGGAACCCTTAGGACTCTTAAGGACCCCTAAAAATACATCTTAAGGGCCCTAAGGGATCATGAGGTGTCATAGGATCCCTTAATACCCCATACAACCCTTTAGGACCCCTAAGAATACAACTTGTGGGTCCTAAGGGTTTATAAGGGGTCATGTTGTGTCATAGGACCCCTTAAGAGCCCTTACAGCCCATTCGAACCCCTAAGCATACATATTAGGGGCCATAAGAGATTATAAGTAGTCATAAGGTGTCCTAGGACCCCTTAGGAACCCTTACATATTACCCCAACTGAGATTGTTATTGGTCAGATTGTTACCCCAACTGCTATTGTGATGTTGATAATGAACAAGGTCAACCAAGCAATGAAAGGTATGTATAAGGATTAGGTCAGACTGAGAAATAAATGGTATGTAGAAGGATTGGATCAGTTATTATGTTGTCATTGATGTCGAGTCTATTGACTTACTCATTTATGCAAGTTGCCATCTCAATCTGAAATATGTGATGTTGAGGAAAGAAATGGTTGGTAAAGATAGAAGATGTAATAAATAAGTGATGTTAAGTATGTGAGAGTAAATGGGAAATTATTGAACCATTCTATGACAAGGTAATATTTATTTGATTGTTTTACATGATTTAATGAAGTGTTAGAATGATGCACAAGTCAGTTATATTGGTCCGTAATAAAAGATTGAAGTTGTGAAGTGAAAAGAAAAGGAAACAATGTGTTCTACCGTGTTGGAAATGGTAGCTGGTAAGTAAAGATATTGGTCAGTCATAGTTAATTGATATGTTGATAACCAAGGAATATGTTAACTAAGTAAGTGATAATCGAGTAGAAAGACTTAATTGAGTAGATGAAGTTGGTTGGTTAAATAGGAAATCAAGTAAAAGACAACATCAAGTGAAGATCTGGATTGGTCTAGAAAATTCTTAGGAAGGAACAAAGTCAGTTAATGAATTTAATGGATCAAAAATGTTAGGTATAGATAAATGGTGAATATTTAATGATTGGTTTGAGATCCAAGAAAAGTTCAAGTTCCAAGGTGAAGATATAGCTAGCAAGAATTATAAAATATTTTACTGAGCTATGGATTTGAAAGAATGGATGAGATTAAGAGGTGAACATGATTAAGTGGAAAAAATTATCTATATAAAGGAGGATCACGATGATCATATTGTTGATGTTGATTCTAAATTGTTGATTTAATGATAGCCAAAATAGAAATCTAAATTAGTAAAGAAGGGTACAGCAAGCATAACAGAGTTGAAGAAAAGTGTGAATGAAGTGAAGGTAAGTGATGAGATGAAGAGTGTTTTTTGATCAGCCAAAAAGAAAGATTTTGAAGAAGACAAATGAGAAAAAATGAGATCTGAACAAGAAAAGGTAGTTGCATATTCTATCAAATCATTTCACTGTTACTCTCTAACCATTGTAGCATAAAATCTCTTAACCGAGTGGATTTAATAGTCCTATTTCAAAATCCTTTGTAAGGTGGCATTCTAATGAATGTTCTAAGTCCTCTAATAAGGCCACTCATTATAGGGTGACATATCTAGTTGATCTTTGGTGAAAATTCCCTAACATGGTCACATGTAACAAATGTGTTTTTAATCTTTAATAGGATTGTCTCTTAAGTGATATCACTTCAGAAGAGTGAATTATTTTTTTGGTGATAATTCCCGCAATGGTTTTTACCCAAATTGGGTTTCCACATTAAAATACTAGTGTTAATGTTTGGTTGAATGTTTTGCATGTTATTTTTTATTATCATATGAATATTACAATGGTCGATTGAATTTTTGAATCTGATTATTAAGATTATCTATCGAGAAGGTTTTAAGGCTAAATTTTTTTAAGGGACCTAAGATAACTGATTCACCCCCCTCTCATGTATCCAACATTACGACCCTTCAGGACCCCTAATAATACATCTTAGGGGTCCTAAGGGGTCATAAGGTGTCATAGGACCCCTTAATACCCTTTATGACCCTTTAGGACCCCTAAGCATACAACTAATGGGTCATAAGGGGTCATATAGTGTCCTAGGACCCCTTAAGAGCCCTTACGACCCACTAGGACCCCTAAGAATACATATTAGGGACCCTAGGGGGTCATAAGGAGCCATAAGGTGTCCTAAGACCTGTTAGGAACCCTAACATCCTTGACGACCCCTAATAATACATCTTAGGTGTCCTAAGGGGTCATAAGGTGTCATAGGACCCCTTAATACCCCTTACAACCCTTTAGGACCCCTAAGAATACAACTTATGGGTCCTAAGGGATCATAAGGGGTCATATGGTGTTAATTATAATTAATTATTACATATATACCTATGGACTCAATGATGACACCACAAAGCTAGGTTAAGGAATGTGGTCATTGTCATGACCACTTTGAATCTGGATTTTGATCATAATTTATATAGTAATTTAGTCATTCATTCATTCATTAATTAAAAAAAATCAAGTAAATAAAATTAAAATACAAATAAAGATACCCCAAGGAAAGTGGCATGATTCCCTTTGATGTCTAACATGAATGTCGATGGTCCAATAGTGAACCAATGCATGGGCACAATAAGTTATGATACAACCATTCATATAATTACATAATAATCAAATATAAAATATAAAATTCTTTATTCAATACATACTTGTGGAGTTGATGGCATAGTGTAAAAGGGGGTCAGGAGATCATTGTCACTACCACCGACACTCTTTCCCTAAGTTTTGATCATAATCAATATATAATAATTTAATTATTCATTGATTTATAAATAAAATATAATCAGATAAATTTAATGAAATTGAAAATATTTACCTATGTATCAATGCCAAATGTCATATTGAGAAATTCATCGAGTATTATCCCATCATCCTCTTCCTCTCTTTTGGTAGTACCAAATGTGCATAGAGATCCACAAGACCGAAAAATATGGCCCCTTGAAGACTGATCATAGTCACCCTTGACTAAAAGAGTGGCACATTGAATGAGAGTCTATGTTAGAGCACTAATCATGCCTCATGTTTCCACCTCCATGTGTTCATAAAAGAAGAAATACTAACATGTTCCACCTATATTTTTCCAATAGGAACCCTAGGTACGTTAGGGTCACGATGTGCCCCTGCTCTATCAAATGATGACCCCCCGCCTCTACCCTAGGATTCTAGAAAGTCAAAATAATTTGGCACCTCCTTGAGGAAAAATTTGCAATAGAGTTTCCTCAAGAAATATATAGGAACCTCATGATTGTTACAAGGAGGGGAGTCAAAGACCACCCACCATCTATCCCAAAAGTTATTTTTTATGTCTTCATTTAGCACCAATGAACTGGGAACCTCTTTGTTGTAGTTCTAAGAGTATCAGTTTCCCTTGGCTTTTTAAAGAGTTTGCAAATGTTGTATTTTGTGATGTGTTTCTTTTTTAATGTCCTCATATCACAATTTATCTCTATAATTTATCATTTTTGTTCTTCTCTTTTGTTGTGCTATAAAATAAGTTTCCCACTAAATTCTCCTATGTGGTTCAAGATTGATTCTAATGATTTTACAAGTGTTTTCCTTCTAGGATTTGTATCAATATAATATTTTAACCTCCTAATTAAATATTCTAATTCTATTTTCCCTCTTTCTATTTGGTTAATCAAATTTTCTTGTGTTCCAGGAGCAAGTTTTTTCGATTGGTGGAGGCGGTTGGGGTTCATTTTCTTGGTTATTTTCTTCATTCATTTGTTCATGAGGAGAAGATGGACAGTTTGGATTAGGATTTTCTTCAATGATATTATTCCTTCCTGGCAATTAAAACAAAATCTATTTTAAAATCCTAATTAAACTAAAAATTTAAGAAAAAAAAATTGACAAAAAAATTTGATTAAAAACTTAAATTAAACTTAAATTTCAATACAAATAAGAGGCACAGGTTGTAAAATCACTTACTTACTATTCTATTTTTACCTTGACAATGTCGCGGAGCCATTCTTTGTCCAATTTGATGAAGCAAACAACCAAAATATTTTCCGTACGCACTTTGCAAATCTTTTATTTTCTAGAAATGTGGGTTTGTTGGGAAGAAATGATCCATTTTTTGGCTCTATGACATTTATATAATGTTTTACATAGCGTGTGTGTGCTATAAGACACACATGTTATATAATGTTTTACATAGTGTGTGCATGCGCTATGTTTTGAATTGAATGAGCCTAAGGATTGGGCAATCCAAGCCATATCACATGCATGTTATAGCGTGCATGCGCATTAGTGTGTACACACTATACTCATTGGGGGGACCAAAAAGGAATGTGAGACCTTTTTGGTCCCCCATCTTTGTGCATATGTACCCCATAATATACATGCATATCCCCTCATTTTGGATTTTGTTTTAATTGTAGATTTTCATTACTCTTCATTGACATCATTTCCTAAATTAAACTCCTTGTTTCACCTAAAGGAATTTTCCATTACTTAATTTATTTATTCCTTATTGATCAATTCTTGTACAACTTTTGTTACAAATTGTAATACCTAAAGATTTCACTCTTAAGATTAGTTAAACTCAAATGAATGACTATTGTTACATGGCACAGTTGCAAAAATTACATGTCATGTGTGAATTGACACAATATTATTCAAATAGATGACATCACAGTGTTTCAATAAACATCAAGTTCATAGTAAATGTATATGGATAACCGTAGAACTAAAATTCTTTACCATGCAATATAAAATAAAGTCACCACAAATCATATGATAAGATAGAGTTTCCTCTACAGTGGAGATGAAAAAATAATATATCATTCAATTATGTTGTGAATCAATGAATTATAATAAGAGTGACAACCTAATTCATTAAATATCCCTAGAAAACATAACAATATTTCAACATAATATGGAAACAACACCTAACAACTATGTTCACCTATTCAAGATGTAGCTTACATAAATGATACAAGACCTTAGAAAATCCAATCCCTAAATAGTCAATTTTATACAAAATCCAATGCAAAGGAGTTAAATCCAATCCCTAAATAGTCAATTTTATACAAAATCCAATGCAAAGGAGTTAAATCCAATCCCTAAATAGTCAATTTTATACAAAATCTAATGCAAAGGAGTGTATATCTTATCAAAGGAGTGTATATGGAGAGAGGTAGTTGGGACATCTATATACACATTGAACTAGGTACAAATCAAGCATGGAATTGGTAAGAACCCTTACGAGCTTTGGTATGGTAATACTCCTATTGTGAAATACTTAAGAATTTTTGGAAGAAAATGTTATATCAAGAGAGATGAAGATTTAGGTAAGTTTGATCCTAGGAGTGATGCAGGTATCTTTCTTGGTTATTCTACTAAAAGTAAAGCATACAAATATTATAACAAGAGACTAACAAATATTGTTGAGAGTGCTAATGTCATAGTTGATGAGAATATTCAGAGACAAGCTAGATATTGTGAATATGATTTAGATGATGAGGATATCAATGAAATTAGGGAACACAAAGTCTATCATGGAACTAATTGCAGATTTTTCCTAAAATTCATGATGATGGGGATGAATTGGTGAATGATGTAGAAGATCAAGAATTAGTTAGTCATGCAAATCCTAAGATTCTGAGGTATGTAATGAATCATTCTAAGAGTCAGATAATAGGTGACAAAAATAAAGGTGTTTTGACTAGAAGAAGGTTAGTGCAAAATAGAGAAGATATTTTTTTATTTCAAAGATTGGACCTAAAAATATAGATGAAGCATGTAATGATGAATCATGGGTGAAAGCTATAGAAGAAGATTTGGATTATATTGAGAAAAATAAGACATTGATTCTTGTTCACATACCTTTGAACAAGAATGTGGTCAATACTAAATGGGTGATCATAAACAAGATGAATACAGATGGTGAAGTTGTAAGGAATAAATCTAGACTTGTTTTCAAAAGGTACTCACAAATGGAAGGTATATATTTTAAGTATACTTTTTCTCATGTTGCTAGAATTGAAGTTGTTAGATTATTTCTTGCATATGCTTCTTACAAAGATTTCAAAGTATATCAAATGGATGTCAAGTCTGCATTCTTGAATGGAAAATTGGAAGAGGAAGTTTTTGTTGAGAAGCCTAATGGATTTCCTTTGATTGATAAAAAATACATGGTCTTCCAATTGAAAAAAGAATTGTATGGATTGAAAAAAAACCCTAGAGCCTAGTACACAAGATTGGATAAGTATCTTCTTAAACTTGGTTTGAACAAAGGTACTACTAACAATAATTTATATTTCAAATTTTTTTTGATTAAGGTAACAACAGGTTTTGAAGGGACCCCGAAACCCTTTACAAAGTTGGAACTTAGGATAAAAAAATAAGAAATACTTTAGATACAACAGTCCAATCAAAATGAAAGAAGACCATACACCCCAAATACCTTATCGAAAAGACACTACGAAGGAAAGTAGTCCAACAAAATACACTCCAAACTGCTGCAAAAGATAAACCAGAGGAGAACAACAACAAAAGAAAGAGAATTAGCCTTTTGAACCCTTCTTATGAGATCGAAGAGTCATGTCAAAGGAAGAGGAGGATCTCTTAGGATTTTTACCTTTAACTATGATCCACCCTTCTTCAACTCTAGCATCATCATCCTGCCAATGCATTGAGTTCAAAACTAAGGAGCGAGCACCCAGTAGAGGTTTAACTGCTAGCGAAGCCTCTAGCAAAGGACTAGCATTAGTCACAACCAATGAACTAATTAACAGAGGATCATCAACAATAGAGCCAACTAGTGCAAAAACACCAACATGGATAGCAGGAGCATCACCCTTAGAACTGCCACCAGGAGGCCCAGTTCCATCCAACATAGAAGGGGCTGGAACAAAACCAGGACAAGGGAAATCAGCTTCATCCAGTATAGAAGATGGAGTAGAATCAATAGGAGGGTGAGTAGGAGCAATACTAGCCACCAAAAGAGAAGAAGCAATAGGGCGTGAACCATCCACCACCACAGAAGAAACTGGGTCACCTAGAGCAGGATCATCCACCTTCCTAGGCTGAGAGGAAATATTTCTAACAATATAATGCTCGGTAGAAGCTACCTTCCACCAAGAGGGAGTGGATTTATTGTTCTTGGTTTCCAAACCATAATGAGCAAAAATATGACCAGTATTAAAGCATTTATGACATCTAAAAGGAATGCCTTCATAGTCAAGCTATTGGATCCAAGATCCCATAGAAGATACTATCCTGATTTTATTTGGAAGACCCTACAAAATGTCAAGATCAACCAAGAGACGGGCCATTGTGGAATGATAAATATTAAACGAATCATGATCCAACATTAAAAATCCCCCAAAGGCTCACCCACTTCATCCAGAACAAAATCTAGCTAAAGATGAAGAGGGAGATTAGGAAGCCTAGCCCAAATAGGGGTTTTATTGAAAACTTTAGAGGAAGGATTAAAATCAGGGTGCCAGGAATTTGTATTTCAAAGTTTATCATGAAAATATCTTGATTTTTGAAGTCTTTGTTGATGATATCATTTTTGGTGGTAATAACAAGTTGAGTAAGGAATCCTCTAATGAGATGCAAAATGAATTTGAGATATCTATGATCGGTGAGATGACATTTTTTCTTGGTTTACAATTCACTCAATCAGAAAAGGGAATTTTCATGTCTTAGTCCAAGTATGTGAGAGGACTATTGAAGAAGTTTGGAATGGATGAATCCAAATGTATTGGTACTCCTATGGTGATTAGTTGCAATTTGACTAAAACTAATGATTCACCTAGTTCAAATTAAACCTGATACAAATCAATGATCAATGGATTACTATATTTAACACAAAATAGCCTAATATTATGAATGCAGTTTGCATTGTTTCTATATTCTAATCAGAGCCTAAGGAATCTCATGTTGTTGTAGTGAAAAGAATCTTTACATATTTGAAAGGAATAGTTGACTATGGTTTTTTGTATGTTTGTATAACTGATGCAGTGATGGTACAAATTTTGTGATTGTGATGATTAGTTATTGTGTTGTATTTGATGTCAAGTATTGACCTAGTATTATTAGTGTGTCGCCAAGTATGTGAGAAGGATGAATAGTGTATTGCAAGTGGTTGCAGTGGTCACAATTCTTAAGTGAGACTTTAGAATGTCTCTAGATGATAACTGTATGGTTGCACCTGTTGAATGTATGATTTGTGTGTTTATGATTGATTGAAGTGTGATAGGGAAACCATTAGGACATTCTATGACTAGAAATGAGTTATTTGATTGGTTCATCAAATCTATGGTGAGTTAGCTGGCGTTATCATAGAGTTATGTTGTTGATGTTGTGTTGAGCTCATGGTTATGACTGTGACTGATTTGGATGATCGAAAAGTATGTTTTGTGGTTACAGAAGTTGTTTCTATGAAAGGTGATTGTGTTAGTAAGCTACCAATGGTAGATCTTCTATTGGTGACTGGTGATCGAGTTGTGATGAATTATTTGTAATCTAGTTGTCATGCTAACATGTCTCAAATAATTTATGGTGATGTGTTACATTGATCAAGGTAATTTTTTTATCAAGATGGAGGTTGAGTTGGTCAAAAAGTGTTTGATTATTCTTGATAAAAAAGATTGTAAGGGTCTATCCTCTAGTCAACCAGTTTGGTGAAGATGGTTGTTAGATTGGGATGTGTGTTTTAGTGCAATCTCTCTAGGTGCAAAGATTGGAAAAGTGATTTCAAATGTGTTGGATTATATTTTAGGTCGGTGGTAGGATTAGGGCTTGAGAAGTGATATTTATATCATGAAATTAAATATTTGTGTGTGTAGATTGTGATTGTGATTGTGATGGTGCGATCAAGCTAGGGTGTTCCAAAGTTGTCTTATGAAAGATTGAATGTGATACATAGGATCTATTCAAGGAAAGGAGTTGTTATTTTGTAGATCAGAAGACCCTAATAAGTTTCTTATATGTAAATCCTTAACCAGCTAGATTCTAACAGATCTTATTTGTAAATCTTTTAACAGTGTGGCACTTTAGCTAGTGTTTAAAGTCCTCTAACAAGGCTACTCCTATTAGTGTAAATCTCCTAACAAGGCTAAAGACAAATTCATAGTTTCATGGCACCTAACAGTGTCTTTGTAAAAAATCCTAACAGGGCTAAGCTCCTAATAGGGTTTACTTCAAAAGAGTACACAATTTGTGAGTTTCATCTCACACGTGGTTTTCACCCATTTGGGTTTCCATGAGAAAAATCTGTGTTATGTGTTGCATGATTTGTGGTGGTTGTGTTTATCTAGTTAAGTTTTGTTTGCTTATCAATCGATGAAGCAATGATTTTTATCTTTGTGTTAAAGAAATAAAAAGTATCAGATATCTTAGATTATTGATTCAACACCGCCTCCCCCCTCTCAATAATCTTGGACCTTTAGGACTAACATGGTATCCTAGAGATGATGATTTCCCATTGATTACCTTCACTAATGCTGATTGGGAAGGTAATATGGATGATATAAAGAGTATAAGAGGTGGTGCATTCTTCTTGGGAAAAAGGTTAGTGTCATGGTCAAGCAAAAAGCATCCTTGTGTTTCTCAATTTACTGCTAAAGCTTAATATGTTTCTCCTTCTATTAATTACACACGAGTGGTATGGATGAAATAAATGTTGAAAGATGTCAAAGTATTAATGAACCTATTTCTATTTATTGTGATAACCCAAGTGCAATCAATATTTCAAAGAATCTTGTGTTGCATTAAAAAACAAAGCATATATCCATTAAGTAACATTTCTTGAAGGATAAAGTTACTAAAAAAGAATTCAAGATGGAATATGTATCTACTAAAGAGAAAATTGCAAATATCTTCATGAAGCCCTTACTGTGGGATACTTTTGAGTATCTCCAAGATAATCTTGGGGTAGTTTCCCCTCCTAATCAAAGCTAGAGATGCATTGAGATGCATCAATCTGGTGCTATTACAAAGACTATTTTTTTTTAATCTAGATTGATAATTCTTTTGGCTACTACTAAGGGGGAGTAGTTAGTCTTATGAGGTACAATTTTTATATTTGGGAGAGATATTTAGTTTTTTTGGCTTCTTTGACTTAGTGCATATGTGTGCCTTTGTCATTGATGCCAATGGGGGAGATATAGTCATGTGAAGAACTATGTAAAACTAAGAGGGAAAGATTGTTCTCTATTGTAGGATATTTGTTAGAGAGACTTTGAAATATGTATTATTGATATGGTTTCTTTGTGCATTGATATAGTATTTTAACATCATATGTTTCCATCAATGCCAAAGTGGGATATTGTTAGGATATTGTACAAATATGTGCCTCAGAGATCACTATCACATACTTGAGAGATATGTTGTCATTGATGTCAACATATTTCTTTGTTGTGATAGTATTGCAAAGATATTGTAGGCATGTTCAGTGGAATGATCAGATTGGTACTGTTATACACTAAGTTTGCACCCTTGTCTCAAGCTCTCATAGTCTTGATAACCTAGTATAACATGGGAATCATCTCCAGGTTGTGGGATAATCACCTTAATTTGCTTCTTGACATGAAAGTAAAACTTTTGGAGGGAAAGGGATAGAAGGAATTCTTGTAAGGGAAATGACTTGAAAGCAAACTACCTACTAGGTGATGCACCGAAACTAGGGTTTGGATCTTAGTATGTAGGATGAAATCAATGAAAGACTTAGGTCTAGTAGGTCACAACTTACTGAATAGGCTTGCATAAGTATTTCATAGGAGGGGTCTACAAAAAAAGAGGGTATTCAGGGGAAAGAAAGAGATCCTTTCACAAATAATGACACTCCTTGGGGTAGACAACAATCTATGACCTACAAACAAACATTCACCTCTGCAACTAGGTATAGGAATGAGACAAGATTGTTAAGGGGTTGTAGTATACCCACAAGAATGTATAAATCAGATCAAACACAGTAACACACAAAATTGTAGAAAGCAAGAAGGATCAAGAACCCTAAGATATCATTGAGAAACATATAAATACTTTGATTCAATAAGAGATAACTCACACAAGAAGGCCTAGGGACATAAGGAATGTCACAAAAAGTCTTCAATATCTGAATTATCAATGGGGATTTACAACTTGTAGAAAACTAGAGGACAAGAAAAATTTTCCACAGATAGCGTTTTACAAAAAAAAAATAATTCCTCCTAGCTCTTAAAGCTCTAAAAACATTATATACATCACTCACTACACACAGGCAAGAGTCAAGAACTAAACCTAACAAGGGTTACAGATTTACAACTTTTCCTTGAGAGCACTTGGCAAACAGATCATATCTTTCTCCTTACGTGTTGATCCTATACTGAGCTTGCCTATAGACATGACAACCTCGATCCATCTACCCACCTGAAACTCCACTTAGCCATGAAGGCTCTCAGAATCAATCATATCACCCTGGAGAAAGGACTACAAAAATAATGGCACTAAGCACCCATTCATCATCTCTTAGCATGGAACATGGCAAAGTACCCTGTAACACCAGCCAACAGTCATCTCCATCACTCTCTCAACCATAACCATCTTGAGAATTAAATTATTGAGATAACCGACATCATGCATGGCTTGCTAGAACAAGCGCTGGCAAAAAAGATCAAAACCTCAGCAAAACCCTCGTGAAAAAAATATTCAAATTTGAATATTAACGGCTAGCTGGCTTGAAATTAAAATGTGTCTGTCGATATCCTTTTCCTCCTAGAAAATGAATGACCCAGATGTGCGCAGAAACCATTAAGAAACCTGCCTAACAGGTCGCAGCCACCGTGGAAGTCAACAACCAATGAAACGTGAGCAAATCAGCACCATCAGACAAGTCATGGACCCACGACTTAAGGAATCCCATTGGATGGCAGTTACATGATCGCATGGGCTTAGAATATTCCATGCGATCATATGACCACCGTAGATCTCATTGAAATCGGGACCCACCTCGGCCTTCCTTCCTTTAAGCCATGAAGAACTCTCTAAACCATGAGCCTATACTTGCCACCTGTCGACCTCCTATTCACTCTAACGACTCTGTCAGGAACACCTCGGCAAGCCACCTGAGAACAGACCCACTCAAATTGAGATTCTGATCTAATGGTTGGCGCATGATCGTAAAGGCAAGGAATATTCCTTGCGATCATGCAACAGCCATAGATCCTTTTCCTTTGGGACCCCACTGACCGCTTAAGAAATTCAGCCCCACTGATAGATAATCCAACTTAGCACATGTGGACCAATGAGAAACGAGCAAGTCATCAACCTATGGCACTGGACCCTTTGATAAAACCTCAAACACCTGGCAAATTGAATGGTCGGTACATGATCGAATGCTCTGACAGAAACCCTTCAGATCAAGTGCCATCCATAGATCCTTTTTCCTTCTGACATCCCTGTAGGCTCTCTAACATGGCCCCATTGAAACATTACAAGTCATCTTCATGTGGACCAATAAAATGAGAGAACATCAACAATCAAGGACCCACTCGATGAAGCTCTGATAGTGGAATGAAATCAACGGTAGGCGCACGGTCGCATGACCTTGGAATATTCCATGCGATCATGTGCTAGTTATTAGATCTCTAGCTAGGAAGTCCATTGGGCCCACTCTGACAGATTTACATGTCACAAACCCATGACAAATGAAAAGCTTCCACATTAGAATACGTGGCACTGAACCCACCAAAGCTTTGAAGCACTGCAGAGAAGGAAAGATCAATGGTTGTCATGATTTCACAAGGCTCTGACAGATCCTTTGTGAAATAACGACAACCGTCTAATCATCTCAAACGAGACCCCACTCACTAAACTACCTTAAGACTTAGTGGTTGTGCGACTGAAGGAAAAGCTAACCATCACTGAGTCGTGGGATGTTAAGGTCTAACCGCCAAACATTTAGCAACTATGAGAACCACTGCAGTCACCAGGTCGTTGGATAGAAAAAGTGACCGCTGGAAAGGATAAGAGAACTAGTGACCGAAGGGAGAAATTACACACATGGAAATTGGGACCTTTAAGTTGCCGAAAAAGTAACACAAATAGAATGAGGCTTAGGGTTTTGCAGGGGGATTTAGCTCAAATGGCTAGATTTTCAAATTTTAGGACCTGCAGACCAGGGACTTGAAATAATTGTAGAGGCCAGGAGACAAGACATAACCTCATGAAATTTTTAGGGAGGCTTGGGAGGGTAAAAATAGAGGCCCTGGAAAGGATTTTAGCCAAATTTGAATGCTCATGAAAATTTGGGTAACATTTTGGCGATTTCTGCTAGGTGTCAGCCTGCTAGACATGGATAAGTGGCCTTGACATATCCATTGGGCATGGGGTCATCAAAAACTCAAAAATTATCCCAGGGAGACTAGACTAGAAATGTGCTCAGAGCACTTCTTGGAAAACATAGAACTAAGCTAGAAAATAGGGAAAAGGAAGCCAAAACATATATACAAGAATTTACAAAACTTACAGAGAGGGGCTAACCTCAAAACATGGCTTCAGATGGAAACCATTCACTGATATAGGCAAGGGAACTCCTTCAAGGTCTAATAGCTAGAAAGCATTTGATCCCTTACACTCTGTAATAACAAAAAGGTCCACCCCAGAATGAATCAAATTTTGTGTGTTTGCCGGGTTTGGATTTGAATTCATCCCATTTAAGAACTACATCACCAACCTTGAAGTTTTTGACCCTGGCTCTTTTGTAAAAGTTCTTCTTTGTTTGATTCTGATGGAACTCCATATCCTGCATTGATTTCTCTCTGAGTTCTTCCAACTCCATCAACTGGGCATATCTGATTTGCAGAGGATCACTTTCTTCAAACAGGGCATACTGAGTGGCTAAGTCTAGGGCTGGTAACTTAGTTGAAATGGATAAATTGGCTTCTTTTCCATACACCAACATGTATGGGGAATTACCAATGATCTTCTTTGGGGTAATTCTATCTAACCACAAGGCAGACCTGAGCTTAGTATGCCAATCCCTTTGGTTCTCTTGGAGAGTCTTCTTGATGATTCTAAGAAAATTCTTATTTGTTGATTCAGCCAAGCCATTGCCTTGGGTATAATAATTGGAGCTTGTATTTAGATAGATGCCATTCTTGACTACCCACTCTGAGACCTTAAGGCCTGTAAATGCCAGTGCATTATCTGAAATAATGGAATCAGGAGTGCCAAATCTGTGAATTAAATCATCATAGAAACTTAAAACAACATTCTCATTTGATTCTTTTAAGGCAATTGCCTCTGTCCATCTGGTGAAGTAATCTGTTGTAGTAATTATCCATTTATGTCTTGCACTAGATGGATGATTGATCATGCCAATGAAATCTATACCCCACTTCATGAAGGGTTGCTCTATTTTGATTGGTTGTAGGGGCAAGGCTGCAAGCCTTTCTTTTCCTACAAACATAGCACACTTGATGCATTTCCTTAAATAATCATGGCTATCCTTAAAGATAGATGGCCAATAGTACCCAGCCCTCATGATTTTATAATCAGTAGTCCTAGGAGAGAAATGACCTCCAGAAGGTCCATCATGAAACTCAAATAGGATGTCTGCTACCTTTTTTGAATCTATGCATCTTAAAAGGACACCATTGTGATCCTTCCTAAAAAGGACTTCATCAATCAGCACAAAAGGCACAGATTGCAATCTATAATACCTTCTTTTGGCTGAATCCAAACCTGTAGGACATTGTCCTATTTTCAAATAGTTAATCATATTAGGCAACCATCTTGTTGCCTTAGTTTTCTCTTCGGTAGAATGCATAACCAAGGATGCATCTACTTGTTCTGATTGCTTTGAGCCTTCATCCTCTTCCAAATGCTCACAAAGAACTCTTCCTCTAACCAGCTTGGTAGTCTGAATGTCTATGTCATATTCCATCACCTTGGTGATCCAACCAGCTCTTTTCTCATTTAGGTCTTTGGAAAGCAAAAATTCTTTGACACTTGGATGAGTAACTTTCAAATGTACCTTGCTATGAGTCAATAGATATCTGAACTTTTTAAGGCTCTTTACCATAGCAAGTACATGTTTCTCTACAAAAGAGTATCTCTATTCATACTCTTCCAAACCTTTTCTAAAGAAAGCAATAGGCTACTCCAATCCATCTGAATTTTCTTGAGTCAACATTGCAGATATGGCATCATGACCTCCATAAGCATAAAGGATAAAATATTTACTAAAATTTGGGTTTAATAGGGCAGGGGCCTTTGTCAAAGCTTCTTTAATAGCCTGGAAGTTGGTCTTCTCTTCTTTGGTCCAACTGAAAGTTGAACTCTTCTTTAACATGGTTGTCAAAGGCTTAAGTAAATCTACAATGTTAGGCAAGAATCTCCTAACAAAATTAATCTTTCCTATGAAAGATTGGAGACCTTTCTTGTGATGGGGTAGGGGTAACTCTAAAATTTCTGCAATCCTCTTAGGATCCACTATAATTCCTTTCTTGGATACTACATATCCTAACAGCTTTCTTTCATGAACTGCAAATACACATTTCTTGGGATTAAGAGATATCCCAAATTCTCTACACCTTTCAAAAATTTGCCTCAAATGATTGATGTGATTTACTGCATGCTTTGAATAGATAGTTATGTCATCTAAGTAAACCAACACAAACTTATACATGAGGCTCTTAAAGGCCATATCCATTGCCTTTTGAAATGTAGCACCTGCATTTGACAAACCAAAGGGAATCTTTTGATAAGCCATGGTTCCCCACTTAGTTGTAAATGTAGTCTTATATTGATCTTCTTCATTAACCAAGATCTGATTGTATCTTGAATAGCCATCCAACAATGAGAATCTCTCAGATGTAGAGACACATTGCAAAATTTGTTCCATTGAAGGTAGTGGATGGCGGTCTTTTAATGAGGCCCTATTAAGATCCCTGAAGTCAACACATAACCTCAGCTCCCCATTCTTCTTCCTAACTAGAACAAGGTTGGAAACCCAACTAGTATTCTTAATGGGGTCGATGATACCACTTTCTATCAATTTGAGCACTTCTTTATGCATAAGTGGTTCAAGCTTGGGATTAATAGGCCTTTGCTTTTGCCTTACTGGTTTGGCATTAGGTTCCAATTCAATGGTGTGCTGAGCAAGGGAAGGATCAAAACCTTTGAGATATTCATATTGCCAAGCAAACACATCACTAAATTCCTTGAAAAGTTGTGTGTAATCATGCTTTTCCAAACCAGTGTTTACCTTTCCAAATTGTAAGCTCTTACCTAGTTCCAACTCTAGTTCAACACAATGTTCTTGTTGGACTACCAGGCCAGCTTTATTTTTCTTGACTTCATCATCCTTGTTGAAGATAGTCTCTAAGGTGACAAGAACTCTAGGAATCTTATTAGATCTAAGTTGTATTACCTGATCACCATAGTTTTGTGATAGCCTATCTTGATTATGCTTTGAAAAAACATCTTCTTCAAACAAGAATTGCAGAATTTGTTCATCATTGTCAAACACTTGCCAATTGACATCATTATCTGGGATAGATGGTCTGACAATCACTTTGATATGTTGTTGATCCACTTCTTTTGAAATGCTATTTGGAATATCATATTGGGATCCAACAACAGCTAACCTATCTGCATTTCGATTTAATTTCCTAGGGATGGCAACAATATTGAAAGCATAGAAGTCCTTAATTGCATCCCAAACTCTATGTTTGTATGCTGTCATGGTGTCATTTTTGGTTGCACTTACCCCTCTTACTTGGCTAACAACAAGTTCACTGTCACCATAAACCTTTAAGGCCTTAAGCCCTCTTTTCCTCGCCCATTCTAGTCCATTGACTAGACTTTCATACTCTGTAGTATTGCTAGTGCAGGAGAAACTGAATCTAAAGGCAGTGTAGTATTTTTCTCCTTTTGGGGACACTAACATCACACCACCACTAGAACCATGTCTACTTCTAGCTCCATCAAAATATAGCTCCCAGACTTGATTGCTCTGATCCTCTAAATCATTGTCTTCCTCGAGAAGGCTTGGCTCTATGGATCCACTTTCTTGTATTAAATAACTCCCCAAACCAAAATCCCAAATAAGATTTTCTTGGGTCATTGAATTTATTTCATCTAGAAGAATATCAGGGATACTCTCTATCTTTGTGCTTGCTTCACTAATAGTTTGGAAGTCACTGCTATCAAATATAGGGCAGTTCACATTGATGGTGTTGGATACATATGGTTCTATATGGTGTGCTGCTAATGGTTCTAACTTAATGGTAACCTTGGTCCCATACCTTGTATTAAATAACATGTGAGACCAATCAGAAGATAGATAGCCTCCTATCTTAGCTGTAAACTCCCTTGAAAGATAGATAGCAAATAATGCAGGGAGATCTATGATATATATATCAAGGAGGATGGAAAAATTAGGACTAACATGAAGTATCAGACTGGTATCCTTAGCCACACCTATAGTATTGACTGAGGATCCATCAAGTTGGGTAACCTTCTTTTGAAAGGGTTCATACCTTAATCCTAATTGGTCAGCTACTTTCTTGGGCATTACAGTGCTAGTAGCTCCACTATCTACCATACAATTATGTACTAAAGATTTTCCAATGATTAAAGATACATAAAAGGGAGGTGGCTTTGAATTCCTACCTTGTGAGATATTTCCCTTGGAGTTGCTACTCGGAGCCTCCTTTTCTTGATCAGTGTTAACCAACACTAGCTTTGTAGATTCTTTGGCAAGTTGAGGAGTTGCTGCCTCACTCATAGCTTTCTTCAAGATCTCAGGTTGTCCTGGAAGAGCCAAAGAGTCCCACATGGACATGGTGACATTCACCTTCTTCATGTTGTCTATAATATTATAAGGTGTCACAGTGTGTACTCTTTGTTGTGCTTTTGGTATGACAGGCTCTGCCTCCTTAGGAGTCTGGACCTCTTTACTTGTAATGACAGGAACCTCCTTAGGTATGGTAGGAATAGCTTGCTACAGTGGCTCTACAAATGTGGTAGCTTTGGCATTAGAATCTTCTCTCTCCATGTCTTGGGATCTTTTTTTTGCTCTTGTATAGGCAACAAAAGAAACCTCATTATTATTGACTCCATTGAAGTCTGGTTGCTCCCAATTGAAAAGAGCAGTCTCTTTTTCTTGTGATTTTGGTTGAGGCACTGAGCCACTGGATGAAACCTCTGATTGAGCTTGTGAGGCATTTTGAACCATTAGAGCTTGGTTCATCCATCCATTTGAACATGTAGCCTGATTGTGAGGTTGGTTACGAGGAAAGCACCATTCATTCTCCATAGCCATATTGTTTTGACTAGGCAGCATATCCCTCACTGGATTTGCAGAATTAAGAGGTGTCGGGTTATATGGTTGGAATGGTCTCTGATTAAAACTTTT
Source organism: Chamaecyparis obtusa (assembly GCA_027943335.1). NCBI lineage: Eukaryota > Viridiplantae > Streptophyta > Pinopsida > Cupressales > Cupressaceae > Chamaecyparis > Chamaecyparis obtusa. The sequence continues at coordinate 934,067 of BSBK01000897.1, read as the reverse complement.
TCTTTATCCTTGATAGCCTCCTTGGAAAGGTGGCCTATTTTGCTGATAAGACTGTCCTTGATTTTGATATTGCTGATTAGGACCTTGGCCTTGTTGTTGGAAGGGTGGTTTGATTCCTTGACCTTGCTTCTTTAAATTTGTGACCTCCTTAGTCAAGGTCTGCAACAAGTTAGTCATTTCTTGCTGACTACTTTGTTGGCTATTCTTTATCTCTTGTAACTCTTGAGAGAAACTTATTGTTAACTCTTGACCACTAGTACTAGCTTGGGGTGCCAATATGGCAGGAATAGGGGTAAATGGGGGAACTTGGGCAGGTGCAATGGGTTGAAGGCTAGGAAACATGGGAATTGGAGGCCTTCTAGCAATCATGCCTACTTGAATTAAACAATTTTCAGCCCTGACAGCTATGTCAAAAGCCTGGGGTAAAGAAGTACCACCCATAGACTGGATCATGATAGAAATCTGACCATTTAGACTTTGTAAATAATAAAGGAAAGCATGGTCTGCTGATGGTCTTACTGAGACTGGGATTCTATTCCATGTTTTAAGGAATCTACTATTGTAATCTGTCATTTGTTCTTGAGGGTCTCTCTTAATAGTTGTTAACTACTCAACTAGAGACAAGTTATCTAATTTATCCTCAAAATGTTTACTTAATGCATCCCCTAACTCATCCCAAGAAGTAATAGAACCAACAGTTAGAGTTCTAAACCATTCTAGAGCCTTACCTTTTAAAGAGGCTACTAATAATTTTGTGGCCACATCTTCTTGAGTAATGTTGTGTATGCTGCATATGGTGGTCACATCTCTTATGTTCTCAAAGGCTGTAGTCTACCCTTCACCTGTGAAATCAGGTATGCTCTTTAGTGCCACCAAGGGCACATCATGATGTTGGGAAAAATTTAATGGACTCCCCTGATTGAAAGGTGCAAAGGCAAAATTTCTAGCCATTGTGGGAGCTGAAACTTGAAGATTAATAACTAAATGAGCTATATTTGTTGCTAGATTTGAATCATCTTCTAGATCTCTGGTTAGAGATCTGCCTCTTCTTCTGGAATGAAAGGGAAAAGGTCTCCTTTCTAATGTATCAAGAGGTGTAGATTGAACTCTCCTTGCAAGAGATTCTCTTTGATTTGACCTACCTTTGTGACTTCTTCTTGAGGGCAACTCTAAAAAATTGGTGGGTTTTGAGCTTCTAGTCTCAATCTTTCTCATAAACCTTAAACAAGGTTACCCCTGATCTTCCACCAATGGAGCCACCAGATATACTTGATAGAATGACTTCTAAAAGTCTATAGTATGCAATCTATATATCAAAGATAGCATATCTTTCAAACAATGAACTTCTTGTGTAGTCCCATCGAGCGTGCCAGAATTGTTATACACTGGCACCAAGGTGGGGTGTACTTGAGCTCGAGTCTATACTGATAGTCCTTGTGTATTAAACTCTTTAATCCTTTTGTAGATGAACCAACAAGAGCACCTTTGAACCTTAATCTGATCTTCACTATGGTCCCACCAGGTGTGCCAGAATTTTTATACACTAAGTTTGCACCCTTGTCTCAAGCTCTCGTAGTCTTGATAACCTAGTAAAACATGGGAATCATCTCTAGGTTGTCAGACCTATGCTAAATGAGATGAGACCTCTAGGTTCTAGGTAGGTTCCTCTTGGATAATTACCTTAATTTTCTTCTTGACATGAAAGTAAAATTTTTGGAGGGAAAGCGATAGAAGGAATGCTTGTAAGGGAAATGCCTTGAAAGCAAACTACCTACTAGGTGATGCACCAAAACTAGGGTTTGGATCTTAGTATGTAGGATGAAATAATGAAAGACTTAGGTCTAGTAGGTCACAACTTATTGAATAGGCTTGCATAAGTATTTCATAGGAGGGGTGTGCAAACAAAGAGGGTATTCAGGGGAAAGAAAGAGATCCTTTCACAAATAATGACACTCCTTGGGGTAGACAACAATCTATGACCTACAAACAAACATTCACCTCTGCAACTAGGTATAGGAATGAGACAAGATTGTTAAGGGGTTGTAGTATACCCACAAGAACATCTAAATCAGATCAAACATAGTAACACACAAAATTGTAGAAAGCAAGAAGGATCAAGAACCCTAAGATATCACTGAGAAACATATAAATACTTTGATTCAATAAGAGATAACTCACACAAGAAGGCCTAGGGACATAAGGAATGTCACAAAAAGTCTTCAATATCTGAATTATCAATGGGGATTTACAACTTGTAGAAAACCAGAGGACAAGAAAATTTTTCCACAGATAGCTTTTTACAAAAAAAAATAAAATTCCCCCCAGCTCTTAAAGCTCTAAAAACATTATATACATCACTCACTGCACGCAGGCAGGAGTCAAGAACTAAACCTAACTAGGGTTACAGATTTACAAATTTTCCCTAAGAGTACCTGGCAAATAGATCATATCTTTCTCCTTGCGCATTGATCTTGTACTGAGCTCACCTACAGACATGACAACCTCAATCCATCTACCCACCTGCAACTCTACTCAGCCATGAAGGCTCTCAGAATCAATCATATCACCCTGGAGAAAGGACTACAGAAATAATGGCGCCAAGCACCCATTCATCATCTCTTGGCATGGAACATGACAAAGTACCCTGTAACGCTGGCCAACAGTCATCTCCATCACTCTCTCAACCATAACCATCTTGAGAATTAAATTCTTGAGCTAACCGATGTGATGCATGGCTTGTTGGAACAAGCACTGGCAGAAAAGATCAAAACCTCACCAAAACCCTCGTGAAAAAAATTCAAATTTGAATATTAATGGCTAGCTGGCTTGAAATTAAAATGTGTCTGTCGATATCCTTTTCCTCCCAGCAAACAAATGACCCAAATGTGTGCAGAAACCATTAAGAAACCTGCCTGACAGGTCGTAGCCACCGTGGAAGTCAACAACCAATGAAACACGAGCAAATCAGCACCATCAGACAAGTCATGGACCCATGACTTAAGGAATCCCATCAGACGGTAGTCACATGATCACATGGGCTCAGAATATTCCATGTGATCATATGACCATTGTAGATCTCATTGAAATTAGGACCCACCTCGGCCTTCCTTCCTTTAAGCCACGAAGAACTCTCTAAACCCTAGGCCTAGACTTGCCACCAGTCGACCTCCTATTCACTCTAACCACTCTGTCAGGAACACCTCGGAAAGCCACTTGAGAATGGACCCACTCAAACTGAGATTCTGATCTAACGGCTGGCACATGATAAAAAAGGCAAGGAATATTCCTTGTGATCATGCGACAGCCATAGATCCTTTTCCTTTGGGACCCCACTGACTGCTTAAGAAATCTGGCCCCACTGATAGATAATCCAACTCAACACATGTGGACCAATGAGAAATGAACAAGTCATCAGCCTACGACACTGGACCCACTGACAGAACCTCAAACATCTGGAAAATAGAAGGGTCAGCGCATGATCAGATGCTCTGACACAAACCCTTCAGATCAAGCACCAACCATAGATCCTTTTTCCTTTTGACATCCCTTCAGGCTCTTTGACACGGCCCCACTGACACATTACAAGTCATCTTCATGTGGACCAATAAAATGAGAGAACGTTAGCAACTGAGGACCCACCTGATGAAGCTTTGATAGCGGAATGAAATCAACGGCAGGCGGATGGTTGCATGACCTTGGAATATTCCATGTGATCATGTACCAGTCATTAGATCTCTAGCTGGGAAGTCCACTGGGCCCACTCTGACAGATTTACATTTCACAAACCCTCGGCCAATGAAAAGCTTTCACATCAAAATACATGGCACTAGACCCACCAAAGCTTTGAAGCACTATAGAGAAGGAAAGATCAATAGTTGTCATGATTTCACAAGGCTCTGACAGATCCTTTACGAAATAATGACAATTGTCCGATCATCTCAAATGGGACCCCACTAACTAAACCGTCAGAAGACTTAGCAGTTGCATGACTGAAGGAAAAGCTAACTGTCATCGAGTCACGGGATGTTAAGGTCTAACTGCCAAACATTTAGTGACTATGAGAACCACTGCAGTCGCTAGGTCGCCGGATAGAAAAAGTGACCACTAGAAAGGATAAGAGAACTAGCGACCGAAGGGAGAAATTACGCACATGGAAATTGGGACCTTTAAGTTGCTGAAAAAGTAACACAAAAATAGAATGAGGCTTAGGGTTTTGCAGGGAGATTTAGCTCAAATGACTAGATTTTCAAATTTTAGGACCTGCAGACCAGGGACTTGAAATAATTGCAAAGGCTGAGAGACAAGACATAACCTCATGAAATTTTCAGGGAGGCTCGGCAGGGTAAAAACAGAGGCCCTGGAAAGGATTTTAGCCAAATTTGAATGCTCATGAAAATTTGGGTAACAGGTACATATTGAATATTTGATGATGTAAAGTGATAGATGTATTGAGGTGTGTATGTACTTGATTTATGTCAAGCTACAGATTTTTGTAGTGATATTTGAGTTAGTTATGGTTTATTTATCAAAGCCTGGTATTTTGGATGTTCAGGAAAAGACAATGTGATAGTATTTGGATCAGTTTGGATCATTGTGATATTTTTCAAGATGAAAAGTCTATGAAATATTTAGGACTTGGATTTCTGTCCTTGACATGATTGGATCATCAATTTAAGGATCACAAGATATTTCTCTAGAGTGACAGTGTTTACTGTTTATTGTGTTTGGTATACAGTGCAGAAATGATTATGAATTCTGAGTTAGAGGTGTTGTTTGTGTTTTTGAGCTATTCAATGCTTCTTTTTTATGTCTTTTGATCATGTTTCATTCATGTTTCTGGATCACATTTATTAGTGTGGTGAGTTTGGATAATTTTCTTGTGGCATGGTGATGTTCTTATTGATCTTGGTTGACATGGTTGGTGTAACATGTTGTGAAGGATCATGGCATAATTTATGGAGCTATTGCATGTTAGAGGATGTTGTTATGGATCATTGATATGTATTAGGCAACATCCAATGGATTGCATTGTAATTTGAGATATAATGATGTAATATTTTGTATTTTGGTGCTTAGGTTGAGCTGACCTTATTTGTCTTTACAAGGTTGATGAAATGTATAAAAATATGTAATCATTTGTAAGTGTAAAGGTATGAGAGATTATATGCATGTGCGAGGATAATGTATTGATGACTTTGTGAAGAGGTGTGAGTGGAACCTGCAATTGAGGAAAATATTTTTTTACTTCATTGGAGTTGTATTGGTATATTGGAGATGATATTAATTAGTTCATAAATCAGTGGATTGTTGTCCATAGTGGATTGTAGTTCATTCAAGGTTGTAGCCCTTGTTGTAATTCTTGGGGATGTTTCCCTTAGTTCTATTTGAGCAGTGAGCTCTAGGTAGTGTGTTTGAATGCATGTGCATTTCCCTTTGTAATAATCCTAATAATGTATAATGCTTTTGATCGAGTACATTAACTTTTGAGTTGGATCCCCACTTTGGTTTCCCCTAACAAGGTTTCCATGCAAAAAATATTGGTGTTATGTGTTCATGTGTTTTGTGGATCACTTCTTTCATGCTTTACTTTTAGATCTAAGATTAAAGATTTAAGTTTGCATAAGGTTTTGGTTTTTGGACACAACTGATTCACCACCCTCTCATTTGTGTGTTCCCTTAATTATAACACCTGCCATCTCCCTTGATTTGGGGTTATAAGTGTAGCTGAAGTTGGAAACTATCCTCCTAAAATTAGAAATACTAACTATTGCATCTTTGTCTTTAGAAATCAAGACTCAAACTTTGGCATGCCAACCATTTTAAAATTTAAATTTTGACATATCCTTAAAATATGCATAATAACCTATTATACTATAACCTACTCCTAAAATGGGCTTATTCATTAATTGCAATCAATTTTGAAAAATAAAAAATTATAATCCTTAGATTATGGTTGTTATCCTTGATCTCATATACATTCTTCCCAAATTTTATAACTATATGAAATAGTCATAATCTTTTTTGCAATGAAACACATTGAAAATAGTGACCACATACACTAAGAATCAATAAATGCATCTACCCATAATGGTGAAGGGCCCTTTCATAATGGCCAATATCTCTGCTAGACAATGAAAGTATCCTTAGAATAAAATTTTGATCTTCATAACAGGACCACTCGATCCTTCCAAAAAAAAGGTAGAAACTCTTTTAATAGAGAAATGACCTTGAAAAGATAAATGGACAAAGCCCTCTCAAGAAAAGGATAGATCTCAAAATAATTAAAGGTCTTGTAAGATGGTGAAAACCTTTGTAAAGGTAGATCAATTATTAGGTTTCTAAGGCTTCTATAATTCTTCTACTTTATCTCATTCTCACTACCTCTGCTGCTCAAGATGGTGTCTTTACTCATTTTAGAAACAATCTCTTACATCTTTGTTCATCACAACAATCATTACAACCTTATCATTCTTCAGTGACTTCATACATTGTTCACTACCTTGAAATATTTAATTATTATCTAGAAAAATGTCTCTTGCACTATTTCAAGCATTTTGTATATCACTTCTATGATTGTTATAGAAAATGGCCTTTGTGATCTCTATTCTCCACATTGGTGTAACCTATACTCTAGCCTCATTGGTTACTACCTACCCCAACCATGCAAAACATCATCACTATTATTGATGGCTTTGATCTACTCTAATATTTATCTTTCACCATAGTGGCATTTTAAGTTCTCTTTATGAGATTGGAGATCATTACTCTATATGCATGCCATAGCTAATGACCTTTCTTTCACTATTTTGTATCCACTATTTTGGCTTTTCCCACTATCATGAGGAGGTTATGGGTCTTTGGTCTTGACTGTGAGATGAAATTATTTTCCTTGCACTCATCTTTTCCCTTAATTTATATTATCCATCATTCTACTCCTCCCTTTTCCATTATAACAGTGATCTTTCACTATTGTAGCAGTGATTGTGACTAACTTTCTCATTATTTTCCATAGTGTCCTTTGATAGTGAATGCATAGATCTATCAATTGCATGCAAGGATTTCTCAAAATAGTGAATTCTCAAAGTGAATGTTTTGACCAACCTCTAAAATAGTGAACCTCCTAAAACAATTCAAACCTTTTTGAAAACCTTTCATTAGACTTATTCAAGAACAATCTTGAATTATGATATAACAATGAAGAAGAATATGTGAAACTTATGAAAAACTTTCAAACCCTTGACAAACTAGTCAAGGACTTTGTGAAACTCATTTGTTCTCTCATAAATATCTTCTATTTCATAAAGTTTCATTTCCTTATGATTTTATATTTCTCTTTTCCCCTAGATGATGATGTCTTTTCATCTAAATAATGCACTTTGACCTTAATGAAAATAATATCTCTAATATTTGTATCATTCATATATATTTTTTATAGTAGTAATCCTTTTCTATCGTTCATGACATTGGTCATCATGATATTCATGGAGACAGTGACTAGATATCTTCCCTTTCATATCACGGGTTCTTTACTCCTTTATTATCATGATAGTAGCATTTTTTTTTTATCATGATAGTGCCATAGGTTCTTCATTGAAAGGGAAATTTAATACCACATGCATTCTTATTGGGGAGTTTAAAATAGGACAACAAGAGAGAGTGGGGGTTTATACAAGAAAATAGGTTTTGGGGTTATTGGGTGGGTATTGGAGGGGGTGCCAAAAAAGGAGTTTGGGGTAAAAATAGGGGATTCAGGTTAACTAAGTGAAGCCCCCATGGATAGTGCACTAGTCTCTATTCTCATTGACCCTGTCATGCAATATCAGTGATCTCCATTGCCATTGCTTTAACATTACTATTTACTATGATGAATGCTTTTGATTAAGTAAAACAAGTTTTACAGGGATCCTGAAACCCACACAAATTAAGGTCTTGAGAAAGTCATATAAACCAAGTGAAGTAAAGAAAAACAAAGAAGCAAGGATAGGCCACCACAGGGCTGAACATGAAAAAAATAGAGAAGTAAAAGCCAAGCCATAAGGAAGAAAACCATAAAAGGTTAAGCCAAGCTCCTAAGCATGGCTACCACATTGTTTTCAAGGGCCTCCATCAGTTGAATAGTATCTTTGACATTCTGCACCTGGGAGCCATGTGGGTCAACTTTCCCCCTATTCTTCCTAGTTTTTTCCCTGGTCCTTTTCCCTAGACCTTCCGTCTGCTCTTTGTCTTCTTTCTTAATCCTCTGCTCTATCTTGGGGTCCATATTTTCCTCCATCTTTTTGATCAACAGCTTTAAATTTTTATTGGAATTTTTGAGGATGTTTAGATTTTGCTCTGCCATGCCCTTGAGGGTTTTTTCCAAACTATTCATTTTGGTCTCCATGTTCATGACCCTGGTTTCTAGGCTAGGCATGTTCTCTGTGGTCTTTTCCTTATTGCCTTGAATTTTAACCTTGATGTCCTCAATTTCATGGTATAGCCATTTAAATGACCGAAACTGGTCTAGCATGTTGTTTTTGGTGTTGTTGAGAAAGTCCATATCCATCTCCCTAGCTTTGTCGCTAAGAACAACCAAAGAAGGGTCTATTAGTTCTTCCTTATGGAATTTACCATCTTTATCCTCTAGAATCTGAGGGAAGACAACTTCCCTAATGATTCCCATGCAAACATTATTTATATTAAAATTTCTCCATACTTTTTTACCCTTGCCTATGTCTTGTCTATGATACTCCCCTCCAGAGATTTCTTCTATCTCATCAATCCTAACAGGAGATTGATTGGTACCTTGATCATCCTTCTCTTCGATCTTAGGGGCCTTTATGTTTGTTTTAGTTCCTGGGGATTGGGGAGGGGGGGATTTTTCCTCACTGATAGTGATATCGACCAACAGGTGGCCAGAGAGGTCCTGCATTGTAGGGATGTCCTCCTTGTCTTGTTCCTGCAAATCTGCAAAATATGCTATAGGGTTACCCACTTCATCATCTGAAACCATTTCTTCCTCCTTTTCATAATACTCTTCCTCTGAGTTAGCCTCCTTCCTATCCTACTTTTTGGGGGGAGGTTCACTCTTGATAGTTTTCAGAGGTATTTTCTTGGAAGGAGAACCCTTGCTCTATTTCTTGAGTTCAACTTCCTCACTGTCATCTGATGGGATGCCTACAGAAGAGCCAGAGGGAACATAATCTGAGCTAGAATTCACACTTATGGCCTTGCTATCCCCAATTTCCTTACCCATGATTTGGGTTTTAAAGAATTCATATAACAGAAGGATTAATCCATCATGCAGGGCGGGATTCACAATTTTCTTATCTTTAAAATCAATAATATTCTTGTTCATAGAAGAAAAGAGATAATACGGAATGGAAATCTTGAAATCATGCCTAAAATGGTTAAGCAAGATGAAATGATAGGTTCAGATTTTGTCAAACCTGGTATCGAGGGTTATGTAGTAGATGAGAGCCTTCAGGACATACTTTCAGAGCATCTTTAAACTCTCGGGGAGGTAGTAGGTGCCCGCTTTGACAATGGCTTTCATCTCAGTATCATCCCTCGCGAACTTTTTGACAGTGGTGTCGGAGATTTTTTGGTCTTTGTAGAATTTTTTCTCAGCAATAGGGATGCCAGTGACCATTGAAATGACTTCCTCCATAATAGTAAATGTCTTGCCCTCAATCTCCACTGACCCATCTTGCCAGGTTTTGACTAAGATATTGGTAATGTCCTTCCTACACCCATGGAGTCATTCAATAAACATGTTTACCTCCCCTTTATGTAATGCATTCCAAATTTTTGTTCACTTCTTCCATTTTTCACTATCACCTTTCAGCTCCCTTCTTAACCTTTCTCCAACCATAGCTATCGTGATAGTGCTGGTAAGCCACTGGTTTTGCCTGGAACTTCTGCTAGCCTTCTTTCTAATTACAGCAACTCTCTTATTGAAGGTAGCTTTTTTTAAATGAGTACATGATATGGGAAGGGGTGCCCTAAAAGTGTGTGGATGTGATGTGTTATTAAAACTCATGCAAAACTGGCACATCTCACCATGAGTGAAATAACTCCTCCTAGTAGGCTTGAAGCAAAAATGATTATTATTGATTAAAGCCATGGTACTTTGAAGATCATTTCCATTTAGAGAATCCAGCTTGTATTTATGGAAAATTTCATCATTATTCCTTAAGTAATAAGTTTCCTTGCTGGCGTCCTGAAGGGAAATCCAATTAGCATACCATATGACATTAGATGTGAGCACGTGAATAGATAGATCGGCTTCCATGATAAAGATCCAAGTCGCACAAAAAGTGATGACTAGTCTAGGATGTTTACCATGTTTGAAAGCCTATCTAGGGGTAGCTAGTTGTTGTTACACTGTTGAGAATCAGAAATGGTAGTCACTGTATGAACTATTATTCTAGTCCATAAATTTCTTCTACTGACAATCTGCATGTTTGAGCTAAATGGCTCACTGAGGGCCTTTGAGGTGTCTAACATCTTTTACTGGGAGTGCAGGCTGCCTGGATGGTTTTCTAGGTTCCATCCGTAATGTTTCTACTGGTTTCCTTTGGCCTAATTTGGCTTGCTTGCTTTCTGCCTAGTGATTTGAGTTTTTCCCCGATGTCGGCTCTTTTTTTGCTCCTTGTAGCTGTAGGAGAAATCAGGGATGGATCTCTAGTTTTTATTCTCTTTTTTCTTTAAACCTTAGTCCATCCCTCTTTTTCCTCTTTGTATTTTGCAAAGAGCTCCTCCATCTTGGTGAGTTGTTTCGGTGAGATAGAGCCCAAAAGAATTTCCATTTGTTGGACTTTGTCAATGTCCTATTTCTCTAGGCAGATGCTCGAGATTGGGTGATAACCTGGTTTGCTCCTAGATAGACTAGAGAAGCATTCTTCTAGAGGGGATTTAAAGGAATCTGGAATGAAGGAAGCTAAGGTGGAACCAGGGAATGAGTCTCCCCCTTCTCCTTGACCAATGACACCGTTGTTGTCAATGGAGTCTTGAAGAATGTTGACTTCCAGGTATATGCCTTCGGACTAGGGAGACCCCCTTCAAGGAGCCAGTATTTCTTGATTTGATTTGGTATTCTCCTTGAGATCCCCAGCTTTAGAAGTGTCCTTTACTTCTTGTGATTTTGATATCTCCAGCTTTTCCTCTGGATTGTCCTTTTCTTCCAAACTCTATGATTCAAGGCCTCTAAATCAAAGTGAGGATTGGCAGGCTTCCTTGTGAGGCGTTCAAGGTCATTACCTGGCTTGATCTTTTTAGCATCTAGAGCTTTCCTTTCTTTTTCCAACATCATGCACAGGGCATGACCTGGCTTTATGTCTCGCTTTCTTACATTGGAAGCATGTGAAAGGAACACTTTCATAATCCAAATTTTTCAGGTGTTTGCCTAGTTTAGATTGGAGAACAATGATTTTTGGCATATATTGGCCCTCATCCAACCCAATACAGATCCTTGCATAGGTGAGGTGGCTTTTAGGCACCGTCACTGGGTCAATCAAGAGCAAAGTCCGAAAGGATTTGGCTATGCCATCAAAGACATCTTCAACCCAGAATTCTAAAGGGAGTTCTGGGAGCCGAACCCACATTGGGGCCTGGATGAAGAAGGAACCATTGAGGTTAACCTTCAGGGTCCATTTTTGCACCACAAGGGTAGCCTTGCCTATTGACCAGGTGCCTGTGCAAAGGATTCTATCAAGGTCTTCTTTGCAAGAAAACTCAAAGGAGAGAAAGCCCTTCGACATGGCTGTGACCTGGACTTGCCCTTTAAGCTCCCATTTCTTTTTCACAAAGATTCTCACTATATCTATGTTGGGTCTAGACCCCACAAATTTTCCCACCAGAGTGTGATCCATTGAAGCAATGTTGTGATCCACCAACTCATCAGGGATTTCTATGATGAAATTGCCTTTCTCTTTATCAGAGAGATCCTTTATAGAAGGGAAAGAAGACTTGCTTGAAGGTTGGATGTCGAAAAGTGTTGACCATTGACGTGGTGAGGCTTTACCGCTCTAGTCCTGTGTTTGAATCTTTGGGGATGAGGGGGAGGGGAAAGGGTTTTATTCTCCCACCCTAGCCTCCCTACCAGGGTCTTTCTACTTCACCCTAGGGACCTTGTTTGTGGTCTCTTCGTTCCCTACCCCTTAATCAACAGGGATGCCATTTCTAGCAACTTGTTAAACCTATTGCCTAGGGATCCCACCCATGTTTGAATTCAAATTCAAACTTCCTCCCGCTCACCCATTGTTGCCTGTTGTCACCATCCCTATGACTTAATTGGATAATCTTTACTATGATGAATGTTTGATGTTTCATAAATGATATAATTTTTCTATCTCTAATGACTATCTCTTGAATCTTCTAGAATGACCCTCAAATCTATGATCTAATAGAAATGTAAAGGATTTTTGAAAAAAAGGAGGAGACAATATATGAAGTCATGAAGGATCTAATACAAAATAACCAATGCCCTCATTTTTTTGAAATTGTTTTTCTTTATCATTAAATCTACTCTTTCTCTCAAAGAATCTAAAACTCTCATGTAAACTAAGTTCTCTTTGAATCTTTTGTTGTTGTCTATACTTGAAAATCCACACTCTCTTCTTGACAAACTTATATTCTTTCCCTTTTTCTATTGTTTATGCTTAAAAATATGCCCTCTCTTTAATCTATTTGTCATTCTTTCTAAAGAAGTGTTGTCCACTCAATGAACCTGTGGATCTGCATTTATAGAACTAACGTTGTTCACTTGAAATGTTTCTCTCTTGAATAAGACCCATTGTCCTTTCTATATTTTTTCTTGTGACTTTATGCCCTCTTCATTAAAAGATTATTGCTACTAAATCTAGACTATTGTTTGCTAAGAAAATCTACATTATCGTCATTGAACTTGTTTCTCTAATGCACATATTTATTATCTACTCATGAAAAAACCCATTGTCCTCCATGGATACTTGGTTTGCATTGTCCCATTTGATGAACTTTCACATTGAAACACTACTCCTTTTTGGAATAAACCCGATGCAAATTCTATCTTTTTTTTTCCTTCTATGAAAAGTGGAATCTTCATTCATTGAAAATGATTTGAAACTCTTTCTTATGCTTAGTAACAATCTCTTGGTGAGCCCTCGATGGTGAAGCAAAGAGGGTGGAAGGTTTGAATCAACTTTCTAGCAAATTACTTGATCTTCTCAAGGAAATATTAGGTGAAAATGGGAAAAAATAAAGAGAAGCTTAATAGAAGCCCTAAAATCACGTGAAGACTTTCAAATTTAATCTTTTAAATCCCTCAAACAATGAAAAATGAACCTTATGATATATGCTATGTGGTTAGGCATGCTTTCAAGAGTTTTTTTGCAAGAGATGCAAAATAATAAGGGATTTTTTTTAACATTAGGACCTAGGAACAAGAGCTCCTTTTGAAATCAAAATTCAATGAAACTTGAAGGTCTCTAAAGCATAGAACTTGTCTTTAGAACATGAACCTTTATAATGGACATAAGACTTGGGGGCTATTTTGACTTGGAGGAAAAATAGGCAACAATAACAAGTCAATTAAAGAAGAAAATATATTTCATGATAATTGATAAGTGTAGAGAAAACTTTTGAGAAAGAAATCCATCCAAAAGGAGGCCATATCTTGTATTATTCTTCAAAGATAAAGTATAGTGATAAATTTGATCCATCCCTTTAATAATAGATGAACTACTTAAGAGTAAAGTTTGTAAAGAATAATTAAAACAACTATTTCATGCATGGTTTGATTATGTTACTTATTGTTATTTTCTTTGTTGTTCTTTGTAATGTTTGTGTCCTACTCCGTGTAACAAGATATCTTTTATGTAGATGTTGGTTGATTTGTTTTGTTGTTTTTCTAATCATCATTTTTACATGAGACTCAAACCCTTGAATAACTGTTGATCAATGAAAAATAATTATTTGACATTTTATATATCCTAATTATCTTTAGACTAATTAAAATGCATGAACTTTTTACAAAATAATAATCAAATATATTGAATTATTATTCAAATATTATTAGTTTCTATATCTAGATAACAAACAACAAAACAAGGTGTTTAAGCTTGCTGAATTGTATATTACTTTAATTTTTAATTATAAGATTATTCAATATTAGAAAAAATTGTTATTCAAATATTATAAAAGAAATAAGTTCTATCATCCCAAATGCTAAAATTGGGTGAAATATTCTGGCAACAAAAGTAGTTGCTTCCACCTTCATGAGAAGGCATTTGTTATTTTAGCAATTCAATAGCAGATGGACTTGTTACAGTTAAGTGTCTAAGACATTTAAACCAAACCCTAGATGGAGTAATTTTAGAAAAGTCAGTGAATTGCATGATAATAATTGCTATCATTGAGAAGCAAGATTCATTTGATACTCTTTCTAAAGAACTTTGATTATAAAATCAGTTGTTTTGCCTGTATTGGAAGGCTCATGACTAAGGGCCCGGTTTGGTTGCTGGAATTGGAAAATGGGAATTAGTTTCCCTTCTCAAAATTGAATTCTCAATTTCAATTCCATCCTTTAATTCTAATTCTAGGTCCTAAGGTGGATTGGCAGAATGCTTATTTTGGACCAAAATTAGAATTAGCCTAGACCAATTCACCAATTCCCGTTTTCCAATTCCAGATCAATTCAAGGTCAATTTCCATTTTTCTATTCTAATGTAGTTCTTGGAAAGTTTGATTATTTGTGATCTTCTTTACTTACCCAAAACTGATAGCCACACTTTAAGGCCCCGTTTGTTTGCAGAATTGGAATTTGAGTCAAAACTTGATTATCTCAAAATCAGGTTTTGAAATTCCGGTTTTGTGTATTTGGAAGATAGTTTGGACCGTTTGGTTCACTTGGAAGATGGCTGAGATGATCCATATTTTGCGTTTGGTTCCCATTTTTGAAATTGGAATTGGAAGTGAGAAATTCCTATTTATGTGTTTGGTTTGCAATTTCAAATTGGAATTGGAATTACATAATCCATTTTCTGTGTTTGGTTCTACATTTTCAATTGGAATTAGATTTTGACAAGAAAATTTAAGTTTTTATAATTATTATATAATGTTTTAATTTAATATTTTATTTTTGTTGTCCATTTTTTATTTATAGTTTTTTTTTATTAATTTATATTTTTATATAGAAAATCATAAACAAAATTTAATATTTTTTTTCCAATATTGTGAATAGCAAACTTAACTTTTTTTAATAATTTTATACAATATCATAAACAATATTATAACAAGAAATTAATTATAGCATTGCTCGATATCACATCAAAATTTAAATAAGTCATCTAGTCCACATATATATCTATTTCTGCATAATGACCCAACAAATGACCAAACTAAATAGTACAATTGTTGCACAAAGTAAACATCATACAAACATGACATCGGCTTTATACATAGCCTCCGCTTTTGCAAAAGCTTTTTCGAGTGCTTTGCAAGACTTGCACTCATTCTCCACAATAGGTATATGTGGAGAACGTGCAGATGTAGACAGTGACGAGGTGTCATTGGCCCACCGAAAGTACTGACATCCACCGCCATCCTACAATACAAATCTAAGTTAGTCTCACTATAATGACTAATATTTATTCTTTGCAAACATTTAAATATTGTGCAATTAACAACCTTTTTCTTATTTTTGCAACTCCAAAATTTATGATCTGGATTATCCAGTGTGTGTGACATCTTCAACACGTAGTGCGATCCATCACCACACTCACACATAGGGACATTTATCATAGCCATCAGCACTGTATCAAGCAAATTTTTGTTCATTCATATATAACAACATGACTATATTCTATGAGTACAAATTGAAAAAGTTTCATTTATGTTGATATTACAAATTTATAGAAAAAATATAATGACACAACTATAGCATCAGATAGAAGTTTTGGGGAAGAACAATATCCATGAACTGAATGGTGGTGTGAAAACACACTATTAAATAAGAAAAAGCAAGGAAATCCATGCTCTACGCCCTTATGCCCCACATTTGATGAGCAACCATCTCATATCCTGCCCATTCTTCCCATTACTTTCTGTATTGTTAGATGGCCAATCTTGCATCTACAAAGTAAACATGATAGAAAAACAAAAACTTGTTTATTTTTAAATGGAATACACCAAGGAGTACCATCAGAAATATTGACCGTTTACAAACATGAACAGTAAACAATCATCAGATAGCTCATTTTTTATCATCATATGTGGATTTTTTGGCATCAATGTTTCAAATAGCTTTTGGATTTGATTGTGTAGATAGTTATGGATCACACTCTATGATCCATCATCAGGATGAAAGAGACCAAAATGATTGCAATAGACGAAAATGATTGACTTTTCTTTCAATCATTTTTCTCTCTTCCATCCTGATGAAGGATCATAGAGTGTGATCGTAAACGTTGATGCCAAAAATATCTACAAAATTGAATCCAGAAGCTATTTCAAACATATTTAATGGCAGCATATGTGTAGTCTCACTTTATCATCATATGTGTAGTCTCAAACTATCCATTTCTGTTTCTGTGCCTATCACGTGGTTTTTTAAAATGAATGAAAAATGAAAAGAAATTGAAGATGAAATAGAGCATTGAACAAAGTATAATTATTCCACTTAATTTCATAATGCAACACTAATAACAAGATGGTTAGGGTATACACACACAGAATCATGAACAATACAATTGTCTACCAAAACACATTTATAAAACCATGTTTGAAGAACTAGAAATGGATAGTTATGAGACTACACCTTAACAATGCATTAAATGAAGCATTCATCATGTGGTACTCCTTTGTGTATTCCACTTAAATATGTTAAAGCAACAACACTAAAAAATGCAAGCTAATATGTCTATAAAAGCACATTTAATGAAAACAGTGGTCACGCTTTTCTAAGTGCTCAATCATAAGTGTATTGTTTTCCAGCTTGCCATTCATAAGATACACATCATACAAGATCTTATATTGTATTGATCTTTGTCACTACATTTGTTATAGAAATGAAGAATTCAATTGGATTGACGGAATGTAGATTTAGATTAATTATTTTTTAAGAAATGCAATGAATAACATAGGCAATTGTATCAATTTATGTTTCTTGAGATGGAACACATTTGATAGTTCTTACAACATTTCAGCTGCAACAATTTTAAAATGCTGCTATAAATCCCACAGCAACAAGCAACAGCAAGGCTTTGTAGAGGCAAATCCCACAATAACAGCACGAACAAGAGCCAGAATCATCACACTGAAATTAGGAGGAACAAAGTCATTTGTTAATTTAAGTTTTAAATTGATGATAAATATGGATTGAATTGATTTGGTAATTGCAAATCCCTTTACTTAAGGGGTCATCCAACAGTATATAGCCCACTATGCCAGCATCCCCTAAGCTATATGAAAAATGTTGGTGCTTTGTGCTCTAGTTAAGATGGTTTTGTAGCTCTTACCCTTCTATCCTTTTGTGCATCCCTCCTGTTTGATAATAACATTTGCTATTTCTAGATCAAGAACAAATATAGATCAAGATCACATGCCTGGAGAAGTCATCAAGATGTTTGAACAACATTCTGGTTTAATGGAAACTTGGAATGCCATCTTTCTACTTTCTATGATGTGAATAAATAGAGGGCACGGTCTATTGGTCTTAACTAGACCTTTCTAGACAATTTCTCATCCATTTATCGGGTAATGATGCCAAATCCATTCAACATGCAATGAGAAATATTGAAAGAGAGAGACCAAGAATGAAAAAAAGGTGACATGAAGGGAGAAGAGATCCCAAACACCTTGAGTAGAGGTTAGGAAGATATATAATCATAACTAACTAATACCAAATCCTCTATCTCCAAGGACATATAGTATATGCCAGACTAAGATATGTAAGGTGTACATATGCCTCAAACTGATAAAGATGGGGATAGGAGGAGATTGGTGAAGTAGTATGAGGTCATATACATATTAAACATAGTACATGTATAGGAGATGTATACCCTATTTGAAACCTCCCATTTTATCATACTGGAGGATGTTGGTAATAGTTGTTTAAACCAACTTTACCCATGCTATCAATTAGAAACCTATATTAAAGTCAACAACAAAATGTCAATTTCATTATTACAAATGCATGGTTAGGCAGTGGAGTCGGGATCTAAATTGTGAATGTAAATTTTCTACTAGATTGTTATTCACATAACACTATTCTTACATGTATCAGAATGGTAGATCCTAGAGTAAGCTAATTACAAAACCTTGAAATTTATCTATTCAATATTGTGCAATTAGAACACATTTCTTCATATAAATTCTCAAAGGAGTGAGTGCAAGCATTAAGTTCTGGAGCCTAGGAGTATGAAACTTGAAGCCAGTTTTTAAGGGTTTTGGAGGCCACCAAAATGGGTTTTTTTTCCCTATAGATTCCTATCACTCACTCACAATGCATAAAATATCATAACACAAAATGCTTCAAGTCCTCTCAACATCAATCACAAAGTATCCACTGATTGGACTATATGCTAGTGGCTGTGAACATCAATCACAAAGTATCGTTTCTTTTCCAGCTTGTCTATATTTTTATGATGTTGATTCATCTGTAAGAAATGATACTTTGTGATTGATGTTCTAAAGATGCATTGCATGTTCAAGATTTTGTTAAGTTTATCCACTGATTGGACTATATGCTAGTTGCTGTGAACATAAATAGTCCAATCAGTGGATAAACTTCACATTAATTTCATGCTTTTCTAAGTGCTCAATCATAAGTGTCATTATATTACAGCTTGCCATTGTTTTCTAAGAAATTTTAATTAACATGGTGACCCAAATTGATAACATGCTGACCCAAATTGAACAAGAGAAGAGAAGGAAGATCTCAAGAAGCATTTCATGTGTAGTGAACAACAACAAATCATGTAAAGGAGTAGCAAGACAAGCTAATGACAATAGATGTTCACACATAGAAAGCATATGTTGATAGGAAGTAGTCATTCTTAAAGATCAACATAAAAACATAAGAAAAGAATCCAAATATATGAAGAGCAGTGAAGATCTTGAATATAACGGTGGGTCTCGTGTCAAAGAGTGAAGCTTGTTGAGAAAAAAATGTCAAATCTGCACTAGAACAAAGAGTAAATGGAATACACTTTTAGATAAGTAAAACACAGATCTTGCATGTAGAGCAATTGCATTGAATAGAGAATATCACATTTAGCAGTCTCAAAAAGGAACAACAGTCTGTATAATAAATGAATGGCACATTTTATGCATATAGAACTCTATGCTTTCATTGATGAACAGTGAGATGAAGTGTTACCATAGTAATGTCAAATCAGAAGAACAAAGATGAGTTTATCTACATGATCTATAGAAGGAATTAACAAATCTTCTAATCACTGTAAGAATCTTGTTAACATCAACATACTTTCTTTCCTATGTACTAGTAGTACCCAGTGATTGAGTAGATGGAATTGGGAGAGGGAGTATTTTTCTAAGAAGTTCTAATTCAGGAAAAAATGGAATAGACATGAATATATATAAAGAGAATAGAAATGATAAATTAAAGATTTGAATAGAATGGCAATTAGATTTGATGAAATCACAAGTGTCATCTTTTGTCTGTAACATTGAGTATAGCATCATGTCAGTTTTATAGCCTTTTATAGGCTTCCAACACATTTAAAATCACACAACAGTACAAAATCAGATGTCCTTTTAAATATAACTATAAATCACCATATGTGGCTACAATCCAGTCCACTCTCTTATCCTTAGTCATCAATAAGAACCATTTGGCTCTTTCACATTCACCCACAAAGGTTTTGTATACCTTAGGAATACACCTCGACTCAATCTGGGGATAGATTTGAGAGTGTTATATGCATCCGTCAAAGCATTGTCATGAGCAGATTCATCAATTTTGACAAGGTGAACATTGTTCATGCCCTCTTTTATTTTCTTCATCATTTCACACACGGAATCTAGAAGCGGCCATACTTGCCTTCCTCCTCTTTCCCACCTTTCTGACTGATGATGTAGGAGCCCCTCTAGTACTTGTTGTTGCAGTGGACTGATTGGAATTATAAGGGTCTTCGTCCAAATCAACAACACTATCAAGATGTATATTGAAACCAAGGTCCTCTTCATCATGCACATCGAATGGCTCTTCCATAGGGTTCCCTTCTTCAATCTCAAGGGTCGTGGTAGCTGCATTACCTTCAGCAATGTCATTACCCACAATTGCACCCAATTCATTGAAGTACTGGAAGGGCTACCTCTTATACACTTTGGCATTTTTGAACTCTCTTCTCTGCATGTTGGCATAAATAAATGGATTAGGTTCTTTGCCTTTCATTATTAACTTTAAAAGAAGGCAATATTATTTCCATCAAAATAGTAGAGAGATCACCCTACCTTCAGAAGCTCATCCCACACGCTATCCTCAACATCCATGCACTGAGTTGCCTCATTCCAAGCTAAACCACTTGTATTCCTTAGCTCTTTCATCACTCTATAGGCAAGCTTCCAAGTTTTTAACTTATTTTTGAAGTTGTCCTTGGATAGATTGAGGTTCATATCAGCGTTGAACCGTCTCTCAATTGCGAACCATGCTTCTTTTTTGAAGCCTCCGTCACATTTTTTGCCTAGTTGTACTTGCTCGAGGAGCAAGTCTAGAAACTTGTGTTCCATTTCCTTTGTCCACATTATTTTCTTTGAGGAAGAAGATATCTAGCTCATGTTACCAATTTCATCCATGGTCATCATTAATTCTATGTATGCCATGCTGTGTATACAAATTGTTGTTAGTGGTATCAAAGTATCTTCATACATCAATTTACTCAAATAAAACACATTGACCCATACAAGTCCAATACTTGCAAATAGAAAGAGAAGAAAAAGGAAACCATCATGTATATCAAAGTATCTTCATACATCATTTTACTCAAATAAAACACATTGACCCATACAAGTCCAATACTTGCAGATAGAAAGAGAAGAAAAAGGAAACCATCATGTATATCAAAGTATCTTCATACATCAGTTTACTCAAATAAAACACATTGACCCATACAAGTCCAATATTTGTAGATAAAAAGAGAAGAAAAAGGAAACCATCATGTAGTCTTGACTCATACAAGAACAACTATTCTTAGGATCTGTACTCTTCCCACATTCTACTTGCTATATCATCTCAGAACTGTGCCCACCAGTCTCTATCACGCTGAGACAACCCATATGTCTCTAGCATTGGTACATCTACCCCATCACAATCATCTTCCTCTTCAGTGACAATTTTTGATGGAATTCCATCCTCTAACATAATGTAGTTGTGTAGTATGCAACATGCTAATACAATATGGGCTTGTGTCATGATAGGATAAGACGCGGCATGCCTCAGGATTGGAAAATGATGCTTGAGAATACCAAATGTACGCTCTACTGAGTTTCTAAGAGAGGAGTGTCGATGGTTGAACAACTCTTCTTGAGAGTTTATTGGATTCTCTCTTGAAAACTCCTTCAGGTGGTAGCGTGTACACCGATAAGGAGCAAGAAATCTAGGTGCATTGGGATATCCAACATCCACTAGAAAATATTTTCCTACATAAATAAAGTATATTATTAAAACGTGAAACATTGATTGTACCCTTGAGTATATTAAACTACGATTTGGCTTACTGGGGGGAACAACAAGAGGATCTGCTCTTGACAGAGCTGAAGCTAGAACATGACTATCCACAGCAGACCCTTCCCAACCAACAAGGCAGTACTAAAACTTATGATCAAAGGAACACACACCCATAACATCTTGCAACAGGCTGCCTTTTCTATCATGATATTTACCCTGCATGTCGACATCGATGGTGACTGGTATATGGGTTCCATCGATAGCTCCAACACAATCCTAAATGATATGATATAATCATCAATTCTACTGTCAACCAATAATATGATAAGGATAAAAATCCGTACAAGAAATTTGTATCAACACAACAATTACCTTGAAGAATGGATCAAAATGTTTGTTCCCACTAATTTTAGGAGGAGTGTTTGGACTAGGTGGTAGAAAGCAATCCTTGTGGAGTCCTAAGATATCCCTCAACACCTTGTCGAAGTATCGGCTGATTGTCTCTTCTGAGTGCCCAAAGTTGTGGGCAATCTTGTGGTTCCTTAGATTGTGGCCAATGGTGTGGAGGAACATCACAAGTTGTTCTTCTAACGTCAAGTGTATCATATTTGTCAAGGTTCCTTTCAGCCTTAGGATAGTAGCTAGATGAAAGAAGGCTCCCCTACTCATGTGAATTTGATCATGACAATCCACATCGTTGGAATGAATAACCATTCTATAAAAAGAATTTCCTTTTCTTTTTCATTTACCCATTTGTGCATTGCCTTCTCGGGCCACCACTACGTGGCTACAGAAACACAAGCAATAAGAGCTGTGAGAAGATGAGAATATGTGGTCTCCACAACTACTCGTCCTAGAACGTCAATATTCTTAATAGGATCCATCAATGGCCTGAAATGTGGACAAACACAACAATTTCAATGAGGAGATATTGGTAACATGTTGTTGATGTTCTATTTTTCTAACCAACCAATCTCTTCAAATTAAAATCATCAATTAAGTAACATGCTACAATAGTTGACAGTGGAGCTCTGAGAAATTAATAAGGTAACTCTCTACCTTCCTCTTAGTCATGATGTTTATTTCTATGGATGATTGTTGTTATGAAACTTACCATATAAAAGAATTCAATATATGGATAGAATGTTACCTTTGAACTAAGGAAACTCATATTCAGTCAAACAACAGTTATTTTCGTTATTGATATAGGACTCTGGGCAATTTTTTTTATTGTAAATGATTGTCAGTGGTAGGTCAATATGTCATGCCCATCATGCCTATTGTACAAGAGCAGACAATAGTCTACCTGAGTTGTCTACCGACAACATTCAATGGTGGAAAGTGGGTTTGGTCTAGTGGGCATATAATCACCAAGCCATGTAATGGAGAACAACTTCATTAAAACATGACCCATTGAATTCTGACCTTGTTTAAAGTCATAGAGCACTAGAATGTCATTATTAAGAGCATTAGATTATCAGCCAGAGAGTTTAAAAAGGAGACCCATGATTAGTGTTTTTCTTCATAAGAAGTGGCAGGCTTAAACAAATATGACAATCCATGAAAGGACTCTGATACAAGGATGGTTGCAAGGTTTATAATGATGGCACTCTAATGAGAAATATGGTGACTATGTTTGGTAGTCAAGGACATATATGAGAAATCCTTCAATGAGTCATGGGAACAATATTATGTTCAAAGAGCAGGAGCAGAGACAAATTTGCAAGTGATTTACAGATTATAAGAAGAGAAAAGTTATAGTTCACTCAAGAAAATTCATGAAAAAGGGTGTATGATAGAGCAAACAAGATATAGGGAATATTGTCCAAGAAAATGATATAGCAGTTAAAGCTACAAAGACAATGACTTCCATGGAAACCTAAAGGATAAATGACAGTATAAGACAAAGAACATGCATAGTAAAAGGCAATGATAAGAGACTAGAGAATGACAATACTCACACTGGAATGACCAAATACTAACTCTTTGAAATAGTATAGGTAAAATATAAATTACATTTTTGATGACAGATAGATCTAATGTAAGTACTCAGTATCTGATCAAAATGGCTCAAGAACACCCAATTCCTCAGGGCAGCAAGAGTAAATTACTGCATAAAATATGTGAAATGTTGAAGCTTCTACATTCAGTTTCAAACAGCTCCCAAAATATTCTAACTGTAGACTAGGATTTGAGAGTGCACCTAAACCTGTTTTGAAGGCCAAAGACAAACAAATGTCATAGCATATAATCAAATCAAATTCAAAGGCAAACAAACTAAAATCAAAGCCACCTCATTTTAAGCTTAAAACGGATGCGCCCATGCACCGTTTGATATGCTTAGATATAGAGGGATGTGGGTGTGCAAACTCAAGCACTTGGAGCATGCAAGATGGATGATTTGAGGATCAAGAAGACCCAAAATGACACAAAATAGGTATGAGGAACCTATTTTGCCTCAAAGGCCTCAAGAACACACAAATATGCAAAGCTAAATGAAAGAACTAAGATTAAAACAAGAAATGAATCTATGCTAATCCATTTAAGCTAATTTAGATGTGATTTAAGCTTGAAAATGATCTAAAAAGATAAACTTATGCTTATGCTAAAATGAAAATGGCATTATAACTTTGCTATTGAGTTTGAGAGTTGAGAGATGAATTGCCTTAGGAAGTGAGGGTATTTATAGGATTTCTAAGACTTGGGGTAGGAGGAATGAATGGCCAGGATTGAAATCCTTAAGAGAGGCCAAGATTCACTCAAAGGGAAGCACATGGATTGTGCTAGTTCTCAGCCAATCAGGAGGTGACACATGTCACAAGGTGAGTGGATGAAGGGAAGGGCAAAAAGGAGTCAACAAAGGGGGCTCCAAGCTCATAACTCTCCAAATAAATGCTTGTAAGAGCAATGAATGGGCTTTAAGAGGCTTTGAAGACTTTGGGGAAGCAATAAATGCTTTGTGGTTGAGATATTTGGAAGGGAAGACTTTGCTTTGGTTTAGGAAAGTCTTAAGCTTGGTTAGGATTGCACAAAGGTTTAAGGGTAGGATTAGGATTAGATTAGGACAAAGAAAAGGATTAGGATGGGTGAAGAGGGTGGATTTCAGAAGATTCTAGAAGAGTCTAGATTTCTCCTTGGTTTCATGGAATAAAAGTTATTTATTCCAAAAGCTTAAGTTTTAGGAATATTTATTAAAGTATTTTCAATAAATATGGAAATTAAATATTTAACCTTAATTAAATATTTAACCTTGGGATTAGGGTTAGAAAAGATGGGATTAGCCTTTTAATCGAAATTAAGAAGGGATTAGAAGATTTTGGAAGAGGTTAGTGGTCTAGAGGAAATTGGCCAAGTTTGGGATAAAAAATAAATTAAAAATAAATTAATTTATTTTTGAGGTTTTTTGGTCAATTTATTAATTAAATAATTAATAAATTAGGGATAATGTCCAAATGACATTTTTGGGCTAGATTCCTTAATTAAAGATTTTTAATTAAGAGAGAGGGATTTAATGCCATAAAAATAAATAAATTAATAAAATAATTAATTAATTAATAAATGATGATGTCATCAAGGATTTTCAGAAAACAAAAATAATTTATTTTCTAAAGGATTTTTCGGTGTCTACATTTTGCCCCTCTTTGATGCGATGCCGCAAGTGGCATGGCGTCAAAGACAAGAAAACAAGATGCCGAGGCTAGAATCAGAAGAAGAGGGGATGACGCCCGGGTGGACTAGAAGAAAGAGGAACATGCCCCGGTGGGACAAAATCATGGAAGATGCGCCCAGTGGGACAAGGAGAAAGAGGGATTACGCCCTGGGACAGAGTGTGCCCGGCGGGACGAGGAAGGAAAGGCCTAGGAAGAAAGGGGAGATAAATAACCTCACTTCTAAGAACAAATATGGATGACATGCAAGATGAGATGGAAATGCAAGATGCAAGATGCAGCTGTATGCAAAGATGCAAGATTAATCTATATGATAAATGCAAGGGACCAGATAGCTCCAAGTGCAAACGGGAGTGCACAACCTAGATTTAATATAGCAATGCTAGAGACCTGCCAAGGATACTGGGATCACGAGGCCTTGTCACCAGTGTTGCAGAGGACTGACGAGGACTGACGCTAAACAAACACATAGGGTTGCCCCAACATCACACATGAAGCGCAGAGGCGACATGGCGGAACCGATGCTGAAGGAACCACAAACACACAACTGACTCACAGGCAGAAGCGAAAGATCAAAAGACCTTGCCCCAGATTATCCGCACACGCAGCACACTGTGATATAAAGAATCGTGGTGACCCTGGTGGGATAAAGAGAAGCCAAAAAGATTAACAAGACCCAAAGGACAAAAAATCCAAGATCAAAATTATAACTCCAAAAAGACATCCTTTTCCAAGGAGAGAGATTATGTTTGATTGATGGTGGGAAGATTGGTCAGACAGGAGGAACGATATATCCTCAAGGACCAGGATGGAAGATTAGGTCAGACAGGAGGAACGATATATCCTCAAGGACCCATGGGTTGGTGAGAGAATAAGTGTAGTTGTTCACTGGCAAAAGCTGAAGTTCAAGGAATAATCAGGATGAGCAAGGATAAGTCGACAATTGATGTTGCTGAAGCACAAGGCCCGAGTGGGACTACAAAGTTTTCTGAGGCTGGGGATGGGACAAGATATTTGATCAAATGCTGCTGCAGGACGGACAAAGGCTATGTACAACAAGGAGGAACGATATGCACAAGGGATATGTACAGAAGCTCAGGATTGGGGATAGGAAGATCACACTCAGCGGGACTCTCACTAGGACGGAGACAAGAAGGGTATTTACAGAAAGGATTGCGCTGTACAGGAAAGGGAAAGGGATATGGTACAAGATATGGTACAAAGCTTTGGAACATGATATGGATTGCAGATGGGTTGGAGGAAGATGGGAGCTGAATGCGTGGAAGATAGGGGAGATGGAACTGCTGGGAGATCTGTTATGGATGGAGGATGAGGACGGTAGCTGAAAGGACAACTGAATAGATAAATAGCTCAGTTTACTATGTTGGCGCCTGCTTGCCAGGTTTTCACCAACATACTTGTCCAAGGCGCTTGAATTGCCAAGTTTTCACCATTGGATGATTATTTTCTCTTTCTCTTTTCTTCTTTTTTTTTACTTTTTTGCTTTTTTTTTGCTTTTTTGCTTTTTTGAATGTTTTTGGATTTTCTGATATATGCAGGATCAGGTTCAGGCATAGAACCTCTTCAGATGGATGATGTTGATAGGATCATTCAAGGGCTCACCTTCTGGTGTTGATAGCTGATAGGCTCCCGAGCCGAAGGATGCAGTGACAACATAGGGGCCCAACCAAGTAGGCTCAAACTTGCCTTTCTTTTCTCTATTTGCTAGGACCTTCTGATTTTCTTTAAGGACCATGTCACCGACCTGGAATTGTCTAGGATGGACCTTTTTGTTATAACTCCTTTTGAGTCGATTCTGGTATGCAACCAGGTGATCATAGGCTTGCTGTCTCTTTTCATCTAGCAGATCTAGCTGTGTGAGCCGGGCCACACGATAGTCTTCATCAGTTGTATAGTTCTTCATGGAGACGCGCAAGGATGGGAGCTCAACCTCGATCGGTAGAACAGCTTCAGCACCATATACAAGGGAGTATGGGGTGGTGCCTGTGGGAGTGCGATAAGAAGTGCGATAGGCCCAAAGGGCGGGATTGATTTGGAGGTGCCAGTCACGACCAGAATCATTGACAACCTTCTTGAGGATTTTCAAGATAGTTTTGTTAGTTGCCTCAGCTTGGCCATTTCCTTGAGGGAAATATGGACTGGAGAAACGGTGATGGATGTGGAGTCTGGCACATAGATCATCCACATGCTGGTTTTCAAAAGGTGTGCCATGGTCTGTGAAGATGGTAGATGGTATGCCGAAGCGGCAAATGATATGGTAGAGGATGAACTTGGATATTTGGATGCCAGTGGTTAGGGTGAGCGGAATCGCTTCAACCCATTTGGTAAAGTACTCTGTGGCTGTTATGATATACTTGTGTCCATCCGAAGAGAGGGGGGTGATCAAGCCAACGAGGTCGAGGCCCCAACATGAAAAAGGCCACGGTGGTGCAATAGGCTATAGATCCTGTGCTGGTGCATGTATCAAATTGGCATGCTATTGACATGGGAGACATTTCTTGACAAATTCACATGCATCATGTTCCATTGTTGGCCAATAATATCCAACTCTAAGCAGCTGCTTTGCTAGAACCATGCCACTCGTGTGGGCACCGCAAATTCCAGCGTGAACTTCTTGTAAGGCCAGGACGGCCTCGTTTGAATCTAAACATCTAGATAGGACATTGTGATACCCGCAACGATATAGGGTGTTGGCTACAAGAGTGTAGCAGGAAGCTCTGCGAATAAGGTTTTGGCGTTGGTTATTGGTGAGATGGGGAGATATGATACCATTTTTTAGATATGCATGGATTTCGTGGTACCATGGGGATTGAGGACCAACCAAGACACACACCATGTCTGCATCGGCGTTCTCATAAGCTGGTGAATGTAGCTTCTCGACTAGAAATTCATACTGTGATGCGTCTCGTGGTATTTCCAATAAGGATCCGATGGTTGCCATTGCATCTGCTGCTTTGTTCTGAAGCCTTGGGATCTGATTGAATTGTAGATGTAGGAAATGTTCTTTCAGTTTATCCACCAGTTGCTTGTAGGGTAGCAATTTGTCATCCTTTGTCTGATACTCATCAAGGACTTGCTTGATAATAAGTTGTGAATCTCCAAAGACTTGTAGTTCTATGATGTTCCATTGGATAGCTGTTTTGAGACCTAAGATGAGTGCCTCATATTCTACAATATTGTTGGTACAGGGGAATCCCAACTTGAATGATTTTGGAATATAGTCACCTTGAGGTGTGACGAATAGGATTCCTGCCCCAGAGCTATGGGATGTGTTGGAACCATCAAAGTATAGTTTCCACATGGGCTGCTCTTCAATCATGCATAAATGTTCATCGGGGAATTCCATGATTAGTGGATAGGCATCCACCAGTGGTGCTTCTGCTAGTTGATCGGCAATGACTTGCCCTTTGATTGCTTTGCGATCTACATACTGAATGTCAAATTCGCTGAGTAACATGACCCATTTTGCCATACGGCCTGTGAGGGTTGTCCTTGATAATAGATACTTAAGAGGGTCCACCTTTGATATGAGCTTGATTGTGTGGCTAAGCATGTAATGTCTAAGTTTTTGAGTGGCAAAGACCACTGCTAAGCATGCTTTCTCCATGGGTGAATAGGTAAGCTCATAGCCCACAAGAGTACGACTGATGTAGTAGATAGCTCGTTCTCTATTTTCATCATCATGCTGTGCTAGGAGTGCCCCTAGTGCTGTAGCTGTTGTTGAGATGTAAAGGATGAGTGGGCATCCTGGAACCGGTGGTACTAAGAGTGGAGCGTTAGCTAGATACTCTTTGAGCTTATCAAAGCTTCTTTGACATATGGGATCCCACTTGAAGTTGGTGTCTTTGCATAGGAGATGTGAGAAGGGTTGGCACTTGTCTGCTAGTTGTGAGATGAACCGCCGTACTGATTGAAGCTTGCCCTGTAGGCTTCTGAGCTGTTTGAGATTTCTTGGTGGAGGCATCTCTGTTATTGCTTTTACCTTTTTAGGATCGATCTTTATGCCTCATCTAGAGATGATGAAGCCTAGAAGCTTGCCAGATGTAACACCAAAGACACATTTCTTAGGATTAAGCTTTAAGCCATAATGATTCAGACGATCAAACACACGTTCTAGGATGTCGAGGTGCTCATCTCTTGTTTTGGATTTTGCAAGGATATCGTCCACATAGTCCTCGAGGATCTTGTGGATCATGTCATGGAAGATCGCTGTCATTGCTCGTTGATATGTTGCTCCTGCATTCTTTAGCCCAAATGGCATCATGTTGTAGCAGAAGGTACCCCATGGGGTTGTGAATGCTGTTTTATGTTGATCTGCTTCTGCTATATGAATTTGGTTGTAGCCTGAAAATCCATCCATGAGTGATAGCATTTCGTGACCCGCTGTAAGGTCTACGATCATGTCTATGTTAGGTAGCGGGAAATCATCCTTAGGACATGCCTTGTTCAAGTCCCTGAAATCAGTACAGATTCTGATGTCGCCAGAAGGCTTTGTGACTGGCACCATGTTAGAGATCCACTCTGAATAATCTATTGCGCTAATGATCTTAGCTTGGAGGAGCTTCTCAAGCTCTGTTTTGACGAGCAATGCTACCTTTGGATGCATTTTCCTTAGCTTCTGCTTCACTGGCTTGACGTTTGGATCTACTGATAGATGATGAACAACAAGGTTTGGATCAAGCTCAGGCATGTGGGCGTATGACCACGCAAAGTTGATGATGGATTCCTTGAGTAAGGCACTGAGAGCGATTTCTTCTCCTTCTGTTAGGTTGACTGCAATGTAGGTGATCCTTGGACATTCTTCTGTTCCTAAGTTGATTGGCTTGGTTTCCTCTATGATGATCGGCGACTGCTCTGGTCTATAATCTTGGATAGGGGGAAGAGGCAAGGCTTCATCTTCTAGCGCCTGAATTGCCAGGTTTTCACTAGAAGATACGCCCTTTGTTTTTACTATTTTGGAATCAGAATGTGCCCCAAGGGGGTTTTCACATAAAGACTCATGATGTTCTTTTGCTATTTCATTTTTGCGACTAAAGCTTGCCTCTTCCCCAAAATATCCTTTTGGGTGAAGTTGATAGACAGAGGTTGATGTTGAATCCTGATTGCTTGCTGGATCTGATGCCCCCATGAATTCTAGGAGTGCTTGTGCACTTTGGAACTCGTTGATGTGTGCGATGCTTGGTTGGTCCCAATCTATGAGGTCGGGGTTTGTGAGGGGAAGATCTATGAGGTTAATGGAGAGTTGTTGGAGGACAGAAGTCCCCAAGAGGGTGTCATCGGCAAAGATATCATCGTAGGATCGGATGTCTTTCTCTTCGGGGATGTCTTCGATTTCCACAAGGTCATCCTGGCTATTCGAAAAGTTCACGTTGGTCATGTTAGTGCCCGCAGTTGTGGTATTGGGCCCTTGTTCAAGCAGGCGAGAGGTATTAAAGCCAAGTCCTTGCTGTTCTGGATTTTGGGATGGTATGATAGGAAACAAATTTCCGTCCTTTTGTGGTCCTAAACGACCACCTTGATAGTTATAGTGTTCTGTGACATTTTTGTAGGGGATTGGATATTTCTCTTTGAAGTACTCAAGAAGTTGTGTGTCACGTGATGGGGGATCTTTGTATAACCATTTGTTAATATCTGGATCCATTTCTTTGCTGTTGATGTTGCCATGAGACTCAAAAGTCATGTTTCCAATTTGCTTGAGCTTATAATGTTCCTCAACAGGCTTGTTTTGACAACTTGGGCGCCCTTGAGTATGTGGATCACGTGGAAGAGCCCCTACAGCAAATGCATCACTGAGGTTGTATTTGCCACAACCCTGGTTGTTGATCTTGATGGATGATAAGGTGGAAGAGAGGATGGTCTCTGGATCGCGATGGGATCGGGATGAGCTAGCAATAGAAGTACCAATATCGGTTCCAGGACAATGAGTAGAATGAGGGAAAGATGCTTCCATCGCAAGGCAGTATGCAAAGGGGTTAGGGTCAGCGTGGATGGTAACCTCAGTGCCTTGATGTGGAAACTTGATGCACTGATGGTAAGTAGATGGTACGGCCTTAATGGAATGGATCCATGGACGACCAAGGAGGATATTGAACGGTAGGTCAAGATCAACAACATGGCAGAGAGTATCTTGCGTTGCTGGGCCTAGCTGGATAGGCAAAGTCATAGTACCTTCAGAGGTACGCTCCAAGTTATCATATGCTTTGATAGTGATTTGCTCATGTTGTATGTCGGCCTCCGTGAACCCGATCTTCTTGATGAATTTTAATGTACACAAGTTGAGGGCTGAGCCATTATCCACTAGAACTCTTTTGATGGTGAAATCTCTGACCATGACAGCAATGCGGAGCAGAAGAATATGGTCAGGAGCGACATCTGGTATATCAGATTCTTTGAAGGACAAGGCACATGCTGCTGATAGGTGTCCCACAAGAGTTTCAAACTGAGTTGTGTTAATGTCCGTGGGGACATGGCCTTCTTTTAGAGCTTTGTCCAGGATCTCCTGATGGATGGGTGATGTGCGGAGCAAATCCAAGATAGATATTTGGGCTGGCATGTTCCCAAGATGCTCTATGATATTGTATTGTGCTCTTGGTGCATTATGCTGTGTTGCGCGTGCATTTGATGCTGGCCTGGTGTTAGACTGTGCTGTGGATGCAGTAGATGTTGGCCTTGGAGGAGCAGCTGATCTCGGAGGAGCACCGGCAACAGTTATCCTACCACTGCGGGTAGTTGCAGCACATTGTCGATCCGGCCCTCTGACGTGGATGGTATTGATGGTGGGCTCATCTTGGATGGGCTCAACTTGAGTTATGCATCCGACATACTTGTCATAGTTGATGTAGGCCACCGTGTGATCTTCTTGCTTGCCTTTGCCACGATTTTGGGGCTGATTGGCATTGGCTTGATTCTTCCCGGTATCGTGTTGAGGGAACATATTTTGATATATTTGCAAACCGGCATTGGGTGAAGCTTGAGTTGGTGCATCGACCTAGATTTCCTTGCGATCGATGAGATCCTGGATGTAGTGCTTAAGCCGCATGCACTTCAATGTTGTGTGTCCTTTCACACGATGGTAATCACAGTATTCATGTTCTTTATACCAATCAGACTTTGGTGCGTTGTCATCCTTCTGTGGGATGGGTGGATATGTGATCATATTTGCCTTGGCTAGCCGATAAAAGATCTGATCTAGGGGCTCACCCAAAGGTGTGAAAGTCCTCTTTGGATTGTTCTGATTGTTGGGCTTGTTCTACCTTGGGGCAATGTTAACTGTGTTAACAGGATTGCCTTGACGTGCTGGCTGTTGCTGTTGGTATTGCTGCTGATACTGTTGCACAGGTGGTTGATGAGCTTGAGGAGGCTGCTGATAAATAGGTGCTTGATATGCAGGAGCTGGTGGTTGCTGATAGATGGGCGCTTGTGGCGGTTGGTATATTTGAGCTGGTGTAGGACTAGCCACAACGAATTGTACATTCTTAGTGTCAGTGGCTCCATCTGTAACAACATTCTTGTTACGATTCAAGTAACGGGATTTATCATTGTTGGGTTTGTTCTTGGAATCATCTTTGAAGTGACGAATAGTGCCTTTGTCTAGGAGAGCTTTCTCGATGCCTATGCCTTTGCTCTTGATGTCTTGGTATGTCTGGAGGCAGTTCATTCGCATGTGATGGGATAGCTTTGGATGTAGGTTATCAATAAAGATCTTTGTTAGATGCTTCTCTGGCGGCTGATATGATAACCTAGTTGTAAGATTCTGCCATCTTTGCAAGTATTCTGCAAGGCTTTCTCCGTCTTTCTGCTTTGAGTTGCATAGGTCTAGCAAGGACAACTCATTCTCCACATTATGGGCATAGTGTGTGATGAACTTCTCAGAGAGTTCAGCAAAGGTTTTTATTGTCCCATGTGGTATTTTGTAAAACCACTCAACAGCAGTTCCTCCCAAGCTTTTGGGAAACAGGCGCAGGAGATAGTTATCACTGTAAGCCACTTCTTGGCACGCCATGTAGAACTCTTTGATATGGTTTACTGGATCTCCTTTCCCTCGATACTTGTCGAACTTGGGCATCTCAAAATGCTTGGGGAAAGGGATAGTTGCTATAGACCGATCGGAGGGATATGAGCACACCTCTTCGAACTTGTATGTTTTGTTCTCTGTTCCACTTTGGAGCTCCTTTAGAGCGTTTTTCATTGCTTCCCACTCAGCATTGAGTGGCAAGGGAACTGGGACTTCTGCTTGTGATGGAAGCTGTGGAACTGGATATGGCGCTTGCTGTGGATAAATGGTTTGGAACTGATTTTGAGGCAATGGTTGCTGGGGATATTGCTGGTGTGGCATAGGGGGGTATTGTGGTAAATGATATGAAACCTCTTGATGTTGTTGGGCTACTTGCTGTTGTTGAACTGGCGGTTGTTGTGGGACTGCTTGCTGATGTTGGACATTTGGACCTTGCTGTTGTAACTGATGGGTGGGAACTTGTTGTTGCTGGGGGATGATAGGGATTTGTTGCTGAGGCTGATAGCAAGGGACTTGCTGTTGTTGAGGAATGATGGTTGTTTGCTGAAAGGGGACATGTGGTTGCTGTGGGGGAGGCTATTGGAATGATGCTGCTTGCGGGTATGATGGTGGTAATTGCCGAGGTTGGCTTTGGGTTTGGCTGATATAAGCTGGGTGCATGCCTGCATTACTTAGAGGTGGAACAGACGTGGGGAAGCTAGAAGCAAAGGGTGATGGGGTAAGATAGCTGGGGAAAGTTGGCTGTTGAGGTGGTGGAACTTGCTAGAAGGTATTTGGGATTTGGGATGAATATCTTGAAGCCGGCGGTGTTTGGGGTAGTTGCTGCTGTGCTGCTTGGGTGAAGGCGGTTTGTTGACTTGCAACCATAGATGTAGGGGATTGAGATGGGATCCCCCATGCCTTCATTTCTTCTTGCGTAAGGCCCCATTGAGAGCTTGTGTTAGGGTGCACTGCAGCGGATGATGGAATGGTAGGGGCAACGGGAGCTTGGGACACGAATGATGGTTGAGAGAAAGGAGCTTGTTGAGGTTGCGGTTGAGCGGATGCTTGTGAAGAGGAAAATGAAAGAAACACCCAAGAGAAAGATGAGGTTGGAATGGGGAGCGATTGCACTAACCCCAAAGAAGAAGGTACGGGTGCTTGGGGGGTGAAGGGTGACGGTGCTCTTTTGATGGTGAAAGGCGTTGCTTGACTTGCGGATGGTGGCGGTGTAAAAGCTTGTGTGAGAGGTGGAAGCTGACTTTGGGTTAAGTGTTGGATTTGGGCTTGGGCAGCCATAGCAGATGATGAAGCAAAAGGGGCATGAGATGGAGTGGATGGCACTGTAGCTTGTGTTACGGGACTGGTGAGGCTTCCTTGCAAGAAAAGGGGAATGGTGGAAAGCTCTTGGGGTGTTTGCATGATAGGATTAGGGAATGGAGAGTATGCTTGTGCTGGAACTTGGATTGTTTTGATGGGGATGCGTGGATAGAGAGATGGTGGGATGGAGGTACTTTCTGGCAGGTAGTGAACAAACGTGCTTTGCTGATGTTGTGGTACAAGGGCATTGGTCGCTGGTGGGCTTTCTGGAGGATTTTCAAATGCTTGGATTGCCAACGGGGATGAAGGGATGTTTGGATCTTCACATGGGTTACTGGCTTGGATGTGGGGATTGTAGGTCATCATGACGTTGGTGAAAAGGTTGGGATCGGATGAGGTTGTTGGTGGATAAGGATTCATGCTTCTTCTTTTCCGAGATCTGGTCTCAACAGGCATGGAGATGCAAGTGCTAAATGTATGCAAGATGTTTGGCTAAAAGATGTTGATGGATGCAAAGTTGATGAACTTTTAAAGATGATGACTTCTAAGATGCAAATGCAAAGATGGATCAAGATGGCGATGATGGAAGCTGGATGGAACTGATATGGATCAAGATGGTGGAGGAAAGATAGGTTGCTGATGAAAAGCTGGTGAAAGATTACTGAGTGGTCAACAAATGAGCTGCTGTTTTTCCCAAATGGAGGATTAGAGATATGATGGGGTCAACCTAAGATAGACTGATGATCTTCGGTCAACA
Source organism: Chamaecyparis obtusa (assembly GCA_027943335.1). NCBI lineage: Eukaryota > Viridiplantae > Streptophyta > Pinopsida > Cupressales > Cupressaceae > Chamaecyparis > Chamaecyparis obtusa. The sequence continues at coordinate 898,662 of BSBK01000897.1, read as the reverse complement.
AGTTTTTTATCAATACACTCCAATCTCTTGCTCGAGATGATGGCTATGTAAGGACAAGGTTTGATTTCTTTATGACAACACGTTGTGCCAAAAAAGAGGATGATGGTCTCTGATCTTGGATATAGGATAGGAACAACTCAAAAGGTAGAACACTAAGTGTTGGTGGAACTCTGGATTTGGAACAAAGGATGGTGGATCTGTTGGAAAGATATGGAAAGCTGATGGGGGGATGCTGGTGGAAAAGGTATCGAAGGTTGAAGGGACAATGCTCTATGCAAATGACAAGGATTGATTCTAGAATGCTGGTAGGAAGATGAATGCATATGCAACTTTATGATGTTTTTGAAATGCAACTAAGGTTTTAATGCTGATGCAAAGGGTGAAACTAGGATGAAACTAAGATGCAAGGCTGTTTGAGACAAGATTTCAAGATCTGAAGATGGAACAAGACATGAACAAGGATATGGCTAATCTTCTGGCTCAAGGTTGACAAAGTGATGGTTAACTCGGAAATGGAAGGCGAACTATTTGATGCGGGCGTTATGGGCAATGTTCTCAAGTCTGGCTTGGGACTTCTCTTCCGCTTGGTTTGCTTGGATAATGGCTTGATAGCTCTTGGTGTTCTTTTTGATAACTTTTCGCTCTTGATAGGCTTGGGATTTGGGCAACTTTGCTTTAGGATGTTTGTTCTTGCTGGGCATCACTTGGAAAAGAGGCTTCTGATTTTGAGGCAAAGGTTTCCAATGGCAAAGGTTTAAAGTCAAAGCAATCTCCGCAAGGGACAAAGCAACCCTGCGGGATACAAACAAAGGCAACTGACTCTGACAAAGCTTTGAAAGTGTATGTTTCAACAAGTGTTTTCACGGAGTCTTTGACTATCAAGCACTTCAAACAGATCTACCTAAGGAAGGTGAGTATCAAAATCGCTTGCCCACAGCTTGGTATCCCCTAGAAGGGAATACAAATGGTGAGTAATCTTGAGGCGACCCGGTAAACCCCTTGGAATCGGTCCTTGCACAAGGATTTTGATACTTTCGGATGTAGATAGGGTAGCCTCTATTTTATCAGGTTGCTAATGATTCTGTGGAGTCTCCATACCCGGTTATGCTGATCATCCGTGACTCACTTAAGAGCCTTGCCAATTATGCTGGGGGAGAGGAATGTTTACCATCCCCAGTCACGTGTTTGGCACGAACGCCCGGCGATTAGGAGATGTAAGTGATTCTTTTGGTATTCACTTATTTGTATACTGGCCGGGGGGGATACCGGTTTGAGGTCGTTCTCCGAGGAGGAAGCGCTTCTCCTTGGATAGGCCTCGCTAAAAGTAGAACAAGTGAACTTGTCCAAGTTCAAGTGTTCTACGTTGCTTACTCTAACAAGGATTATGCAAGAATTGAAAAACTCCTACATGCACATCAAGCAGATTTTGTTCATTTTCCCAATTTGATTAAGTGATGTTTGAACTTTGAAATGAAGACACTCGTGATTAGATTTTGATTTGTTCTTTTCCTCAAAATGTAAATGACTTGAACGTTTGCAAGTTCTTTCTTTTTGTGCATTCAAGATTTGATTAGCGAGTTGATTTAAGAACTTTGAAAAAGCTTTATTTTGTCCCTTAGATCACTCAAGATTGAATTTGTTTGCTTGCTTTGAAAACTGAAATAGATGAGGGAATAGAGTTGTTCGTTCCTTTAGTGCATTCGAGATTTGGTTTGCTTTTCAAAATGACAATGACACTCTAGGACCTAAGTTCATTTCTTTAAGTTTCATTCAAGATTGAGTTTGACCTTTGCTGTAATGAAAAACCAGTCCCAAGAAAAAAAACAAAAAGCGACACTGTCCAGCTTATAGGCGACGCTGAAAAGTGCAGAGGCGACATTTAATTCCTACAGGCGACATTCTGTACCTCAAAAGGCGACAGATAAAAAACCACAGGCATGATTTCTTTAGTTACAGGCGTGATTTAATTAAAAGAAGGCGACAGAAGAGAATTCTGAAACGTAACAGAAGTTGCCGACAACAGGAAAATCTCAGTTATGCAGGCGTGAAAACAGAGTTCACAGGCGTCATTTCTTTCTTCAAAGGCGTGATTTAATTGCATGAAGGCGTGACTGGATTCCTTGTAGGCGACATTTCTTTTGTTGAAGGCGACATTTCTTTGTTTGAAGGCGACATTTAATTGCTGTAGGCGTCATTTCTTTTCATGAAGGCGACATTTCATTATTTCCTGCAAAAAAAAAAGCATATAAAGTGTAATTTCGTCAAAATGATTGTGGTTTGAGTCCCACCGGGCGTGCCAGAATGTAGACTAGGATTTGAGAGTGCACCTAAACCTGTTTTGAAGGCCAAAGACAAACAAATGTCATAGCATATAATCAAATCAAATTCAAAGGCAAACAAACTAAAATCAAAGCCACCTCAGTTTAAGCTTAAAACGGATGCGCCCATGCACCGTTTGATATGCTTAGATATAGAGGGATGTGGGTGTGCAAACTCAAGCACTTGGAGCATGCAAGATGGATGATTTGAGGATCAAGAAGACCCAAAATGACACAAAATAGGTATGAGGAACCTAATTTGCCTCAAAGGCCTCAAGAACACACAAATATGCAAAGCTAAATGAAAGAACTAAGATTAAAACAAGAAATGAATCTATGTTAATCCATTTAAGCTAATTTAGATGTGATTTAAGCTTGAAAATGATCTAAAAAGATGAACTTATGCTTATGCTAAAATGAAAATGGCATTATAACTTTGCTATTGAGTTTGAGAGTTGAGAGATGAATTACCTTAGGAAGTGAGGGTATTTATAGGATTTCTAAGACTTGGGGTAGGAGGAATGAATGGCCAGGATTGAAATCCTTAAGAGAGGCCAAGATTCACTCAAAGGGAAGCACATGGATTGTGCTAGTTCTCAGCCAATCAGGAGGTGACACATGTCACAAGGTGAGTGGATGAAGGGAAGGGCAAAAAAGAGTCAACAAAGGGGGCTCCAAGCTCATAACTCTCCAAATAAATGCTTGTAAGAGCAATGAATGGGCTTTAAGAGGCTTTGAAGACTTTGGGGAAGCAATAAATGCTTTGTGGTTGAGATATTTGGAAGGGAAGACTTTGCTTTGGTTTAGGAAAGTCTTAAGCTTGGTTAGGATTGCACAAAGGTTTAAAGGTAGGATTAGGATTAGATTAGGACAAAGAAAAGGATTAGGATGGGTGAAGAGGGTGGATTTGAGAAGATTCTAGAAGAGTCTAGATTTCTCCTTAGTTTCATGGAATAAAAGTTATTTATTCCAAAAGCTTAAGTTTTAGGAATATTTATTAAAGTATTTTCAATAAATATGGAAATTAAATATTTAACCTTAATTAAATATTTAACCTTGGGATTAGGGTTAGAAAAGATGGGATTAGCCTTTTAATCGAAATTAAGAAGGGATTAGAAGATTTTGGAAGAGGTTAGTGGTCTAGAGGAAATTGGCCAAGTTTGGGATAAAAAATAAATTAAAAATAAATTAATTTATTTTTGAGGTTTTTTGGTCAATTTATTAATTAAATAATTAATAAATTAGGGATAATGTCCAAATGACATTTTTGGGCTAGATTCCTTAATTAAAGATTTTTAATTAAGAGAGAGGGATTTAATGCCATAAAAATAAATAAATTAATAAAATAAATAATTAATTAATAAATGATGATGTCATCAAGGATTTTCAGAAAACAAAAATAATTTATTTTCTAAAGGATTTTTCGGTGTCTACACTAACATTGTGACAAAAAATCAACATTAAGAAAATATCGCTTGCAAAACAAACACAAGGCCACAGTTACAAATGTCAGCCTCACAAACATGCCAATTTAACAATAACCATTGTTAGACAACCAACCTATCAATTGATGCCCTATACAAACACACACACTATAATACCATATTAATAGACTCAGACTCGGCTAAGACTTGACAAAAAAAACCATGAAATATAGAGATTTTTAAGGATTTAAAAATATTATCACCCTAACAATAAATAAACTTTGAAGATAGGACAATAATCAAAGCAATATACATCAACTGCATAATAAGGATATAGTGCAAAATTATATAGACAACATGGATTGACAAGTCTGGTAGATAGAAAATTTGTTCTCAAGATGTCATGTCATGAGTTCACGTACCTCAATTTAGGAGGATGTAAAATATGTCTGTCATTTGTACAAAAAGTAAAATAGAGGTAGCTAGACTAGGGTTCACTCTCATATTTTGGGAATAACTACCCATAGGATCACAGAGAGTGATCCATAAGATTGATGAAAAACAACTCCAACACAATTTAACCCAGAAACAATTGCAATATTCACTATGGATTGTGGAAAAACCTGATATCATTAACTAGACAAGTAAAAAAGGTGTGAAGAAGCAAACTCGGCTAAGACATCTCAAGTGACTAGTTTAAATATGGAGTGATTCAATCAATAAGGTAATGCTAATTAAATCTACACCTACTAGTTTAGCATTACATACCCAATCCATGATGTTGAGAGGCCAAAGACGGAAAAAACTGTCACTGAAAGCATGTTTAACATGCAATCACAAGAAGTGGTTTGGATTTCTAGTTTGAAATTTGTATGTGTCAATACCATCCATTGCATATGGCATGATCTTCATATTTTAAACAAATGATCAAAAGATGCAATTGTCGTTAAACCTTCATTGGTCCCCTTTGGAAAACAAAAGCTATAGACTTCCCTCCTTGATATAGAGTATTCCAAGGTAAGTATAGTGATGAAGGAGATGAGAGGAGTTAATATAAGAGATGGCTACTCTTATATATTGAAGATGCAATTGTTGATAGTCCATCATTTGTCCCATTTGGAGAAACATAAGCTATAGAGTATGCATAGTGATTGATTTAGAGACTTCCAAGGCAAGTATAGTGATGAAGGAGATGAGACAAGTTTGAATTAGAGATGACTACTCTATCACCATGGATGAGTGGTTTGGTATAGAACTCATCAATATCATTGGCACATGGTCAACTAACTCTTATTTTCTTATGGATATTAAATATATCTACATTTTATCTTGTTGAAAAAGAAACTTGAGGTGCAAAACCTCTACAACTGATGATGGTTGATTCAGAGTGAGATAGATGGATAATAACAAACATGGCTAAAAGAATAAACATGAAACAAATAACTCTAAACAAATCACTCTAAATAACTCTTATCAGCATTCCAAGGAGCATACTTAAGGACAACTCAGTTTGACAATAAAATGGCAGATGCAAAGTCCGAAATACTAATTAAAGCTTGGATTATGTAAAGGATAGTACACTGTTCAATACATCTCTTCATCACTAATAGTTTCAGATCTACTGTATAAAACACGGTAAGTTCTATAAACATGGCCCTGAACCACTTTCGAGATTTCAAACATTGGGTAAACTTATCTAAGCAAAAATTACTCTTCATTGGCATAATTTCATTGGCAGACCCATCTGATTAAGATAAGTGCCATTTCCAATCCACCCCAGAACCGGTCAAGGTCATAACTATGGATGAAATGGCACTTATCTTAATCAAATGGGCCTAGCAATGAAATTATGCCAATGAAATATATATATATATATATGTATATATATATATATCTATACATATATATATATATATATATATATATATATATATATATATATATATATGTATAGATATATATATATATATATATATATATATGTATATATATATATATATATGTATATATATATATATATATATATATATATATATATATATATGTATATATATATATATATAATGAAGGGTTGGGCTGACATTACTCCAATTCTTGTCTATGTCTCTTTGAATAGAATAAAAAAGATGCAACCAACTGGGATGATTAGCTAGATTTACATCACCCACATAATCAATAATTCTATGCACTCTTTTAGTCCATTATAAAGACCTTGGGGATTTTGAAGTATTTGTAAAGGGGGGATTATTTGAACGAGCCCATGTATGTGTGGGAGCCTAGTGTATGAGTATATACATTTTTAGATTGATCCTTAATGGGTAACAAAGTAGAATGGTTGGTGTTACTTTGCCTGAGTGATTCTTTCCATAACAAGCACTATTTCAAAGGGACACATAAGACTCTATAAGGCATATAACAAGAGGATGACAATGAGAAGTATGAAGAAAAAGAATGCAGGGGAGACCGATAATGAGCAATACAAGATCTGGAATGGTAGTTTGTGGGCGTGAGAAGGGCACATACAACCATTTCTATTTTGGTGACTGTATCAATGTCTCTACCTAAAAAGTTTTTCCATCAAAAAAGATGAATTCCTTCTTGGACAGTGACATAATGGATACAAAAGGAAACAACCTTCTCACGGAGACAAGCTACAAATAATGGGAAGTTTACAAAGTTTGGAAGAGGCGTTGAATGATTTGAGGTGTGCATCGAGCATAAATCACAGTAAAATGTCACTTGATCAAATAATCCCCCACATACATGGGCTCGTTCAAATTAGTAGCAAGGTATTGCTTGGGAAGAAATGAGATGCATTACAAAAATACACAACGCATATGCGCTTTGAATCCAAAGCGACCACCATTCATTCAAACTCTCCCAAGGCACTTGAATAATGTTTCAATGGTAGATGTACGCTTTGAATGCCCAAATGTCATCAAGGCATGAAATATAAGCAGTGAAAAAACATTTCAAAAGAATTAATGTGCACATCACCGAGCCATGAAAAGTTTGAAAGCATATAAAAAATAATGCCTTGAACACAAACCGCAATTGGAAAATTTCAAAGCAAAAGAACCGTTTGGCATTACAAAATGCACTTTGAACACAAAAGGAAATAGACTTAGATACCCATACCTGTTGCAGGAAACCCTTCGAAGACCCTTCGAAAACCTTGCAGGAAACCCTTTGAAGACCCTTCGAAAACCTTGCAGAGATAAGGCGGTAAAAAACATGGATAACCAAAACCCCAAAACGGATTCCAAGAAGACCACGGACCTGACAGAAATTAAAATGGGATTCATAAAATGCCAAAACCATATTATAATTTTGAATTCCACCTCTTGGGTGAGAAGATGGATATGCCCATTTTGGTGGTATATTCGGGTTTTGATGGTATAACCCAATTTTGAAAATGAGCGTTCCAAACAGTGGATTCGGGTCAAAACCTAATTATCCACTTCCAATTCATGCCATCTTCCTGCAAACAAATGGGGCCTAATCTATCTCTTTCTAAATGGCAAAGAATAGAAATTCATCAGAAATTAACTTTATTCAATTCTAAGCAGAACGCACACGTCTACTGGATTGTCACTATCCATTAGCCAATTTTAATAATATGTTGTTTATTTGTTGCAACACATCTAAGCACTTCAATGAATGATTCTTTAAATTCATCATTGAATGCAACCTTCAAATGTGCATCATTCACTACACATCCTCTGTCCAAAGGCTCCTAGATCCAAATCCTTTTTGTACTAATAATGTTTTGCCAAACCTCAAATTTGGGTAAAATGGAAGATATCTAAATTAGATGAATGCTAGTATGTATATTTTTAACTGATATTTTAGATCACTGATGTATATTTTTAACTGATATTTTAGATCACTGATGTATATTTTTCAACTGATATTTTAGATCACACTCAGTGATCTATTATCACAAAGAGTGATAGATTGCAGAACCATACCTGTTGAGAGGGGTTTTCGATGCTACTAGGTTGATTCCAATTAATTGTTACAATTTAAATCATTGTTGGTTGTGTTTTTACAGTAAGCCTCTTACATTAACATGGAAAGCAAAAATAGACAAAGTGCAACTTAAATCCAAACAACATTTGGTGTATATATCTAATTTACAGGTTTCAGATTGTGGTTAAGTTGTTATGACTTAGTGTACGAGATTGGTTTATGTTACATATGTTGTACACATTTTTTTGAAAAAACTTATGAAGACTGATCATGAATGTTTCACATCTATGAAAATATGTAGTGTGATTATTTGAGTTGCCTTTTCACTTCTCCGGTGCAAGATGAATTCATAAATTTGTAATTGTATGAAAATGGTGGCCTATGCAACCTGATGAGCTTGACAATGAAAATAGTATACAGGGGCCTACAAAAGTGTATACAAATTCTAGTTTCTCTATAAATAAACCTTCAATATCAGCAACTAGATTGGCAGCAGTTATATTTCACATGTGATGAGTTGACTGTTATTTATTTTGCAGTTACAGGACTTCTAAAGAGTTATAATGCAATATGTATGTAAATGTCATAGTTATTCATTCAAATAATCATTTCAGTTCCAAGTTGTGCAACTTGAAGTTTGACAGGAGATCAAAATAATCCATTTCCATGCTATCCTAATTTATTACAGGTGATGAGAAGGGATCAACTGGTTCTATTATTGTTTCTTCTTCCGGTTGTTTTTAATCCCATGTAATTTTGCTAATGTAAATTTTGATTGACTGTCAAGCATGTTGGGATAAGGTGACTCATCCTTATCATGATTTATTATTTTATTTATTCTTTTTGGAAAGATGCTAAATGAAGATGAAATCTTCCACAAGAATGGACTTGGAGAAGAAAATAGAATGTTTCCCTATTTCTCTAATTTATTCTCTTTGCTTTATTTTTAAAGCAAGAGTTGTGCATAGAGAAAGTTTCTAAAATAATTTGTAGATGCGTTAAATGTAGACACTTTAGAAACCGTTTTCTCTTATACGATAACTCTATAAGTACAAGGCATTGTTGTAGAGAATAGAGAGAGAGAGAGAGAGAGAATAGTTTGAAGAGCATTGTTATGCTGCCAAAATTATTCTGGATTAAGATATCATAGCTGATTACTCTTGTACAGTTGTGGCTTTGGAGATTGTATTGTATCTTTGTTGCTGATAATACAATTGAGTCTGGCTTTGGAGTGGTGGGTTTTTTTCCCTTAAGAGTTTCCCACGTATATCTGGTGTTATGTGTTTATGTGTATAATCCATTTTTTGTATGTGTTTATTTAGCTTGCAATAGTCTAAGGTTTTGTGAGATAAATTTCAGCATCATCTCTCCTGTTAGAATTAGCATTTGGAAGCATTTTCGCACTTTGGCTTTCTTTCAATTGGTATCAGAGCCTGGCCAGCTTTGTTATTGTTGTTGGGTAGACAGGTTTTTTGTGTTGATCTAGTTTCAGTGGGAGTTTTACAGAGGAGTTGTTTTTTCATAATCTTATTGCAGGTTAGATATGGCAAGCACATCTAGCAGAGTAGAGATGGATAAATCTTCTCAAGATGATGTAGATGCTTTTGTTGTAGCCTTGGCAACACATGCATCAGAAGATGTGTGGTTGATAGATTCAGGTGCTTCTTTCCACATGACATCTCACAAAGATTGGTTTTCAAAGCATGAAGAGTTTGATGGTGGAAAGGTGTATTTGGGTGATAACTCTCACTTGGATATTGTTGGATGTGGTAGAGTCAAGATTAGATTCCCTGATGGTAGAGTGAAGGGGATTGATGGTGTACTGCATATCCCTGGTTTGGCAAGAAACCTGCTTTCAATCATCAAGCTTGGTGACATGGGTGTGCAAGTTGTTTTCTTGAGTATTGGATGCAAGATGACAAGAGGCTCTATGGTGCTTGCTAAGGGTGTTAGGATGGGCACCTTGTATAGGTTGGATGCATGCACGATTCAGTGCAATAGCGCTTTTGTGAAGTCCATGAAAAAGGCTTTAGATTCTTCATCCTCACCAGCACATCAAGAAAAGAGGAAGACCATTGTTTCTACATCTGATGGTCGTGCTTTCTGGGTACCTAAGGGTGCTAATACTTTGGAGATGAAGCTCCCTGCTGAGAAGACAGTGTTATGGCACCAAAGACTTGGTCACATTGGTGAGAAAGGCCTTAGAGCTCTGAAAAATAAGAGCCTTGTTGAAGGCCTTGATGATTGTAATATGGAGTTTGACTTCTGTGAACATTGTATTTATGGTAAAAATCACCGTGTTTCCTTTCATTCCAGTTCTCATAAGTCTTCTGGGATTTTGAATTATATTCATTCAGATGTGTTTGGTCCAGTTAATGTTCCTTCAATATCTAGATCTTTGTATTTTGTCTCATTCATAGATGATTATATAGTAGAAGGACATTTGTGTATTTCCTCAAAAGTAAATCTGAAGTTTTCAGTTAGTTTAAGGAATTTAAATCCTTGGTTGAAAATCAGACTGGTAAAAAAATTAAGTGTTTGAAAACTGATAATGGTGGTGAGTTTTGTTCAGCAGAAATTTGACAGGTTCTGTAAGGATCATAGAATTGAGAGACATAAAACAACTCCATACACTCCATAGAAAAATGGAGTTGTAGAGAGGATGAATAAAACATTGATGGAGATGGCTAGGAGTATGTTGACTGGTGTTGGCCTTGAACAAAAGTTTTGGGCTAAAGCTATGGCCACTGCATGTTATTTAATTAACAGGTCTCCTACTTCAGCACTTGTTGAGAAGACACCCATGGAGGCATGGTCTAGTAAGAAGCCCTCTTTGAGACATATCAGAGTATTTGGTTGTGAGGCATATGCTCATGTGCCAAGTGAGAAAAGATCAAAGTTGGAGAACAAGGCAATTAAGTGTATCTTCATTGGCTATGGTGTCGGTGTGAAAGGTTACAAGCTTTGGGATCTAGTTGCAGAGAAGGTGCTCTACAGTAGAAGTGTTATATTTCGTGAGCTGAAACCTTCCACAGATGATTTGCAACCAAAGAAGGAAGAGAAGCAGAAAAGGGAAGTAGTTCATATTCCTACTACCTCTAAGGAAGAAGAACTACGAGCTCCTGATGGACTTGATAACGAGGAGAGCCTAAGCAGCTCCGAAAGTTTTGAAGAAGAGCAAGAACCTGAACCTCAAACTTTGAGGAGGTCTACTCGCGATAGACAACGACCTAATAAATTTGGTTATTCACCTGAGAGGTTTGGATATTTTTTGTTGGATTCCAGTTGTATATTTGCTTTGATTGCTAACACTGATGAGCCTAGGACTGTTAGAGAGGCTATGGGTATGCATGATGCAGATTCTTGGATGGAAGCCATGGATGAAGAGATGGTAGCATTGAAGAAAAATGCTACATGGGATTTGGTAACTTTGCCTCAAGGATGGAAACCTGTTGGATGCAAATGGGTGTTCAAAAAAAAATTGGGTCTAGATGGCAGTGTTGAGAAGTATAAGGCACGGTTGGTCGCAAAGGGGTATTCACAGGTGGAGGGAATTGATTATGGTGAAATATTCTCTCATGTAGCTAAGCTTACATCCATTCAATTCTTGTTATCACTTGCAACAGCTTATGACTTTGAAGTTGAGCAAATGGATGTGAAGACAACATTCCTTCATGGTGATTTGGAGGAGGAAATTTATATGTCACATCCAAAGCATTTCGTTGAGAAAGGTAAAGAAAACCTTGTTTGTAAGTTGAAGAAATCTTTGTATGGTTTGAAACAGTCTCCTAGAATGTGGTATCAAAAGTTTAACACCTATGTGTTGTCTTTGGGATTTTTGAAATCTAAATCTGACCATTGTGTATACTATAAATCTGAAAATGGTCACATTCTTATCATAGTCTTGTATGTAGATAATATGTTGTTTATTGGGAATGGTAAAAGAATGATTTCAGATTTGAAGTCTCAGTTAGCAGCACAGTTTGAAATGAAAGATCTAGGTGCAACTAGATATATTCTTGGGATTGAGATCATCAGAGATAGAGCTAACAGAAAGCTTTGGATGAGCCAGAGGAAGTATGTTAACTCTGTGTTGGAGAAATTCAGCATGACAACTTGCAGGCAGTTAGTTGTTCCAATATTACATGGGACGAAGCTTTCTATGGAGGATTGTCTAAAATCTACTACTGAGATGGAGGACATGTCTAGAGTACTTTATGTGAGTGTTGTTGGTAGCTTGATGTATGCTATAGTTTGTACAAGGCCAGATATTGCCCAAGCAGTGGGAGTCCTTAGTCAGTATATGGGTAATCCTGGAAGGGTGCATTGGGATGCAGTTAAGAGAGTGTTCAGATATCTGAGGGGCACATCTGAGTATTGCTTATGTTTTCATGGTAATCCTACTGTATCTCGACATTCTATTTGCATTCGTGGATATGTGGATTCAGATTGGGTAGGTGATATTGACACAAGAAGATCCACCAGTGGATATGTTTTCATGATGTTTGGTGGTGCAATTAGTTGGATGAGCAAGTGGTAGGTTGTAGCTGTTTTGTCCACTACAGAAGTAGAGTACATGGCAGCTACTCATGCTTCCAAAGAGGCCATTTGGCTTAAGAGATTGTGTTCTGATATTGGTTTTGATGCAGGACAGATTACTATCTGTTGTGACAGCCAAAGTGCTATTTGTTTAGCAAAGAATGCTACTTTCCATGCCAGAACAAAGCACATTGATGTACAATATCATTTTGTTCGTGATATGGTGGAAGATGGAAAGGTGAAGTTGGAAAAGGTTGCTACTTTGGAAAATGTTGCAGATGCATTGACAAAGCCAGTGAGCACTGAAAAGTTCAGATGGTGTGTTGGTTCTATGGGCCTTGGGGCCTATGTTGTGATATAGTAACTCCTGTAAGGTCTTCGTCAAGTGGGAGATTGTTGGGATAAGGTGACTCAGCCTTATCATGATTTATTGTTTTATTTATTCTTTTTGGAAAGATGTTAAATGAAGACGAAATCTTCCACAAGGATGGACTTGGAGAAGAAAACGGATTGTTTCCCTATTTCTCTGATTTATTCTCTTTGCTTTGTTTTTAAGGCAAGAGTTGTGCATAAAGAAAGTTTCTAAAATAATTTGTAGATGTGTTGAATGTAGACGCTTTAGAAACTGTTTCCTCTTGTACGAAAACTCTATAAGTACAAGGCATTGTTGTAGAGAATAGAGAGAGAGATAGAGAATAGTTTGAAGAGCGTTGTTATGCTGCCGAAATTATTCTGGATTAAGATATCATAGCTGATTACTCTTGTACAGTTGTGGCTCTGGAGATTGTATTGTAACTTTGTTGCTGATAATACAATTAAGTCTGGCTTTGAAGTGGTGGGTTTTTTTCCCGTAAGGGTTTCCCATGTATATCTGGTGTTATGTGTTTTTGTGTATAATTCATTTTTTGTGTGTGTTTATTTAGCTTGCAATAGTCTAAGGTTTTGTGAGATAAATTTCAGCATCATCTCTCCAATTAGAATTAGCATTTGGAAGCGTTTCCGCACTTTGGCTTCCTTTCAAAACATACTAACAACAATCTTTCATGAAATATCTCGGTAAATCAAATATAAAAGAATTGGGAATCCAAAAAAATCAGAAATTTTTTGAAAAAAATTAAAAATTGCTGTTTTTAAATTTGAAAGCAACATAATTACTAATTGAATTCCAGCTACACAAGCCAACTATATTATGATCAAGTTGCATTCCAAGTGAGTTCCAACATTGAATAATATCTGATATATTCAAATCATTCTATAAGATGTCACAACAATTCGAGCCAAACTTTGATAAGATCAACAAATGGATGTTGAATGGATGCCCTGGTAACTTGGGGAAAACCATCCTGCCAATACTTGGTAGGAACTAGGTTGCCCTGCAGCTCTTGTTTACACATGTTTCTAGAATCTTGAAAAGAAGGAAACCAGAGCACAAAGTGGAAGGAGTGCCAAACATACAAATCACTTGTACCAGTCAGTCATACAAGATTTTGGGCTGAGCTCATTACACACACACTTTTACTATGCACATACCGTTTTAAAATAATACCTCTCAGCTTGGAAATCATGGTTGCTCCTGTTGATCTACAGGATCACCCAAATTGCAGCATATTAAAACAAAATCCCTTCAATCTAGACAAAGGGAATCCTCTGTACGAAGTCCATCTGGTGTTGAGGGAGGCAGGTGGAGACAAGAATGCTTTTTCCTCCATCCTTTGGACATGACAAATGCATGCTTCCAATTTCATATATGTTGGCCATCTGCACATCTGCAGGCTTCCCCCACCCATAATCCATCTCGTACAAGGGAAATCTTGGAGAACCTGCCACATTAGTTCCATATTTCCACCCTGCTTCTTCAAGTAAACTTACAAAATTTCTGTTTGGAAGCTCCGCCCAGTCAATCAGATGATTGATCTGAGCTTCCTGAGTGCAGGAATTGATGAGTTGCTGGAGAACATCGGCAGCGAAGGAGATATCGGCATGGACAAGAGTGTTGGCTGTGGTCTGCGCAACACCCATTGATATGCAGTTCCCAAAATAAGTTGGAAGCAGGGGAGGTTTAACCCTGTCCCTGCAATTAGCCAACACCAGGAAATAAACGGTTTCTTCCAGAGGCACCTCACGAGCTCTGATTACACATCTCCAAAACTGTGCAGCCACTGCAACAAAAGAGCTCGAAGCCCCACTTCGATTTTTCAGTTCCTGAATCATATCCTCTGTGAAGCACAATGTTGAGCTTATCACTTCTATTCTCCTTTTGGGTCCCCCCCATCTTTGGAGAGACTCTTTGGTCTTTTCCACATTCCAGCTGCCAGATGTTTCAATGCTGTCTGAATCTGAATCCTCAGTTACGAACTTGAATATCTTGGCCCCTGTAATCCCATGGCTTACAATCTCGTGGGGTTTGAAAGAAACAGACAGGGGACTATGGTTTCCTCGTTTCAATAGTATTCTATTGTGGTCAGGACATTTGGCAATGGAGATGCCTCTGCTACACTCTGCCCATGATGTCATGAAATGCCAAAACGAATTTCCGTCCACCATTACATGATGAATTGTGGTTCCAATGCTTATCCCGCCTCCCTCAAAAGCTGTAACCTAAAATACCCAACTTTCTTTAATAGTCAAGAACTCAATGAAGTTTTTCCAAGTGACAGAAAAATACATGCTGTTTAACTTAAATTACCTGAATTGACAGAAGCAGTCTACCATAATCTTCATCCACAGAATTTTCAGCCTCATGGACAAGATTTTTGAAAAAGGGCTTTCGCTGAAACCCATCTTTTTCCAGGTCATGGAAGAGTATATTGATTGACGCTTCCTTCAATTCCACTCCCTGGTCGTTGCAGTCAATTTCCGGCCTGCCGGATTCAGAAATTTTCAGCCGACCCGCCAGCGGATAGAAATGCACCAAAACTAAGGATAGCGCATTTTTCAGGCTTTCAATTATTGAAGAGTAATTGCTTGCAGGAGCGAGCTTGTAGAAGAGAAGCCTCTGAATGTTGTGGAAGGGCAAAAAGAGGAGATCGAGACTGGAGAGGAACATCGTGTGCCTCGAGGTTGGCACGGCCGGTTCCACCATACAAACCCCTCTGACTGTCATAACTGCTTCTGCTCCACCCATTGCTCCAATGGCAGAACAGAGAGTGGATTAAAATGATTCTCTATAAGCTACATTGTAAGTTCCAGAAATGTTGAGCCCACGGAAAGCGACGCAGTTTTTATCTTGTAGCTTGTGTACGCGTGCCTGTGTAGAATCTTTCATGATTTTGCGGGCATCTCTGTCTTTGGGTTAAGAGTCAAAAATTGATAGACTTTCTACATACAAATGTACGCATCTACAGTGGTCATGACAAAGAACATAGCAATGGACATCTATGATAGAGATGGGATACCAATTTTATACTTTCTGAAAAGCTTCCGTTTCAATCATCATAAGATATCCATATATCAAAGTCGATCCCCACTTTGGAAGAGATTGAGATAAACTGTGCATAACACTGACCACTAAGATCTATAATTCTTATGCCAATAGATTTTATTGACTCTTAGTTTTCACAATTTTAGGGTTGAGGAGAGTAATAGTATAAGACATGTTAGATAGTTGTCTTTCTGAATTAAACTGTTTCAGATCATACTACATTATTTATTATGGGGATGAAGATTGAGAGAAAAAAAAAATAAGAAAGCTTTCTTATTTTATTCCCTCCTTCATCTTGATGATGGATCATGTAGTATGATCCGAAACATTGATGATGAAAAATTACACACAGCTTAATCCACAAAGACAGCTATCTAGTAATATTATATTTAAGGGCAAGTCATTCTTGTTTCAATTGGTAGTTTTAAATACCATTTATATTTGTAAGCTGCTAAACAAATTGTCATATTTTTGTCTTTTTAATGAGCAAGGGGAGAGGATCCAATAGTGGTGCTCATCGTAATGTTATATGCGTTTATTAATTAGTTGATAATAAAATAAAATATAAGTATAAATATAAATCACAATACTAAAAGTAATTGATGTTTTTTTATTAAAAAATATATATAAATATATTTTTTCAAATTTTATAATAGGTAATTTTATTTCATATCATTGTTTATCAATATTGTGATATGATTTTATTTGTATTCATTTTTTCTTTTACTATATTTTAGATGAGATATATTGGTTACAAGTGTAAATATGATATATTTTCATATTAATTATTAGAAACGCACATGTAATGATTAATAACAAAACAAAATTTGGGTAGAAATTTATAGTTGTTTATATTGATGGTATATCAACCATCCTACCAAATAAACAAAATATGCCCACAATATCAACATGATTGAGCATAAATTTAACATAATATATGCTCATTAGTTGGTCATTTTTGTCATGAATGACTGTAACCATGAAAAACTTATGCAAGGCGTTCTAGTCAAGTAGCCAATACCGTATAAATAATGTTTAAAACAATGAAACCAAATAAGTGTATTTATTGCCAGCATATTTCAAACATATTCAAATCCACGTGTGCATTCATTGATATGAATTCTTTAACCTAACTTTATCATATTGGTCAATAAAATGATGCAACACAATTCAATAACATCCAATCAAATGTAACTATATCTATATCAACAATAAAAGTTTTATGGAAGACATGTCTATCAATACATCATGTTCTCTACTTGAGTTTTTCTACCTCAAGGAAAATCAATCATCCCAAAACACCATGCCTATCTAGATCAACACCCAAGGGAAAGATCAATCAGTGGAAGCATATGCTTCTATAGATTTGTTCTCGCTTAGGCTAGTCCATAGATATAGCTCAAGGATAAGTAATGAACCTCACTTTCTTCTTGCTTTTTCATATTTTTATAGTTTTGTTTTCATGTTAACAAGAAAACAAAATTATGCACCAATTTTTTTTCTCATCTCAAAATAGTATAAAATAAAAACTAGTTACAAATAATCATAGAAAATTTATTCCTCTCCCTTTCACAACCCCTTAACTTACCAAAAATAGAGCCCTATTTCTCAATAGAAAGGAGACAACCTAGCTTTCCCCAAAAGACCTCAAACACCACTAATTGACAACAAACTAAAAGTAACATGTGACAAAACAATAAAAAAGGAAAGATAAAAACTACATGAATCTAATTGGTGGTGAGTAAAAGTCCCATCAATTATGGGGAACCGTCTATTACATTTTCTTTTGTAGCTTTTAAATATTTTGAACCTCCTAGTTTAGATAAGTTTGATATTGAAAAATTTACAAGATTTTCTTCAGTGACCACATATTTTTGGAATCAAGTAAACTAGCCTATTTTACAAAATATATATTATGATATTGGGATCTTGTAGGAACCACCTTAGTATCCACTATCTTCTCAACATGTTCTCTTTTCTTCCAAGGTAAATGATTGATGATATCTCTTAGCATATCAAGTCATCACAACAAAATTCACTATCAAAATGGTAGGGGTAAATGTCTTCCATATTGAAATACCTGATTGATACCAAGACTTTTAAGCGTATCTAACAAATAGGCATTTTCATTAATCATCATAAGTATTTTAAATGGCCCCACTTTCTTTGATTATAACTTGTTATACATTCCTTGGAAAAGGTTTCTTTACACAAATATACTATAATTTGATCACCTTCCATATATAATTTCTCTTAGCTGAAAACTGACATTCCTCATTCGTCATTGGTTACTTGTAGTTGATGCCTCACTTGTTGCACTTCTTGGATATGTCTTGTACAACCTGTGTGTGTGAATTTTGTACCTGATCTGTATACACAACACTTCAGTAAAACATTAGAAGTTAGTTGAAATCAAAATCGTGCAATAGAATGAAAACTAATCTAACCAGGCGATTTACTGCCTTCTAGTAGATGCAAGTATGTATTCTCAGATTATACCAAGATCAGTGACCTTAATGAAACCTAAATGAAGGATTTGAATGCAAAATCTAGATATGAAATGAATGCAATTAATCTATTTTTTTAGATTTTAGATGCAATAAGATGATAATGAAAACTTGATATGAATCTATGCTAATATGAAAATTGATATGCTAAAATGATCTAACAATAATATGCTAAATGATATGGATACTATGCAAAACAATGAAAATCTCACAACAACTCGAATTCTCAAGATCGATTCTTCAGTCTCCAATTCGACAGCGTGAGTGTGCAATTCGTGGATTCTGTGGATTATGAATGAAGAGCTGAGCCTTGATTTTATAGAAATCCAAGGTTTTGAGGATGCATGAAAAAAAGCCATAAATCACTCAAATAACTCAGGTTGATTTTGGAGTTATTTTTAAATAAAGGATAATTAATTCACAAAAACATGCAAAAGCATAGTTTAACTCAAAATAGAGCTAGATTTAATTGATAATTGATAGTTGTCTGCTTTTCTGATTGTGCATGTTTTAATATGAATTAATTTTAATAATAAAGTGATTTATTTCCAACTTAATTGATTTTAAAAAATAAAACAATTGATTTATGGGTTAATCAATTATTTTTCAAACTTTTATTCAAAAATAATATTATTAAAAATTGACAACTTGCTTTAATTAATTAAATATGAATTTAATCAATTATTCATAGGATTTTGAATTTATTGTCAAAATTAAATAATACAATTTAGGAATAAATATAATTAAATTCAATTAAATAATTAAGTGGCAGTATTAAATATAATTAATTAAATATTGAGAATATTCAATTAATCAAACTTTAGGATAAATAGGATTTATCGCCAAATAATCATTAAATCAAAGATAATTAAAATGATTAGGAATATTACTAAGAATATTCCCTGATGCAGAATTTAAGATAATCAATTAGAATTCGATGATGTTCAGATGTGCCTTAGGTTAGGACTTTGATGTCGATTTCATTCGATGTGTCGATATAGGAGATTAATGAACTGATAGCCCATTTTTGGGGTATTACATTTTGCCTCTCTTTGAATTGTTGTGCGAAGCGCAATGGTTCAAAGATAGTTTGTGTATGATGTTGAAACTGATGTTTGAAATTTAAATTAATATGAGACAGAAGCTGATTGAAATTGATATGAAGATGATAGGTCCTGAATGACCAAAGATAATGTTAACTATAACAGCAAATGAACCGATGATTGCAGAAAAGTGTCAAAACACCTGATTCCAAATCTTATGATTGCAAAGAAGTGAGTGACCGATTCCAGACCCGATTGTCCTTATATTGAATCACATTGGTATCACATCCGAACCCTTCAGTTTCTGAAGAACCAAGGAAATAACACAATTGAACCAATAGTTACAAAAACTGATACAATTTACAAGATTAAGAGAATACCAGATTGATATGGATCTCGATGAATCTGATATTCCCTGAGCGATGAGGTCTTTTTGATGAATCAATAGCTAGACGTGGTTGTTGTCTTGATTACTGAGGAAAGATATGATTTCAAGTTTAGATTACAGACTTTGAATGATATGCAATACCATGCCCCCTTCAGGATAAAAATTGAAATCTGACAAGAAAAGTCAGCGTTGAATAGTTTAGAAGCATGTTAATTGATGTGAGAAGTGGTTATACATGATCGAGAATGCATCCTACATCATTTGGAGGTCCAGAAGACCAAGTTTGACTAGATTAAACCATGAGTTGACCATGGTTAACCAAGTTGAAATTTTGATAGTTTGATGTAAGATAATCAGTTAAGTTGAATTCTAGATTCCTGTGATGATTGAAGGTCGATTATGCAAGTAGTGAATAATATAAACGATCTCAGATTTTAATTTTGATCCCAAAAAAGATTCTACTTGCTGTTTTGTTGGAGGAACCTTCATGTGAGATTTAGCTCTTGTTAGATTAGAAGATGTGATTTGAAGAATCATTTAAGCATTGAAGTTTAGCCAACCATTGTGAGATCATGCAAACATGTAAAATGCAAAGAGACATGTAGAATGAAATGCAACCTAAGACCTAGGACCTAGTCACTAATCATGTGTCAGTCATTCTCATCATTGAATTTTTAGGTAACCGGATAACTCAATACAATGCCCACTAGTTATGAAACCATAGACATATGAATATCGATTTGTATGCATAGGAATCAATACAACACCCACTGATTAGGAAACCATGGATATATGAATATTGATTTGTATTTTCAAAATGTCAGATTTAGATATAAGCACCAAGGCATAAACGCTAGGATGACCTGAATATCATGTCCATTTTAATATAGCAATTTGTATAAGCATCAAAACATAGATGTCGTGATGACCTGGATATGCCTTGTGATAACAAACACATCAAACAGTCAAGAGATCATTATAAATCCAATGTGAATTACCCGTAGTGACCCTTTATCATTCACATCCTTAGGTAAGATCGCATTTCACAATAGGAGAAAGAACTCACTCAAAAAGACAATAGTTAGATCAAACTTCCTTGAATTTTCTAGGTATCAATGGTCGAGGTACGCATGGCCATCCAATTTGAGATAGAGGCTCTTACAGTCGGACACCATTTCAATCCAGAATTTCCAAAGTTGTTAGATTTTCACATACAAGCAGAAGACAAAGAAAAGATTATGCCCCCAGTCACCACTCTCTAAATCCTATAAAGGACATCATTGAAGAGCTTGAGTGGACACAATATGCAAAAAACTCAATGTGAATCAGTAAGCATACAAGGAGATAAAAGCATGTAAAATGCATAGATTATTTTCAGTTTGTGTTTGATGTTTGATTGTGTTGTTGTAGATGCAAAATCCTTTCTAGAGAGGAGATAGACTAACTGACTCAGATATAGCTTAAAAGGACTCTGACTGGATATGACACATCTAAAGCATATTGGAGACCATAGGGTATGACATTGATTGCCCCCAAGTGTTAAGCATTGATAAGGTATAGACGCTTGAGCTGATTGGTGTACAAACTGACTTATTGAAAACTAGAAATGCAGAAACAAACCGGGAGATATGTGCAAACTAAAGCAAGACTGAAAGTTGGGAAAGACCAAGATTGCACTGATAGATAGAGCATTTTGAAACAAGTGGCGCATGTTTGCCAGGTTTTCACCATTTGGGCAGAGATTCTATTTTTGCTACCAAGGTGCCTGTTTCCAGGTTTTCACCAAGGCACTTTTTCTTTTTCTCATTTTTTTTTTAATTTTTAATTTTTTTTAATTTTTTAATTTTTTTACTTTTGATATTTTTTTTTTTTTTTGCGAATCATCAAGGTGCCTATTGCTAGGTTTTCACCAAGATGTTCATTTTTTCAGGACTTTTTCCAATTTTTAAGATTTTTTTAGGACATTTTACCATAGACGGAATGCCTTAGGCGTAGAATTTTTTTAGATAGAGAACGTTGATTAGTTCTCAAAGCTATTCTCTTTCAATCATTGAGAGTTGATAGGCACCAGAGCCAAAAGCAGCAATGATTACAAAGGGACCCAGCCAGTTAGGTTCAAACTTCCCCTTGTGTTCTCTATGTGATTGATTTTTAGGATTCTCTCTCAAGACTAGATCACCAACCTGAAATTCTCTGTGTCTGACTTTCTTGTTGTAACCTCTAGACATTCTCTTCTGATATACTCTAAGATGATCATACGTTGCTTGTCTGCGCTCATCTAGTAGTTCAAGTTCTTGCAACCTAGACACCCTGTAGTCATCATCAGTTATTAGACCATGCATTCTGATTCTTAGTGATGGGATTTCAACCTCAATAGACAATACTGCTTCAGACCCATAAACTAAAGTGAAAGGTGTAGCCCCAGTAGGTGTTCTGATACTTGTTCTGTAGGCCCAAAGAGCTGGATTGATCATGAGATGCCAGTCTCTTCCTATTTTATTAACTGTTTGGTGCAAGATTTTCAATAGATTCTTATTAGAAGCCTCTTCTTGTCCATTCCCTTGAGGATAGTAGATAGATGACCAATGTTGTGTAATCTTGAATTTGGTACATAAATCATCTAGATCTTTGTTCTTGAATTGTCCACCTTTATCTATGATGATGGAATGAGGTATCCCATATCTGCATATGATATAGTTCAATATGAACATAGATATTTGCTTTCTAGTTGCTTGTGTCAAAGGGACCGTTTCTACCCATTTTGTAAAATAATCTATAGCTATGATTATATGGGTATGTCCATTAGAAGAATGAGGATGTATAGCTCCTATAAGATCAAATGCCCATTGGTGAAAAGGCCATTGTGTAGTGAAGGGAATTAGATCTCTCCCTGGAGCATGAATTAAGTTTCCATGCACTTGGCATTTTTGACAGTTCTTAGCAAACTTGATAGACTCTTTCTCCATTTCAAGCCAATAGTACCTAGCCCTAATAAGTTTTTGAGCTAGTGTTAAATCATTCAAGTGTGACCCACAAATACCATCATGGACTTCCTCTAATGCACATTGAGACTCTTCCCATTCTAAACATCTAAGTAGTGTACCATCTAGACCTCATTTGTATAGATCATGACCAATGATGACATATCAGGAGCATTACGAATAAGGTATCTCTTTTCATGGTGGTTGAAGGTATCAGGAATGATTTGGTCTTAGAGATAAGAAAATAAGTTTTTGTATCGGGATGAATCATGACCAACAATGGTGCAGATCACATGGGTTTCAAGGGAATCATATGCAGGGTAAGATAGTGCTTCCACCAGGAACTCGTAGCGTAGCTCATGTTTAGGCTGCTGTAGTAAAGTAGATAATGTTGCCATTGCATCGGCAGCCTTGTTCTCCATTCTAGGTATTTTCTCAAATGTGATAGATATGAAATACTTCTTTAGATCATCTACCATTCTTTTGTAAGGAATGAGATTTTCATCTTTAGTTTGGTACACATCATTGACTTGATGGATAACAAGTTGTGAGTCTCCATGAATGTGTAATTCTGTTACTCTCCACTTGATTGCTATTTTCATACCATTCAAAAGGGCTTCATATTCTACAATATTGTTTGTGCAAGGGAACTTTAATCTGAATGCTTTTGGGATTGAGTATCCTTGAGGAGTTATGAACAATATGCCTGCTCCTGATCCATTCTGTGTGTAGGAGCCATCAAAGAATAATTGCCATTCTCTAGAAGAAAGAGTCATGATAGAGGAATTGGGAAATTCCATTTGCATTGGTGTGTCATCAATCATAGGTGCATCTGCTAATTGATTAGCAATAACCTATCCCTTGATAGATTTTCTCTCAATATATTCGATGTCAAATTCACTTAAGAGCATGATCCATTTAGCCAACCTACATGTGAGGGTAGCTTTGCTTAGTAGGTATTTGAGTGGATCAATCTTGGCTACCAAATGTGTGGTATGAGATAACATGTAATGTCTCAGTTTCTGTGATGCAAAGATCACAACTAGACAAGCCTTCTCAATCATGGAATAGTTCTTCTCATATGCAACTAATGTTCTACTGATATAGTATATAGCTCTTTCCTTTTTGTTCTCATCATGTTGTGCTAGCAATGCCCCCGGTGATGTATCTATAGTGGAGACATATAAGATTAAAGGCTTCCCTGGAATGGGAGGCATCAAGATAGGCGGATTTGATAGATACTTCTTGATATGGTTAAAGTTGTTCTCACATTCTTCATTCCATGCAAAGGTCACACCTTTATGTAATGTTTTTGTAAAAGGTTATGATATGTCTGCTAGCTGTGATATAAATCTTCTGATAGATTGAACTCTTCCTTGCAATGTCCTCATTTGACTAATATTCTTTGGAGGTTGCATTTCCATTATAGCCTTTACTTTAGCTAGATCAACTTCAATGCCCTTCTTTGAGACTATGTATCCTAAGAGCTTTCCAGAAGTGACACCAAAAGTACACTTCTTAGGATTTAGTCTGAGACTAAATTTTTCCATTCTATCTAGTATCTTGCTCAAGTCATCTAGATGTGCAGCCCTAATCATAGATTTTGCTAAAGTATCATCAACATAATCCTCCATAGTCCTATGCATCATGTCATGAAAAATAGATGTCATTGCTCTTTGATATGTAGCACCAGCATTTTTAAGCCCAAATGGCATGACATTCCAATAGAAGGTGCCCCATGCACATGTAAAAGCAGTTTTCTCTTGATCCTCTTGAGCAATTTTTATTTGATTATACCCAAAAATCTATCCATTAAAGAATACATCTCAAAGCCCGCAGTCATGTCCACTATCATATCAATGTTAGGTAATGAAAAATCATCCTTAGGGCATGCTCTATTTACATCTCTAAAATATGTGCATACTCTGATTGATTTATCTGGTTTTGAAATAGGTACAATATTAGAGATCCACTCTGCATAGTCAATAACTCGGATGAATCTAGCTTTCAGGAGCTTCTCTAATTTAGTTTTTACCAAGAGTGCAACATGAGGATGCATATTTCTCAATTTTTGATTGACAGGTTTTACATTTAGAGCAATAGATAAATGATGCATTATAAGATTAGGATCCAACCCCGGCATATCTAAATATTTCCATGCAAAGTTAATCTTCTTTTCTGTTAGGAATATTGTAAATTTTTGCTTCTCTTCTTCTGATAAAGATTGTGCTACATGAATTAACTGTGGTTCTTCTGTTGTTCCCAAATTGATAGATTGAGTGGGCTTAATTAGAACTAGAGATCTATCTTGTAAATGACTCAGAAGGACATCAAATATCTCATCCTTAGGCACCTTGGAGAGGTTTTCACCTTTAGATACGTCTTTTATTTTTACTTTTGTAGGTTCTGAGACTGCCACAAAGTGGTTTTCACCCTCATAACTCTTTTTCTTTTTCTTTTTATTCTTATTTTTCTGACTGAGATATTTGATGTCCAACTCCATCATGCTAACACTAGGTTCACTAATGGAAGTACTCATAGGCTCAACTACATTGAGGTAGCAAGCAAGGGCATAGTCATTTGGGAAGGTATAAATACCATGGCTCAGATTTATGGAGGTTTGATCAATAAGGTCTGGATATTGGATAGTCAAAGTGGGGAAAGATTGGGAAATGGTGTTTACGGATATGGATTTGTCATCATTTGTCCTAACCTGACACTCAAGTTCAAAGGTGATATTACAACTTAAGACATTCAATTCGTGAATAGGCTCAATGTCATTATGGGATTCCAATTCAGCCATAGGTGGATCAGACTCGATAGGTTCATTATTTCGCTCTAGACTTACATTGGGTGTGGGTGCATATTGGTGAATGACATCAACATGTTTCTCTATAATAAGTTCATCTTCTTCTGGAATGGCTCCCCATTCATAGTCATTAGATTCTTCATCTATACCTCTATGAAATCTGAGAACATGAGTAAAGTCAGGGTGAATACCCCAAGAAGGGTTACCCTTAGATTCTGATTTGAATTCATACTCATGAGAATCTATCTTAGAATAACTACCACCTTCCTCTTCTTGATTATTTTTGAGATTAGTTGGTTCTTGTGTTTCAACTATCTCTTGATTGATAGTAGGTTCTTGTGTTTCTACTACATTAATTCTTTTGATTGGATCATCTTTATCATCAAGAAGGTCTTTGATTTCTTTAGGAAAATGCTCATAAGGGATAAGTTCAAAGCTGTGTGAATCACTATCTGATGGTTCGGTTTCTTCCTTCTGAAGAAGAGGTTCTCCTAGTGCGATTTTTTCTATGATATGAGAACAATTACCTTTGAGGTGGAAGGGTTTCTTTTTAAAGCCTAGGCCAACAGTATCTTTGTTTTCCCTACTAGTATGTGAAAGAGGTGTTATAAGACCTTCTCCTCTGACTCCTAGAGGTCCTTTACCTGAATATCCCATCTTAGCTATTAATTTATCTCCTGGACCATATACCTTAGAAGGGATCTTGGATACTATAGAATCACTAGTTTGGACAACTTGGGATTTAGATTCATCTTTGTAAAGCCATGCAAGCACAGCTTCATTCTCTTCAAATTCTTTCTTGGAGACTTGTTCCGCTATAAAATTCTTTTTATATGCCTCAAGAGGTTCTTTAGAATCTGGTTTGGACTATTTTAAAGATTGTCCATAAGACTTAGGTGAGATAGGGAGAGATGTCAAAGATAATACTGGCTCCATAGTATATTCTCCCATACCATTTTCTTTGATATTGACTCCTTTTGCAATGTCTTCCATTTTGGATGTGGATGCTTCTTTAGTTGGCTCAATGGAAGATTCTTTGTTATTAGGCACAAGTTTATCTGCACTTTCCTTCAATGTATTGCAAGTGGTGGATGTGTCTGCTGGAATGGTGACCTCTACTCCTTCATAAGGGAATTTCAAGCATTGGTGAAATGTAGAAGGGATAGCCTTCATCTCATGTATCCATGGTCTCCCTAGAAGAATGTTGTAAGCCAAAGGTAAGTCAAGGACTTGACATATAGTATCTCTGATAACTAGACCTGCTTTGATAGGTAAGACAATGGTGCCTTTAGAAGATCTTTCTTGTTCATCATAGGCTTTTATAGTTATCTTCTTTCTAGGATCAATGGACAATTCTAAAAATCCCAATTGTGTGACCAAGCTATAAGAACAAATGTTTAGGCCAATGCCTCCATCTATTAACACACGTTTGACTCTACGGTTCTGGATCAAGACTTCTATATGCATGGGCTGGTTATGTGGGTGACTCAAGGAGTTGTCATCTTCCTCTGAAAAGGATATATACTATGGAGACGTAAGATGTCCAACCATAGTCTGGAACCTATCTAAATCAAGGTCATCAGGAACATTGGATCCAAGCAAAGCTTTGTCTAGAATGGCTCTATGAGCAGGAG
This sequence comes from Chamaecyparis obtusa, assembly GCA_027943335.1. NCBI lineage: Eukaryota > Viridiplantae > Streptophyta > Pinopsida > Cupressales > Cupressaceae > Chamaecyparis > Chamaecyparis obtusa. The sequence goes on along the minus strand of BSBK01000897.1, from coordinate 871,626 downwards.
ATATTTGAAGCAACTCAAACATGGAGATTTTTGCATTAGTGTGTTGGAGTTGTTGAACAATGCTATAAGATGTTGGCCTTGTATCTTTAGGATTGGAAGATTTAGAAATAACCTTCTGTTTTGAAGCGGAAGAAAGATTGAAGGGCATCTTAGGGACATGTGATGAATTTGGGATTTGTCTGTTCAAATGTGCCTGAGCTTGTGATCGAGTAAAGTTGCATTAGCTGAAGTATGATCTCTATCTCTTCATATAATTGTGATGACATTGCAATGTTCAGAGAGAAAAGGTTCAACCATATTGATAACAACATTATTTCCAGGGTAAGCATAATTGACTTTTGCTCCCATATTAGGCTGAGAAGATGAAACTTCTTGACCATGTTTTGAAAATGGTTTTGTGAATGTCATATGATCATTATTGCTCTTATGATTGTCAATGGTGATGTCTCCTTTATCGATCAAATCTTGAATAGTATGTTTCAAGCATAAGCAATTATTAGTTTTGTGACCTTTACCCCAATGGAAATCACAGAATTCATTCTCTCTCCACCATTTTGGTTTAGGCTCAGAATCAGGTGGTCGGATCTCAAGCAAAGAGATGATGTTATTGGCTAGAAAAGTTCTCATAGTTGATTCTAAAGATTCTCCAAGAGGAGTGAACATTTGTTTATTATCAACATACCACTTTTTATACTCTGGCTTCTTTTGAGATGACTTGGGCACCTTTTGTTCTGAAGCTTTTATGGCTTGGGTACCAATAGTTAGATTGAAAGCTGGTGCCTTTGATGGGGCATGGATAGTATCAACAACACCATCTGTGACAATGCCTTTATTCTTGTTCCAATTTTTGTTCTTATCTTTAGAACTGGACCCTGATTCATACTTGTCCTTTTGAAGTGTGATTTCTCCTTTTTTCACAAGCACTTTTTTTATTTTGATAGCATTGTCCACCATTTTATCAAAAGATGTATGATCTTGCATTTGTAAGGGGTAGTTGATCTCTAGAACAAGATTATTAACAAAGATTTCCAGTTTCTCAGTTTTTGGAATAGGCCTAGCATATAGAGAGAATTTCTTCCTCCATCTCTTAAGAAATGTTAGGAATGGTTCTCCTAGATATTGCTTGAGATTACAGATATCAATCATGGTGACTAGATGTTGAATGTTCTAGGATTATTGTTGATAGAACAATTTGATCAACTCCTCAAAAGTTTTGATAGTAGAAGGAAATCTAGAGAACTAGTGGATGGCTGCTCCCCCCAGAGATTGAGGGAAGAGACGCATTAGATAGGTTGGTTTGTGCATGAACTCCATAGATTGTGTATAAAATTATTTGATGTGATCTTGGGGATCTAAGTGTCCACATACTTATCATACTTAGGAATCTCCACTCTTTTTGGGAATGGTGGCATGTATGTAACACCCCTCTAACCCTAATATAAGTTTTGTGTTTTTGAAAGAATTAAGATCCTTCGATGTTTTCTTACAGCTTAAGTTGTACATGATACTTGTTTGATCTATTTCTATAGTTGTTTATAATAATTTCATAAGCTAGTACTCAATGATTCTAATATCAGACATACTATCTAAAGGTATCATTCTTGTATGTATTTATCTCCATGTATGTATTGAGTACCTACAAGACCTTTATGAACATAGTTAGGATGTTATATGATATGTACTTGATAGATATATATAAGTGGTTATTTATATTTTCTTCTATTAAGGTTACCTTGGATGAATCTTGTATCTCACTTGATGATTTGATTATGTTAATTTATTATTAGTATTGATAAGAGACTAACACAATGCTTGAGATTCTAACCTTCATTATGATGATGCTACATGCTTTGAGTGTATATATATACATGATGTGTTTTCATGATTCAAGACGAAGTCGTAGTTACTCACATAGCTGAGGTCCACACGATGTATCGATCCTGGTCATCTGTCTGCAATGTTTTCTTTTATACGTATATCCGTGCATATGTATTTCTTCTTTGTGATGCAGGCTTGCAGGTACCGGGCATCGACTTCACCTGGCTTCACAGGTCTGAGCATGCCCTCAAATCCTCGATGGTTGTTGTTATGGAGATAGTACTAAGGCCCCTACATGAGTCTTCCTTTGTCATTATTCCAATTTGGGAATATTAGGGTTCCTTCTTTGTCAGTCAACCTTTGGGTCAAAAACCTAGATCCAACGCACCCGGTTGGGCATGGTTGTAGTTAGTGCCTTGTGACCACTTGAATTCATTTGGTTGTATGATTTGTTTACTCATTTTGTTTATTTCTCCTTCTTGGTATGATTCTTAGTTAATCTTTCTATGTTGTGTTTCAGGAGTTTGGCTTGACTTTCCTTGTTGACTTTGGTTGACCTTGTTTGATCTTATGGTTTTCTCGATATGTTTCATAGATGATTTGTATGGCCTCTTTGGATGATTAGATTTATTTTGAGGCATGTGATTTTATTCTACCTCAGTGTTATATCCTATAGCAATTATAAATAGGTAATAATATTGTGATCTATTACTTCATAATCTTATAGATTATAGTGTTTGGTATTTGGCATGTATCTATAAAAATATAAATATATATATATATATATATGGAAATATATATATGGGTGCACACATATATGTATTTATATATATATAATTTATATGTGATTATATGTTAATTATTGTAGATATTGTTGATGGTGTATATTTTGGGTTGCCTGGCGGGGCGTTACAATGTACAAGTCTTTGTCAAATGGAAAAGGACATAGGGCCTCCATGGAGAACTCCTTGGGTTCCTTTTCTTTCTCAAGGTTATTAAGCTTGAATTGCATGGCATGCATCTGTTTTATCATAGCTATGAGTGGAGTTTCTTCCTCATGTGTAATGATATCTTCAACATTAAAGTTGGGAGGAAGTTTAGCTCCTTGATGAGCCAATTGTAAAAAGTATGCCTCTTTGTCTTCTTTTAAGAAATGCTTCATCATTCGTTTGAAGTTATCATCATTTTGATATTGAGCAATTTCTTCAGGTGTGGGTTCCTGATCTGCACCATGTTGAGATTGAGCTCTTTGAGAGCCCAAGTTTGTCCCTACTTGAGACATGGTGGGAGTTCTCCCTGGGATAGATTGATGTGGAGTTTGTTGATTACCTCCGTGAGTTGATGGAGGAGGAATGTAACCAGATTTCAATCAAAAATTGCCAAGACCATCATCTTTGTAAAGACCAGAATTGTAGAGTTTCTCAAGAGTTGGACCTATGTGAGTAGTCAAAGTTCTAGTGTTAAGTGCTTCTCCCAATTTCTTGTGAGAGGAAGCTCTAGTCTCCACGATTAACCTTGGGTGAAGCAAAAGAATAAGATGAAGACAACTGAAGAATGAATTGAACCAATATGATCAGATGATGCAACCTTCTCAAGGTTTGATTGATTGAAGCATAGATTTGACTTAGATGAGGGAGACTATGCCCTAGATGTATGGGTATGATTCCCAAAAGATAGTGGACACGAGTTCACAACACTTAGTCTTTTTTTTTTAAGATTGATAGTTATGACAAGGTTTTGACACAAGACGATAAAGACTCAAATAGATTAAACAAAAGACTAAATTAGATTCAAAAGGCCACTTTGGGAAAATGATCAAATTCTTGCTAGTTTTTGCTATGTTCCTGACACAGTGATTTATTTGACAGATTCTAGAAATAGGCTGTAAAAATTGGATTTTTGACAAATCTGACCAACCTCTAACAACTTTGACTTTGGCTTTGATACAAGTTTTGAAATTTTAGGATGACTTTTGACACTAGAAAGGATTTTGCTTTAGATTTTGCAAATTTTAGATTTTTAGTTTCCAATTGTTCACAAAAATGTCTATCCAGATTTGAAGATTGTACCGGATTGATTCGTTCTTAGTAACTAGATAGATAAACATGCATGTAAAATAGCAAGAAAGTGATTTCAAACATGTCTGAAAACAATGAACAAGGGACAAAGCAACCCTGTGCATGAACAATCAAGTGACTGAATGTGCTAATCCCTAAGAGTGCTACTTGTGTGTATTCCAAAAAGTTTTACAATAACGCACATATTCCTAGAAAATAAAAAATTGGCCTCACTAGGGTTTTTAGTAATGGTCTGACTCTGCAACTTTTATGATCCAAGAGGGTGAGCTCCAATCCCAGCGCACCAGGGTTTTGACACAGTCTGAGAACTTAATCTTCAGGATCTGCTAGGGAGATCTGATAGCCCAACAAGAGACCACACATGTGGAGATTTCTTCCACAAGGACATTTATATAGAAGTTGTCACTACCACGACAAAAATGGCTATTATCGCTTGAGGTTCCATCAACGTGGTTGACCCAATTAAGGGAATGTCCACTACAGTTAACCCTCTCTAAAGGTGACTCACAAAATATACCATAGGGGGACTAGATTAGATTCAAGGATCTGGGTTTTTGGTACTATCCAAAAAGGAAGTAGAGCATAATCCCCTAGCCTCTTCACTTCACCAAAATAAAGTAGACAGATAAATTTGATATGCTAAGACCAAGATTATCTCACAAAGATCTATGGCATCCACCCCTTATGATCTATCAACCTCTCTGGAGAGAGAATGCATCGATAAAAAGTTGAAGACACATGGATCTAGTAGAATGTGAGACTCCCTCAATATCCTCCCTACCTACAAGGGTTCCTTCATTGAGAAGAGTTTCGCTGGAAACCCACTCTCTCAAGAGCCACAAATAGTGTTCATAGGGCCTATTTACTAGGTGTAACAAAGATGCTAAAAAGAAAATCTATGTTCATTTTTATAGCCCAAATGAAATGTGTGATATGAAAGCAATAAATAGTCACACAAGCTTGACACGTGAGAGTTTATTTTAATCCAAATCAAAATATTATCAGCTTGAGAAGAATACCTTATGTCCAATGCTCTGCAATCCAAAATTTAGCACACATCTGAAAGTACAAAATCAAGACAAATCGACAGTAAACAGTGAGCGTTAGAAATCAATAATCTAAAAGTACAAATCTGTAAATTTTGTGTGTCTGTTTATCTAGGCGTAATCAGATTGTGCATAGGTGAGATCAGATTGTGCACAGGCGTGAACAGAATGTGCACAGACATGAACAAAATGTGCACAGGCATGAACAGAATGTGCACAGGCGTGAATAGAATGTGCACAAGCGTGAACAAAATGTGCACAGGTGTGAGTAAAATGTGCACACGCGTGAACAAAACTGTGCACAGGCGTGACTGAAATGTGCACAGGCATGACTGAAATGTGCACAGGCATGACTGAAATTTGTTGTAGGCATGATCAAATTGCTTGTAGGCATGAACAAATTGATCGTAGGTGGTGTCAAATTGCTCGTAAGCGGCGTCAGATTTCTCGTAGGTGGTGTTTTTCTTGTAGGCACAAAAATGATGAAAAAGTGATGTCGAAAATATATAAAATTTGATAAAAATGAAGAGAATGAGGCTCAAGGCCCCATGGTGGGTGCCATAAATGTGTGTGTGAATTTTTTACCTGATCTGTATACACAACACTTTAGTAAAACATAAGAGGTTAGTTGAAATTGAAATCATGCAATAGAATGAAAACTAATCTAACCAGGTGATTTACTACCTTCTAGTAGATGCGAGTATGCACTACTACATTTGGGGCCAAATTTTGACAGAAGTTTTTGACGGGTAACTTTTTATTATGAATTTGGTGTTTTTGTTTTTGTAATAGGCCCCGATGATGTTGGTATTCCGATGGGTGTTTAATTGACCATTGGAATTCCAATAGATTCAGAGTATAGATTAAAAAAAAAGGTGAAACAGCCTCATCATTTTTATTTCAATTGGATAGAGGGAGTGGGAGAAAAGGAATGAAAGCTAAGCATGGGAGAAGGTATGTGATTTCTTCATCTTTCGAGCCTCTGGCATCATATTCAAATGCATTTCATTTTATTTGATCATGAATGCTCTCTGAAATGACCGCATTCTACTAGTGTTGTGCCGTAGCCAGTGCTTTATCTCTATTATTTGATGTTATTGGTGGTTGTGCTCAAGGATATCGATTCACTATATTCAAATGTTTGGATTCATGTTTGTTGATATTACTGGCATATATGTTTAATGACGCCATTGTAAATTTCTATCACTAAAATGACTGCATTCTACTGGTGTCGTGCCCTAGCCCATGCTTTAACTCCATTATTTGATGTTATTGGTGCTTGTGCTCAAGGATATCCATTTTTTTGAAATGTTGACTGTGGTTATCAAATGGACAGCCCGTGAGCTTCTAGCTAGGCACCATTTGGATTGATAGCTTAGGGCATCAAATGTATTGTATCATTGATAGTTGATACTTTGTTAAAAGGAAATAGGACAAAGAATGATTTTTATTTAGTTTCTCTATTTTGATCCCTAAGTGGCTTACAACCCTAGAGAAGTATATGCAGATTTACAAATGCAGTTGCAAGATACATAGCAACTGATAATTCATAATAAATCCATGCATCCAATTCGAATAGCAATTAATACAAAGAACTAGGGTCCTCCAATGGCCCAATCATCCGAACCTTGACTGTCCCCTCAACTAGTGACCCTTCAAAATTGGGTTATCATGCAACCAGTGAGTGATCCTTCATTCTCCTAGTGAGCTTCTAGGTAGGCGCCATTTTTATATTTGATAGCTTAGGGCATCAAATGTATATTGTATCATTGATAGTTGAGACTTTGTTAAAAGGAAATAGGACAAAGAATGATTTTGATTTAGTCTCTGTATTTTGATCCCTAAGTGGCTTACAACCCTAGAGAAGTATATGGAGATTTACGGATGCAGTTGTAGGATACATAGCAGCCGATAATTGACAAGAAATCCATGCATTCAACTTGAATAGAAATTACTACAAAGAAATAGGGTCCTCCAATGGCACAATCATCTGGACCTTGACTGTCCCCTCAACCAGTGACCCTTCAAAACTGGGTTATCATGCAATCAGTGAGTGATCCTTCATTCTCATGGTCCACCCTGCATCCAAACATATTGAAAATACACAATACAATGATAACAAGTCTTTCACAATCCCCCTTCCCTCAAGGAACACTATCAACCATCCCTTCCACATAGCATTTCATTGTTTTATGAGTGGATTGTGTAGGAATAGTTAACATTAAACAAGGAGAAAACTCCTCAACACATCTTGGAAACTATTGAATTCAATAATAAATGAAACCTAACACCAACACTATTCCTTCCATAGGTGCAGGATACATAGCAGTCAATAATTCACAAGAAATCCATGGATCAAATTTTTATAAGGATATCCTACTAATCAATAGGAATTTTCTTGAGATGACCAATGATTATGCATTTTGATGGTAGTATGCTAGTTCAAAAGGATAATATAAATCTGAAACAATTTTTTTTTATTTTCTCAAACTATAAATGTGGTTAAAGGGAAAAGATTATGTGGAAAACCCACAAACCAAGCTAGCAAATGATTGTACATCAAATTATTCCTATATTCATTCAAGTATTGCTATGCTTCAGCTACCTGATCTTTGAGCTTCATCTAGAGGAATGTGTAGCTTTAAGATAGAGTTACTTCTTAGGCCTTACAATAGGGTGGAATATGATCAAGATTTGTTTAGGTTGTATCTTTGTTAGTCCCATTGTTAGGTTGTTATAGTTCATGGTTTGAATCTATTATGGTTGTGTAAGGGATTTTTAGATGCTTTTTCTAACATAATTATTGGACATCATGATTGGAACAACTGGTTGTTGGCTATTGTACACATGAATCATATCTGTCAATGGTTCTTTGTGTTCAAGAATTCGTTGATAAATCTTTGAGATTTATTGTCCCAACTTTAAAAGAGTGATAAAAGATATAGTGAGTGCTATCTTTTCCAAGTGTTTTGTGGGTGCCATTATCTTCTAGGAGTAATTGCTGGAACCAAATTATATTCTTTGCCTCTAGTAAATATTGCAGACACAACCATCTTCTTGGTGAAGGGTTTCTTCCATCCCCATGAGGTACTATTGCATAGTTTCCATTCCCTTGTAGTATACTAAACCTAATTTAATACAAGTGTACACTATTTTGGGTTCCATAATTTATGGCCCCTACACTATGGTTGTTAGCCTAATTAAGACAGGCCTACCTTTGCATATAATAAGAGGCCAACATGAAACAAACATCCAGAGGTTAGGGGGTTGTTCCTTGTCCATAATTTATTATTTAAGTGCTAAGTGATGATGGGTATATCGTGTCATTCATACCTAGTGTGTCTCTTTCTTTCTCTCCACATTTCACATTAGGAGAATATGTTATAAAATACTAATAAAATCAACTATAGGTCAAATCTAATCAAAATTACAATATAAAGATTAAAATAGATCTTGAAGAAATATGGGAACCATTTTTTACAGATATTGTAGAAATGAAGAGAATACTCCAAAGAGGAAATGCTTCAATGTGGAACAATTGAAGGATAATATTTTACTTTTATAGGCACATCTACAATGTTTTTGGTATATTTCTGAGATAACAAAACAATAGAGAGAATAGCATATATAAGAAAGTAAAGAATAATGATCATACTTTGAGATATTGTGGAAAATTAAAGGAAAGAATGCTTGGTGGGGTTATCATGCAATTAGTGAGTGATCCTTCATTCCCCTCTTCCAGTGACCCTTCAAAATTGGGTTTTTATTTAGTTTCTCTATTTTGATCCCTAAGTGGCTTACAACCCTAGAGAAGTATATGTAGATTTACGGATGTAGTTGCAGGACATATAGCAGCTGATAATTCACAATAAATCCATGCATCCAATTTGAATAGCAATTAATACAAAGAACTAGGGTCCTCCAATGGCCCAATCATCCAGACCTTGACTGTCCCCTCAACCAGTGACCCTTCAAAACCGGGTTATCATGCAATCAGTGAGTGATCCTTCATTCTCCTGGTGAGCTTCTAGGTAGGTTCCATTTGTATATTTGATAGCTTAGGGCATCAAATGTATATTGTATCATTGATAGTTGAGACTTTTTAAAAAGGAAATAGGACAAAGAACGATTTTGATTTAGTTTCTCTATTTTGATCTCTAAGTGGCTTACAACCATAGAGAAGTATATGTAGATTTACGAATGCAGTTGTAGGATACATAGCAGCTGATAATTCACAAAAAATTCATGCATCCAATTTTAATAGCAATTAATACAAAGAAATAGGGTCCTCCAATGGCCCAATCATCGGGACCTTGACTGTCCCCTCAACCAGTGACCCTTCAAAACTAGGTTATCATGCAATCGGTGAGTGATCCTTCATTCTCCCGGTTTGCCCTGCATCCAAACATATTGGAAATACACAATACAATGATAACAAGTCTTTCAAAATCCCCCTTCCCTCAAGGAACACTATCAACCATCCCTTCCACATAGCATTTCACTGTTGTATGAGTGGATTGTGCAGGAACAGTTAACATTAAACAAGGAGCAAACTCCTCAACACATCTTGGAAACCATTGAATTCAATAATAAATGAAACCTAACACCAACACTATTCCTTCCATTCACTTCTACCAAGAATAAAGAATTTAATCCATTCAACATTACATATAATCATTAGACAGTTACATTTTGTGACTGTGTAGAGGAACAGTCACGACCAAAATGATCAAAACTACTTTCACCCTTGCACAAGCTATTCCTCACTCTTAATAAGTTATAAACATGCCATTGTTTTAGTTTTTCTTGCAAGTTATGATAATTTTTGTAAACATGTCATTGGTTTAGTTTAATGTATTCATTTTTGTCAGACAAATCTTCATTGTCTTCTGATTGTCTTCTTTATATAGTAGCATGTATTAATTGGTTGACAAATAAAGATGCATTTAGACAATCAAAAGATTTGGTTGATTAAGAGTGAGGCCTTCTTTAGAATCTCATATAAATTTGGCCGATTAAGATGAGAAGAAAAACATAATTCATTAGTTAAATTTTTCAATTTCATGTATTTTTTCTCCTATTTATTAGGTGCATGAGTTGAAGGTTGAATGTAAGAGTCTTATAATGTTGTGTTACCTTAAATCTCAAGTTTTTGATACTCCTATGATGATCTTTCTCAACAAGTATTTTATTCTATTGTTGTTTTTTGAATAACATATTGGGCAAATACAAAATTGTGTACTTCTATAGGACAGTTAACACAAAATTGAAGCATCAAACAAGACTTGATCAAGTTGTAGGTGGAACGTGCACTCAAATAGTAAGTAATGTAGAATAACAAAATAAGTAATCTGTAGTGTCTACATTTTGTTATTTTCTGAGATTACATCCATGTTCTATATTCACAGAATGGTTCAAAATTGAAATTTACAATTCGATAAAAGTACTTGTTGTTCCTTGCACCCTCAATCAACAACTTGCCTCCATTTTATTTTGATTTACAAACTACTATATTATTTGAATATCTTTTTTTCTTGCCACAATAGAAAAGAGTTTGAGGTGGAAGACTACAATAATAGAAATGTTTCAATTTGGTATACTATACTACAACATCATTTCATAACTAAGTTTTCAATTTCTATATATAATTAGGTTATAGATAATCTAAGTGAAGAAGCATCATGTCAGACAATCCAAGTGAAGAAGATAATGGGGATGCAATCAATAGATTGTGGTCAAACTTGAAAAGAAAAGGCAATGGAAAATGTTATTGTCCCTGTAATAATTGTAAGGGCTTAAACAATAGAAGATTGCTAATCAAAACAGCTAAGAGACATTGTAGGGATAATGGTCACATTGAAGGAGGCTTTGATTATCATGAATTGATAAGTTTTTCATTATATTTATTTAACAATTAATATATATATGAAATACACCTGATGATGAGATCATTATCATGGTTTATTTGTGTTCATTTTAATATAAGTCGACCTCCCTAGGGGAGTACATTATATGGACCATGGAGGTGCGAATATTGAGAATATGGCTTTGGAAGTGGAGGATCATGGAGGTGCAAATATTGAAGCTGAAGATTATGATCCCATGGAAGATGACAATGATGTGCCAGATGATGGTACTAATACATTGATCCATGACACATTTGGTATTGGAACAACTGATGATGATGATCAAGATGATGTTTATGTCATCCATGATATACCTCTACTTGAGAAGGCAGCCATGCCCCTTTATGAAGGCTCCCAAACAACTCTTCTCTCTGCTGTATTGTTGTTTTTGAACTTGAAGGTTATGAATGGTTTATCCAACACAACAATGTCACGTATGCTACAGTATGTCATATATGTCATTATAGTAATTAAATGGTGAAACATGTACCATAAATATTGTTAATATTAACAACATATATTTTTTTCTACAGATTGATAGGTGAGTTCTTGTTACCACCATCGAATATTCTCCCTCGCTCATACTGAAAATTATTTGCCACTATGAAAGATATTGGAATAGAGTATCAAGCAATAGATGCTTGTACCAATGATTATATTATTTATCATAAATAACATGAATTTGCAACAGAATGCCCTGAATGTCATACGAGTAGATATCAAACAGATCAAATAACAGAAAAGGTGCCTCACAAGGTTCTTCGTTACATCCCCATTATACCATGTTTGCAAAGATTATTTAGGTGTAATAGCTTGGCACAATTTATGGATTACCATGCACGCAATAGGAGTCAAGATGACATTATTCGAATGCCTGCGAATGGTTTTATATTTAAGGACATAGAGGAAAAGTGGCCACACTTTATCAAAGAACTTCGAAATCTCAAGCTTTTAGTGGTAGTGGACGGTGTCAATCCATTTGGAGAGCTAAGATCTATTTGCACTACTTGGCCTATTTTTGTCATCAACAATAACATTCTTCCATGGATGTCAATAAAGAGGGAGCACATTATGTTGGCAATGATTGTTTCAGATATTTGATCATTTAATAGTTATCTACATGTAATTATAAATATTGTAGTAAAATAGTCACAATAATTATGTAATGTTGTTCATTCAACCAAGTAAATACCAAGTTAAAGATATAAATGTTTATATTGAGCCTCTTATCGACAAGTTGGTGGAGTTATGGAAAGGTTTCACTATGTATGACATCTCTAGACCAATAGGAGATAGACAATTTCAATTCCATGCAATGCTTGTATGGACAATACATGATGCCCTAGGGCTAACACATTTTTCTGGTATGTTATGGTGAATTCAAGTTGCACATGATAATTCTAAAACTAAAAATTAACATATTTAATTCAATTGTATCATTACCTTGTAGGTCTTCAAACAAAGGGAAAAATTGCATGTCTAGTTTGTGGTCCAAAGATGAAATCTCATTATTCAAAAAGTTTAGGAAAGTAGGTGTTTGATGAGTATAGGTACTTTCTCCACAAAAATCATAACTATCAAATTACTAAAAAACATTTTCTCAATGGGAAAGAAGAGACTACATCTAAGCCACAAAGAATGACACCTCACTTATGGAAGTTGGAATATAATAGAATTAATCATCAAGGTACTACCATTCTACCTAACTGTTTATGTTTGGAATTTGTATATTTTTATTGTGTTTTGTTTGCTCATTATGTGATTGATGATCATGAATGTTGTCAAGGCAACACTACTGAGCACCTTCCAAAGGGACTAAAGAGTTATCCCAGACAATTTAGTAGGTTGCCCTACTACGAGCAGCTGCTTGATGTGCATTTGTTTGATACTATGCATATTGGAAAGAATGTAATGGAGACATTGTGGAAGATATTGGATGGAAGGCGTGACAAAGAAAAAATTGTCAAAATTTGTAGAGACATTCATGAATCCAATCATGCAATGAAAAATTTCATTGAATCAAATAGAAATGGAGAATGGATTAATACAAGTGCCCTTCCGTGGTTATTAACAGAACAACAAGGTGATGCCATAAAAGAAGTCATACGAAAATTTTTATTTCCCATAGGATTTTCTGCAAACATAAGCAGTACCATATCAAAGAAAGGTGAAGTTGGGCTAGGGTTGAAAATGCATGATTAGCATACCTTCATCAAGGTAAGTCATGTTCTTTTGTATTTACAATATATTTGTAAACTACATGTACTTCTCATTGTATTATATGAGAAAAGAATGACATGATTATTTTTATAATTGTTGTAGTACGTGCTACCCCTATCTCTCCCAGAGAACTTTGACAATAACATCAAACAAGTGATATATGATCTTGGAAAATACATAAGGTAAGCAATGATATTTGTTCAATTTGTTGTATATATATATATATATATATTGTAAAGTCTCATGTTTATATATTTTTGTGTCTTGAATGTCTTGTAGGTGGTTGTCATCTAAACAAATCCATAGAGCAGATATAAAATATTGGAAGAGAAGAATTCCTCTTCTAATGTGTGAAATGCAAAAGTGTCTACCTTCAACCTTTTTCAATGCACAAGAACACTACCTCATACACCAAGTTGAGGAGATTGAAATGTGTAGACCCATACACACTCGGTCAATGTGGATGGTTGAGAGGCACTTGAAATTTTTGAAGGCTTTGGTTCAGCAAAGAGCACATCCTAAGGGTTCTATGGTGGAGGGATATATGGTATACCAGACTATGGTGTATGTTACTAAATATCTTCCTAAGCTTGCAGCAAAGATCCATATAGATCGCATTTGGGATCTCGACACCATTAAAAAATTTGAAGGGGAGTAATTAGTGGGGGAAGGCAGAATGAGGAAAGTGAGAGGTAATAAATTATAAGATGTTATTGTAGCTGTTAATTAATTCTTAATCTTCAAAATTAATCGGTTGTAAGTCATCTATTTATTTTTTGTACAACTGCTCGAGAGTGGGATGCAATACATTTGTATATTGCAAACAATCAAGATTGGTTGACGAAATAGATTGAACGATGTCATCATTTAGGTTGCACATTAACATGGGAAGATGTGTCTTCATTGGTTAATGAAGCTCATTGTAACAAAGATCCAAATGTTACCCAAAGGGAAATAGATTTAGCACATGGTTTAAAATATTTCCAGGTACATATAAATTTGTTAATCACTCGTATGTTTATGAACTCTTGATGCATTAATTTATACATGTTTTACATATTTTTGCAGGTCAAACACCACAAGGCTATGTTTTGCAATGGTCATAAATTTCACATCAAAAATTTGGATGACACAAAGAAAACTTATGATTCTGGGATAAGTGCAGTCTTTCAGGTGACTAATATTTCATCTAGAAATGACTTACATCCTCGAGAGTCCGAAAATTGATACTATGGCATTTTGGATGATATACTTGAGTGTAACTTTAATTCCTTCAGATTAGTTCTCTTCGTCGTCAAATGGTATAGGCTACGAATTAATCAAAATGATCCTGATAGAACTATTATTGAACATGACAATGGATTTTCAATGATTAATACAATGTGGTTTGAGCCAGTTGGGGATGAACCCTATGTTCTTCCAAGCCAATGTGAGTAGGTATTTTACTTAGAGGTTCTGCATAAATTGAGTTGGTTGTTTGTTGTTAGACATGATCCAAGAGGAAGGCCGATGAGGTATAATGTGATGGAAGAAGATTGCGAACAACTAGAAGATGATGTAGATGATGATCACGAACAACAGTTAGTCGATGATGTTCCTGATGCAACTTTTCTTGAAGAAGAAGAAGAAGATGATGATGATGATGCTACTGATGATGCTACTAATGATCCTACTAATGATGTTGATGATTATGATGTTGCTGATGATGATGTTGCTGCTGCTAATGATGAAGATGATGATGATGATGATGATGTTGATGCTGATGCTGATGCTGATGCCGATGATGATGATGACGATGAAGATGAAGACAATGATAGTGGTGGTGATGATGTCGATGTCAACGATGATCATGGTGATTAGTTGGATGAAGAATTTGGATGAAGAAGAAGATGAATGACATGAATGAAATGTACAGTTATGTGATCATTGCTTAATCTATTTAATATTGATTTTTTGATAGAAATGTACAATTATGCAATCAATGCTTAATCTAATTATTTCATGATGTACTCACTATGGGATGCTTATGGTTTTTAATGTACTTACTATGTGGTTTTGAGTATATGTATCATGAGTTTTTTAGCTAACATTAGATAATTGAATTACATATGTAGGTACCCAGACTCCTTTCATGAGCATCCCACATAGTCTCATGGATCGACAAACTGACCTCGATGTTGATGATGTGACTAGATCAGGTAAAGAGCTATATGATTATGGCCTGTAAAGTACTGAAATACTTTAAAATGTTTAAAATGTTTTTAATTATAATAAAATGTTTTTAATTTAACCCTTTTATATGTTATTGCAGATGAGTCCCCTTTGCATCAACAGAGAACTAGGCATGCATTGAGATCTAATGAGAGGGTAGATGATCATGATGATGATATCGATACTCATCTTGCAATTATATCTTAAAAACTAGAAATCAAAAGAAAAAAAAGAAATGATTGTCATCTTTGCACCTTAATTGATAATGACTGATTTTTATATGCCAATGAATTTAATTATGTGGTAGTGAATGTTCATAAATTTTATAATGTGTTAATGAATGTTATCGTGTGATAATTAATGAATGTCACATTTTATTAATGTGTGAATGAATGTTATTGTGTGATAATTAATGAATGTTAGATGTTAACAGGGAATTTATAGTGATGTTAGGGGGGGGTGGGGCCAAATGAGCTTCCACCTTCACATGGTTGGCCCTGTTTAGTACATAATATAAAACTATTCTTGAAACAAAGTGAAGCTCAATAAATTTGTTCCCTATATAGGGTCTCAAGTGTAGCTTTTATCCCACTCTCAACATTGCAAGGCTTCAAGTGGTGTTCTGATATTGGTTTCTCCATCTCCCACTGACATCTTGTCTTTCTCCTAAGAACTCTCACTGAGCTATGATACATGGATGAGTAGAAGATGTCCCTTACAGGATACACATATATAATATGGTAGATCTAGGGAACAAATATACTACAACATAGAATGAGTCAACTTGAATCTATAGTTTCTTCATTCACAATGAAAATTCAAATTACAAGCCATATTTTAGATTTAATATTCATATTTACTTCATCATGATCATAGCTATCATGATCAGCATTTGGTTTAACTTCATTTGAACCACACTTCATGTTGGATTATAACATATTGACACTTACACCATGAAGAAGACAAATGACTAAATAGAAAGAGAGGACCAACTGAACCATCTTGTGGTCAGTCTATATCACATTGAGAAACAACGTCAAGACTCAAAAATCAAAACAATCAAAAGTTTTTTCAAGACCATGAATGATCAACAACATTCCATTAGAAAACAAAACACTAATCTATATTATCATTAAGCCATAAAATATGTTTTTAAAGTTTAGAAGCATATCACAAGAACTTTCAAGAAACATAGTACTATCCAAGGACCAAAACAAATACCCTCCAAATGATTATGATTATGTTGATGTTGATGTCTATAATTTGTGTCTAATGATTATGATGATGTTGATGTTGATGTCTATAATTTATTTCACTTACTAATGCTTGCCTAGATTGAATTTTGAATTGCCAGGCAGGAGAACACTTTCAAAGTTTAGGGTCTGTTCTACATGATACTCTTAGTTACAGCTCAAATGCAACTCAACATATTTTTGATGGTGGGCAACCCACTACAGAAACTCATTTGTAGGTGAAATTTAATGCTGTGAATCTTGGCATTGTTAATGTTATTACTTTTCCTCACGTTTCATATTTGTGAAAATGTTTCTTGGCACTATCTTATTCTTATTACAATGTTCTTTGTTGTGGGGTAGGAGGTTAATCTTCATTGTCTTCATTGTGGGGGACAGTGAAGATTTCTCTGACAAGTAGCAAGTCTTCTTTAGTATCTTATAATAACATGCTAAACCGATAAAGGTGTTATGGGCATTTAATCTACAATTACTAATAGACTAAGAATATTATTACTATGCTTAATGTTCCATTTAAATGCATTTAACACAAAAAACAAATTTACAAAACTGAACCAATGACATGTTTACAAAAAAGATGTGTTGAGGAGTTTGCTCCTTGTTTAATGTTAACTATTCCTACACAATCCACTCATACAATAGTGAAATGCTATGTGGAAGGGATGGTTGATAGTGTTCCTTGAGGGAAGGGGGATTTTGAAAGACTTGTTATCATTGTATTGTGTATTTCCAATATGTTTGGATGCAGGACAAATCGGGAGAATGAAGGATCACTCACCAATTGCATGATAACCCAGTTTTGAAGGGTCACTAGAAGAGGGGAATGAAGGATCACTCACTAATTGCATGATAACCCCACCAAGCATTCTTTCCTTTAATTTTCCACAATATCTCAAAGTATGATCATTATTCTTTACTTTCTTCTATATGCTATTCTTTCTATGGTTTTGTTATCTCAGAAATATATCAAAAACATTGCAGATGTGCATATAAAAGTAAAATATTGTCCTTCAATTGTTCCACATTGAAGCATTTCCTCATTGAAGTATTCTCTTTATTTGTACAATATCTGTCAAAAATGGTTCCCATATTTCTTCAAGATCTATTTTAATCTTTATATTGTAATTTTGATTAGATTTGACCTATAGTTGATTTCATTAGTATTTTATAACATATACTCCTAATGTGAAATGTGGAGAGAAAGAAAGAGACACAATAGGTATGAATTACATGATATACCCATCATCACTTAACACTTAAATAATAAATTATGGACAGGGAACAACCCCCTAACCTCTGGATGTTTGTTTCATGTTGGCCTCTTATTATATGCAAAGGTAGGCCTGTCTTTAATTAGGCTAACAACCACAGTGTAGGGGCCATAATATTTTCCTTTTAACCACATTTATAGTTTGAGAAAATAAAAAAAAATTGTTTCAGATTTATATTATCCTTTTGAACTAGCACACTGCCATCAAAATACATAATCATTGGTCATCTCAAGAAAATTCCTATTGATTAGTAGGATATCCTTATAAAAATTTGATGCATGGATTTCTTGTGAATTATCGACTTCTATGTATCCTACAACTATGGAAGGAATAGTGTTGGTGTTAAGTTTCATTTATTATTGAATTCAATGGTTTCCAAGATGTGTTGACGAGTTTGCTCCTTGTTTAGTGTTAACTGTTCCTGCACAATCCACTCATAAAATAGTGAAATTTTATGTGGAAGGGATGGTTGATAGTGTTCCTTGAGGGAAGGGGGATTGTGAAAGACTTGTTATCATTGTATTGTGTATTTCCAATATGTTTGGTTGTAGGGTAGACCAGAAGAATGAAGGATCACTCACTGATTGCATGATAACCCAGTTTTGAAGGGTCACTAGTTGAGGGGACAGTCAAGGTCCCCATGATTGGGCCATTGGAGGACCCTATTTCTTTGTATTAATTGCTATTCAAATTGGATGCATGGATTTCTTGTGAATTATCCATTGCTATGTATCCTGCAACTGCATCCGTAAATCTGCATATACTTCTCTATGGTTGTAAGCCACTTAGAGATCAAAATAGAGAAACGAAATCAAAATCATTCTTTGTCCTATTTCCTTTTTAAAAAGTCTCAACTAGATCTATTAGATTTCCACAATCCATATTAATGCTAGTATCAGTTTTTGGGTTTGATTGTGTATAATTTTTTCCATCAACATTTCAGATCATACTACATGATCCATCATATCATGTTCTTTTCTCTCTAGAATCCTGATGATGGATCATGTAGTATGATCTGAAATATTAATGGAAAAAATTATACACAATCGAACCCATAAGCTGATACTAGCAAAGTCTCAACTATCAATGATACAATATACATTTGATGCCCTAAGCTATCAAATATACAAATGGTGCCTACCTAGAAGCTCACTAGGAGAATGAAGGATCACTCACTGATTGCATGATAACCTGGTTTTGAAGGGTCACTGGTTGAGGGGACAGTCAAGGTCTGGATGATTGGGCCATTGGAGGACCCTAGTTCTTTGTATTAATTTCTATTCAAATTGGCTGCATGGATTTATTGTGAATTATCAGTTGCTATGTATCCTACAACTACATCCGTAAATCTACATATATTTCTCTAAGGTTGTAAGCCACTTAGGGATCAAAATAGAGAAACTAAATAAAAATCATTCTTTGTCCTATTTCCTTTTAACAAAGTATCAACTATCAATGATACAATACATTTGGTGCCCTAAGCTATCAATACAAATGACACCTAGCTAGAAGCACATGGGCTGTCCATTTGATAACCATAGTCAACATTTCAAAAAAATGGATATCCTTGAGCACAAGCACCAATAACATCAAATAATGGAGTTAACGCATGGGCTAGGGCACGACACCAGTAGAATGCGGTCATTTCAGTGACAGTAATTTAGAATGCGGTCCTTTGGTGTGTATTAAAAAAAATAAAATTTTTAGCATATTATTATCATTCTATTTCTTTGTTGTAAACATGTCATCGATTCAGTTTTGTAACTTCACTGTTGTATGAGTGGATTGTGCAGGAACAATTAACATTAAACAAGGAGAAAACTCCTCAACACATCTTGGAAACCATTGAATTCAATAATAAATGAAACCTAACAACAACACTATTCCTTCCATTCACTTTTACCAAGAATAAAGCATTTAATCCATTCAACATTACATATAATCATTAGACAATTACATTTCTTGACTGTGTAGAGGAACGGTCATGACCAAAATGATCAAAACTACTTTCACCCTTGCACAAGCTATTCCAAACTTCAAGTAAAATGAGCAATATGCTATATCAAATCATTCATAGTCATAGTAACCATTCGAAGGATCATTTTTTCAATGAACCCTCTGATTGTACCCCTGCGACAGAGAAAGGAAACCTCAAAATAGAGAAAGGAAACTTAGTAAAACATGTCTATGTCGATGTTTGTGAGGGTATAGTCATGATAAGTTCCTCTCAAACCTCTCCAAACATGTAAGATTGTCTTTAAATACTTTATTGATCTCTTCTAAACATTAACCAAATCAAACCTACATTTGAATCCACACACAATAACCCCAAAATGAAGGGTTTTGTATCCTTTAATGAATCTCAGTCACTGGTAGCGCATGGACAGTCAAACCAGTAGTCTCCAAAGCATTCAATAAGTGACTGTATTGTATTTAATACACACTATTCCTTCCATTCACTTCTACCGAGAATAAAGCATTTAATCCATTCAACATTACATATAATCATTAGATAGTTACATTTCCTATCTGTGTACTAGAGGAACGGTCAGGAAATGTAACTGTCTAAATGATCCAAACATTTGAAAATAGTGAATTGATATCCTTGAGCACAAGCACCAATAATATCAAATAATGGAGATAAAGCATGAGCTAGGGCACGACACCAGTAGAATGCGGTCATTTCAGAGAGCATTCGTGATCAAATAAAATGCAATGCATTTGAAATTTGTAGTCAAATATGATGCCAGATGCTCAAAAAATGAAGAAATCACATACCTTCTCTCACACTCAGCTTTCGCTCCTCTATCCAATTGAAATAAAAATGATGAGGCCGTTTCACATTTTTTTTTCATAGCCAAATCTTCCTTGTACCACACGAAGAACATGCCACTGGTTCAATTTTGTAATTTGTGTTTTGTGTAATTAGTAATTGGTAGATTAAATGCATATAATACCTTTATCAGTTTAATTAGCATGTTATTATCATATCAGATAAAGTATGTTTAAGAATTGTTGGGACTGGTCCTTTTGCGTGTATTAAACATAATAGAATTTTCAGCATATTATTATCAATCTATTTCTTTGTTCTAAACATGCCATTGGTTCATTTTTGTAGATTTGTTTAATCTGTTAAATGCATTTTTCATGAGGAGGGGTCTTGTTTTGAGGAGATTGATGAAGATTGTGCACCTCAAAAACCAATTCATAAGGTACCAATCATGTTTCCTATTCGCTTATATTTTTGGATTGGTAAATCTCCTTATAAGTTTCATGTCCTTTCTTTTGATTACTATGGATGAGATATATATCTTACATTTAACATTCAACTTCTTTACATTTTAGAACATGTAGTGTGTTTTTTGATGATTTTACCAAATCAACTTTTAACATAAACCGAAAACACCAAACTAATATCTTGCCCTTTCAACTTGACAAAATATTTGCATTTGACCAATAATTGCAAGCAACTGAATGATAAATCCACATACTTGTATCTTTGTAAAATACCTGGAACATCAAAAAGATGGCTAAGTGGCTACCACCATGATTTTTATCTACTGAATATGGGGAAAAAAAACACCAAAAAAAATTGAATAGAAAACATGATTGGTCATTTCAGAGAGCATTCATGATCAAATAAAATGAAATGCCTTCTCTCGCGCTCGATCGACTTTCACCCACTCATTTTCTCCCACTCCTTTTCTCTACAAATGAAATAAAAATGATTTGGCCATTTCAAAATAGTCAATCGATATCCTTGAGCACAAGCACCAATAACATCAACTATTTTGATATGTGGGTACCCTAATGTTGGCAAGAGTTCTTTTATTAATAAGATTACTCTGTAAGCTTGAAGAAGCGATATATTTTGGCAAATGAAGAGTAGAAAGATGATGATATTCCTGAGATCATGGATGGACACAATGTTGCAGATAGAATGGGAAGACATCTTTCTAGACTGGCCCTGGATCCTTTGCAATTGGGGTAGGATCCAGACCCAGGCTAAAAAGATGTCTTCCATTCTATTGTGGAATTATCCCTTCTTTGGCCTGCATTCATTCCTCTTCTCAAAAATGGTTATCTAGAAAATTTGGATACTATTTCTCATCCATGCATGAAATGTGCTAGTGATCGTATAAAATTACTTTAGGCCTCCAGTATTGATGAGATGTACAAGTGTAAAATGTTTTTACGAGACTGGGATCAATTTGTGTAGTGTACATAAATGCAAGGCAGTGATTATTCTCGACAATCAGTAGGTAGCTAGGACTAAAGATAAAATAGCTCAAGAGACCATCATAGGTTCTCTCTTTCTTCGGTCTTTATTATTGACAGAATGTTTTACCTTTCATTAGCTCATCAAATCCCTAGATTTGAAAGAATTTAATAGAATATTTTCATGACAACGTATATTATTTAAGTTGACGTTGCATGAATTTATTTACTTCGCGCACTTGTAGACTATGAGGATGGCGATAAAGAAGCATGATCATGGCCATGCTCCTATATCATTGTACTCATAGTCTACAAGTGCGCGAAGTAGATAAATTCATGCAATGTCAACATAAATAATATATGTTGTCATGAAAATATTCTATTAAATTCTTTCAAATCCCTAGTTTTGATGAGTTAATGAAAGGTAAAACATTCTGTCAATAATATAGACTGAAGAAAGAGAGAACCTATGATGGTCTCTTGAGCTATTTTATCTTTAATGTGCATATCCATCAGTTTTTCGACACTTAATCATTAATTCTGATAGAAGTGCTATGCATTCAATAGATAAAATGTCGGAGAAAACTAATTTAGGACAATAGTTCTGACAATAATGCTATACGTTCGACACAGAATCTGTCAGAGAAATAATGAAGTACTGTCACTCTTCCAACATTTCAAGTGTCGCAAATTGAAATTTTTTGACAGACAGTTTGACATTAATGCCATATCACCGACATGTATATCTGTCGAAATTAAGTAGAAACTGTCGCTATTCCAACAGTTATAATGTCAGAAAAGATACCTTTTCGACAGTTAATAGGTATTGCATCAAAATTTTGATGGATAAACCGTAGAAAATGCCATAATGAAGCTATTGCTGAAATGCAAGTTTTCGACATGATATGGTGTTGGTAAACTGATGGATACGTCTTCTGTCACAATTTCCTACACAAAAATGGCGACGGACGCATCTATCGAAATGCTGAAAAATTAGTGTTGCAAGTCCAACAAATGGCCATCAGAATTTGACCCCAAATGTAGTAGTGATGTATTCTCAGATTATACCGAGATCAGTGACCTTGACAACACCTAAATGAAGGATTTGAATGCAAAATCTAGATATGAAATGAATGCAATTAATCTATTTTTTTGGATTTTAGATGCAATAAGATGATAATGAAAACTTGATATGAATCTATGCTAATATGAAAATTGATATGCTAAAATGATCTAACAATAATATGCTAAATGATATGGATACTATGCAAAACAATGAAAATCTCACAACAACTCGAATTCTCAAGATCGATTCTTCAGTCTCCAATTCGAAAGCATGAGTGTGCAATTCGTGGATTTTGTGGATTCTGTGGATTATGAATGAAGAGCTGAGCCTTGATTTTATAGAAATCCAAGGTTTTGAGTATGCATGAAAAAAAGCCATAAATCACTCAAATAACTCAGGTTGATTTTGGAGTTATTTTAAAATAAAGGATAATTAACTCACAAAAACATGCAAAAGTAGAGTTTAACTCAAAATAGAGTTTAGATTTAATTGATAATTGATAGTTGTCTACTTTTCTGATTGTGCATGTTTTAATATGAATTAATTTTAATAATAAAGTGATTTATTTCCAACTTAATTGATTTTGAAAAATAAAACAATTGATCTATGGGTTAATCAATTATTTTTCAAACTTTTATTCAAAAACAATATTATTAAAAATTGACAACTTGCTTTAATTAATTAAATATTAATTTAATCAATTATTCATAGGATTTTGGATTTATTGTCAAAATTAAATAATACAATTTAGGAATAAATATAATTAAATTCAATTAAATAATTAAGTGGCAGTATTAAATCTAATTAATTAAATATTGAGAATATTCAATTAATCAAACTTTAGGATAAATAGGAATTATCACCAAATAATCATTAAATCAAAGATAATTAAGATGATTAAGAATATTACTAGGAATATTCCTCGATGTAGAATTTGAGATAATCAATTAAAATTTGATGATGTTCAGATGTGCCTTAGGTTAGGACTTTGATGTTGATTTCATTCGATGTGTCTATATAGGAGATTAATGAACCAATAGCCCATTTTGGGGGTATTACACAACCTACTACATCTTGGCTCACCTATCTACCATAAGGAAGATCTATAGCTCAACAATTCCATAGGATTGCTTCCAAAGATAATTAGGAGGCTTTCTATTAGATTCATTAATGCTAGAATTAAAATAAAATTCAGCTTGTGCCAAAAGTATATCTCATTAATTAGGATTCTCCCTAGCTAATAATTGAAGAAAATTACCCAAACAACTATTTACTACCTTTGCTTAGCCATTTGTTTGAGAGTGGTAAGTTGAACTATATTGTAACTTGTTGTTAAGTTTTCTCCAAAAGTGACTCAAAAACTTTGTATCTCAATCACTAGTAATAGACTTGTTCAATCCATGCAAGTGCTCAAAATCTCCTCAAAGAACATGTCAACAACCTTACTTGCATATGTAGGTTTTACACATGGAATAAAGTGGGTCATTTTAAAGAATTAGTCCACAAAAATAAATATATAATCATTTCCTTGTTGAGGATGAGGCAAATCCAACACAAAATCCATAAAGATGTCAATCCATAGTCTCTTAGTAATTGGCAAGGGTTTGTACAAACCTTTGTTTCACTATCCTCCTTTAGAAGTTTGATAAACTTTACATGTAGAAATAAAGTTAATTCACATGTTTTCTCATTTGATGCCGAACATTTTTTTTATTCACCAAGTTTTGATCATTCCAAAGAGTTTTCCAACCACTTGAATGCACTTCAAAAATCAAATTTTCCCTCTTAGATCCTATGGGCATATAAAATTGGAGTCCTCAAAACAAAATCCATTTGTTAATCAATAGTATTTAGAGTATTCACTTTTCTTTTTGTATTAGTAGGACTATTGGGAACAATAATAACTATGTTAACATAAGAATTAGTTATGTACAATCTTCCTTCATTTTCTCAACCCTAATAATCTCATTGGTCATTGTGACAAGTAGGTGACACCTCCTAATTAAAGTATCAACCACTACATTTTTTACATTCACATGTTGTAAGTTATAATGTATAGCTTTACAAAAAAACATTTTGACATGTGATAATTTACTATGAGAATTTATATATTTATTAAGTGCTACATTTTCAATCAAAAAGATGAATTCTCCATGTAAAAATTTATGCCTTGACTATTTTAGAGTTTGAACAATAACATATAATTCTTTAGCATAAGTATCACACCTCATCTTAGCATCATTTAACTTTTCACTAAAATAGACAATTAGGTACCTTTTTGACTCAACATGCCACTAATGGCGACTAAACAAGAATACCACTCAATCGTAAAAGTCTTCTCAAAATCTAGTAATGCAATAATTGAGGCTAGTTTCACCTTCTTTTTTTGATGAATTGTATCTCTTATTTTTGTAATATTTTGATGGATAAGCCACTCAAGTATAACTTTAATTTTTTCAAGGTCTGTCATTACTCCTTTGGTTGGAATCACATTTCCTAGAAAACTAACTTGTCCCAACAAACTCACTTTTTTCAAGATTGAAAAATATTATTTTCCATTCTAAATGTTTCAAACACATGTTGTAGGTGCTTCACATGTCATGATTGGATAAATCTAGAGAGGGAAAAACCCAATATCAAAATAACAACAAGTCTAAAAATACAGTCTAGAGATAATTCACCAATAGTGAATTCAAGAAACTAAGTTAACATAAGCTAAACCAAAACTAAAACCAGCAAACAAAACAAAACACAGAACCAACACCCAAGACCAGCACTAAGCACCAAGAACCAGGGGACCAAAAAAGAAAAAAAAACCTTCGTAGTAAACCAGTAGCTACTATAATCGGGTAATAATAAGATCAATAGAAACCTGCAATAACATATAAAATCTCAACCACAAAGAGATTGTTAGAGTAATTAGTATTCCGAATATTCAAGAAAGGATGCAAGACAAATAATAAACATAATCAATCAAATATTATTAAATCAATCCAAAACATGAATATGCAAACCATAAAATCATTTCTTGGTGCTCTCCTTCTCATGCAATGTGGGCTCTTAGAATTGAGCTCAAGATCATGCTAGCATAAGAATTGAAAGCAATTGTGGTTACCAAAATCAAAGATTTGGCTCTCTATTTATAAGATTTTAGAGGTTTCAACCAAGAATCCATGATTGAAGGGTTGTTTGACTGTGATTGGAAAGTTGAACTCAGAGTGAGTGAGAGTTCAACTGAGTTGATTACTTAGTTTAACAGGATTGATTGATGTGTCAGAAAATAGATTAGAGAGATGACTTGAATGGATTGGTGAGTTAACTGATTGCATGGATGAGTCAACTGGCTGCATGGATTAGAAGATTGAATTGATGGAAGACTTAACTAATTGTTGAGGGAGGAATTAACAATGTGGATTGCATAGTTAGGAGAGGGAATTGTGGAGTTAAGAGCTCTGATTGAAAAGCTAACTCAAAGTGAGTGTGAGTTAGGATCTAGGAAGATAATTATGATTTAAATAAATAGAATATTATTTATTTGCACAAGTGGAGATATTTTATAAATAAATAATTATTTATTTATGAGAGGGATTGTTAGTTGTAATTAAATAAATATAACTTCTTTAATCATGAGAGGGGAATAATTGGTTTAATTAAATAAATATCATTTATTTAATCATGAGATAGAATTTGATTTAATTATTATAGAAATGTAATAATTAAGAGAGAAAATTAATTAAATTTGGTTATTTAATTAATAATTATAAGATGGGATATAATTAAATAAGGTTATTTATTTAATTATATTATAGATGAATAGATGATGATTTAATTGTTTAGAAGTTCAATAATTAATTTAATTAATTAAAATCACTTAATTATGGAATTAGGGAGAAATGATGATTTTGATTTTAGATATGGTAGAATGACACGATTAATTAAATAATAAAGATTATTTAACAATTTAGGAGGAATGTTAGTAATGTCATTGTGTTAGAGCAATAGGCCATTTTTAAGTGTCTACAACTACTTGTTGATCTCCTCCAGCTTCCCAAAGAAGGAGGCATGTTTAGGAGGCTGAGTAGAAGCAACATCACTAAAGACAATGTCCTCCCTAATAGCCATCTATAAGTTGTCCTCTCTCTTCTTTTGTTTCTTCTTTCTTTCCTCCAACTCAGCTTGTATGGAACTGATAGAGAGGTTGGTCATATCTAGCATACTCTTGTTTTAGTTGGTCAACTCAACCACCTATTTGTTAAGTTGGGACTGGTTTTCCTTCATGTTAGCTAGTGCATTAATCATTTCCATTTTCTCCTCCTTGGAAGGGACCTAGTTCTTAAACTCAATAATTTGGTCCTCTATAATCTCCCAATTGTTTAGCTTCTACTCGAAATTATCAACAACCTCCCAAAGAATCGCATCCCCTTTCTCCTTAGTCCAATCCTCAACCTTCCTTTTAGCTTATGTCGCAGCTTCAAGCTTATTAATTTTTCTTCTAAAGATCTGGAGTTGGAGGATTAGCCATTTTCTCACAGCCTTTTGTTTGTCGAGGTAGATACACAACTCGTCCACTTTTCTGCCCACAAACCTTAATTCATACGAACTAGTAGGAGATTTGGATAACTTGGAGGGGGAAGAACTATTGGGGATGATAGGGTTGTCAGGATAGCTGATTTGGGCTTTTGGCAAAGGGGGAAAAATGGACAAAGAGGGAAAATTAGCAGTGGAAGTCTCTGGGTTCCACGCATATTCAGTGGACCAAGTCAAAGCAAAATCCTCCAATAGGTCAACAACATATTCCTTGGGTTGTTCAAGTCCCAAGGCTTTGCACAAAGCTTTACAGACAAGATTCACATGGGTAGAGCCAAGGGAGGGAGCACTAGCCAGAGATTTGGCTTGAGTTCGTATAGGGCTAAAAGTGGGATTATTTATCTCAATCAAGAGAAAAGGACAAGGGCCAACTTGAGGTGAATGGTTGAGATGGAAATTATATAATCTCAAGATGAGGCTCTAGTAAAGAGGAACCCCATCCTTGTCCTTGGCCTTAGACATAGACTAAGATAAGGTTTAGGAAAAACCCAAAAAGGAAAGTTGAATTTAATGCCTCTATGAAAGTGGTTTAACATTGTAAATATATGGGAGTGGAAGTAATTTTATCTACCTTCCAAGGTGATGAATTTGATTAAAATGGATGCAATGACCTTCCACTTGCTAGGTATCTACTCTTTGTTGAACCCATTTTGCAATCTCGACACCTTCTTACCAGTATCTAAGAAGCTCCAAAAGTCCTCTTTGTAATTGGCCTTGGAATTACATGGCCGCTTTTCTATCCATACTCAAACCAGTCACAACGGTGATGGTTTATGTCGAAACAACAAAGGAAACCCCACCAATGGTGACCTTCCCATCCACCCAAGACTCAAAAAACTTCTAAGAAAGTTCAAGGTTGAAACCCTTCATACCCTCGACATAGTTGTCAACCTGGTCATTTGTAATAATCTTTCACACCTTCTCATCTTTTTTTAATTCCTCACAGGTGTCTTGCTCAATGTGATTTAAATCCCGACCCATCCTTCTAGCAGAGAAGCCACAACTATACAGAGCCCCAAGAACACTAGAAATACAAAGTCATTACATATTTCTCAAGCCCAAAGGAAATTACATAAACACAAAGGTTTTTAGCTTAGATAACCACAATATGTAAATAAAAATCCACAACCCAAAATACAAGCTCCGAGAGGACTACTCAACATATGTTGTCATCATAAAGTTATGTGATATCTTCATTATTGCCCAAGTTGGCAATATCCCTTCTAACTTCCGTATGAACTGCATCAAGGAGTGAATTTGTGCCTTCCCAAAAAATGATATTTTCTATGAAGATACCTTTCGCTGCAAGCCTATCCACGGCTTCATTACCCTCTCAGAAAGTGTGTTGGCAACAAAATGCCTCCAATGTGGCAAGGTGAATTTTTTTTTTCAAAAATATGTGTTTTCTCCCATCTCACCTTGTACTTGCTAGTCAGGGTCATAATTACATTCATCACATCACCCTCCACAATGAGCTTTTGATAACCATGAGTAACCGCTAACCTCGCCCTATGGTAAATCACGTACACCTCTGCCATGTGGGTAGTTTGAGATCCTAAGTTCATTGTGAACGCTGCAAGCATGGCTCCCTACAATTCTCAAATGAGACCACCCCCACCCATCTGACCCGAGTTCCCCAGTGAAGAGTCATCGAAGTTCAATTTGACCCATCTAGGATTTGGGGGACCACTTAACCAAGTTTCTTAATCCAATCTTGGGGGATTTATAACTGAGAAGACAACTTAAAAGACCCCATCTTCTAGCAATATCCTAGTCCTCAAAAAAAGGGAGGGGAGGAATGATTAGAATAAAAAATATTAACCACACTTTCCTTAATATTGTTAACAGTGGAATGAAAGAAAACCTTCTCAATAGTGTCTTTGTTCTTGAAAATATGATTATTTCTCTCCTTCCAAAGGGACCAGCTAGCATAAAGGAGGGAATGCCAACACAACTCTCTCATGAAAGGGTGAGAGGAAGGGGGGAGCTAGCTTTCAAAGATCACTTGGGGTTTTTCCAACCAAACCCACTGCTTATCAAAGAGAAACATTAGCCTTTGTCTTAGGCTCCAAGAAAACTTGCAAGAGAGGAAAAGATGATTAATGGTTTCCTCATGGTTTTCACATAATAGACAATGCTTAATGAGTTGAATGCCTTTCTTCTGGAGATTATCTAGCATGAGAATCTTCCCATGATAGATTGTCCACCAAAAGAACCTAAATTTTGACATCACCTTGAGGGTCCACATCTTCAACCAATCGAATGACTAGGTCCAATTGGGAGAGAGAAGGGAAACGCCAGACTTTACAGTAAATCCCAACTGAATTTTTGTTCCAAATTAATTGGTATGGTTGATCTGTTTTGTAGAATCTCTTGGAGTTGAGAAGTTGAAGTAATTGCACAACAAAACCATGAAGCAGCCCTTCAAACCACCCAGGATCAATCTTCCACTTCAAGGGAGAAACGTAGAGATCCCAATAATCACTAACATGAGTACCCAGCCACTCTATAAGGTAGATTTCCAAAGTAGGAAAAGGGGGTGGTAATCCAGAGGGAGTTGACATATCCAAGGGTCCTTCCAAAATCTGATAGTATGCCCATCACCAATCAACCAAAGATAACCTTGAAGAAGAGTGGCAATGGTTTTAGCTAGATTGTTCCAAATGTTGGAGCCAATAGGAAGTTGAAGGTCCATAAAGCTATGACCAACTCCATTCTATAGATACTTTTCTCTCATAATATCAGCCCAATTTTTAGAAGAGTTCACAAGGTTTCAGCTGACCTTGGAGAGAAGGGCTAGATTCAAAAGATGAGAATTGCGGACATTGAGAAACCTAGACTAGAGAAACCTCCTCTTGATAGCATCTAGTTTTTTGGTCCAAGCAATTGACATACATAAGAGTGAGATAACATAAATAGAGGTACTTTGAATGAAAAACATGAGCATTTAGAGTTTATCAACATTGCTAAGGAGAGCTCCTTTCCATGAGGCCAACTTAAGTTGCACATGTTCAAGAAGACCAGCCCAAACCAAATTATCAACTTTGCCCATAGATAGTGGCATTCCTAGGTACTTTGAAGGAAGAACAACAATCTAATAGTCCAGGATGGATGCAATTTTAATCTAAAGGTGCCTTGAGTTGTTGAAAAATTATAAGGCACTTTTATGAAGGTTAATCCTTTGACCAGACATGAGGGCATAATTCTAGAGAAACTTTTTCCAACAACAGGCCTCTGTGACAGTGGCCTCCCCCATAAATAGAGTATCAACAAATTGTTGATGAGAAAGCACTACTGGGGCCGAGGACAGCTTAAAACCCACAAGAGGACCAAACTTAGTCAACTTGGAGAGATTCCTATTGAGAGCATCAACTAAAATAATAAAGAAGTAGGGTGAGAGAAGGTCACCTTGATGAAGACCTCCAGAAGATGAAAAGTATCCTTTTGGGGAGTCATTGATAAGGATTGACACTCAATAAGAGCCAAAATCTTGCCATGAAAGCCAACTTTTTTGAGAATAGCTGAAAGAAAATTCCACGAGACTAAGTGATAAGCTTTAGAAATATCAAGTTTCAGAATCATACTCTGCTTTTTACTTTTCTCCATGGAATGAAGCGCCTCATGATTGTACACACTCAAATAGTGTACTTCTCTAAGTCATTATATCCAAGGGAATCCATGAATAGAAAACCTTAGAAAGTGACCTAGAGCTCTCTATGCATGGAGTTGCAAGATTATTTAAAATTTGCTCTCAGCTAGAGCTATTGAGCTAATGACCTTGCTAGTCAACCACACAATGAGATTAAAATGAAGACAAGGGCAAGAATGCCAATATCCCCAAGAATCACTATGAAATACAAATGCAAACTAGATTAAGATGAATATACAAAGCTAGAAATGAAAGGTGCAAGCTAAGCTATGGAAATGAAAGTACAAAATAAACTATGAAAGGAAAGATGCAAGTGTTACAAATCCTTCCTAATTAGACTAGATGAAGTAATCTAAAGCATACAGGAAATCTATACTATAAATGCCATGATAATGGAACTAGAATGCAAGAGATAAACTATGAAAGCATGTAGAATGTAAGCCAAAAATGCTCCAAATCTTCAAAAGCTCCAAAGTGACCTAGAAAATTGGTAGCATAACATTAGTATTAAAAAATGCATATGAAAATGAGGAAGAGAGCTCTCCTTTTAAAGGAATTGAAAAGGAATGGACCATAGAGATTAAGAGG
Source organism: Chamaecyparis obtusa (assembly GCA_027943335.1). Classification (NCBI taxonomy): domain Eukaryota; kingdom Viridiplantae; phylum Streptophyta; class Pinopsida; order Cupressales; family Cupressaceae; genus Chamaecyparis; species Chamaecyparis obtusa. The sequence goes on along the minus strand of BSBK01000897.1, from coordinate 839,715 downwards.
AAAAAGATTTAATCAAGGGTGTAGCTTGAAAGAGGAGCAATCCATGTGCACAAATATCCTCCAATGAGAAAATAAGAGTTGACTTTTGTGTCCATATGTGACAAAAAGTGCTTTTCTCCTTTTTATAAAATAAGAATAATGCTTTATTTGTGCAACTTAGGATAAGAGGAAAAGGTGGGGGCTTTTTATTTAATCAAGGGGGAGGAAATTTCTTTTAAATAAATAAAGACTTTAGAATAAAATGGTTAGCCCAAGGAAAATAATTGAAAATGATAAAATAGGGTTTGATTAAGGAAATTGATATTGAGCTGAAAATGTTGATTTTTTAAAATATTGATTCAGGGATTTGATAAATTGCTGAATGGGGGCCCAAAGTCTAGGCGACCATTTTAGGGTGCATACATTTGGCCCTCTTTGACTAATGTGTGATCATTATGGGAACACATGTGGTCAAAGAAGAATTGAAATGTGAGATTGATTTGGGATCTTAAAACAATCCAGATGTGTGATCATTCTGGGAACACACCAAGACAAAAATAAATCGACTGAAAGACAAGACCAACATCATTGTTGTTAAGTGATAGTCAAGTCTCAAAATAAGAGATAAGATAAGAATCAAAAGACAAGATCAACACCGTTGTTGTTAAGTGATAATCAAGTCTCAAAAGAAGAATCTCAAGCTGAGATGAATGATAAAGCTGAATCAAAGATTAAAGTTGATAGGTATTGCCCCTTCAGAATCAAAATTGAAATCAGGTAGAGGAGAAGCAACAAACTAATAAACTTGATCAAAGCACTAGAAATCATGATCAAAGATGAAGCATGATAGGATAACCATCAAGCAGTGAAGATATGCCCCAGTTTGACTGAGAAAGATATAGGATAAAGATAAATTCAAACCTCAGAGAGATGATGACAAATGAAAATGAATGAAAGACTAGAAGGTTGAAAGAGATGGGGGTGAAGAAATGAAGGTGCCCCAACATAGATCAAAGGATCAGGCCTCAAATGGTCAGCCAACTGCACAAAAGAGGGTGAAATTTTTAAATGCAATTTTGACTATCAAGATTAACTTGAATTTCAATTTCAAGTCCAAAAATGGATCCAGGATGTCGAAATTAGCTAGGGGTGCAATTTTCATGCAATTCTGAGGTGTTTTGAAAATTAGGTCAAAAAGTCAAAATGCTATATAAGGGGTAAAAGGGTCATTTTCAAAAATCATTTGACTTTTAGCAATTTGAGAATTTTGAGAGTTTAGAGAGAGAAAATGGCCCAGCAAGTAGTAGTTCCGGTTCACAGGCATCGATTCGAGCACTCCTAGTTGCACAACCGGCCTCCACAGTATGGTGCCCCAGTATGTTTTCAGAAAAACTTGCCCTTAATTGAGTCATTATGAGCATTTAATGCATTTTAAAACATGTTTTAAAAATTTTAAATTTTCAAATTTTAAACTTAACCAAAAATTCGTGTGATACTTTACAAGTATCGCACCCTTTGAGAGTATCTATCATGCGATACTTCATAGGTCCATATAGTATCGCGTGGGTATGCAAGCCAGTATCACATGATAACTGGTGAACTATCACACAATCCTATGTGAAGTATCGCTTGAGAAGATATTATTGCACTGTTATTAAAGAAAGTATCGCTCGATACTTTAGCAAAAAATAGTATCACCCAGTGTAAAATTTTGACATGTTTTAGTGTTTTTGAGCAAAATGACATGGGTCTAGATAATGCTTGCTTTCTTAAGATGTTTTGTACTGATTTTAGACATCCATCATGATATGCTCTGACATTTGGCTTGGTTTAATGGTCTGCAGGAGGTCTTTTTGGTGCTACTCATTAGAGCGCCAAAGGTGATGGGGTTACAATTTGTCTGAGATCTGGATGATCCGGGCAAGGTAGATCTGAGGGCTATGGGCTTCAGGTACTTGCTATAGTTACCCTACATTTGAGAAAACCATGGGTTGTTGACTGCGCTAGCTGAGAGATGGCATAGCGAGTACAACACCTTCCATCTACCTACTAGAGAGGCATCGATCACACTGGAGGATGTCTATTAGATTCTCTAAGTGCCTAGCCATGGTGATCTTGTAAGTATAATCATGTTTATAGATAGTCATAAATGCAAAGTTTCCATATAATAGAAACTGACGTGATTGTTTGATGACATAGGTATACTATGATCAGGATGCTACCAAGGGACGGTGGGCCATCCAGAGCATGTTCCAGGATGTCACCATTATAGATAGACACATTAGCTGGGATCAATTGATGGATGATTTTGGTAGGGACTTCCCAGTACCTTGCATTGTCACTTCCATTATTGCATAGGCCCTTATTACTGATAGGAGTCAGAAAGGTTTTCCACTAGGATGGGGGAGGTTGTTAGTGGATCTAGTAGCACACCCATGTTAGATGGCATGGGGCCCAACCATACTAGCAGACATGTACCACGAGCTACATGAGATCATCAATTGTGACAGTAGGACATGGGCATGCATTGCTATCTTAGCACGGGTTTGGGCATGGGAGCACATCGCTATGGTGCACCCCTGAGTACAGCTGAGGGAGAGGAGACATCCCTTCATTTATAGGTATACAATGTTCTTGTCATAGCCTCATAGCGAGGATGTGACATACTATAGGAGGATATTGGATGAGCTTACCTCATTTGTATTGAGACCTTATAGGGTAGTGGAGCCATGGGGAGATGTAGAGGATGAGCTCAACTATATGTTATGCACCCAGCCACTAGTAGGTCGGCAACTAGAGATTGTAGAGAGATTCATTATCACTCGCATCTGGAGGCAGTTTGGGTGCTAGCAGCGGGTATCTCCTGAGATTACCACGTATGCACGGGCCAGGGATGAGGAGGGCTAGGGTTGGCTACTAATGCTGGATTACCAGTAGGTAGTATAGGATATAGCTGTGATCTGGAGAGAGCCATGGGGCTATCTCCTAGACATGGCAGATGCGGGGGTTGATGTGGCCTACAGAGTAGAGTGACGGAGGGTTCCAGTTCCTCGACTCACTATACCTAATGCATAGCTAGGAGCTTAGGGGGATGATGGAGATGATGGGGATGGAGGAGATGGAGGGGATAAAGGGAGAGGGAGAGGGAGAGTTAGGGAGATAGGGGAGGGCTCTCGATCAGGTGGCTAGAAATGGTCATGGGGACAAAGTTCTATTAATGAGGGGGAGGATGGGGTGAGGCCATTGCAGCACCGGGTAGAGGCTAGGCAGGATCAGCCTGTAGGAGGAGAGGACTTGAGAGCTAGGATACATGCTCTAGAGATAGAGATACAACAGCTTAGGATCACTATAGTTGTTATAGAGTAGCAGCTAGTAGATTTGAGAGCAAAGAGAGATCAGCAACTGCCAGATCTCAGGGTAGAGATAGCACGCTGGGAGAAGGCAGTACAGGCAGACACACTAGAGATCCGATGGGAGGTAGCAAAAGTTGCATACTATCATGGGCTCTATCTTTAGGCTATTCCAGAGGGTCAGAGAGCACCAGCATACTCTCAGAGGGTAGGGATGTTTGATATGGTACCAGACAAGATAGCGGCACCACCTCCTCCTCCACCAGCTCCACATGATGGTGGTAGCGAGTCCTAGGTTTAGGGCTTAGGTGTTTAGATGTTGTAGACATATCATGAGACTTTGATCCAGATTTTGGGATCCCATATTGTATATTGTACTATGACATTCATATATATATGAGATTATTGGATTTGTGATGTATCTGTGTTATTTGTCTCACTTGTGATGGATGTTTTAGTTTTGATATTGTCATTTCATATTGCTCAAAATGTATGTTTATATGCTCATGTATGATCTCTCTCATAGATGTATGTTTAATTCTCATGTGTATGATATAGACTCATGTTTCTAAAAATGATCTCTTTTTGATATAGATATGATGATAAGATTAACCCCTTGTGATGACAGGAATAAGATGTGATGTGAAAGACAAGGAGCGAAAGACATGATTGAGAATAGGAAAGGTGAGCGCAGTTGACTGATTAGTCCACTAAAGATAAAAGGAGAGCTCTCTCCATATGCAAAGTGAAAAAACTAATCTAACATGAACCTAAGAATGCAAGCTACTATGAAAGAGTGGTTGACTTTGAAGGTCACAACACCAATAGACATCTAACAATCATCATCGAGCTTTATTGGTAGTGTCGCAAGATCATACAATGCACACTAGTATGACTATGTGAATATGAATATGATCTATATTAGATGAAATGTGGGAGTCCCACCTAGGCAAGAAAGACATATAGGTCAAGATGACTAGTGCAGTGAGATTACCTAAGTTTAGTATAGCGAGATTATGTTGGCATCAGGACACAAGAAGGTCAAGATGACTATAAGCATGCACTCACATAAAATAGTCAAGGGTAATACCTTGTAGACCCTAGGTGTCAAGTGGATCAAGCATACATGCTCATTACAATTAGAACCAACAAAATATACCCACAAGCAGAAAAAGCAATAAAACATGTCCTCATGCCCTCAGTCTTCTAGCTATGCATCATCGAAGACTATCATAGGGAGAGAACACTCATCAAAGAAATCATCATAGATGGCACACAAGGAAAATAAAGTCAAACAAGTCTCAGTGAGGTGAGTGTTTAAGTGCGTGTGTGTAGGTCATAGAATCAATCTTTGAGTATTAATTCTGCCAATGAGAAATACCATATCGTGCTAGACTGTAGGAAAGATATCTAATAAGTGTTGAGAAACACTTGACGCTAGGATAGTGTTGAAAAACATAGTTGGGGTGATGTTGAAAAACACCATTTGCAAGATGTCCTAAAGACCAACGCATCCTAGAGACCAAAGCTAGCACAGTTATGACCCCTAGACAAAGATAAAGACCAATTCCAAACCAAGGCAATAAGGTCAAGGCATGATGGAGAAAGGCTAAGTGTCGAGAGTGCATGATAAAAGACAAAGGTGCAAAGGCCTCAAGTAGCGCCTGTTTCCAAGTTTTCACCACTTGGAGATTTTTTGATTTTTTCAATTTTTTTGTATTTTTGCTACCAAGGTGCCTGTTTCCAAGTTTTCACCAAGGCACTTTTTCTATTTTTTTCTATTTTTTTTATTTTTTTTATTTTTTTGTATTTTTTCAAGACTTTATATGCTTTTTAGGATTTTTTCAACATCATATATGAATTTTTTTGGAATTTTTTCAAGATCAATAAATATGTACAAAGGATGCCCCTAGATAGAATAGGCATCATGAATAGAACTTCTTTAGGTGCAACACATTGATAGGATCAGGGAGCTGCTCTCCTTTTTCATTAGATAGTAAGTAAGCACCTATACCAAAATTAGCAGTAATAATGTATGGTCCAAGCCAATTAGGTTCAAACTTCCCTTTTTGTTCTCTATGTTGTTGGTTCTTAGGGTTTTCTCACAAGACAAGATCCCCCACTTGAAATTCTCTAGGGTGAACCTTTTTGTTGAATGCTTTGGACATACGCTTTTGGTAAACTCTCATGTGATCAAAAGATGTTTATGCTTTTCATCTAGAAGTTCTAGTTCCTGCAACCTCATGGCATGGTAGTCTTCATCTGTCACTAAACCCTTAAGGGAAACTCTAAGAGAAGGAATCTCTACCTCCAAAGGTAACACTGCTTTAGCACCATAAGTGAGGGAAAAAGGTGTAGCCCTTATTGGAGTATAAATACTCATTCTATAGGCCCACAAGGCCAGATTTATCTATAGGTTCCAATCTCTACCATTCTTGTGAACTATTCTATGGAGAATATTGAGAATGGTCTCATTTGAAGCCTTTGCTTGTCCATTTCCTTGCAGGAAGTAAATGGAGGACCAATGTTGTTTTATCTTAAATTTTTTGCAGAGATGTTTAAGGTCCTTATTTTTAAACTGACCCCCATTGTCAATGATTATCTAAGAAGGCACTCCATACCGATAGATGATATGATTTAAAATAAACAAAGAAACTATCTTGCTGGAGGCAATAGAAAGTGGGACAGCTTCTACCCATTTGGTAAAGTAATCAGTAGCAGTGATAATGAATTTGTGTCCACCTAATGAGTTGGGATGAATCTTCCCAACAAGGTCAAAGGCCTAGCGCTGAAATGGCCAATGAGAAATAGAAGGAATAAGCTCCCTGTCTGGAGCATGTATCAGGTTTCCATGTTTCTAACACTTTTCACACTATTTGGAAAAAGCTATTGCATATGTCTGCATGGTAGGCCAATAGTACCCTACCCTAAGCAACCGTTGGGCCATGGCAAGACCATTAGAATGTCCTCCACAAATGCCCTCATGAATGTCAACTAATGCTTGGTTGGACTCATCCTTTTCTAAACACCTAAGAAGTGTCCCATCTAAACCCCTCCTATATAGATCACCAGAGATAAGGGTGTGGCGAGAGGCATTTCGAGTTAGGTTTCTTCATTCAAAATGATTGAAGGTTTTGGGAATAGTACCATCATGGAGATATAAATAAATGACACCATATCAAGATGATTCATGGCCAATAAGTGCGCAAACAACTTGTCTTTCATGGGATTCATAGATAGGGTAACATAGCTCTTCCACTAGGAACTCAAATCTGGACTCATGTTGTTCTAGCTGAAGAAGTGAAGCTAATGTAGCCATAGCATTAGCTACTTTATTTTCTACTCTAGGGATTTATTGAAATGTAACAAAGGTGAAGTATCGTCACAATGAATCAACCATTTTCTCATAGGGTACCAATTTTTCATCTTTGGTTTGGTATTCTTTGTTAACTTGGTTGACTATCAATTGTGAATCCCCATAAATATGCAGCTCTGTAATTCCCCATTCTATAGACATTTTTAGTCCATTTGTTAAGGCCTCATACTCAACAATGTTATTTGTGCATGGGAACAATAGTTTGTAGGACTTAGGAATTGTGTACCCATGAGGTGAAACAAACAACACTCCTGTGCCTGAACTATTTTGCATAAAAGAGCCATCAAAGAACATCTTCCATGTTCTTATAGTCATGTATATTATGTGCTCATCTGGAAATTCAACTTGAATTGGTGCTTTATCTCTAATTCAAAAATCAGCCAATTGGTCTGCAATGGCTTGTCCTTTTATAGCCTTACACTCAACATATTCTATGTCAAATTCTGAAAGAATCATCATCCATTTAGAAAGTCTACCCATGAGAGTAGCCTTACCAAACAAGTATTTTAGAGGATCAATTTTTGCAATGAGGTGTATTGTATGCGCTAGCATGTAATGTCGTAACTTTTGGGAAGCAAACACCACTGCTAGGCAAGATTTTTCAATGCTAGTGTAGTTGATCTCATATGACACAACAGTATGACTGATGTAATATATATCCCTTTCTTTTCCAGTATCATCAAGTTGAGCCAATAATGCCCCCAAGGAAGATTCTATTGCTGACACATATAGTATGACTGGTTTTCTTGGGATAGGAGGCATTAATATTGGAGGATTGGCCAAGTATTGCTTGATTTGATCCATGCTTTGCTGACAATCTTCATTCCAAACACATTTAACCCCTTTGTGTAAAGTCTTGTTAAAGGTTTGAGATCTATCAACTAGTTGTGAAATAAACCTCCTTATAGACTGAAGCCATCCTTGAAGACTCCTTATTTGACTGATGTTTGTGGGAGGCGACATATCCATTATTGCTTGAACTTTTTCTGGGTCCACCTCTATTCCTTTAGCTGAAATGATAAATCCTAAGAGTTTTCCAAATGTAACTCCAAATGCACACTTTTTGGGATTTAACCTGAGTTGAAACTGTTCCATATGATCTAGAATTACTTCCAAATCGGCAAGGTGTGTATACCTTTTCTTGGATTTTTCCAAGGTGTCATCCACATAGTCTTCCATGTTCTTATGCATCATGTCATAGAATATAGTAGTCATAGCTCTTTGATATGTAGCTCTGGCATTTTTTAATCCAAATGGCATAACATTCCAACAATAGGTTCCCCATGCACAAGTGAATGCAATTTTCTCTTGGTCTTTAGGAGCTATTTTGATTTGATTGTACCTAGAAAAGCCATCCATTAAAGAATAGATCTCATAGCCCATAGTCATGTCCACTATCGTGTCGATGTTAGGAAGTGGAAAATCATCCTTTGGGAAAGCTTTATTAAGATCTCTAAAGTCTGTGAAAATATGAATGGACTTGTCATGTTTTGAAACTGGTACAATATTGGATATCCATTTGGCATAATCAATGGCTCTTATAAATCCTACACTGAGGAGTTTTTCTAGTTCAGCTTTGACAAGAAGAGCTATGTGAGGATGCATTTTCCTCAATTTCTATTTTACTGGTTTGATTCCTGGAGCTATGGAAAAATGATGCATACTGAGACTAGTGTCCAATCCTGGCATGTCTAAGTAAGTCCAAGAAACATTAATTTTCTTTCTTTGTAGGAACTTGGTATATGCCTCTTTTGCTTGTGTTGATAGAGACTGAGCTAAATGCACAATTTGTGGAGCCTCTAGTGTATATAGATTAACTGGTTGTGTAGGCTCAACAAGTACTGAAGACCTATCCTGAAAATAGCTTGGAAGATGATCAAGTGCCTCATCCTTAAGTGCCTCAGAGAGGTTTTCACCTTCAGATACGTCCTTTATTTTTACTTTTTTTGGTTTTGATACCACCACATAGTGGTTTTTGCCATCAAAATTCTTATTCTTTTTTCCTTTTCTTTTCATTTTGTGACTAAGGTACTTGATATCTGGTTCTGTCATACTTGTAGTTGGTTCATTGGTGGAAGAGACTATAGGTTCAAGGGCATTCAGGTAGCATGCTATCTCATAGTCATTTTGAAAAGTTAGGAGCTAAGGCTCTTGATAGCGCTGAGACCAGTCAATTAAGTGAGGATTGGCAAGAGGTAGGTCAATGATTGGTTCAATATTGTGTATGTGAATGGTATCATCTCTAGTGATTGCAGAGTTGGGATCCATCAAGTATCCCTCTAAGGTACCCAAATCAGGACCTATCCTACTAAGCAAAGCATCATCCACTAAAGCGACTGGTGGATTCCAATCCTCTAGTCCTATACTAGACTCATTAGCTACCTCAGATTGGGAACTATATGTATGGACAATAGTAATGTCCATATCAACTCTAGAACAATCAGAAAGAGTCTCCCATTCATACTCATGTGAGTTCGTATCTGAATCTAGGCTGGGATGTTTACACCAACCATATTTTTTAGGCCTTGACGTAGAAGTGTTGATGTCACCAAGGGTAACATCCTCTTGAATGCCATTTTTGTATTGAATAGGATCCTCAACATGATCTTCAATAGTGGATTGTGCTTGTTCTAGTTCTGAAACTGTTGGATTGCTAACTATAGTATCTAAATCTCCCCAAAGGAGATTGGTGGAAGGGACCCAATCTTCACACCTATCTTGTTGATTTTGCAAATTGGGTATGTATTCATCATCACTATCCATCGCAGCTAGGATAGGGGTAACTTTCTTGTTTTGACTTTCAAAACTTAGGCCAACTATTGTATTAGATCTGCATCCAAAAAGAGCATGATTGAGTGGTTCAGCCTTAGCATCTAGTCTATGACTGAGAGGACCATGACCTAGGTAACCCATATTTTTGACCAAAGTATATCCTCTCCCATAAGCCTTAGGAGATAGAGAAAAATTTTCATTGTGCTTTTATTTTTCCTCTTTGTAAATCTAGTCTCTAATAGCCACTTCCTCTTTTTCATCTTGAATGGGTATTGAAGACTCTACAAATGTGTCAAACAGAGTCATTACTAAAGATGAGGGATGCATCTCTTGTGAAGGTTTACCATAGGACCTGGGTGAGACTGGTAGCTTTGTGAAGGAGTCAATGTGATAACCCCCCATAGCAAGGTCTATGGTTTTGAACTTATTCTAACATTGTGCCAAAGTTGCATCAAAATTTTTTGCTTCCCGATTAAGAGGAACATGGGTCCCTGGTGAAATTGCATTAACAGATAATGTGCTATCCCTGGGTATACAAACTTCTACTCCATTAAAGGGGAACTTGACACATTGGTGGTAGGTGGATGGCACCACTTGCATGTCATGGATCCATGGTCTACCAAGAAAAATATTATAGGCTAAAGGACCAACATCAACAATTTGGAACAAAATGTCCTTTTCAACAGGGCCAATCCTGACAGGAAGGACGACCAAGCCTTTGGAGCTTCTCTCTGCCGCATCATAGGCTTTGATGGTTATTTTCTTGTGAGTATCAATAACTTGCTTTGAGTAACCCAGTATTTTCAACAAACTCAAGGAACAAATATTGAGCCCAACACCCCCATCAATCAACACACGCCTGACATGGGTCTTGTGAATCATGACTTCAATGTGAAGGGCAAGATTATGTGGATGGCTCAAGGCTTTGTCAACTTCTTCTGAGAATGTGAGGTAATGTGGGCTGGCAAGGTGGTTTACCATGTTTTGGAATTGATCAATATCTATGTTGTTAGAGACATTGGTTGTACGCAAAGCATCTTCAAGGACACACTTATGTCTTGGAGACAACTCTAGGAGCTTAAAAATTGAGATTTGAGCTGGTGTTCTTTGTAACTAATCAACAAGATTGTAGCTCATTTCTAGATTAACTGCTAACTTGGTGGTGACATTCTTGGATGTCACTTTCTTTGATTTTCTAGACTGGTTGGAATTAGGACCTCTAATGATCATAGGATTTTCACCTTGGCTTCTGGTGACAACATTAAGAGCTTGGGATGACCTTCAAAAGTGAGGACCTCTAAGCAATACCATGGGTTCTTCATCAAACATAGGAGGAGAGTCCACACCATGACTATAAGAATCTTTGTTTCGCATCATGTTGACATGTTCATCCACAACTTCAAGCATATTGATAACATTCTCTGCAGACGTATAGGTGTAGTTGATTGCAGCTTTGCCATCTTTGGGTTTAGAGGTTTCCCCCTTATCATATTTAGGCAAAGGTTCCTTAAACACTTTGTGATCTACATTGGTTTTCAATCCATCAATCTCAAGTTTTCCATTTTCAATAAGATCTTGAATGAGATGTTTAAGTTTCCAGCAGTGTTCTGTGTCATGACCAAAGCCATTATGAAATATGTAGTATGCTTTCTCATTCCACCAATATGGCTTAATGTCAAGTATGCAAAAATTTTCTAGATCTTGTGATTGTGCAGGTTGTTATCAATAAGCATTTTGAAAACATCATCATAGGAATCCCCAAGTTTAGAGAACTACCACTTTTCCTTTTTTGATTTGTCTTGATATCTTTGTTTATTCTCTTGTTGGTTAGAGGATGTATTAAGCTTCATAGCTTGAACTGCACTAGACAAATGAAGGACACCTTGATCCTTAGGTTGGGAAGAGTCAGCAAATCCATCATTGACTACTTGCTTATTTTTATTCCAGTGTGAGTTCTTGCTTTTGTCCTTATGTGAGTTGTTATTATTTTGACTATTGTTGTTATTATTTTGTTTAGTCAAAATACCTTGCTCTTTTAAGACATCCTCTATTCTGCATGCGGTTTTGACCATGGTGTCGAATGAATCAAAGACCATCTTTTGAACCTCACACCGCATCTCAAGTACTAAATTTCTCACAATGATATCAATTCTCTCATGTTCAAGAATTGTCCTAGAATACCGAGAGCACAATCATCTCCACCTTTGTAAGAATGTAACAAAGGATTCCCCTTGATTCTATTTCAAATTACACAAATCAAGCATGGTGACTGATCTTGATAAGTTGTAGGCAAAATGTTGCACAAATTTTTGGACCATTTCTATAAAAGTTTTGATGGGAGGGGTTATGTTGGTAAACCACTCCATAGCTTGACCTATTAGACTCCTTGGGAATAATCTCATGAAATAGGAATCTTCATGGTGGAATTCAAAACTCATGGTATAAAAATGATGCACATAATCATGTGGGTCACCGTTGCCGTCATACTTATCATATTGGGGAAATTCAATTTTCCTAGGAAAATCCTTCATGCTCACACTCCTATCAAAAGGATTGAGACAAATAGAGTCAAGGTTGAAGGAACTCTTGGGAGCCATCATTTTCTTGATTTTCTCAATTTCTTCTTCTTGTGAGGGGCTCTATTTCTTGATCCTCCTATCCACATCAAAACTATAAGGGACCCTCGCACCTTTGTTAATCAAGTTCTCTAGGAACTTATCCTTATTTTGATCAAGGTACTTTTCCACATATTGTTGAAATAGTGGTTCTTGTTGCATTCTCATAAAATATTGATCATCAAAACTTGCACTACTTTCTCCATGTTGAGAGCCATGATGAGCTCATTGGGAGGGTTGTCTTGAGTTCCTAGGAGGTGTTCTTCTCCTATGTTGTGAAATTATTCTTCCTCTAGGACTAGGAGATCTTGAAGGAGTCCTTGACCACCTTCTACTTCTTGGGGTTCTTGAGGGAGTAGAGGGTGGAGATTTGTTTCCACTGTTGGTACCCCTATTGTTGAATTGGGCATTAAGTTGTTGAGCTAGGAGCTTATCTTGTTCTTCTTGTCCAGCTCTTCTCTCTATGTCCAACAAGGCTCATTGTTCCTCCTTTAGGAGCCTAAATTTTTCTTCTTTTGCAGCTTGTTCATTCAAGAAAGCTTATTTTTCTCGCTCAATTCTTCTTAGCCTCTCACTTGTATACCTTGAGGTTGTTTTTAGTGGAGAGCTTGGCCTTGAATGATTGAACAAGTTAGTTGCATTCACATGAGCATCACAAGATTGGTTGTTTTGGTCCTCATGTTATGACCGTGCATCTTGGTGAGCTTGTCCATAGTGTCTTTTAGCTCGTTGATGAGCATCTAGATATCTTGAGTTAATAGGGGGTGATTCAGGTTGGTTGTCATCATCAAATGACATTTTACCCCTATGTCTCTGGAAAATGTCATCAAGAGTTTGATCCATTGCTTCTCTTTGTCTCCTAGTCAAAGTGTAGCTCATGTCCATATTTGATAGAGAGGATGGTAAAGAAGTACTCAACTAACTAAGGTTTCTCTTAGGCTCAAACCAAACTTCTGAATCACTCCTAGGAGATTGATTGAAGATGGGTTCCTTCCCCTTTTGCTTTTGACGAGTTTGAACTAAAGGTAATTGTTCAAAAACTACTTGAGGTTGTTTTCCTTGACCCACTTGGTATCTTGTTGTAACCGGCATGAAAGAAAAGACCCTTAGTGAGAAGATAACCTTATGAATCACTAATTGTCAAACTTAGGATAGTGAAAATATTCAATTGTCCAAAAAGAGATATGGTGAGATAGAAATTTGACAAAAGGTATAAATCAACACTGCCACAGTGGTGCATAACACAAGGATTCTAGTATCCTAGCACATATGGATCAAGAGGATGATTTAACCAAAATATATTGAAATTGAATTTATATGAAGATGGATTTGGACAAAAGAGTACTCAAACTCTCCAAGTGTGCAATCAAGAGATCTAAAGGTGAGTCTTGTCAACAAGGATGATTCCTGACTTACTAATGACAAGAAAAATCTTTGGTGAAGTCAAAGGTTACTATCTCAAGATGTCTAGAGCCAAAAACCTGAGGTATAAACAAGCTTTCAGTTGCAAAGTATGAAACTTAATAAAATATGGTCAACTAAGAGAAGACTAAAAATTGCATGAATTAGGTAGACAACAAAAAGATTTTAGGTGATAGTTTCCAGGCTAACAAGGTGACAATTTCAGACCAGGTGATACTTTGCATCAAGTAGGGCGATAATTTCCTGACAGCCTAGGCAATACTTTCCAGGCAAGCGGGGTGATAGTCTACCAGTGGTGAACTATCGTGCAATATTTTCTAGGGTAGGGAGCGATACTGTTCCAGTGTCGTATGATTCTTGACCAGTGAGTGCTAAATAATCTCAATTTTAAAGGCAATTTGATCCAAATTTCAATTTGAGGTTGGTTTTTTTTATCTCAATCATAGTGACAATAGTAAATTGATAGGTTTGCAAATAGTAGGTGATCAAACATGTCTTCAAACACTTGAAACAAGGGCAAAAGAAACTTTTCCAAGACAAGCAATTGTGATATCGAAATTGAAAAGTCCTATGAACACTACCGTGATGTTTTTTGTTCAAGAACATTTACATGGGTATATCACAATGAGAACACTTCAAGCACTTTCTAGCTTAAAAAGACAATGGCTCAATACTTAACAACTTGGCCCACACTTGATGCTCCATTGCCTCACACAAAGTGGTTGCCCACAATAGATATTGGTTTTGTCATGGAAGTGCCAATGACACAACCAAAGAAACACAGATGGTGAGTAATCTTAGGGTGATTCAGGTTATTCTACTTGGATCAATCCTTGCACCAAGAAGCTAAGTGAAAAAATAGGGTGGCCTCTACCTATGGTTCTTAATAAGGACTTTCATTCTTAATACCCCTCTTGCTCCCCAAAAGGACTCCTTACCTTGTGGCAAGTAACAAACCTCGTGGCCACAAGAGTACCTTAAGCATTCTTGCTCAACATTTTCCTCATGGTCACAATCCCACAAGTACTCACATCAAGCAAAGACAAATACTACGTGTACCAAGGTTTTGTGTCCTCGATAGCCTTGAGTTTATAGTGGGTTGGAATAGCCGGCAAAAGGCTTGTCCCCACTTGGGTCATTCCTCTTGATTGCTCAAGAGCAGTCCCACTAAAGGATCCTAAAGATCTAAACAAAGAGTGGATCAACTTATGAGGCTCAAGGTTTTTGTTTCACCATAAGGGTGAAGAGCATACTCCCCTATCTCAAAGTTTTCTCCCAAACATACCAAAAAAATGTTCAATTACCCTCTTGCTTTCAAAATCCAAAGATGGGTCAAGATTTTCTGGTTCACCACAAGGGTGAAGAGCATACTTCTCCTACCACCCAAGAATTCCTACAACAAGATATTATGTTCCTATGAAATGAAACAACTAGTAATTGCCACACTCAAAATGATATAAACAACAAGCACTTGATTGGATTTTCATGCTTTGGGCAGCCCTACAAAAACCATTAGTGGCCCTTGTGCATTTGAAGCTTTGACATGCATTCTTTTAAGCAAATAATCAAGCAATGAGAGCACCTACAAGCACAAATTGTTAGCCCCACAAGGTTAGCAAAACCAAAATCCAAATGAAATCTGCAAATTAAATCTATCTACCCATAGAAAACTAAACCAACAAGCTAACTAGATCCAAACTCATCAAGAAAGGACCAAGAAACAACTCACTGCCAGTTATAGGCGACAGTACAGTCACCAAAAATATTGCACGATACTTTATAGTATACTAGGGTGATACTATATTTTTGGGTGATACTTTACAGTACTTGCAAGTGATAGAATGTCTCAAACAGTGTGACAAAATGTCTCAAACAGAGTGATACTTTAACTAGTAAAGTATCGCACCACCATACAGAAACTATCACATGATACTGGAAAACTATCGCGCGATAATCTGAGACTGAAAAATCAGAGAGCCGAAAATGAAGCTAAAAATTGATGAAAAATTTGATGGAAATGCAAAAAATTAAGGACAAAACAATAATGCCCTACCCCACGATGGGTGCCAAAAATGTACACACTCAAATAGTGCACTTCTCTAAGTTATTCAAATGAAGACAAGGGAAAGAATGTCAATATCCCCAAGAATCACTATGAAATGCAAATGCAAACTAGATTAAGATTAATATGCAAGCTAGAAATGAAAGGTGCAAGCTAAGCTATGGAAATGAAAGTACAAACTAAACTATCAAAGGAAAGATGCAAGTGTTACAAATCCTTCCTAATTAGACTAGATGAAGTAATCTAAAGCATAAAGGAAATCTATACTATGAATGCCATGATAATAGAACTAGAATGCAAGAGATAAACTATGAAAGCATGTAGAATGTAAGCTAAAAATGCTCCAAATCTTCAAAAGCTCCAAAGTGACCTAGAAAACTTAGAGCATAACATTAGTATTCAAAAATGCATATGAAAATGAGGAAGAGAGCTCTCCTTTTAAAAGAATTGAAAAGGAATGGACCATGGAGATTAAGAGGCAAAAGATTTAATCAAGGGTGGAGCTTGAAAGAGGAGCAATCCATGTGCACAAATATCCTCCAATGAGAAAATAAGAGTTGACTTTTGTGTCCATATGAGACAAAAAATGCTTTTCTCCTTTTTATAAAATAAGAATAATGCTTTATTTGTGCAACTTAGGATAAGAGGAAAAGGCGGGGGCTTTTTATTTAATAAAGGGGGAGGAAATTCCTTTTAAATAAATAAAGACTTTAGAATAAAATGGTTAGCCCAAGGCAAATAATCAAAAATGATAAAATAGGGTTTGATCAAGGAAATTGATATCGAGCTGAAAATGTTGATTTTTGAAAATATTGATTCAGGGATTTGATAAATTGCTGAATGGGGGCCCAAAGTCTAGCGACCATTTTAGGGTGCATACAATGATCAGTAAGAATGGCATTGGTGATCTACCTTCTTGGGACAAAGCCTTTCTGATGGGGATGAACTAGCTTGCTAAGGTAGGGATTGATATGATTAACAATCAATTTGGACATAATTTTATAGGTTGTGTTGCAAAGGCTAATAGGCCTGCAATCAATCAATTTATTAGCCCTCACTACCTTAGGAATGAGGACAATGAAAGTATTATTCAACTCCTTTAGAATTGGACCAAAGGAAAAGAATTCTTTAGCGGCCCAGAATAAGTCTAGCCCAACAATATCCCAATATTTCTGAAAGAAGAGGGGAGGAAACCCATCTGGGCCCGATGATTTGTAGGGACTCAAGGAAAAGGTTACTTGCTTCATTTCCTTGAGGGTTACAAGGTGTTCCATAGCATAGGCATCCTCATGGGAGATGACATTTAGAACACAATCCAGCAAGGAGTCACGCACCTCCAAGGAATTGGGATCTACCAAAGGAACATGATTGAGAAGAGAAGAGAAGTAATTAACCGCTTCATTCCCTATGTCTTGAGATGAGATCAGGGAAACCCCCGCTGGGTTGATCAATTCCCTTATGGAATTCCCCTTCTTATGTTTCAAGGTAGAACCTTCCTTGATCCATTGGGCATGAGATCTTTGCTTCTAGAAGGTTTCCTCTTTATTAATGAGGTTGTGCAATTTCACCTGTAATTCTTTTTCCTCAAACCCTCGCTGGGCTTCCCATCCTTTCTTTTCAATTTCATTATGGACTTCTTTGAGCTTAGCCTTGGCTTGAGATTGTTGCGAGAAGATGTTCCCAAAAGTGAATTTATTCCAATGCTTCAAATTGGACCTTAAAAACTTCAATTTGTGTACCAGTCTATACATGTTAATACCATTAACTCTAACCTACCACCAATTTATTAGTAGAGATTTGAGTTCTGAGTTATAAGTTAACATTATCTCAAATCAGAATGGGTACAATTCCTTAATAGTTCTGGGATCCCATTTCATAAGAATAGGATGATGGTCAGAACCATAACTGACATGGGAGGTTAAATAGCAATCATCATAAATATCCCAATTGGTAGACATAAGACAACAATCCAACTGAACCTAAATGAGATGGTCCCTAGTCCTCATGTTAGACCAGGTAAAATTATTTCCTTGAAGGTTGAGGTCAAGGAGACCTCCACCAATTAGGAAGTCATGCAAGTCTTGCATCGAGTTAGAGAAGTCAGAAGTGCCCCCTTGTTTCTCTAAAGGGAAGAGAGGAGAGTTAAAGTCTCCCATAACCATCCTCATTGATTAGTAGAGAAGGTAGAGAGAACTTGCAGAGTATCCAACCAAAAAGTTCATCTAGCATTCAAAGAATTAGGAGCATAGATAGCAGTCAATGCTCACCTCGAGCTAGATTGAGTGCTAACAAAAGAAAGATGTTGAGCACGTTTAGACTACAACAAAAGAGAACCAACTAGGCTGTTGGGTTTCCATAAATAGGCGCTTCACATGTTCTTCCAAGCTCTTGTTGAAGAATTAAAATATACTCATACTAAATTATAAAAATTCTTCCAATGTAGGGTTTCAATACTTGTTTCAAGGCACACATGCATGCAAGAGGGGGTTTAAACATTTTGAAAGGCATCACAAACCCTTTGTATAAACTATCCTTGTTTTGGATGATATCTTCTATTCATCTCCTTATATTTGAATTTGATGATACCCACTTCTTAAATCCACCTTGGAAAAAATTCTATCACTTTCCAAATAATCTAGTATATCTTCCATTCTAGGTAGAGGGTAACAATACTTTATTGAGATCTTATTGATAGTTCTAGATTCTACAAACACTCTCTACTTGCCTCCAATTTTTGGGTGAGAGTAAAGCACACAAGAGGGCATTTTGTCCCTTACAAACCCATTTTCTATTAACTCAACAAATTTCCTCTCATCTCTTCAATTGATTTTGGAGATACTTGATATGTTGTTTAATTAGGGAGCTTTGATCCTATCACCAAATCAATATGGTGTCTTATGTCTCTTCAAGGAGGCAAACCAATCGACAAATTCTTTCAACAACTTTTGCAACTTTGTTGATGTTAGAACTAGGCTCATTTTCTTCTCTTGGGCACATAACTAAAAAATTGTTTCCTTTCTTTATTTGCAATTCTATTTATAGTTGATCAATACAATGTCCAATGGTAACATGCCGAATGCATCTTTTATCTTCCATGGTTTCAAAAATGTTTTCCTTCCTTCACACCCAACTCCATAAAATGTTCTCTACAATGATGGATTAGTTTTGGTCATATTGTCAAAGTCTACCCAACAAGGGATGACATACATTCATTGGTGTCGCATTAGAGAACATCTACATAAAGGCCAATTTTGACTACAACTAGACAAGATATATCCAAAATCACACTATGGCCCCTTTCAAGCCAAGAGATGAACTATATGGATTAGATTTAGATATGCAAATCACATGAAACTAGACAAGATCTATCCAAAATCACTCAATGACCCTTTTTTAGCCAAGAGATGAACTATATGGATTAGATTTGGGAATGCAAGCATGTCCTATTTTGTTCACCATTTTTAAATTCACCAAAATTGACTACATGGATTAGATTTAGGAACGCATTATAGTCCTTCACATTCCAGCAACCTCTACATAACCATCCATTCTCTCCCCAATTCTTGAGAAATCCCCCAAAAAATATAAACTAAGACATACACATCCATTTCATTCATTCATTACATTTCATGCAAGAACATCCACATTCCAATCAATCATATCAAATACCCTCTCAATTACATAATTTACTTGAGGCAAGCTCAAGTGTAAATTTAATGTAAGTTCACACTTTAGAGTTCAACTTAAATATAAACTTTAAGCAACATTTTTTTTTGAATCCTTAAATGTATAAACCTAATAAAATAACACCATAAAATATTACACAGATCAACATCAATAATTTAATAATAACAACATAACTCATTACATCTTATTTTTAAAAAAATCCTAAACTAAAAATTTGAACCTCAAACATTTTTATAAACTATAAGAGGTTACTTTCAAATAATAAATTGTAAAGAACTGTGCTGATCAACCAACATATACATGCATTTGTATAACAATGACAAACAAAGTTATAAGGCCAAAATATATAATGGAATGAACCAAAATTGATCTGTTGTTGGTTCCGAAGCCACTTACATCTATGGTTTTTTTATTCCCTGGAAGCTGGAACAAAAGCCCCAGAGACAACAGTAAGAACAACAGAACCCCAACTATGACTGGCCCCCAATCAAAAGACATTGTTTCTTTTCTTAATACCTTGAAACTTTAACCAGATCTAATAATAGAGAAGATCAACAGATCATATGCTAAGATGCTACAAATGGTAGAATTTATTGTGCGGGAAACTTAGAGATGAAGCAGGGCAAAGGTGAAGAGACAGCAGGGGACATCTTCAGAGCTTGATTTTGCTTTTGATTTGAGTGGGAGGGAATATTATGCTTTATAATCATATAAGGAAAAGTAGTTAGGGCCCATTTGGACATAGGCATATTAGCCGATATACCAGAATATCAAATTTCGAAGACGGTATCCATTGTTTGTGTGCGACATCGAAGGATGGAATTGGAATTTTGATATTCCAATTTTACCCAAAAAATGGGCATATCGTCTTCCACTTGAAAAGGTGGAATTGGAATATCGAGCTCTTATTCCACTTTTAAATGCTCATTTTATTTGCCGTCGGGTCTGTTTTTGCAGTTAATAACATTTTTGATGTCCAAAATTTCATTTTGGCCAAAGATTTCATTCTCAAAATTTTCATTCTTTGTCAGGGGTCTGCGAAGAAGGTAAGGGGCCAAGCACAATGAACCAGGTGCAAGGAGGCAGCATCCTTCAAAAGTAGAGAGGCGGCATCCAAAAGGGGTGCAAAAGGCCCAAAGCCATGTCGAGGAAGAAGATGCAGCCCCGACCAAGGAAGCAGATCATGATGAAGAGGGTGGCTCCAGCAGGGATTCATAGGGGCACAGGGTGCCAAAGAGGCATGACATGCTAAAACGGCTGGCAAAGCCAGCACAAACGGGGAGGTTGCAGCAAAGGCGACGATGACTAGGCCCTTCACTAGTAGCAAGAAGACAACAGACAAAGGGAGGAATCCCTATTTTGGTGAACCAAACAAGTCATCCCATATTTCAGAAATCAATTTGAGAATTTGATCTTCCAGAATTTCAATTTGAGAATTTGATCTTCTAGAATTGACTATATCTAGCATTTGGTATTCCAGCGTCCAAACGGGCCCTTAGGGTTTTGCTTTGTTGCCTAGCCCTCTAATGGAATCTCTTTTCATTGAGATGTAAGCTTCGAATAATTTAGTCCATGTTATTGGCTGCTGCCTTTCGGTGGATTATTATTTTTTTAATTTTTTTTAATCAAATACCAAATTGGAATCTCCTTTTAGCTTTTACTATAAGATGAGCATTTAGTCAACATGACATGATAGGGACTTGTTTAAGTGCAACAAAATGGCATATGAACTGGAAAAGGCCAAAACTAGGGTGGTTGAGGTTGAAAGGAAAATTGGTAGCATTTCCAAGTTCAATTTGTGAGTAATGTTAGTTCTGTTACTTTCTTGTGTTTCTTATATAAGAAGGTTCTTGGTGTTGATGAGAATGACGATGACAACTACAGGTAGTTGTTCAAGTTTCTGACAGAGGGCAGGTCTAATGTGCTACAAAAGTGGGGTGTGAATTCAGAGGAGCTTGATAGAGATGAGGTCCCTTGTGTTTTTTATATTTATGTTGTTAATAGTCATACTTGGCATTATGTTGAGACTTTTAAAGTTATTTATGTTTTTCACTCTCAAACTCTAAGTAGTTTAGTTATGGTTTTTGCTAGGGATGGCCCTAGGTGGCCTTTTTGTAAGACATGGTATTATAGATGGTTTGTTGGATAAGTACTCTTCAGACTATGGTTATTTTGATGATGTTGCAAATAGTTTTGTTTGGTTGTTTTTTATATTGCTAGTGTCTTGTTATTGTGTTGTTAACTTGTTGTTATTGTCATTCTTGTTGATTGTTTTCCCTTTGGGCTTTTTTTGTAAAGGGACAACACCCTGGTTTTTTTTGCTTTTAATATAAAAAAACATGTCATGACATTTGTGGAATTTATTTCTCGTGTAGTGAACACAAATAAATTTTGATGGGAAACATTCCTCATAGGTCAATTGCATTAAGATTTATTTTTTATATAAATGTATGTTTGTCTCGCACTGGTAGCATATTTTTTATTTGTAAACAATCAATTTTTCATATCTTTAATTATTATTTTTCTAATGTAAGGGAAATATTAAGAAAAGATTAGCAGCGAATCATTGATAAAGGGGAGGACACATCATATAGTTGTGTAAGGGTCTTCTATTTTATCAAAAGGCAACC
Organism: Chamaecyparis obtusa; assembly: GCA_027943335.1. Taxonomy (NCBI): domain Eukaryota; kingdom Viridiplantae; phylum Streptophyta; class Pinopsida; order Cupressales; family Cupressaceae; genus Chamaecyparis; species Chamaecyparis obtusa. The sequence goes on along the minus strand of BSBK01000897.1, from coordinate 817,822 downwards.
TATTGTTTTTTGTTTAGTTTATGTTCCTAATATTGTTAAAATGAGATTTAAATTATGGGTGGATGACAACAAATTTGCTTCAAAATGATTGGACTAATGGAGGCAATTATAGTATGGAGGAATAACTTACTAATTGTAGTTGACATAATGGTGCTAAATTGAGCAATGAAATTTTTAATAAATGACTATTCTTACAAAAACTTATTGGTAAACTATGTTGGATTTTTTTCATCAACATTTTAGATCATATTGTTTAATCTCCTTGAGCTCTCTTCTGTCATCCCAATCATGGATCATAGAGTTTGATCAAAGATATTGACAAAACAACTCCAACATAATTTACTCATAAGTATTTATAATAATATGTGTGGATTGTGGAAATATGATATCATTAAATGATTATTTTGTCAAAATTCTCTATGGGCTATTGACCCTGTTTATAAAAGACTTTCTAGCTAGAACAATATTCAGTTTACTTGGTCTCATTGTAGATTGAGAGCTATAGGAAAATTAGTAGGCTTGATAGATTTGATATCTCTCCCAATCTACATTTATCTCAAGTTTCCAATGGGTGTTGGGTTAAACTGGATTGCTTTGTTCTTTATTAGTTGATCACATCCCCATCATACATGTATCTGAAGGAGGAAGATAAATAATTGATCTATAAGATGTCTTTCCAACATAATGCTTCCCATTTGAAAATTTCATCTTGTATCATGGTTGGTGCTTGGGATTCCATTCCTAAACCTAAAGAGGGGGAATCTTATAGGGGTTTGGTGGTAGAAAGTGATTTCACAATGTGTCATGTATTTTTACAGTCCTTCGAGAAAAGAATGGATTGGTAGTAAATGCATAAAGAGAAATCTCTCAAAGGGAATTTAGAAATCAATATAAATATGCTTAATTCAAACCCTATCAACCTTAATATCCAAACCCCTATAGCTACAATTGAAACTTAGTAGTGTAAACTTGATATGTATAAAAGACAACCTGGTCAAAAGTTAGGGCCATGTTATATTGGATTTTAAGGAGAGTCATATTGAACACACATGATAACTTAGGGGGGGTGAATCAATTATAAAATGAAATCTTAAACTTTTCACTACTCCTTATGATAAAACCTTTACTGCATGCATCAACAATAATGAACAAGAAAGAACAAACGACTCCACACAATTGCACAAGTGAAAACCAAATTTGTGTGGAATACCCAAGGAGGGATAAACAACAGTGAGAGTAATCTCACAATATATGAACAATTTACATTGCTTGTTTTAGGACTAAAATTCAATGAAGCAACTACTCCTTAAAAAGAAGGTTTTATTTCTTTTGATTAAGGGCTTATTTTCCTTTGTATTCCATTTATAAAGCCTTACATTAATTATTTAATGTTTAAAAGTGGAAGGATTCTCTACAATGTGGGCTTAAATTTGTCATTTCTTCTTTTTGGTGAAACAAATTAGTTGAATATCATGGGCTTACTCTTTTGGTTATCTTTCCTAAACATGCTCATTATTTCTTCAAGAAAGGTGTGTAGAAATTTAGTGATAGACCTGGGATTTCAACTCACTTGATCGAGCTGAGTGGAAATGCACCAAAATATCTTTCAAACTAAATAAAAAGTCTAAATGGTTTATCACATTTATAAAATCATTAGTGTACGTGGATATTTTCATAAAATTTGCATTCCTCTTGAATACAATATTTTCAAAGATTGGATTTGGCTTGGGAAAACATCCCTTTTTAATCTTCCTTTGAAGAAGATTTAATTGATACTTCTTCCAATATGAAGCTAAATCCAAGGTTGAACTATAAGTGGGGTTGAAATTTTAAAGAAAAGAAAGGGGGAAACCTCATTTCTCAAATTTGGAAGCCTAGAGCTAAGGAAAATGCTCAAATCCTAACCTAGGAAAATCTTACAACTTAGAACACTTGTAGAGGAGATATTAAAATATCTAAAGATTCTTCCAGCTAAGTTCCCTTTTTTCCAACATTTTGAAATCATTAAACATATTTTCTTGGATTGTTGTTGGGCTAAGAAGAAATGGACAACAATTGATTTAATAAAAAGTACACATAGCAAGAGAGAGGTTATGTTTTCATAGGAAATGGTTACACCCTTAACTAAGTATTATTATTCTTTGAGTATTCCTATAGCTACTCAACACACTCTTATAGACTTAAACCTCAAAATCTTTATTCTAGATATGTTTTCATTCTTACTATCATCACCTATTTATGTTATTATAGATATATTCCATCAAGTTACACAACCAACTGTGTTATTATGTAGCACCATAAAGTTCATGTTCACATTTGCACACATATACATCTTATAAAAAGTAATAATTTATCAAAGCGAATGAAAATCCAAATAAACCATAGTCAATGATATAGTAAAACATTTACATTAAGTATCAATTATACCAAAATGGAAGGAATTTAAATTTGTCCTCTTATTATTTTCATCTATAAAGATAACATAAATACAAATATGATTTGGTATTATGGCACATATGATGTATGAAAAGGGAAGCGATGCAAATAAGGTAGATTACCTCTCCTTTCCAAGATTGCACTTTCAGAAGGGAGATGCCTCAATAGGATCAAGAGCTAACTCAAGTTCTAAATGGGACAATGATCCTTCGCTAAATATGTAATTCTGAAATGGGAACTGATATTAAAGACAAAAATTCAAACTAGAAAATATTCATATGCATCTAGAAACTAAATAGGAAACAAGTTACTTCATATCTAAATAACTGATAGACGGAGTCCCGAAAGTACCTATATCAACTTTTCTAAGATCCTAACACTATAACTTTCATTCCTTCCAAATCTAAGCCTATTATAATGGGTATATAGTGGTTGAGCTGATCTATAACTAGGTATAGAATGGTTGAGTCATTCTATACCCTCGATTTTTCCCTAAAACTTTTAGGGATGTTTCGACTGTTCCTGATCTTCTTGAAAAAGTTTTGATAGCTTTGTAGCCTATTCCTACACACAAAAAATGTGGAAAAAGTTGGGTAAAAGGGGTTTGCCTTGGTCAAACCCCCATTTAGGAATCAACCTTAAAATGATAAGAAATTGCATAAAAGAAAGTGTGTAGGGTAAAAGAAAGAAGATAAGTCCACTTTGGGCATAACTTTTACACTTGGTCATTTTCCTAAAAATGAAGTTTATGAAATGGGGTTCCTCTTATAAAAAATGGGGTCATGTTATGCCTCAAGGTCCTGAGCCAAAATTCAAATTGGGATCTCGTGAGGTGTAGAACCCTAAGCCTACTTTGCCAGAATGAGACCCCATTTGATTGTATGTATTTATTTATTTTTTTAACCTATGGGGGTCATTTTACCAAATGCCTCCCCATTTCAGAGCGTTGCCCCATTCTTCTTCCAACCAAACTACCTCCAAATAGGCCCTTTTAAATTTTTTTTTCCATTTGTATTGTTGTTTATTAGTAATATTTATTATTTTTTAGTATTTTTTATTTTGAAAAATGAGTGTATATGTTAAATTTATTTACTTTTATTGTGTAAATGCAAAAAAATGTAGGTTTCATATTTGTATTTATATTTCTCATGTATTTAGTACATATAGATGTAATTTTTGTTGTGTTTCTTTATGAAAATGTAGAAACCAGCTGTATATTACACGATGAAACAACATTAAAAAAAAAAATTAAAAATGAGCTACCTAGAATATAAACCTGAAATGAATGACTTGGAATCATAACTCTAAATGTGAGTAACTCACAGTAGAAACCCTAAATGAATAAGTTACAATATAAAAATTGCAAACCAATAAATTACAATAAAAACCCTAAAGATACTTAACACGTAGAATAAAAATCCTATATACTTCAATCATACAAAAAATAAACAAATAACATATATAATAGAAACCCTCAACTATCTTCAAGTCAAGTATAAACGACTAGTCAAGACTCTTTATACCCTCTACCATAAACCCTATTCATAATCCCTAGGTTGTAGATAATGTACATTAAACCAACCATTAAATCATAAGACAAAAAGTTTATATTCCTAGAGGCTCTAGGATTTATATAGTTGCAATTAGATATATTTGTACCTATATTCCTAATTACCATTCCTTAGGACCTATTATGTATCTAAGGCCCCTTATGACCCATTATGTATCCTAGGACCCCTTATGATAACTAAGACACCTTAGAACCCATTAACATATCCCAAGACCCCTTATTATCACTTAGAATACATCAATGTATCTTAGGGACCATAATGTGTTCTAGGACCCCTTAGCACTCATTATATATCCTTAGAACCCATAAATGGGTCCTAGGACCCCCTATGACACCGATGACCCCTTAGGGCCCATTATGTATCATAAGGGATCCTAAGGGGTCGTAAGACCCATTAATTGGTCTTAGGACTATTTAGGACCCCTTAGGACCCATTAATGTGTCCTAGGACCCCTTAGTACCATTAGGACCTATTATGTATCATAAGGGGTCCTAAGGGGTTGTAGGATACATTAATGGGTCCTAGGAATATTTAGCACCCCTTAGAACCCATTAATGTGTCCTAGGACCCCTTAGTACACATTAGGGCCCCTTAGGACCCACAATGTATCATAAGGGGTCCTAAGGTGTTGTAGGACCCATTAATGAGTCCTAGGACCATTTACAACCCCTTAGAACTCATTAATGAGTCCTATGACTCCTTAAGACCCATGAATGGGTCTTATGACCCCTTAGGACCCCTTAGTACACATTAGGAACCCTTAGAACCCCTTATGTATCATAAGGGGTCCTAAGGGGTCATATGACCCATTAATTATTCCTAGGACAATTAAGGACCCCTTAGGACTCATTAATGGGTCCTACATCTGCTTAGGACCCCTTAGTATGCATTAGGACTCCTTAGGACCTACTATGTATCATGAGGGGTCCTAAGGGGTTGTAGTACCCATTAATCAGTCCTAGGATAATTTATGATCCCTTAGGACTCATTAATGGGTCCTACAAAACCTTATGACCCCTTAGTATGCATTAGGACCCCTTAGGACCCATTATGTATCATAAGGGGTCCTAAGGGGTCCCTACGGCTTGTAGGAGCCATTAATGAGTCCTAGGACCAATAAGGATCTCTTAAGACTCATTAATGTGTGTGTGAATTTTGTACCTAGCTGTAGACACAACACTTCAGTAAAACATTAGAGGTTAGCAAAAATTGAAATATGCAATGAAATGGAAACTAAACTAACCAAGTGATTTACTGCCTTCTAGTAGGTGCGAGTATGATTTTCTCATATTAGCTTGAAATCAATGATAATGCAACAACTAAATGAAGGTTTTGAATGCAAAAGATGAATATGAAATGAATGTAGATTTAATCTATATTTTTGTGTTTTCTTTGCAATAGGATGAAAAACTATATGAAATTGATCTAGAATGAATTGAAATTGACATGCAATTAATCTAACAATGCTATGAAGATGAATGTAAAAGTATGCAAAAGCTATGAAAAACTATGAAATGATCTCACAAAATTGCTTGTCACAAGTGTTCAATTCTTCAATCACCGATTCAATGGAGTAATTGTGCAAATTCCACAGATTGTGGATGAGATAATGAAGAGCTGAAGACTTGATTTTATAGAAATCTAGGGCTTTGGGGGTGCATGAGAAAATCCATAAATCACTTTTGTAAACTCAAGTTGATTTTTGAGTTAACAAGAAATCAAAATTAATTAATTTATAAAATCATGCAAAAGCATGGGAAAATAGCCTTTTAACTCAAAATAGAGTTTAGATCAATTTTCAACTCACAATTAAATGTTGAGTTTAAATTTAAACTTGGTTGTTGATTTCTAGTTGACTGCTTTTCTGATTTGTGCATGTTTTAATTATAAATTAATTTAAAAATAAAGTGATTTATTCTCAACTTAACTGATTTTAAATTTAAGAATAACTGATGCATGGGTTAATCAATTATTTTAATCAAACTTTTATTCAAAACTATATTATTAAATATTGACAATTTAAATTTAATCAATTAAATAAGAATTTAATCAATTATTTTTAGCAAATTTGATTTATTGTCAAAATTAAATAATATATTTAAGAATAAATAGAATTAAATTTAATTAAATAATTAAGTGGCATAATTAAACTTAATTAATTAAATATTCAGAATATTCAATTAATCAAATTTTAGGATAAATAAGATTTATTGCCAAATAATCATTAAATTAAAGATAATTAGGAAAATTCAAGGAATATTCCCTGATGCAAAATTAGGATTAATCAATTAGGGTTTCAATGTGCAAATGTGTAGATGTGCCTTAGGTTAGGACTTTTGTATCGATTTTGTTCAAATTGTAAATGTAGGAGGTTAATGAACCTATAGCCCATTTTTGGGGTATTACATTTTGCCCCTCTTTGAATTACTGTGCGAAGCGCAGTGGTTCAAAGATAGTTTGTGTATGATAAAGATGTTTGAGATTGATTTGAAAGATGAACCGATTCTGAGATAGAAATCAATTGAAAGATTGGAAAAGCTTATTCAGTTACTGGTTGACCAAGAATCGAGATGATGCTAGCTATATCAACAATGAACCAGTGATTATGAAGAAGTGTCAAAATGCCTGATTTTGAACCTTATGATTATGAAGAAGTGAGTGATCTAATTCCAAACCTGATCGTCAAAAGGAATTGTATTAGTATCACATCTCAATCCTTCAATTATGAAGAACCAAGGAAATAACACAATTGAACCGATGGTTACAAAAAGTTAATACAGTTTGCAAGATTAAGAGAATACCAGATTGATATGGATCTTGATGAATCTGATATGCCCCAAGAGATGATAGATTTTCCCCAAGCAACAAGGTCTTTTGATGAATCCACAACTAGATGTGGTTGTTGTCTTGATTACTAAGAAAATATTTAATTTATAGATTTGATTAATGTGCAATACCATGCTCCCTTCGGGATGAAAATCAAAATCTAGCGAGAAAAGCTAGCGTTATATAGTTTAGAAGCATGTTAATTGATTTGAGAAGTGGTTATACACATTGGAGAATGCATTCTACATCGTTTAGAGGTCCCAAAGACCAAGTTTGACTAGGTTTGACCATGAGTTGACCATGGTTGACCAATTTGAAATTTTGATAGTTTGATGTGAGGTAATCAGTTAAGTTGAATTCCAGATTTCTGTGATGATTAGAAGGTTGATTATGCAAGCAGTCGGTCATCCTAGGTTTGAAATTTTAAATCATGATTTTGACATAGTAAATGATCTCAGATTATGATTTTGATCCCGAAAATGGGTTTAGAACGTCAAAATTAGCCAGCGATTTAATTTTCATGGAAAAAATAGCACTTTAAAAACTGAGGTCAAAACTTATATAAGGGCCAAAAGAGTCATTTTCAACTTCATTATTCACTTTTGACTTTTGAAACTTTGTGGAGCCCTCTGAGTGGGAAAATGACTGAGATGAAGGTGTTTGTGTCTTCCCACTGATTTGAGCATAGCCGAAGACATCAGCGGCCTCCGCAGTACGGACATCTGATATGTGGACCTCTGTGCCTCTTTGTAAATTCCATTTTTGCATGTTTGTAGCATTTTTAGGTCATTTCTCATATGTTTTTAATTTTCAATTCTCGCATGCATGGAAACTTGTACGACTATCCTCCGTGACTCATATGAATTTTCAATTCCCTATAGATTATCGTGTACAACATTTTGCCAGGTCCCTCATATGTCATATGGTAAGACCTAGAAGGTCGTATAACCATAGTTTGTCGTATGAGACCCTGCTGAAACTCATATGACTATCCTCCGTGACTCGTACGACTTTTCAATTCCCTATAGATTGTCGTGTATGACATTTCATCGGGTCCCTCATATGTCATATGGTAAGACCTAGAAAGTCGTATAACCATAGTTTGTCATATGAGACCCTGTTGAAACTCGTACGAGTTTTGATGCCAGACTGCATTGTCGTATGGAAAATAGTGAGCTTAAAATTCCTCTTTAGGTCAAAAAATTTGATTTTCTGATTCCTTAGGCTGATTGCTGAGCATTTAATGTACCTTATGAGATAGTGAACTTTTGAATTTTTGTACTTGTTAGCCTATTTTTCAACCAAATTACTGATAGGATTTCTCATTTCTATTCTATGTAGGTCATATATCCTGCGTGCATGTGCATATCTCTCATCCCGTGACATAGAGATTATGCGTCTCTTTGCCAGACCCTATGAGGATACATCTTGCTACTTGTGGTTTCGAGTATCTGATTTGGTTGCCCAAGATTAGGATGAACCACAAATTGTTGACCGCTTTGATTGAGAGGTTTCATTGTGAGACCCAGACCTTTCATCTCCCTATAGAGAGATTATAGTTACACCAGAGGATGTGTACAGGATTTTGCACATTCCACTCCATGGTCCTCATCCAAATTATGTGAGTTTAGGGAACTCCAGATTACATACCTTTAGACATTTGTTTGGAGATGATACATAGCGTACTGGTTCAATATCCTGGGAGACTTTAGTGCAGCGCTATGGGTAGACCCATAGAGTAGAGTGTATCATAGATGGTATGATAGGAGGCATTATCATGTTTGACCATTAGCCAAATGATCTTCTAATGGGTTGGGTCCCGATGGTCACACGGTTGATGGCCACTCCTTCTAAGTTGGGTTGGGGTTAGTGTATTCTGGCTCACATGTTCTCCAAGATGCATGAGATCATGTATCAGGAGGGCAAGACTTTTGCTTCTGGTGCGTTGGTACTTTAGATATGGGCCTGGGAGCACATCCTAGTTTGTAGACCAGTATGCCAGACACAATGCCAGCCACAGGAGCTGATGATATATGTTTACTCTAGATATGTTACACAGGCTCACATGGGCCATACAGAGCATTGGAGGCACTTCTTGGATGATAGGACATATGTTATCTAGCGTTTGTATCTATAGATTGAGGCCTGGCCTACTGCACAAGAGCAGTTCAGCTTTTTCTGCTAGAGTCAAGTATTGAATGGGTGGTGTACTATAGTTATTGAGCATTTCCTAATCACTAGAGTGTGGAGGTAGTACATCATCATTTAGGATGCACTATAGGAGCACGCTATGTATGTGTGGATATTGAGAGAGCTCAGATTAGGATGGGGCCCTCGATTTTCTTATGCCCTTTGTACATAGGAGTACAATGGTATTGTCGATAGAGATTGGGATTACTGAGCAGATGTTCCAGATGCTGGGGTGACAAATGGTTTTATTGGATGGCTTGCAGAGCATCCCATATATAGGTTTTTAGATCTGACAGAGTTGATACCTTCCATGGAGGAGGCGATGGATGTTACAGGTGCTCCAATGGGTAGAGGGAAAAGATGTATAGGTGCACAAGTTTTGATGCCCCAGCCTACACCTCTAAAGCTGAGAGTAGTATTTACACCTCTACAAAGACCATCTGGATAGATGAGACCACCTCATCCCTCTAGTTCGTCAGTAGGTAGACCTATAGTTTTACATAGGAGATCGACTATAGGAGAGAGTGGCACTCTAGGTAGTGTTGGTAGTGCAGATGAGGTACTTGGAGCTGAGTAGTATGTAGGTTCCAGTCCTAATCTTGCATAGGTGGATACTAGTTTTGATTTGGGTGCTGAGGTTAGATGCCATAAGGTGCAGAGATCCAAGATAATAGAGCAACCAAGTGGTGACATAGATATGCCAGCAGTAGACACAGAGCCGGGTGTAGCAAAAAGTTCTCAGGAGACTATTAGGCACCAGAGATTACAGGTGAGGGACTTGAGAGTATAGAGTGCTCGCTTTGAGGAGAGATTCATAGAGGCTGATAGACAAAGATCTGAGCTCTAGGAGGAGAACAGGAGATTACAGGCTGAGGTGATACATTAGACTTCTCAAGTAGCTTACTATGTTTCTGCTTATTATGTTGTTGTTCCCACTGATCAGAAAGTGCCCACATACTCTTAGTATATGATAGGTTCAGAGGGAGCCAAAGCACCAAGAGTTGAGGCAATACCTGATGCACCACCACCACCTCGCCTAGATGGAGAGGACCAGGTAGACAACTGATCTATCATACTAACATTATTCTTTTTTCCATTTTGTTCATAGCTATTGATATACTGATCTGATAGCTCACATGAGCACATTCTTTGTATCATGTGCCAGTAGTGCACCCTTGACTATTCTGAGTTATATGATATGAGATCAAGATTTTTGGTTATGACTTCATTTGTACTTGTCATGTTTTGATTTATGATGATATCATGTGATGTAAATGCTATGAGTAGTGTAGAATGTATGTATGGATTTATGCAATGCAATGATTTCTTTCATATGTATGGATGTTATGTAAATGTACTTGATTATGAAAATATATATGTATGATTTTGATGATGCACATGTATGAAATGCAATAGATGGAATGATCATGAATATGTAATGGAAATGCAATGATACACATGATATATTTTGTAGGTATTGATGAAGACAAGTACTCAGTCTTATGTCAAAAATGATGTTTAACCCTAGATGGTAACTGCTTGGAGTTATGTGAAGAGACCTTCATGTGAGATTCAGCCCTATTAGATGTGAAGATGTGATTGAAGAATCATTTAAGCATTGAAGTTTATTCAGCAATTTGTGAGATCATGCAAACATGCAAAATGCAAAGTGACATGCAAGATGAAATGAAAACCTAAGACCTAGGACCTAGTCACTAATCATGTGTCAGTCATTCTCATCATTGAATTTTTAGGTAACCGAATAAATCAATACAATGCCTACTAGTTAGGAAACTATAGGCATATGAATATTGATTTGTATGTGCAAGAATCAATACAATGCCCATTGGTTAGACAACCGTGGACATATGAATATTGATTGTGTTTTTAGAATGTCAGATTAGATATAAGCACCAAGGCATAAATGCCAAGATGACCTAAATATCATGTCCATTTTGATATAGCAATTTGTATAAGCATCAAAACATAAATGTCGTGATGACCAGAATACGCCTTGTGTAACAAACACATCAAGCAGTCAAGAGATCATTCTAAATCCAGTGTGAATTACCCGTAGTGACCCTTTATCATTCACATCCTTAGGTAAGATCACATTTCACAGTAGGAGTAAGAACTTTCTCAAAAAGACAATAGTTAGATCAAACTTCCTTGAATTTTCCAGGTATCAATGGTCAAGGTACACATGGCCATCCAATTTGAGATAGAGGCTCTTACAGACGAACACCATTTCAATCCACAATTCCCAAAGTTGTTAGATTTTCACATACAAGCAGAAAACAAAGAAAAGATCATGCCCTAAGTCATCACTCTCTAAATCCTATAAAGGACATCATCGAAGAGTTTAAAGGGACACAATATGAAAAAATATTAATGCAAATCAGTAAGCATACAAGGAGATAAAAGCATGAAGCACATCTAGTTTTCATTTTGTGTTGATGTTGTTTGTGTTTGATTGCAAAATCCTTTCTGGAGAGGAGACAGACTAATTGACTTAGATGTAGCTTCAAAGGACTTTGGCTAGATATGACTCTTCTGAGGTATATTGGAGACCAAAGGATATGACATTGATTGCCCCCAAGTGTTAGACATTGATAGGACACAAACATTTTTGTAGATTGGTGTACAAACTGACTTTATTGAAAACAAGAATGTGGAAACAAACCAGGATATATATACAAACTAAAGCAGGACTGAAAGCTGGGAAAGACCAAGATTGTGCTGATAGATGGAGCATTTTGAAACAAGTGGCACCCATTTGCTGAGTTTTCACCATCTTGGTAGAGATTCTATTTTTGCTACCAAGGCGCCTATTTCCAGGTTTTCACCAAGGCACTTTTTCTTTTTCTCATTTTTTTTTGTATTTTTACCTTTTCAATTTTTTTATATTTTTCCATTTTTTCAATTTTTTTGATATTTTTGATATTTTTCAATTTTTTTTTTGTGAATCATCAAGGTGCCTATTGCTAGGTTTTCACCAAGATGTTCATTTTTTTTTTCAGAAACTTTTTTTATTTTTAAGATTTTTTCAAGATATTTTACCATAGACTGAATGCCTTAGGCATAGAATTTCTTCAAATGGAGAATGTTGATTGGTTCTTGAAGCTGTTCTCCTTTAGTCATTAAGAGTTGATAGGCACCATAGCTAAAAGTAGCAGTGATAACAAAGGGACCCAGCTAGTTGGGTTCAAACTTCCCCTTGCGCTCTCTATGTGATTGATTTTTAGGATTCTCTCTCAAGACTAGATCGCCAACCTGAAATTCTCTGTGTCTGACTTTCTTGTTGTAGCCTCTAGACATTCTTTTCTGATATACTCTGAGATGATCATATGCTGCTTGTCTGTGCTCATCTAGTAGTTCAAGTTATTGCAACCTAGACACTCTGTAGTCATCATCAGTTACTAGACCATGCATTCTGATTCTGAGTGATGGGATTTCAACCTCAATAGGTAGTACCGCTTCATACCCATAGACTAAAGCAAAAGGAGTAGCCCTAGTGGGCATTCTGATACTCATTCTGTAGGCCTAGAGAGATAGATTGATCATAAGATGTCACTCTCTTCCTATTTTATTAACTGTACCGTGCAAGATTTTCAATAGATTTTTGTTAGAAGCCTCTACTTGTCCATTCCCTTGAGGATAGTAAATATATGACTAATGTTGTGTAATCTTGAATTTGGCATAGAGATCATCTAAGTCTCTATTTTTGAATTGTCTGCCATTATCTGTGACTATAGAGTGTGGAATTCCATATCGACATATGATGTAATTCAAGATGAACATATAAATTTGCTTGCTGGTTGCTTGAGTCAAAGGGACCTCTTCTACCCATTTTGTGAAATAATCTGTAGCTGTTATTATATGGGTGTGTCAATTAGAAGAATGAGGATGTATGGATCCTATAAGATCAAATGCCCATTGTTGAAAAGGTCATTGTGTAGTAAAGGGAATTAGATCTCTCCCTAGAGCATGAATTAGATTGCCATGTATCTAACACTTTTGACAATTCTTAGTGAATTTGATTGCATCTTTCTCCATTTCAAGCCAATAGTACCCAACCCTAATAATTTTTGAAATAGTGTTAAACCGTTAGAATTTGATCCATAGATACCATCATGGACTTCCTCTAATGCATGTTGAGACTTGTTGTGACATTATCAAACCTCTCCCATCCACGATGGGACCCCTTTTCCCTTTGCAGTCTAGCCTGTCCCATTTTGTTTTAAGCTATGTCAGCAATAATTTTAGATAAAATATTTGCCTCTTGATTATCATGGAGTAGCAGAATATGAGGAATGAAGGAATCTGTTGAAGGCACAATCCGTGACCACCTCCAAATCCTAAATTTTCCTTCCCTTGGGGCACATTTTCAAGAAGTAGGTCACGAAATGTGTGCTAAGGATAGAATCTACCACCATACAATAATCTTGCTCCCTGCCTTTTTGGAGTGCAAGTCAATAGAGTCAATGGACTCCTCTGCAAGAAATAATCTGTCAGTCCCTTAGATTCCTACTCCAAGGAAATGGGAGGCGCATGTGGAGGACACTCATGGAATGAGTGCTACACAAAAAATCCATCACACATGAAGAATCCTACTCATAGCCTTTTCAGAGCATAAGTCAACAAGGTCAATGAAGTAATCTATAGAAGAATAAATTAGCTATGAGCTTAAAATCCCACTCCTATTTCTTTGCAAACATAAATAGCATGAGGTAATGGAATTGGTCCTAAGGAAAAAGTCCGCAACCCAACCCAAATCCTACTCCCACACTTATTAGAGTGCAAATTGCATAGAATGACAGAATGAGTGCTTAGAAAAAATTCCTTCACACCCCTAGAATCCTTCTCTGGTTTCTTAGCAAGTGAAAATAACATGAGACTCATGAAATGTATGCAAGGGACTAATTGCGCAACTCATGAAGATTCTCCCTCCTCTTTTCTCACGAGAAAATAATAGACCATCTGGAGGAATGAGTGTGAAGGACAAAGTCCTCAACTCACCAAAAAATATTGCTTCGATGTTTTCTCAAACATGAACAAAGATATTCATGGAATTTGACAAAAGACAAAATCCCCGGCATGTGATAAGATGCGCCCATAATGCAAAATGAAGGAATTTGCGAAATGTGTGAAAGAAGAAATCCGTAAATTCATGCCCAAATGCACTTGGAAGTCAAAACACATCAAGTCACAAATTGATCATCAGGGTGAAATTCCGGAGCATGGAAAATCTTGGAAGATATTTAAAAAATTTCAAATCTTGAAAATTCTTAAACTCTTGGAAATTGAAAATTTTGGAAAATGCTGAAGAGTTCAAGAAATTCATAGAAGGTGAAATTTGTAAAGTCGAAAAAGGGGGAAAGTTTCAAAGAGAAAATATAGAAGAATTTTTATGTGATTCTTATGTTGATTATTTTATTTTGCAAGAGGAAGAATTCCAGTCTTGCATGATCAAGGATGACATTCAAGTTCTAGGTCTCTAGTTGCAGTGTTGAAGACACCACGACCCAAGTGATCAAGTTCAGGGCATCCAAGGTTCAAAGATCACAATTCAAGTGCAAATATACAAAGGGAAGAATGTCATGTCTTGAAATTCCTTCTCAAAATCCAAGAACATGACGAAGGAATTTCCATGTGAAGAAAATCCAAATTGGTAGAATCATCAATGAAGGAGTTCGATCCATTTTGAGAAGATGAAGTCTCAAGCAAGCAGATGGAAGGAAGTGATCAAAGGAAGAAATTTTCAGAAGAGGTAATCAAAGTGCAACTTAGTTACAAAATGATGCAATAAAAAATATTCCCCAAATCTCAGCAAGCTAACATGGCACTCAATCATCTTCATCATTTAGTCAAAGATTCTTCAAGTCAAAGTTAATGCATTTAAGGAAGGGTATCAAGAATAATCCATTCAAGGAAAATTGTGCATTTAATGCATAGTGGGTATGCATATTGGGCATTCATTTCACCCCACTCTCTTCCTAAAAGAGCATGCATGGTGGGAATTTATTACCCACTACAGTAGTGGTTTCTTCCTTGCATTAATTCAGATTCCCTTTTCTGTGCCCTTACCCTAATTAGGGCTGAGGTGGCAAAATCTTGGCCATCAATTATTGTTTTGAGCTGGGCCTTTCATTTTTTTTGAAGACCTATATAAAGGCCTCTTCTTCTCATTTGCAAGGGAGCAAATTTTGAGATTGTTGCTTATGAGCTATTGAGACAATATAATTTTCATTGAAGTGTGGTGAACATTTGATGTGTCTTAATGCTTGCTTGGTTTCATTATTCTCTCAATTAGATTAAGTTTAGTGGATGAAGTGTTGTGATTGTTTTTGGAGAATATAATGATGTTTTGATGAGTTCCCACGGTTCATACTTTTGATGTTTTAGTGATTCTAAGTCATCGTACAAAGTTAGCCTGAACCCCTTATCCACGTGCTTAAATTCAATCATTCGTACAAACCCTTGAAGATTGCACTATTCTACGTGTAGTTGTAGCTTGACTTGGAAAAGCGTGACTTGGTAATTAAGGAACTCATCCATCAAAATACTTTCCTTAGCTATCATTACCCTTAGGAGTAGATTAGAATCTCTAAACCCTAAACCCTTTTCATTTATGCATATCTAGTGAAAACCCAAAAAAAATAGTACTTAATTGAAAACCTTTTGATAGTACCCATATTCATCATGACATAAAGGATTGAAAACGTAAGGCCCCTTGTGATCATTAGTAAATCACATCAACACCGAGGATATCCATGAGTTGAGGAACCTTGGAGTTATCATATGTTCTTTTTGCAATCTTAGCATACGCAATACTTTGTTCAAGAGAGGATAGGATATTTGGTATTTTGATCTACTATTTGGTGAGTCATAAAACACACATCAACAAGACTCTTTGCATTCTAAACACATAAGAAGTGTACCATCTAGACCTCATTTATACAAATCATTACCAATGATGATATACTAGGATGCATTGCGGATAAGGTATTGTTTCTCATGGTGGTTGAAGGAATCGAGAATGATTTGGTCTTGGAGATAGGAGAAAAGGTTTTTGAATCTTGAGGAATCATGACCAAAAATAGTGCAGATCATGTAGTTTTTGGGGAATCGTATGTAGGATAAGATAATGCTTCCACTAGGAACTCATAGTGTAGCTCATGTTCAGGCTGTTGTAGTAAAGATGATAAGGTTACAATAGCATCAGTAGCCTTGTTATTTGTTCTAGGAATTTGTTCAAATGTGATAGATATGAAATATTTCTTTAGATCATCTACCATTCTTTTGTATGGGATCAACTTTCCATCTTTTTCCTGATACACATCATTGACTTGGTGTATTACAAGTTGTGAGTCTCCATGAATGTGTAATTTTGTAACTCTCCACTCAATGGCTATCTTCATGCCGTTAAGAAGGGCTTCATATTCAACAATATTGTTGGTGCAAGGAAACTTTATTTTGAATGCTTTAGGGATTGAGTATCCTTGAGGTGTGATAAACAATATGCCTACTCCAGATCCATTCTATGTATAGGAGCCATCAAAGAATAACTGCCATGCTCTAGAAGAAAGATTCATGATAGAGGAATCTGGGAATTCCACTTGTATTGGTGTATCATCAAACATAAGTGCATCTACCAATTGATCAACAGTAACTTGGCCTTTAATAGATTTTCATTCAACATATTCAATGTCAAATTCACTCAAGAGAATGACCCATTTGGCTAATCGACCCGTGAGGGCAGCTTTGCTTAGTAGGTACTTTAGTGGATCAATCTTAGCTACCAGATGCATTGTATGGGCCAACATGTAGTGTCTTAGTTTCTATGATGCAAAGATCAGAGCTAGACAAGCTTTCTCAATCATTGAATAGTTCTTTTCATATGCCACCAATGTTCTACTGATATAGTATATAGCTCTTTCTTTCTTATTCTCATCATGTTGTGCTAGCAATGCCCCTAGTGATGTATCTATTGTGGAGACATATAGGATCAATGGCTTCCCTTGAATAGGAGGCATCAAAATAGGAGGATTGGATAGATATTTCTTGATATGATTAAAGTTCTTTTCACACTCCTCATTCCATGCAAAAGTCACACCTTTATATAATGTTCTTATGAAAGGTTGTGATATGTCTGCTAGCTGAGATATGAAGCATCTAATAGGTTGTACTCTCCCTTGTAATGTTATCATTTGACTGATACTTTTGGGAGGTTGTATCTCCATGATAGCCTTAACTTTAGTAGGATCAACTTCAATGCCTTTCTTTGAAACAATGTAGCCTAAGAGCTTTCCAGAAGTGACACCAAAAGCACACTTTTTAGGGTTTAGCCGTAGACTAAACTTCTTCATTCTATCCATAATTTTGCTTAAATCATTTAGATGTTCAGATTTGATCATATATTTGGCTAAGGTATCATCAACATAATCCTCCATAGTGCAATGCATCATGTCATGAAAAATAGACGTCATAGCTCTTTGATATGTCGCACCAGCATTCTTCAAACCAAATGGCATGATGTTCCAACAAAAGGTACCCCACGCACATGTAAAAGTAGTCTTTTCTTGATCTTCAGGAGAAATTTTTATTTTATTGTAGCCAAAGAAACCATCCATTAGAAAATACATCTCAAAGCCCACAGTCATATCAACTATCATATCAATGTTGGGTAGCGGAAAATCATCCTTAGGGCATGCTTTGTTTACATCTCTAAAATTTGTGCACTCTCTTATTGATTTGTCTAGTTTCGAAATAGGTACAATATTAGAGATCCATTTTGCATAATCAATAACTCAGATAAATCCAGCTTTTAGGAGCTTCTCTAATTCAGCTTTTACCAAGACAACAACATTAGGATGCATCTTTCTTAGCTTTTGTTTAACAGGTTTTACTCCTAGAGAAATAGATAAATGGTGAATTATGAGATTAGGATCAAGTCTAGGCATATCTGAATACTTCCATGAAAAATTGATCTTCTTTTCTGTTAAGAATTTAGTGAATGCCTTCTTTTCTTCTTTTGATAAAGATTGAGCTACATGAATCAACTATGGTTCGTTGGATGTGCCCAAGTTGATAGATTGAGTGGGTTCAATTAGAACTAGAGATCTATCCTATAAATGACTCAGATGGACATCAAATATCTCATCCTTAGGAGCCTCAGAGAGGTTTTCACCTTTGGATATGTCTTTTATTTTTACTTTTGTAGGTTTTGAGACTGCCACAAGGTGGTTTTTACCCTTTGAACTCCTTTTCTTTTTATTCTTATTTTTTTGACTAAGATACTTGATGTTCAACTCCATCATACTAATGCTCAGTTCACCAATGGGAGTCATCATAGGCTCCACTGTATTGAGGTAGAAAGGAAGGGCATAGTCATTGGGAAAAGTATAGATATCTTGGCTCAGGTTTGTGGAAGTTTGGTTAAGAAGTTTGGGATATTGGATAGTCAAAGTTGGAAAGGATTGGGGGATAGTGTTTATGGATATGGATCTATCATCATTGGTCCTAACTCGAATCTCAAGATCAAAGGTGATACCACAAATCAAGACATTCAATTTGTGAATAGGCTCAATGTCATCATGGGAGTCCTCTTCAGCCATAGGTGGATCAGACTCGTTAAATTCAACATTTCGTTCTAGACTTACGTTGGGTTTAGGTGCATATTGGTGAATAACATCAATACATTTTTATTTAATAAGTTCATCTGGTTCTAGAATGACTCCCCATTCATAGTCATTTGATTCTTCATCTATGCCTCTAGGAAATCTGAGAATATGTGTGAAGTCAGGGTGAATGCCACAAGCAGGATTGCCTTCAGATTCAGATTTGAATTCATACTCATGAGAGTCTATCTCAGAATCACTGGAATGCTCCAATTGTTTATCTATAGTGATAGGCTTACCTTCCTCTTTGTCTATTTGATTGTTCTTGAGATTAGCTGGTTCTTGTAGTGCAACTATCTCTTGTTCCATAGTAGGTTCTTGAGTGTCTACCACATTGAATCTTGTGATTGGATCAACTTTTGTTTCAAGGATGTCTTTAATATCTTTAGGAAAGCATTCATAAGGAATAAGCTCATTAGTAGTGTTTGAATCACTGTCACTAGGATGGACATCTTCTTCTTCATTTTTATCTCCCTCTGGTTCTATTTGTTCTATCACATCGGAAGAACTTCCTTTGAGATAAAAGGGTTTCTTTCAATAACCTAGACCTATTGTATCTTTGTTGGTTCGACCATAGTGGTCAAGAGGTGATATGAGACCTTTTTCCTTGTAGTCCTAGAGGTCCTTTTCTAGTGTATCCCTTTTTAGCAATTAGTTTATCTCTGGGTCCATATGACTTGGAAGGAACTTTTGGAGTCTTGGAGTCACATTTATGGACTGACTAGGATTGAGATTCATCTTTATATAACCATGCCAATACAACTTCATCTTCTTCAAACTCCTATTTAGATACTTGTTCTAGGACAAAGCTTCCTTTGAATATGACCTGGGATTCTTCAGCATTAGGTTTCACTTTGTCTAAGGGTTGTCCATAAGACTTTGGTGATAATGGGAGAGATGTGAGAGATAAGACTAGTTCCATTGTGTATTCTCCCATACCATTTTCCTTGATTTTAACTTCTTTAGCAATTTCCTCTATCTTGGATGTTGATGCAATGTCAACTTGCTTATTAGAAGATTCTTTGTTATTAGGAACAAGTTTATCAACACTTTCCTTTAATGCATTGCAAGTTGTAGTGAGGTTAGCTAGAATCATCACCTCTACTCCATAAGGAAATTTTACACATTGATGGTATGTGGAAGGAATAGCTCTCATTTCATGTATCCAGGGTCTCCCTAGGAGAATGTTGTAAGCCAAAGGTATATCAAGAACTTGACATGTAGTATCCTTGATGACCAAACCCATTCTGATAGGAAAGACAATTGTTCCTTTGGAAGATCTCTCTTCTTCATCATATGCCTTGATAGTGATTTTATTTTTAGGATCAATGACAGCTTCAGATAAGCCCAATTGTGTGATCAAGCTATAAGAACAAATATTGAGACCAGTGCCTCCATCTATCAAAACACATTTGACATGATGGTTTTGGATTAAGACTTCAATATGCAAGGGTTGGTTATGTGGATGAATCAAGGAATTATCATCTTCTTCTAAAAAGGAGATATATTGCGGAGACATTAGATGACCAACCATATTTTGGAATTTGTCTAAACCAAGGTTATCAAGAACATTGGATCTAAGAAGATCTTTGTCTAGAATGACTCTATGAGCTAGAGATATTTGTAACAACTCAAACATGGAAATTTTGGCATTGCTATGCTAGAGTTGTTGGATTATTTTGTATGATGTAGGTCTCGTATCTTTAGAATTTTCTTTTGAGGCAGCCCTCTATTTAGAAGTGGATGAAAGATTAAAAGGCATCTTAGGGACATTGGATGAGTAAGAATTCTATCCTTGAAGATGGTCCTAAGCTTGTGATCGAATAACTACATTCATTGATTGATTATCTCTATCTCTTCACTCAATAGTGATAACATTGCAATGTTCAGATGAGCATGGTTCAACCATATTGATAACAACATTATTTCTCGAGTAAGCATAATTGACTTTTGCACCCATATTAGGTTGAGAAGATGAATCTCCTTGACCATGTTTTGGAAATGGCTCCGTGAATGCTGTATGATCAGTATTGCTCTTGTGCTTATCAATTATGATTTTTCCATTATCAATTTTGTCTTGTATGATATTCTTCAAGGGAACATAGTTATTGGTTTTATGACCCTTATTATGATGGAAGTCATATAAATCATTCTCTCTCCACCATTTTGGTTTAGGTTTAGGGTCAAAGAATCTTATCTCAGGCAAGGAAATGATATTATTAGCCAACAAAGTTTTCATAGCTGATTCCAAGGACTCTCCAAGAGGAGTAAATTTACATTTAGGATCTAGAACCCAGGGTTTGTAATCAGATGGCTTCTTGTTTGATTCATTGGATTTTTCTTCTGAGGCTTTGATGGCTTGGGTACCAATAGTGAGATTGAAAGTGGGTGCCTTAGATGGGGCACAAATAGTATCAACAATGCCATCTATGATGATGCCTTTATTCTTGTTGTAGTTTTTGTTCTTATCTTTGGAAGTAGATCTAGATTCATACTTCTCTTTTTGAAAGGATATGTCTCCCTTTTTCACAAGAACTCTCTCAATTTTGATGGCATTGTCCACCATTTTATCAAAAGATGTATGATCTTGCATTTGTAAATGGTAGTTGATTTCTGGAACAAGATCGTTGATGAAAATTTCTAGCTTCTCTATTTCTGGAATGGGTATAGCATATAGAGAAAATCGTTTGAGGAAAGTGAGGAATGGTTCTCCTGGATATTGTTTCAGATTATAGATGTCGATCATAGTGACTAGATGTTTCATGTTATAGGAGTACTATTGGTAGAACAATTTAATCAACTTCTCAAAGGTCTTGATAGTTGGAGGCATTCTTGAGAACCAATGAATGGTTGCTCCTCCTAGAGATCATGGGAAAAGATGCATTAAGTAGGTTGGTTCATGCATAAACTCCATAGATTGGGCACAAAATTCTCTGATGTGATCTTGAGGATCAGAGTTTCCATCATATTTGTCATATTTAGGCATTTCCATTCTCTTAGGGAATGGTGGCATGTACAAGTCTTTATCAAATGGAAAAGGGCATAGAGCCTCCATGGAGAACTCTTTAGGTTCCTTCTCCTTTTCAAGTTTGTTAAGTTTGACTTGCATGGCATGCATCTATTTCATTATGGCTATGATTGGATTTTCCTCCTCTTGTGTGATGATATCTTCAACATTGAAGTTTGGAGGAAGTTTAGCTCCTTGCCAGGCCAACTCTAGAAAATATGTCTCTTTATCTTCCTTCAAGAAGTGTCTCATCATTCTCTTAAAGTTACCATCATTTTGATATTGGATGATTTCAGAGGGTGTGAGTTTGGGATCCATGCGATGTTGAGATTGATGTCCTTGGGATCCTCCTTGAGACATTGTGTTGTTATGAGGACTACCAGAGATAGAGTGATGAGGAGTAGTTTGATAACATCTGTGAATTAATATAGAAGGGTTTGGTGGGTTTCCCATGTAGATTGATGCAGGAGTGATGCAACCACCTTTCAAGAATAGATTTCCAAGAGCATCTTCCCCAAATTTGGTTGTGTCATAGGGTTGATGAATTGTCTGAGCAATCACAGAAGATGTCTTTGAAGAGTGTTTGGGTTCTTCTCTTTATTTTCGTGATGAAGCTCTAGTTACCATGATTAACTTTAGGTGAAGCAAAAGAGCAAGATGAAGACAACTGAAGAATGACTTGATTCAAGAAGATCAAATGATGCAAGCTTGTCAAGATTGGATTGATTGAAGATTAGATTGGATGTAAATGAAGGATACTGTGCCCTAATAGTATGGGTAGATGCCCAAAAGATGGCAGACACAAGCTCACAACACTTAGCCATTTTGATGAAGATTGAATTGGAGATAAATTTTGACAAGGTTTTGACACAAGATGAAAAAGACTCAATTTGATAAATTAGAGGGCTAAATTAGACTCAAGAGACCACTTTAGGAAAATGAATGGATTCATTCTAGTTTTTGCTCTGTTCCTGACATAGTGATTTGTTTGAAAAAATCTGAAATAGGTTGGAAAAATTTGATATCTGGAAAATTTTGGGGTTTTCTGACAATTTCTCAAAATTCTGATACAATTTTCTCTAGTCTTGTACAATAGTGGGTTGATTTTGGCATGATAATTGGTAAAGCTCGTATGATAATTGACACCAAATTTTTGAATTTTAAGCAAGACTCGTACGACAATGTATAGGCTCCTATACAACAATCTGAGGGTTCTGACACGATAATTGACCAAAACTTGTACGACTTCCTAGGGCTACTGGGATGACTTTTGACTCCAGAAAGGAATTTTGCGTCAAATTTTGCAAATTTTTAGTTTTTAGAATCAGTGTGTTTGCAAAGTTTTTTCTCCAGATTTGAAGATTGTACTAAGATCGATCATTTTCAATAACCAAGTAGATAATCAAGCATGTAGAACAATAAAAATAGGAAAGTGATTTCAAGCACATTTGAAAATAATGAACATGGGACAAAGAAACCCTGCACATGAACAATCAAGTGACTGAATGTGCTAATCCCTAGGAGTGCTAATTGTGTATGTTCCTAAAAGTTTTTCCATAAAGCACATATTCCAAAAAAAATTTTTTTGGCCTCGCTAGGATTTGTAGTAATGGTCTGACTCTGCAAATTTTTTAATCTCAAGAGGGTGAACTCCAATCTAGGTGCACTGGGTTTTTGACATAGTTCAAGAATTTAATACATCAGGGGCTGCTAGGGAGATTTGACAGCCCAACAAGAGATCACACCTGTGAAGATTTCCTCCACAAGGACATTTATATAGCGGTTGTTGCTACCATAGTGAAAATGGATATTACCGCTTGAGGTTCCATCCACGTGGTTGACCCAATTAAGGGAATGTCCACTATGGTTAACCCTCTCTAAAGGTGACTCACAAAAGATACCACGGGGGGACTAGATCGGATTCAAGGATCTGGGTTTCTGGTACTATCCGAAAAGGAAGTAGAGCATAATCCCCTAACCTCTTCACTTCACCAAAATAAAATAGACAAATTAATTCAACATGCTAAGACCAAAATTTATCTCACCAAGATCTGTGATGTCAACAAATATGGTCTATCGATCTCTTTGGAAAGAGAATGCATCAATCAAAAGCTGAGGATGCAAATCAAGGGAACGTGAGACAATCTCAGTATCCTCCCTACCTACAAGGGGATCCTTCGTCAAGAAGAGCTTCACATGTGTGAACAAGTGAATGAAGCCCACTCTATCAAGATCATCCACAAATAGTGTTCATGGGGCCTATTTACTATGTGTAACAGAGATGCAGGAAGCAAATCCATGTTCATTTTTATAGCCCAAAATGAAGTCTGTGATATGAAAGCAAGAAAATTCACACAAGCTTGACACGTGAGGGTTCATTTTAATCCAAATCAAAGTGTTATTAGATTGAGAAGAATACCTAAGTTCCTCGCAATGTGCTTAGTAGATTTTTACCTATTTTTAGCAATTTAGTCACATTTTTCCAATTAGAATCAAAAAATACCAATCAGAAACAACAGAGTTCAACTATTAGGGTTAGTTGTTAGTCAAAATTTGAAAATCAAATCTGACAAACTACCCAAAAATTTGAAATGATAATTGAATTCTGGTATTAAAACTTGTACGACAATCTGTTACCTCCCATACAATAGTCTCAAAACTCATATGATAGTGGGTATGTTCCCACATGACAATCTAGCTCTAAAATGACAATGGGTATCCTTTGGTATGACTCTAAAAAATATCAACTATCATACAAAAGTTAGGGGGTCCTGGTATGACTTTCTAACAAAAGTTATATGAAAAATGTATGGACAGAGAATAAAAATCATAGTTTTGAGAGAATAAGACAGAAAATTGATAGAAGTTGAATTGTAATGAAATGGAAACCTATTTCAAGGCCCCACGGTCGGTGCCAAAAATGTGTGTGTGAATTTTGCACCTAGTTGTAGACACAACACTTCAGTAAAACATTAGAGGTTAGCAAAAACCAAAATCTGCAATGAAATGGAAACTAAACTAACTAGGTGAATTACTACCTTCTAGTAGGTGCGAGTATGATTTTCTCATATTAGCTTGAAATTAGGTATAATGCAACACCTAAACAAAGGTTTTGAATGCAGAAGATGAATATGAAATGAATGCAGATTTAATCTATATTTTTGTGTTTTCTGTGTAATAGGATGAAAAACTGTATGAAATTGATCTAGAATGAATTGAAATTGATATGGAATTAATCTAACAATTCTATGAAGATGAATGTAAAAGTATGCAAAATCTATGAAAAACTATGAAATGATCTCACAAAATTGCTTGTCACAAGTGTTCAATTCTTCAATTGCCGATTCCATAGAGTAATTGTGCAAATTCTAGAGATTTTGGATGAGATAATGAAGAGTTGAAGCCTTGATTTTATAGAAATCTAGGGCTTTGGGGGTGCATGAGAAAAGCCATAAATCACTTTTGTAAACTCAGGTTGATTTTTGAGTTAACAAGAAATCAGAATTAATTAATTTATAAAATCATGCAAAAGCATGCAAAAACAACCTTTTAACTCAAAATAGAGTTTAGATCAATTTTCAACTCACAATTGAATGCTGGGTTTAAATTTAAACTTGGTTGTTGATTTCTAGTTGACTGCTTTTCTGATTTGTGCATGTTTTAATTATAAATTAATTTAAAAATAAAGTGATTTATTCTCAACTTAACTGATTTTAAATTTAAGAATAACTGATGCATGGGTTAATCAATTATTTTAATCAAACTTTTATTCAAAACTATATTATTAAATATTGACAATTTAAATTTAATCAATTAAATAAGAATTTAATCAATTATTTTTAGCAATTTTGATTTATTGTCAAAATTAAATAATATATTTAAGAATAAATAGAATTAAATTTAATTAAATAATTAAGTGGCATAATTAAACTTAATTAATTGAATATTCAGAATATTCAATTAATCAAATTTTAGGATAAATAAGATTTATCGCCAAATAATCATTAAATTAAAGATAATTAAGATAATTAGGAAAATTCAAGGAATATTCCCTAATGCAGAATTAGGATAAATCAGTTAGGGTTTTGATGTGAAAATGTGCAGATGTGCCTTAGGTTAGGACTTTTGTATCGATTTCATTCGAATTGTAGATGTAGGAGGTTAATGAACCTATAGCCCATTTTTGGGGTATTACAATTAATGGGTCCTACAACCCCTTCCTTAGTACACATTATGACTCCTTAGGACCCACAATGTGTTATAAGGGGTCCTAAGGGGTTATTAGGGGTCGTAGGACCCATTAGTGGGTCTTAAGACTATTTAGGTCCCCTTAGGACCCATTAATGTGTCATAGGACCCCTTAGTATGCATTATAACCCATTATGTATCATACGGGGTCCTTAGGGGTCATAGGACCCATTAATGAGTTTTAGGACCATTTAGGACCCCTATGGATTCATTAATGAGTCCTAAGAACCCTTATGCCCCCTTAGTACACATTAGGACCCTGTAGGACCCATTATGATACATAATGGGTCAAGCAAGGGGTCCTAAGGCATACTAAGGGGTCCTACGACCCCTTAGGACCCCTTAGTATGAATTATGACCCCTTAGGACCTATTATGTATCATAAGGGATCCTAAGGGTTTGTAAAACTTATTAATAAGTCTTAGGACCATTTACGACCCTTTAGGACTCATTAACGAGTCTTGTGACCTCTTAGAACCCCTTATTATGCATTAGGAACCCTTATGACCTATTATGTATCATAAGGGGTCCTTATAGGTTGTAGATCTCATTAAAGAGTCCTAGGACCATTTACAACCCCTTAAGACTCATTAATGGGTCCTACAACCCCTTATGACCCCTTAAGATCCCTAAGTACATATTAGGACCCATTAAGACCCATTATATATCATAAGGACCAATTATGATACATAATAGGTTAGATAATGGGTGCTATTGTGTACTAAGGAGTCCTAAGGGGTCGTAGGACTCCTTAGGATCCCTTAGTATGCATTAGGAACCATTAGGACCTACTATGTATCATAAGGGGTCCTAAGGGGTTGTAGGACCCATTAATGAGTCTTAGGATCATTTACAACCCTTCAGAACTCATTAATGTGTCTACGACCCCTTAGGTCCCCTTCATACGCATTAGGACCCATCACCTATCATAAGGGGTCCTTAGGGGTTATAGGAACCATTAATGAGTCCTAGGACCAATTATGACCCCTTACGACTCATTAATAGGTCATATGACCTCTTAAGACCACTTAGTACGTATTAGGAACCCTTACGACCTAGTATGTATCCTAAGGGGTACTAAGGGGTCCTAATGTGTCTTAATAGATCCTAAGGGGTCCTAATGGTTCCCAAGAGGTCGTAAGGGGTCATGGGATTATTTAGAACCAATTAGGACCCATTAGGACACATTAATGGTCCTAAGGGGTCCTAATGCATCTTGAGGGGTCCTAGGACCATTTAGAAGAGATTAGGACCCCTTAGGACACATTAATGGTCCTAAGGGGTCATAGGACCCATTGATGAGTCCTAAGGGGTCATAAATGGTCCTAAAACTAATTAGCATGCCTTAGGATGCATTAGAACCCCTTAGGACACATTAGGACCCCTTACGACCCCTTAGTACACATTAGGACCCCTTAGGATCCACTATGCATCATAAGGGGCACTAGGGGTTCTAAGAGGTCTTAATGTGTCCTAACTAGTCCTAATGGATCCTAAGGTATCCTAAGGAGTTCTAAGACCATTTATAACTAATTAGGACCCTTTATGACCCATTATGTATCATAATGGGTCTTAAGGGGTCCTAGGACCATTTAGAACCAATAAGGACCCCTTAGGAAACATTAATGGGTCCTAATGGATCCTAAGGGGTCCTAAGACCATTTAGAACTAATTAGGACCCCTTAGGACTCCTTAGGACACATTAATGGTCCTAATGGATCCTAAGGGGTCCTAAAGTGTCCTTATGGGTCATAAATGGTCCTAGGACCCCTTAGGACCCATTAGGACCATCAATGTGTCCTAAGGGGTCATAGGACAATTTAAAACTAATTAGGACCCCTTAAAACCCCTTAGGACAAATTAATGGCTGTAATGGGTCCTAAGGGGTCCTAGAACCATTTAGAACCAATTAAGACCCCTTAGGATCCCTTTGGACACATTAATGGTCCTAATGGATCCTATGGTGTCCTAATGGGTCCTAAGGGTTCCTACAGGGTTTTAGGACCCATTAATGAGTCCTAAGGAGTTGTAAAGGGTCCTAGGAGACCTCTGGACACCTTAAGACCTATTATAACACATTAGGACCCCTTAGGATCCATTAGGACCATTAATGTGTCCTAATCGATTCTAAATGTTCCTAGGACCCCTTATGACCCCTTAAGACCCATTAGGACACATTAGGACCCCTTGTGACACCTTTGATCTGTTATGACCTCCTAGGATCCCTTAATATACTTACAACCCCTTAGGACATTAGATTAAATTAACTAGAATTATGAAAATTATATATTATGTTAAATTATGTACAATTATGTTTCTTAGATTATGTTCAAATTATGTTTAATAAATTATGTTCGTTATGTTTTAGATATTAGATTAAATTCTCTATAATTATGTAAATCATATATTATGTTCATAGAAATTATGTAAATTATAAATTATGCTCGTTATGTTTGATAGATTAGATTAAATTCTCTAGAGTTATGTGTACTATAAATTAAGTTATTTTTCACTCTTTAAATGTTTCAATTAATTGTACACATGTAATTTAATTCTATTAAATAAATATTTAATGTAGGTTAATTTTTACATGATTATGGACATGTTTGACATATATAAATTTCTTAATCCACCACTAGGACCTAGACCTCCACCCCCATCCCCACCTCCACCACATGCCAATATAGATCAGGTGCATTATAAAGCACTAGTTAATGAAAGTATTAAATTGATCATGGAACACATTAATTACTTGCAAAATCAGCCATTTCCATCCCCCCCCGCCCCCACATTTAGTGCACTTTATATGTATAATGATAAACATTATAGATTCTATGAAATCTATTGTTGGTGACCTTGATAGACATAGTGCATGGAGAGAGAGGAGATGAGGAAGTTTTATTCTGATGGCCTCTCATATTATTAGATTCTAGATTTGAAAATTACAAAGGACACAATGTCTCCCTATTTCATTGATCCTAAAATAGGAGAGTCCATATGTGATAAAAAATGCATATCCATGAGGTAGTGTGTCCATCAAGGAATGGTGGACAATTTTTGGAGTTGTTGATGGGCGTGTTTTGATCATCTCACCATGTGAACTAGGAAGTGCCATTATATTTTTTGAGAAAATTTTATGTAGACTTCATGTTGGTTTTAAAACCCAACTATTTTGACATAAAATATTTCTAGGGGGTTGGTCTTGGCATGCCTGAGAAGAGGCCAAGGGAAAAAGTTGACCCTAGGAAACCCGTGCCCCACATGCACCTCTTTTGGATCCTTGAACACCTTTTATACATGTACCCTTTTATCAACATGCATGGTCTCAATGCTAGGAGCATTGAGCAAGTTGACTACTAATCTCAAGGATCATGCCACGCAGATGGAAACTCGTACACTTGAGCCTCATCTATATAGTAATTCCTATAAGATGTGTTATGGTCATATAGAGGGTGAGGCTAGCTTTGTAGCACATGGAGCATTAGATGATTTTGGCTCATATGTATATTTCCTTTGTGTTATGGATCATCCTCTCGATCACCATGCTCTACAAGTACATATATGTACACCTATTTATATATTTAATTTGAACAAATGTGCACTTTTAATTTTTTTTAGTTCATGAGAAATATATAATTTAATTAATTAAAAATGCATGTACATGTTCCTGTGTATAGACCACGAGCATAGGGTCATTGAGCTTTACTTTGGATAGAATTAAATTTTTCTCAATGCCTGTGCAAGTTGGCACAACTCATGGGGTATAATTAGAGAAATTAAACTAAGTTGTAAATTTTTAACTTAATTTTTAATTAAGTCTTAGAATTGTTTTATAAATTATTAATTTTGTTAAATAGGGAGGTCATCCACCAGATGACACTATGCCTAGTACTCCACTAGTGTCAATTGTAGTGGATGCAGATCCACCCGAGGTAATTTATATTCATAAAATTTAAATTATTTTTAAATTAGAAAATTGCCAATGTGTTTACATATTAATTGTAAACTTGTGTAGGTTGACATGATCATCAGGATTAGTTTCGATACACATGTGGATGATCAAACTACATCACGACAAGAGACATCTTTTCATGTTTTATTTCTACATCTTAAATTAGGTCCATATTATATTTGACCCCTTAGGACATCTCAGTACATGTTCTTGTATAATTTTGTTTGACTTTGTACATGACCTTGTTGGTGATAATTTTGGTCTTGATTATTCCACACAAATTGTGTCCCAAGAGGGACTACAACATCATACAAATGTTGAGAATGAGATGGTAATTTATTTGTTCATATTTAATTTATATAAATTATAATAAAATATTTTTAATTATTTTTAATAGTTTTGGTGTTTATCATTTCAAGAAAATAGAGTCCCAAGAGAGACAACAACATTAGACAGGTCTTAATGTCCACTACGACAGTGGAGGAGATGTGAAAAATGACATGGTATTTTGTTCATCTTTAATTTATATAAATTATATTAAAATACTTTAGATCATTTTCAATAGCTTTAAATATGAATTCACATATTAGAGTATGATTTCAACTATGATGTTTTTTTGACAAAGTCATTCAGATCATCCTAGTTCGTGTGGATTAGAGAGGACTATTGACTTTAAGGATGCTTTATTTTATAGACATTTTTCACATTGACTCTTTATCATATGGATTGTTTATTTTATGGACACTTGATGTTTGTTGCACTAATCATCTGAACTAACATATTTACATGCTTTATTTACACGTTTTACCAGATGGACTATATGCATTTATATGTTCTTTATTAGATGCTATACACATGGATTGATCATTATAATAATGTATGTTGACATGCTTTACATATTTACTAGATTTTCTAGATATTTTATATGTATGTACAAGTAAATTACCAAGTGTTTCACATATTGTTGGTTTTACTTAAAGAACACAACAAATCTATGTGTATTATGAATGTTGAAAGACAAGATATAAAATGAATGCTTTATATTTATTTTCTATATAATTAACATATTATCTAAAATTGAACAAGCTAACAAGAAAATTGAACATACAAAAAACAAACATATGCAAAGGATACATGTATTTAATAATAGAACGAAAAAAAAACTAAGATTAAATAGAAATGTTCTATACTTCATTATATATAAAATGACAAAATGAGGTTACATATAAAATAGGATAACAAAATACAAAGTGTTCAACAATTCATTGAAAAAGAAACAAAATAAGATACTTGTTCAATATTTCAACACTTTAATAATGTTAAATAAGTTCAGTAGCACATAACATAATAAAATTAGTTACAATTTGAGAATCTACTTGGTCTTCTACTTTATATATAGACCTGAAATAATAAATGAGCCATAGCTAGCAACCTACAATAATAAATGAATCTTTAATAAGTAACTACAATCTTGTAGAAATAGTAAATATGTAACTAAAAACATGTTTAAATTAATGTAACCAAATACAAATGTAAGAGCATCAATGATTGCCATATTAAAAAAGTATATTCATAAAGTTCTTGAATACAATGGTGTCATTAGAGACCTAAACCAAAAATCAAGAGACTTGTACAACAATTTAAAATGAGGCACATTAAAATTCTAGGTGAACTTAAGGGGATGTTTTGAGGGAATTTCTTAAGGGGACGTCTTGAGGGGATCTAAAATTAGAATGTCTTAAGGGGATTTATTAAAAGGATGTAATTCTATTATGACTTAAGGGGATGCAATTATAGGAAGTCTTAAGGGGATGTCTTGAGTGGATGTCTAAAGGGGATCTAAAATTTAGATGTCTTAAGTGGATGTCCTAAGGGGATCTAAAATTTGGATGTCTTAAGCAGATGTCTTAAGGGAATATAAAATTAAAATGTCTTAAGGGGATGTAGGATTAGGATATGTAATTTAAGGATGTGATAGATATTGTGTATGGGGAAATATTCAATATGTGTAGTTGGTATTAAACATGCAAATGTTAGTGGGTTAGCACATATAAAAAATCAAAAGCATGAATAAAACTAAAAACACAAAGAAATCTTCCATAATATTAGATTGAGATAAAACAAGTGAACCATTGAAAGCCTGTTTGATTTTCTCTATTTAGTGGATGTGGGTGTGACCTCTCTAAACACAAGAAAACTAATACCCAAGTGATTTTGTGTGTTTGATATTAGATGCAAGATACAAATGTAAAATAGTGGATGAAGGAAGGATTCAAGAGCTAGTATGAGGAACTAGTCTCAAATTTCCAACATTGAAAATTGATAAAGATGATTCAAGATTGAAAATATAACATGATATGAAACTAAGAAGATAAACCATGATTAACTATTACCAAATTAAAGAGAATATTTTCTATTGAAAATACACTAGAATGCTCTAAGACTAATTTAACATAATAACAATGCAACTAGAATGGATGCATTTGCTCTTGAAAAGGGCTCTATTTATAGGTTTTTGGAGAAAGTTGAGGAGATGTGGGTGAGGTTTCACCTATGTGACATCCACATAGGAGGCACATAGGAGACACAAGGATTTTGGACAAGTCATGCAAAGTCAAATTTTCTCACACATGTGTGAGCAACTTGGCATGGTGACTTGTCTATGACAAGTTAAGACAAGGGTGTTATGGATCATACATACTGTAAGTTCACATGTAAAGGAAAGGTCCAATAAAACACTTTTAGAAAGTGTAAGAAGTGTCATAAGAGTTGTAAGAGACTCTTATTTAGGGAAAATGAGGAAATGATTGGAAAGATCATTTCTTAGAAAGGTTTCTCACACATGTGTGAGAAACCAATTAGTGCTAATAAGTTAGGAATCCTAAAAATTAGTCTAATTAATCTTAGTTAATTAGAGGGCAGGTCTATTAGGATGACGGTGATGGGTGATACGTTAGGATCTAGGCTAGGATTAGGATTAGATTTAAATTAATACAAGCTTAGAATAATATTAGGAATGTGTAGGATTAAATAAATAGGAATTTATTTAAAAGGGAAATTTATGGGGGCTATGTATTAAATAAATTTAATACATTAGAGAGGAAATATTTAAATTATATTTAAATACTTTAGAAAATGAACTCAATTTAATTACATAAGTAGATGAATATAACATAGATAATTAATTAATCAAAATTAACTATCATGCTATAGGAATTATTAATTAAAATAAATTAAATTAATAAAGGTAATTTTGGACATCTACATTTTCCCCATCTTTGATGTGGTGTCACAAGTGGCATTGCATCAAAGAAGAGAAAATATGTTTCCCGAGATGAAGTTGGATTCCTAAAAGTTGCGCTAGAGTGAAGATAGTGAGAGGATGTTGCCACCTCAAGAAAAGGATGCAAAGATAATTATTTATGGAATTTTCTCAAAAGAAGTAGAGAAAGGAAGAAACATGAGTGAAAAAGAGGGGAGAGAGGAAGAAAGGGGAATTTTCATGACTTGTCCAATGAGGGCCAGGATGAAAAATGACCCCAATAGCACCTATAAATAGGCTCAGGAGGCACTTAGAAAGGTCATTTTCCATCGTGACTGATAGAAAATAAGAGTAAGGAAAGTGGTGAAAGAGAGGGAGATGTAGGGAGATGTAGAAACTTGGAGAGCATGTGTGGACATTCTAGAGGCCAGTCAACTAGGACCCAACTATAAGTCTTGAAAACCATCTTTTTTGTGTCATTTATTGTTTTTTAGAGTAGGCATTAAATGTAGTCGTACGACCAATCAGGTGGAAATTTATCAGTACAAAGATGTCGATTAAGCGAGAAAAGTTTTCACAGATGTCCATCTATCGATCGAAATCTACAAGGAGGAAGATGGGGGGTGGAGATGGTGATAAATGAATCATTGTATCTTAGATATTGAAAGGGGGTGATGTGTTTAACTGGAGTTGAATTTCCACATCATTGTCTCCATGGATTAACATTTTTTCTGATCAACATCTATGAGGCCCAATTGGCGTCTCTGTGGATTGGGCCAAAGGGGTAAGGGTTAAGTGAAAAAAAATTCCTAGGGGGTCAAGGACTGACTAGGGGCATGATGCCCTAATCAAGATGGGGAGAGAGGGTAAATTAGCTAGAATAGACTGACTAACATGGTTGAACTAGATGCAAGTGTAAGTTTCTCCCTTTGTATCATGAGAGTACTTTCCTGACACCATGGAGCTTTAAGATCAACTGACAATGACTGAGTGTGGGTAGGAAACTCTGTATGACTTACATTGCATGCATGAGTGGTCAAGGATTAGAGTGTATAATGTGTCTATGATGAGACTAGTAGAGAGGTGACACTCAGTTACCTTGATCTTTCATCTACCTACCAAAGAGGCAAATATCACCTTACTAGATGTCTAGTAGATATATAAAGTACTGATAAGATGGGTCCTTCCAGAGTATACACCAGATGGAGCTGAGCCATACATGGAGACTTGTTTCCAACAAAGATTTGATAGGTTACCTAGATCATGAAAATGAATGTCCTGGAAAGAGGTAATGGAGGCTAGGTTTCCATGATTGGCATTGTAACTAATAGGTTTGATTGGGGGGCGCATGATGTCAGATTATGCATGGAGGGGGTTTCCTCATGGTTGGGCTAGGGTTTTGAGTCATATGTTAGAGGAGGAGGAGGGTGCGGTGTATTGTTATGGATACATCATTTTAGGATAGCTTTATTATGATCTGCACATGTGTGCATATAGGATAGGTATGAGTCTAGGGCCTAGAGTGACTTTTCTACTAGTCTAGGCTTGGAAGCATATAGTAGTGACAAGGCCCATCTGCTTCTGGGAGACTCGATAGATGTATGAGTTATTTTCTTGTAGATATCGACCTCTGATTACATATGGTACTACAAGATCAATGGGGTGTTGGTGGAGGATGCTATATGAGATGCTCATTTTGGATTGGACAATGTAGAGGGGTCGTGAGGAGTGGGGTTACTAGAGTGAGAAACTTCATTCAGAGGATGGATTCCTAGATAGATTCTACCTAGGGTATGTGTGCTAAAATGTTAACACACTCCTATGAGTCATTAAATCCAAGATTGCTCAAGAATCAGGTCTCAAATGGTGACTCATAGCTCTCTATTCATGGAGTGCAAGGGTTTATAATGGAGGCCCTCAACTTAGACCTAGATTGTGCCC
Organism: Chamaecyparis obtusa; assembly: GCA_027943335.1. Taxonomy (NCBI): domain Eukaryota; kingdom Viridiplantae; phylum Streptophyta; class Pinopsida; order Cupressales; family Cupressaceae; genus Chamaecyparis; species Chamaecyparis obtusa. The sequence continues at coordinate 782,709 of BSBK01000897.1, read as the reverse complement.
ATGCAAGTACACCATAAAATGAGAGATTCAAAGAGGAAAATTAAGAATGCTAGTCTCCATGATTATTAAGTATACATGCAAATGAAAATGAAAGCTATTCTATATGATAACAATGCATGAAAGCAAACTAATCTATGAAAGGAAATGCTTATGTAAAATTATTCTATGAAAGAAAATATGAATCTAATCTAATATGCAAGTGCAAGATTAATCTAAATGGATTGCCATGGAGGCATGAGAGAAGAAGACAAGAAAAGAGAAGTTGCAATGTCCAAGCTCAAGTTCTCAAATTCTCCTCCAAAATCGCTCTCCAAACTTGCATAACAATAACATAAAATCTTGATCTCTAAAATCTCCATGCATAAAAATGAGAAGGAGAGGGCTGCTTATAAAGGATTTAGAAATGAATGGATGGTCAAGATTAAGAGGCAAAAAGAAATGAGCAATGGTGGAGATTAAATCTTGGTTGATCCATGTGCTCAAGATTCTCAAGAGGCAAAATCAATGGACATGGTTAAGAGGCAAAAAGATGTGTGGAAGAGATTAAGAGGCAAAAGGAGATTCCACTCATCTTGGAAAGTGTGTATTCAATGTGTAGACAAAAAGTCCTTTTATTTTTATTTTTATTTTATTATTTATTTATTATTTTTAGCAAAGTGGTTTCCATTATTTAATTAAAAGATTTTTTATTTATTTAAAATAGATTTTTTCTTTTAATTAAATGTGGCTTAGGATAAAGTGATTTTATTATTTAATTAAAAGATTTTTTATTTAATTAAAAGGGAGCATGTTCTCTTAATTAAATAAAACTTAGGATAAAATGATCAAACCTTAGAAAATATTAAAATAATTGAATTAATTATGATTTGATCAAGGAAATTGATTTAAATTGAAAATGTTGCAAAGCATTGATTCAAGAAATTGATAAATTGATGAATGGGGCCCCAAAGTCTAGGCGACCATTTTAGGGTGCATACATGTTATGTGTAGACTAATTTTTGTCTTATAGGAAGATTTATTTATCATATAGCTAGGTACATTCCATTGAGAGTGAGATGATGGTTTAGCATAGTACAAGATGCTATTCCAGATGGCTTTCCACATCTACTAATGACTAGAGAGGTTGGTTCATTATGGGGAAAGGATGTTGATTTGAGACTAGCATGACAGAGTTAGAGAGGGATGGCTCAGGTGGTATTGGTATAGGGACATGATGCAATATAGGATGCATGTGTCACTCCAAAATATGTACAATGGTGGAAACTCCATAGACTTGTTAGACTTATAGATCCTGCACAGGTTCAAGTGGATGAGCAGTAGGGTTCAGATCTTGATGGAGAGGGAGGGGAGGAAGATGAGGGAGGAGATGATTGGGACATAGGATATGGAGGGGGTGAAAGATATGGGGGAGATAGAGGAGGGAGGAGGATATGAAAAAGAGTTCCCTTAGAGAGGAGGGGAGGTGAGGTACATAGGTCGACATGTGGTGCCCCAATAAAGACATTTTCATAGGTATAGGTACAAGGACTGACTTTTGTAGTACCACAAGTTCTAGCATAGGTTGTCCCACCATAGGTTCCAAGACATCCACAGGGACCACCTCTAGGCTTTGTGGCTCAGGCCACACATGATGCATTATAAGAAGAGCTTCAGAGAGTTAGGGGAGATTTGTAGGCAAAGAGGGCACAACATGAAACATCCCAATAATTATAGACTAGCCTACAGGAAGAGGTTTCTAATTTATAGGGACTTTATGATGGTGAGAGGGAACAAGAAGAAAACACCTAGGTTGCACTAGATACTTTACAGATCCAAGTAGATGACGCAGAGTTCAGTGTGGAAGAGATAGATGTAGGTTCCATGGCTACACAAGAGTTAGATGAGATGAGGGAGTGGTTGCAAGAGTTAGATATCCTAAGATAGGAGGTAGGGACCCTTAGACAACATGTATTGGATCTGAAGGGGGAGAGGGATATGTGGTCAAGAAAGGTCGAGGAGTACAAGACATATCGAGAGATTTCCTAACAAATGACCACATTGGGAGGGATGGGACATGTAGTGACAGATGATTTTGTAACACATAGGGAGACATCCAGGGAAGGGGGAGAGGTTGCATATTATATGGTTTTATATCATCAAGAAGTTCTTGAGGACCAGAGGTAGACACCATACTCTAAGCGTTCTATTTCCTGTACCACAAGGAGAGACTCATATGGATTAGTTGGTATGAGTCCATCGAGGCCATGACCTAGTCACGATAGAGGAGGGGGCCAGGGGGATCATCTCAGCTAGCTGCATGAGGCCACACAACTATATTGATATAGAATTTTTTTAAGTTTTTGACATTCTTTTGAGATTATCTGTACAATGACACTTAGGCACATATACTTTTGTACTATTTTTGTTGTATTACTCATTGGAAAGTCGATGTACATTTTTATTATTTTATGATGAGACTATGGACTATGGACACTTATTATTTCATGCTCTATATGATGGATGCAAAGTAGATCCTATGTGACATGTGTGTTCATTGATTTATATGAGATGATGTCTCTATATGATGTGATTATGTGAGTGACACTTTGTGATGTAGGATGTGTGAGATGTGAACTATCTTATATGTTTATTTATGATGAGGCTAACAACTTCTGATGTAGGATGTGTATGGATTGTATACATGTGATTTATATTGAGATATGTATGCATGGTTTATTTATGATAATGTAATGTGGTAATAGTATGTAGATGTGATGGATATGGATATATGGATGCATTATATATGGATGGATACTTTATTTTTCCTTTTTTTTGAAGGATATATTCAATGATTAATGTTATGATGGTCAAATGCAATATGGGGATTTGTAATGATTAATGTTATGAGGAAGGAGCCTAATGGGTTTAATAATTAATGAATCTAGGTGGTATGTAATAGGAACACATAAATTATTAATAATGGATATAGTTGCACATGACTTTAAAATGCAACCATAATGAGATATGTAATCTGATGAATATGATCTAATGCAACTTAATGCAATGAATTCCTAATATGATTAATGGTGCATCAAAATAATGAAACATAATTAATGTAACTATATGAAAATTAAGATCCAATCTAAAGGAAAAATAGACATGAATGCAATTAACATGAGACTCCTTTCTTTTTTGTTTGGTGTATATCAACATAGTTGGAGGGGTCACTTAACTAGTGAGGATAGGGAGAATACACATAACCCTTGCCAAAAGAAAGAAATTGAAAAATGCACAAATGAACCTAATAGTGAAATTAAACTATAAATATTTTTGGAGATTAATTTGTGTTAATGTTGGAGAGCACACCCTAGTTTGATTTTGCAAGAGGAGATATGCATCACATGCTAAAAAATATGGATGACATGGTTCCTTTGTGTGGAATAGACTCTTAGAAATGATAGGTGGATTTACGAACATAGATGTATTTCAAACAATCATGATGGAACCAATGCAATATACTTCACAGGGAGGTGTAGTACACCCAGATCTTTTGACGAACTTGGTGGAAATGCATGAAGCCTTGCCCTTGGAGAGGAAAACACATAACCATAATTGTATAATCAACAATATTCACTAAAGAACCAAAAAATATATCATACCACAAATGACACATATTCTAGTGTACACCATTCACAACACACCAAGATATTGAAGATCGAGGAAATTGTAGGTAGGTTCCACTGAAACACAAAGATAAAATCAATAAAAAGGCCTCATGACCTAGCAATCATTCGGTCCATAGTTCTTTCCATGAACAAGATTGTGTGATTGGAGGGTTTGATAAGTCAATGCAAGAAGGATGCATCCAAATAAGCCAAGGTTGATTATTTGTGTTTTGATGGGTATTCATTGACAATAAATGTGAAGAGAACAATAGATCAAAAATTTGGTCTCAAAATTGATTTGTATAACTTAATGTGATCAATATGTTTGGGAAAAGCTTAGTGTAATGGGGTTAAGCTTAGTTTGTTGGGATAACATTATGCTTGTGAACTAATGGTGATGACGAGGGATTGATGCTGATTCAACTGATGCTTGATTTGATTGCGATAAATGATAGAATTTGTGATTGTGATGATGGACATGGAAGTAAATGTTGATATGGATCAATATGTAACACAAGGGATTTATATACAAGCTTGGATCAATATTTACAAGCTAGGAGACTGATTAGTGCAAGTTGAGGGATCAACTAAGGAACAAATTTATAAAATCTAGTATGTATAAAGCTTATAAATTGGGACAACAGTGCATGTGTGATAGTAAAACACCCTAGGAATATGAGTTGTGTGATAGGAATCTTGAGTGAGTGAGACAAGATTTTGATATATAATGCTATAGTCTACCACACATACTTTTCCAAGGTGCTTGATTCCCAAGTTTTTACCATTGGACAATTATCTCTCTTTACTTTTTTTCTTTTTTTTTTTTGTATTTTGGATGGTTTTTAATTTTTTTATTTGTTTTACCAAGTTGCCTGTTGTGTGTGTGAAAATTGTACCTAATCTGTAGACACAACACTTCAGTAAAACATTAGAGGTTAGCTATAATCAAAATCGTGCAAAATTGAAATCTGATCTAACCAAGTGATTTACTGCCTTTTAATAGGTGCGAGATTGATGTTCTCAGATTGTAATCGAGATCAGTGACCTAGACGACACCTAAATGAAGGATTTGAATGCAAAAGATGGATATGAAATTGAATGCAATTAATCTATATTTTTGATATTTTCTATGCAATAAGAATGATAAAAACTGATATGAATCTATGAATGCTATTGAAAATTGATATGAAATGAATGCTAAATGATCTAACAATGAAGATTCTAACAATGATATGAAAACTATGAAATTCTATGCTAAGATATAAAAACTATGCAATTGAAATTGATCTCACAAAGCTTTGAATTCGCAAGTTGATTCTTTCAAGCTCCAATTGTGCAAATTCTCCAAATCTAATATGCTATGATTCCTGTAGAGTAAGTTTGCAATTTGCGAGATGATTGAGAGATTTTAGAGATGAATTATGAAGAGTTGAGCCTTGTTTTTATAGAAATCCAAGGCTTTGGAGGTGCATGAAAAAAAGCCATAAATCACTCAAATAACTCAGGTTGATTTTTGAGTTATTTGAAATAAAGAGATAATTAACTCACAAAAACATGCAAAAACAGAGCTTTAACTCAAAATAGAGTTTAGCTTTAATTGATAATTGATATTTGTCTACTTTTATGATTGTGCATGTTTTATTTATGAATTAATTTAATAATAAAGTGATTTATTTCCAACTTAACTGCTTTTAAAAATAAAACAATTGATTTATGGGTTAATTAACTATTTTATCAAACTTTTATTAAAAACTATATTATTAAATAATGACAACATGCTTTAATTAATTAAATAAGAATTTAATCAATTATTCATAGGAATTTTGATTTATTGTCAAAATTAAATAATACAATTAATAATAGATAGAATTAAATTTAATTACACAATTAAGTGGCAAGATATTAAATCTAATTAATTAAATATGAAAATATTCAATTAATCAAACTTTAGGATAAATGTGATTTATTGCCAAATAATTATAAAATTAAAGATAATTATGATGATTAGGAATATTGCTAGGAATATTCCCTGATGCAGAATTTAAGATAATCAATTATGATTCGATGATGTTTAGATGTGCCTTAGATTAGGACTTTGATGTCGATTTTGTTCGATTTGTCGATGTAGGAGGTTAATGAACATATAGCCCATTTTTGGGGTATTACATTTTGCCCCTCTTTGAATTACTGTGCGAAGCGCAGTGGTTCAAAGATAGTCTGTGTTTGATAGAGATATGAAACTGATGTTTGAAATTGATAATTGATATGAGATAGAAGCTGATTGATATTGAATTGATATGGAGATAATTGGTCCTGAATGACCAAAGATAATGTTCACTATAGCAGCAATGAACCGATGATTGCGAAAAAGTGTCAAAATGCCTGATTCTGAACCTTAGGATTGATAAGAAGTGAGTGACCCATTCTAGACTTGATTGTCTTTGCAGAACTAGCAGGTATCACATCCGAATCCTTCAGTTGCTGAAGAACCAAGGAAAGAACACTATGATCGGATGGTTGCAAAAATTGATACAGATTACAAGATTAAGAGAATACCAGATTGATATGGATCTTAATGAATCCGATATGCCCCAAGTGATGATAGATTTGCCCCGAGCGATGAGGACTTTTGATGAATTAGTAACTAGATGTGATTGTTTGTCTTGATTATTGATGAAAGATATTGATAGATAAAAAAAGATATGATTTCAAATTTGATTACAGACTTTGAATGATGTGCAATACCATGCCCCCTTCGGGATTAAAATTGAAATCTGACAAGAAAAGTCAGCGTTGATAGTTGAGAAGCATGTTAATTGATTTGAAAAGTGGTTATACACGTTCAAGAATGTGTTCTACATCATTTGGAGCTCCAAAAGACCAAATTTGACTAGGTTTGACCATGAGTTGACCATGGTTGACCAAGTTGAAATTTTGATAGTTTGATGAAAGCTAATCAGTTAAGTTGAATACTAGATTTCTGTGATGATTGAAGGTTGATTATGCAAGTAGTTAATAATATGAATGATCTCAGATTTGAATTTTGATCCCGAAAAAGGATTCTACTTGCTGCTTCGTTGGAGGAACCTTCGTGTGAGATTCAGCTCTTGTTAGATTTGAAGAATTGATATGAAGAATTGTTTAAGCATTGAAGTTCATTTAGCCATTGTGAGATCATGCAACATGCAAAATGAAATGCAACCTAAGACCTAGGACCTAGTCACTGATCATATGTCGATTTGTTATCATCATTGAACTTTTAGGTAACTGAATAAATCAATACAATGCCCACTAGCCATGAAACTATAGACATATGAATATCGATTTGTATGCACAAGAATCAATACAACACCCACTGGTTATACGACCATGGACATATGAATATTGATTTGTTTTTGGAATGTTGGATTAGATATAAGCACCAAGGCACAAATGCCAAGATGACCTGAATATCATGTCGATTTTGATATAGCAATTTGTACAAGCATCAAAACATAAATGTCATGATGACCTGAGTACGCCTTGCATTTAACATACACATCAAACAATCAAAAGATCATTCTAAATCCAGTGTGAATTACCCGTAGTGACCCTTTATCGTTCACCTCCTTAGGCAAGATCACGTTTCACAGTAGGAGAAAGAACTTACTCAAAAAGACAATAGTTAGATCAAACTTCCTTGAATTTTTTGGGTATCAATGGTCGAGGTATGCATGGCCATCCAATTCGAGATAGAGGCTCTTATAGTCGGACACCATTTCAATCTAGAATTTCCAAAGTTGTTAGATTTTCACATACAAGCAGAAAACAAAGAAAAGATTATGCCCCCAGTCATCACTCTCTAAATCCTATAAAGAACATCATAGAAGAGCTCGAAGGGACACAATATGCAAAAATCTCAATGCGAATCAGTAAGCATACAAGGAGATAAAAGTATGTAAAAAGCATAGATTATTTTCAGTTGAGTTTTGATGTTTGATTGCGTTGTTGTAGATGCAAAATCCTTTCTGGAGACGAGACAGACAGACTAACTCAACTTGAAGCTTCAAAGGACTCTGACTGGATAGGATACGTCTAAGATACATTGGAGGCCATAGGATATGACATTGATTGCCCCCAAGTTTGAACATTGATAGGATACAGATGCGCAAGCTGATTGGTGGACAAACTGACTTATTGAAAACTGGAAATGTTGAAATAAACCGAGAGATGTGTACAAACTAAAGCAAGACTGAAAGCTGGGAAAGACCAAGATTGTGCTGATAGATGGAGCATTTGGAACAAGTGGTGCCCGTTTACTGGGTTTTCACCATCTTGGCAGAGATTCTCTTTTTGCTACCAAGGCACCTGTTTCTAGGTTTTCACCAAGGCACTTTTTCTTTTTTTTCTTTTTTTTTTTTGTATTTTTCATTTTTCAATTTTTTTGTACTTTTGATATTTTTTGATTTTTTTGTACTTTTGATATTTTTTTATTTTTAAGATTTTTTTCAGGACATTTACCAAGCATTGAATGCCTTAGGCGTAGAATTTCTTCAGATGGAGAATGTTGATTGGTTCTCAGAGCTGTTCTCCTTCAGTCGTTGAGAGTTGATAGGCACCAGAGCCAAAAGTAGCAGTGATGACAAAGGGACCCAGCCAATTGGGTTCAAACTTCCCCTTGCATTCTCGATGTGATTGATTTTTAGGATTTTCTCTCAAGACTAGATCACCAACCTAAAATTCTCTGTGTCAGACTTTCTTGTTGTAGCCTCTAGACATTCTTTTCTGATACACTCTGAGATGATCATACATTGCTTGCCTGTGCTCATCTAGTAATTCAAGTTCTTGTAACCTAGACACTCTGTAGTCTTCATCAGTGACAAGTCCATGCATTCTGATTCTGAGTGATGGGATTTCAACCTCAATAGGTAGTACTGCTTCAGACCCGTAAACTAAAGCGAAAGGTGTAGCCCTTGTAGGCATTCTGATACTAGTTCTGTATGCCCAGAGAGCTGGATTCATCATGAGATGTCAGTCTCTTCCTATTTTATTCACTATTCTGTGCAAGATCTTCAGGAGATTTTTTTTTGAAGCCTTAGCTTGTCCATTCCCTTAAGGATAGTAAATAGAAGACCAATGTTGTGTAATCTTGAATTTAGCACATAAGTCATCTAGATCTTTGTTTTTGAATTGTCCCCCATTATCTGTGACTATAGAGTGAGGGATCCCATATCTGCAAATGATGTAGTTCAGGATGAACATAGAGATCTATTTTCCCGTTGCTTGTTTTAGAGGAACTGCTTCTACCCATTTTGTAAAATAATCTATAGCTGTGATTATATGGGTATGTCCATTAGAAGAGTGCAGATGGATAGCACCTATGAGATCAAATGCCCATTGTTGAAAAGGCCATTGTGTAGTAAAGGGAATCAGATCTCTCCCTGGAGCATGAATCAAGTTGCCATGTACTTGACACTGTGGACAGTTTTTAGCAAATTTAATAGCCTCTTTCTCCATTTCAGGCCAATAGTACCCAGCCCTAATAAGTTTTCGAGCTAATGTTAAACCATTTGAGTGTGACCCACATATACCCTCATGGACTTCCTCTAATGCACGTTGAGACTCTTCCCATTCTAAACATCTAAGCAGTGTACCATCTAGACCTCGTTTGTATAGATCATTACCAATGATGACATATTGGGATGCGGATCGGATAAGGTTTCATTTCTCAAAATGGGTAAAGGACTCAGGGATGATTTGGTTGTGGAGATAGGTGAACAAATTTTTGTAGCGAGATGAGTCATAACCTACAACAGTGCAGATCATGCGGGTTTCAGGGGAGTCATATGCAAGATAGGATAGGGCTTCCACTAGAAACTCATAGCGTAGTTCATGTTCGGGCTACTGTAAGAGAGTAGATAATGTCACTATTGCATCGACAGCCTTATTCTTCATTCTAGGTATTTGCTCAAATGTAATAGAGATGAAGTATTTCTTTAAATCATCTACCATTCTCTTCTAAGGAATGAGCTTTTCATCTTTGGTTTGGTACACATCATTGACTTGGTGGATAACCACTTGTGAGTCTCCATGGATGTGCATCTCTATAACTCTCCACTGTATTGCCATTTTCATACCATTGAGAAGTGCCTCATATTCAACAATATTGTTTGTGCAAGGAAACTTTAGTCTAAGTGCTTTGGGTATTGAGTATCCTTGAGGAGTGATGAACAATATGCCTGCTCCAGATCCATTCTGTGTGTAGGAGCCATCAAAGAATAACCGCCATGCTCTAGAAGAGAGGTGCATGATAGAGGAATTGGGAAATTCCATTTGCATGGGTGTATCATCAAACATGGGTGCATCTACTAGTTGATCAGCAATAACTTGACCTTTTATAGCTTTTCTTTCAACATATTCAATGTCAAATTTGCTTAGAAGCATGACCCATTTAGCTAGTCTACCTATGAGGGCAGCTTTGCTTAGGAGATATTTCAATGGATCAATTTTAGCTACCAAATGAGTGGTATGAGCTAACATGTAGTGTCTCAGTTTCTGTGATGCAAAGATCATAGCAAGACAAGCTTTCTCAATCATAGAATAGTTCTTTTCATACGCCACCAATGTTCTGCTTATATAGTAGATGGCTCTTTCCTTTTTGTCTTCATCATGTTGTGCTAGCAATGCCCCCAGTGATGTGGTTGTTGCAGAGACATACAAGATCAATGGCTTCCCATGAATAGGAGGCATCAAGATAGGCGGATTTGATAGATACTTCTTGATATGGTTAAAGTTGTTCTCACATTCTTCATTCCATGCAAAGGTCACACCTTTATGTAATGTTTTTGTAAAAGGTTGTGATATGTCCACTAGCTGTGATATGAATCTTCTGATAGATTGAACTCTGCCTTGCAACATCCTCATTTGATTGATATTTGTGGGAGGTTGCATCTCTATTATAGCCTTGACTTTAGCTGAATCAACTTCAATGCCTTTCTTTGAAACTATGTATCCTAAGAGCTTTCCAGAAGTGACACCAAAAGCACACTTCTTAGGATTTAGTCGGAGACTAAACTATTCCATTCTATCTAGGATCATGCTCAAGTCTGTTAGATGTTCAGTTCTAATCATGGATTTTGCCAAGGTATCATCCACGTAATCCTCCATTGTTTTATGCATCATATCATGAAAAATAGATGTCATTGCTCTTTGATATGTAGCTCTAGCATTTTTGAGTCCGAATGGCATAACATTCCAATAGAAGGTTCCCCACGCACATGTGAAAGCTATTTTCTCTTGATCTTCTGGAGCAATTTTGATTTGGTTGTATCCAGAAAAACCATCCATAAGGGAATACATTTCATAGCCCGCAGTCATGTCCACTATCATATCAATGTTAGGCAGCGGAAAATCATCCTTAGGGCATGCTCTATTCACATCTCTAAAGTCCATGCACACTCTGATTGAACCATCTGGTTTTGAAATAGGTACAATGTTAGAGATCCACTTAGCATAGTCTATGACACGGATGAATCCAGCTTTGAGGAGTTTTTCTAGTTCTGCTTTGACTAAGAGTGCCACATGAGGATGCATCTTTCTCAATTTCTGTTTGACCGGTTTTACCCCAGGAGTAATGGATAGATGGTGCATAATGAGATTGGGATCCAATCCTGGCATATCTAAATATTTCCATGCAAAATTGATCTTTTTTTCTGATAAGAATGTAGTGAATTTATGTTTCTCTTCTTCTGATAGAGATTGTGCTACATGTACCAATTGTGGTTCCTTTGTTGTACCCAAATTGATGGATTGAGTGGGCTCAATCAGAACTAGAGATCTATCCTGTAAATGACTCAGAAGGACATCAAATATCTCATCTGCAGGCACCTCAGAGAGGTTTTCACCTTTAGATACATCTTTTATTTTTACTTTTGTAGGTTCTAAGACTGCCACAAAGTGGTTTTCACCCTCAGAACTCTTTTTCTTTTTATTTTTATTTTTTTGACTAAGATATTTGATGTCCGACATGGTCATGCTGACGCTCGGTTCACTGATGGAAGTCCTCATAGGCTCGACTGCATTGAGGTAGCAGGTAAGGGCATAGTCATTCAGGAAGGTATAAATACCATGGTTTGGGTTTGTGGAAGTTTGGTCGATAAGATCAGGGCGTTGGATAGTCAAAGTGGGAAAGGCTTGGGATATGGTGTTCACGGATGTGGATATGTCATCATTGGTCCTAACCCGATGCTCAAGTTCAAAGGTGATATTACATCTCAAAATGTTCAATTCATGAATAGACTCAACATCATCATGGGAGTCCTCTTCAGCCATAGGTGGATCAGACACGTTAAGTTCATTGTTTTACTCTAGACCTACGTTGGGTTGAGATACATATTGGTGAATAACATCAATATATTTCTTTGTTATAAGCTCATCTTCTTCTAGAATGGCACCCCATTCATAGTCATTTGACTCAACTTCTGATTCAAGATCTCTAGGAAATCTTAGAAAATGTGTGAAATCAGGATGAATACCCCAAGAAGGATTACCCTCAGTCTTTGACTTGAATTCATATTCATGGGAATCAGTGTCAGAATAACTATCCCCTTCTTCTTGACCAGCTTGATTGCCTTCGAGATTAGTTGGTTCTTGGGGTGCAACCATCTCTTGCACTACAATAGGTTCTTGTGTTTCTACTACATTAATTCTTCTAATAGGATCATCTTTATCATCAAGAAGATCTTTGATCTCTTTAGGCAATTTTTCATAGGGGATAAGCTCAGAGCTATCTGAATCATCATCAGAGGGTTTTGTTTCTTCTTTCTTAAGAAGGGGTTCTCCTGGTGCAATTTGTTCTATGACATGAGAACAACCACCTTTGAGATGATAGGGTTTCTTCTTAAACCCTAAGCCACCAGTATCTTTGTTGGCTCTACCAATATGTGAAATGGGTGTCACAAGACCCTTTCCACTGATTCCTAGAGGTCCTTGACCAGAATATCCCATCTTGGCTATCAATTTGTTCCCTGGACCATATGAATTAGAAGGGATTGTAGGTGCTATAGATTCACTAGGTTGAACAATTTTAGATTCAGAATCCTCTTTATATAGCCATGCAAGCACAGCTTCATCCTCTTCAAATTCTTGTTTGGATACTTGCTCCACCACAAAATTTCTTTTGTATGCTTCCATAGGTTCCTTAGGTTCTGATTTAGATTGCTTCAAAGATTGTCCATATGACTTGGGTGAGATAGGGAGAGATGTCAGAGATAAGACTGGCTTTATAGTGTATTCTCCCATCCCATTTTCTTTGATATTGATCTCTTTAGCAATGTCTTCCATCTTGGATGTGGAAGCCACATTTTGTTGCTTGATGGAAGATTCTCTATTATTGGGAACAAGCTTATCGGCACTTTCCTTCAATGTATTGCAAGTTGTACTCAGATCTACTGGGATAGTAACCTCCACTCCGTCATAGGGAAATTTCAAGCATTGATGGTACATATAAGGAATGGCTTGCATTTCATGGATCCAGGGTCTCCCTAGAAGGATATTGTAAGCCAATGGTAGATCAAGCACCTGACATGTGGTATCTTTGATGACCGGACCCACTTGGATGGGTAAGACAATGGTTCCTTTAGAAGATCTTTCCTGTTCATCATAGGCCTTTATGGTGATCTTCTTTCGAGGATCAATAACCATCTCTGAGAATCCCAACTGTGTGATTAAGTTGTAAGAACAAATGTTGAGGCCTGTGCCCTCATCTATCAACACACGTTTGACTCGATGATTCTAGATCAAGACTTCTATGTGTAAGGGCTGATTATGTGGGTGACTTAGGGAGTTGTCATCTTCCTCTGAAAAGGAGATATATTGCGGAGACGTTAGATGACCAACCATAGTCTGGAACCTATTTAGATCTAGATCATCAGGAACATTAGAGCCAAGCAAAGCTTTGTCTAGGATATCTCTGTGAGCTAGAGATATTCGAAGTAACTCAAACATAGAGATTTTGGCATTGGTATGCTGGAGTTGTTGGATGATGCTGTAAGATGTAGGTCTTGTATCCTTTGGATTGGAAGATTTTAAGGTAGCCTTCTGTTTAGAAGCAGATGTGAGATTGAAAGGTATCTTAGGGACATTAGATGAACTTGGTGTTTGTCCTTTTAGATGAGTCTGAGCTTGTGATCTGGTAACTGCATTAGCTGAGGAATGATTTCTATCTCTTCGTACAATCATGATGACTTTGCAGCTCTCAGAGAGACATGGTTCAACCATATTGATGACAGCATTGTTTCTAGGGTAGGCATAGTTGACTTTCGCCCCCATGTTAGGCTGAGAAGTGGAAACTCCCTTGCCATGTTGTGGAAATGGTTTTGTAAATGCTGTGTGATCATTATTGCTGGTAGGATTATCAATCGTGATGTCCCCTTGATCTATCAAGTCTTGAATGGTATGCTTCAAGTGGAAGCATCCATTAGTTCTGTGGCCTTTAGTCTGATGGAAAGCATAGTATTCATTATCTTTCCACCAATATGGTTTTGGATCTGGATCAGGGTTTCAGATTGGTGGTAAAGAGATCATGTTATCAGCTATCAGGGTTCTCAGGGTAGATTCCAAAGATTCTCCCAGGGGAGTAAACTTTCATTTATTATCCCATCATTTGAATGGCTTCTTTGGAGATGGTTCAGCAGATTTTTGCTCTGAAGCTTCAATCACTTTGGTGGCAAGGGTGAGATTGTAGGCCAGTGCCTTTGATGGGGTGCAGATAGTGTCAACAATACCATCAAAGACGATACCTTTGTTTCTATTCCAGCTCTTGTTTTTATCTTTTGAGCTAGATCCAGATTCAGACTTGTCCTTTTGAAGTGTGATTTCTCCTTTCTTGACAAGTACTTTCTCAATCTTGATTGTATTATCCACCATTTTATCAAAAGATACATGATCTTGCATTTGTAATGGATAGTTGAGCTCTGGAACAAGGTTATTGATAAATATTTCAAGTTTCTCTATTTCGGGAATTGGTCTAGCATATAGAGAAAACTTCTTTCGCCACCTCTTGAGAAAAGTTAGGAATGATTCCCTTGGATATTGCTTGAGGTTACAAATATCGATCATGGTGACTGGATGTTGAATATTGTAGGAATATTGTTGATAAAACAATTTAATCAATTCCTCAAAAGTTTTGATCGTAGAAGGTAATCTTGAAAACCACTGAATGGATGCTCCTCCCAAGGATCTAGGAAAAAGACGCATTAGATAAGTCAGTTCATGCATGAATTCCATGGATTGCATACAGAACTCTCTGACATGATCTTGAGGATCAGAGTGTCCGTCATATTTGTCATACTTTGGAATCTCCACTCTTTTTGGGAATGGTGGAATATACAAGTTTTTGTCGAACGGGAAAGGACATAGGGCCTCCATGGAGAACTCCTTGGGTTCCTTCTCCTTCTTAAGATTGTTAAATTTGACTTGTATAGCATGCATCTATTTTGTCATAGCTATGAGTGGAGTTTCTTCCTCATATGTGATTATATCATCAACGTTAAAGTTGGGAGGAAGCTTAGCCCCTTCCTGGGCTAATTGTAAAAAGTATGCCTCTCTATCCACTTTCAAGAAATGCCTCATCATTCTCTTGAATTCATCATCATTCTGACATCAATGGATTTCAGAGGGGGTAGGTTCTTGGTTGGCATTATGTTGAGAATGGTTTCCTTGGGACCCTCCTCCTAGAGAACCATGGTTTGTCCTTGCTTGAGACATGATAGGAGTTTTTGGGCTCCCTAGAACAGATTGAGGAGGAGTTTTCTGATTACCTCTGTGAGTTGATAAAGGAGGTATGTAACCAATTTTCAATTGAAAGTTACCGAGACCGTCATCTTCGTAGATACCTGACTTGATGAGTTGTTCAAGAGTTGGACCTAGGGTATTGGTCAAAAGTAAGTTCTGAGATGTTTCTTCTGATTTCTTGTGTGAAGAAGCTCTAGTCTCCACCATTAACTTTGAATGAAATAGAAGAAAAGGATGAAGACAACTGAAGAACAATTTGATTCGAGAAAATTAGATGACGCAACCTTGTCAAGATTATGATAGTTTGAAGATCTGATGAGATGTGGGTGAAGGAATTGTACCTTGGATGTATGGGATAGATCACCCAAAAGATAGTGGACACGAGTTCTCAACACTTAGTCTATTTTTGAAGATTGATTGAAGATTGATAATTATGACAAGGTTTTGACACGAGATAAAAAGGACTCAAATTGATCAAATAGAAGACTAGATCAGATTCAAAAGATCAAACTCGGAAAATGGTAGAATGCTCAATAGCTACTGCTTTGTTCCTGACACAATGATATTTTTGACAGATTTCAGAACTAGGCTGGAAACATTGGATATCTTGCAATTTGACAATTTCTGACAACTCTCTCAAATTTTTCCAAATGACACTTTGTAGACTCGTACGACACTGGGTAGTCTATGAAATGACAGTTGCTAAACTCGTACGACTTTTGACTTCCTGAAATGACTTTTGACTCCAGAAAAGATTTTACGTCAATTTTTGCAAAATTTAAGGTCTTCAGTTTTGTATTATTTGCAAATTGTACTGTCCAGATTTTGAAGGTTATACCAGATTTGATCATTTTTAATAGCCAAGTAGATAAATAAGCACGCAGAATAGCAAGCAAGTGATTCCAAGCACGTCTAAAAACAATGAACAAGGGCAAAAGCAACCTTGCACATGAACAATCAAGTGACCAAATTGTGCTAATCCCTGAGAGTACTAATTGTGTATGTTCTGAAAAGTTTTGCAATAACACACATATACCTGAACGTGAAAAATTGGCCTCTCTAGGGTTTTTAGTAATGGTTTGACTCTGCAACTTTTATGATTCAAAGGGGTGAACTCCAATCCCGGTGCACCAGGGTTTTGACACAGTCCGAGAACTTAATCTTCAAGAGCTGCTAGGGAGATCTGACAACCCAACAATGAACCATACCCGTGGAGATTTCTTCCACAAGGACATTTATATAGCGGCTGTCACTACCATGGTGAAAATGGCTATTACCGCTTGAGGTTCCGTCAACGCAGTTTTCCCTATGAAGGGATTGTCCGCTATGGTTAACCCTCTCTAAAGATGACTCACAATAGTATACCACAAGGGGACTTGGCTCCAGATCCAAATTTTTTGACACCTTTTCACTTTTAACCCAAACAAAGCAAGCAGATTAATCCGACATGCTAAGACAAAGTTTTGTTCCACCAAGGTCTGTGATATCAACTCCACGTGATCTATCAACCTCTCTGGGGAGAGAATGTATCAATCAATAAGAGAAGACGCACTAACTAATTTTGATTCACCAAAGTCCATGATATCAACCCCACGTGATCTATCAACCTCTCTGGAGAGAGAATGTGTCGATCAATAAGAGAAGACTCACTAACCAAGTTGAATGTGAAATGCACTAAGTATCCTCCCTACCTACAAGGATTCCATCATCAAGGAAGGATTTCGCTAGGAATCCAATCTCTCAAGAATCACGAATAGTGTTCATAGGGCCTAATTACTATGTGAGCACAGATATATTCCCGAAAGCAAATCTACCAAAAGTACCCAAAAAGTAGAAAGAGGAACACTTAATGCTTAAAGCGAATATGAGATGAGTCCACAAGGTGGAACACTTAACACCTCACATAAGCTGAAAATGAGTCCCCAACTTAGAAAACAAGTGAGTTCCTAAAAGCACAAAAGGGTTGCCAAGTGGAACACTTAATGCTTCTATCCTGTTGACCTCTCCCCTTTATGGCACTGAGATTGCAACCACGGGGCGGAAATGAGGGGCTGGTGGATTAGCGAGTCCAATAACCCAAGATAGCAATAAAGATCAATCACAAGTATTCTAAGACTACTTAATGAATCCTTAAGGGGTCACAACCTAGTATCAAATATGCAAGTGTGTAGAAATAGATAAAAGAATGAAAGGATTCACACAAGCCAGACACATAAGAGATTTATTTTAGGATCCAAATTGAAATATTATCAGCTTGAGAAGAATACCTTAGGTCCAATGCTCTACAATCCAGAATTTAGCACACGTCCGAAAGTACAAAATCAAGACCAATCAACAGCAAACTGTAAGTGTTAGAAATCAATAATCTAAAAGTACAAATCTAAAAATTATGTGTCTCTGCAGCAAAATCTCGCGCGAGGCAAAATGCGGTCCCGCACGAGGAAACACTATCTCGCGCGATGAAGAATGAAGTCTCGCGCGAGGAAGTACTATCTTGCGCGATGAAGGATGAAGTCTCACGCGAGGAAGTACAATCTCGCGTGACAAAAATATGAAGCCTCACGTGAGGAAGTGGAGTCTCGCCCGATAAAAGATAAAGTCTCGTGCGAGGAACTGCAGTCTCGTGTGAGAAACTGATTTTTCACGCACAAAAATGATACCAGTGAAATTTCGCGCAACACAGAAAGAAATCTCGTGTGACGCAAGTGAAATCTCACGCGAGAATTCATACAGAGATGTATGAAAGTATGGACAAAATGATAAAAATCACTGTGTACGAACAATTTTGATAGAAAAAGTGCCAAAAAAAAATTTTTAGAA
Organism: Chamaecyparis obtusa; assembly: GCA_027943335.1. Classification (NCBI taxonomy): domain Eukaryota; kingdom Viridiplantae; phylum Streptophyta; class Pinopsida; order Cupressales; family Cupressaceae; genus Chamaecyparis; species Chamaecyparis obtusa. The sequence goes on along the minus strand of BSBK01000897.1, from coordinate 764,473 downwards.
ACAAAAAATAACATCCTACAGAGTATACCAGGACCCTTGAAACCCATATCCTCAAAAGATAGAAAATTGATAGAAATGAAGGGAAACCCGTTTCAGGGCCCCACGGTGGGTGCCAGAAATGTGTGTGTGAAAATTGTACCTGATCTGTAGACACAACACTTCAGTAAAACATTAGAGGTTAGCTATAATCAAAATCGTGCAAAATTGAAATCTAATCTAACCAAGTGATGTACTGCCTTTTAATAGGTGCGAGATTGATGTTCTTAGATTGTAATCGAGATTAGTGACCTAGATGACACCTAAATGAAGGATTTGAATGCAAAAGATGGATATGAAATTGAATGCAATTAATCTATATTTTTGATATTTTCTATGCAATAAGAATGATAAAAACTGATATGAATCTATGAATGCTATTGAAAACTGATATGAAATGAATGCTAAATGATCTAACAATGAAGATTCTAACAATGATATGAAAACTATGAAATTCTATGCTAAGATATAAAAACTATGCAATTGAAATTGATCTCACAAAGCTTTGAATTCACAAGTTGATTCTTTCAAGCTCCAATTGTGCAAATTCTCCAAATCTGATATGCTATGATTCCTGTAGAGTAAGTTTGCAATTTGCGAGATGATTGAGAGATTTTAGAGATGAATTATGAAGAGCTGAGCCTTGTTTTTATAGAAATCCAAGGCTTTGGAGGTGCATGAAAAAAAGCCATAAATCACTCAAATAACTCAGGTTGATTTTTGAGTTATTTGAAATAAAGAGATAATTAACTCACAAAAACATGCAAAAATAGAGCTTTAACTCAAAATAGAGTTTAGCTTTAATTGATAATTGATAGTTGTCTTCTTTTATGATTGTGCATGTTTTATTTATGAATTAATTTAATAATAAAGTGATTTATTTCCAACTTAACTGCTTTTAAAAATAAAACAATTGATTTATGGGTTAATTAACTATTTTATCAAACTTTTATTAAAAACTATATTATTAAATAATGACAACATGCTTTAATTAATTAAATAATAATTTAATCAATTATTCATAGGAATTTTGATTTATTGTCAAAATTAAATAATACAATTAATAATAGGTAGAATTAAATTTAATTACACAATTAAGTGGCAAGATATTAAATCTAATTAATTAAATATGAAAATATTCAATTAATCAAACTTTAGGATAAATGTGATTTATTGCCAAATAATTATAAAATTAAAGATAATTATGATGATTAGGAATATTGCTAGGAATATTCCCCAATGCAGAATTTAAGATAATCAATTATGATTCGATGATGTTTAGATGTGCCTTAGATTAGGACTTTGATGTCGATTTTGTTTGATTTGTTGATGTAGGAGGTTAATGAACATATAGCCCATTTTTGGGGTATTACACCTGTTTGTGAGGCTTTCACCATGATAATGATTTTTTTCAGTACTTTTTTATATTTTTTATGATTTTTTTAGATAAGTGGGGCACATTGCATGACTCATGCATAGAGTTTCTTGACATGAGTTATGTTGATGGGATCATTTAGAGGTTCTCCTTGTGTAGATAACTTGCATGGTCCTGAGCTAAAAATTTCTTTGACAATGTAGGGTCCCAACTAAGTAGGTTTGAACTTGCCTTTCATTTCTCAATCTGTTTGTACCGTCTAATTTTATATGAGGACCAAATCCCCCATTTGGAACTATCATGGATGGATCTTTTTGTTGTAGCTTCTATTAAGTCTATTTTGGTATACAAATAAGTGGTCATATGCTTTTTGTCTCTTCTCATTGAGTAGGTCTAGTTATGTGAGGCATGCTACGTGGTAGTCTTCATCAATGACCAAGTTTTTGAGTGACATGTGTAGTGATGGTAGTTTGACCTCAATTCGTAACACGACTTATACACCATATATAAGGGAGTATGGGGTGGTTCCAGTAGGAGTATGAAATGAAGTGCAATATGCCCACAAGGAAGGATTGATTTCAAGGTGCCAATCATGACTAGAATCAATGACAATTTTTTTTTGGATTTTTAGGATGGTTTTATTGGTTTCCTTAGCTTAGCTATTCCCTTGAGGAAAATATGAACTAGAGAAGCGATGGTGGATATGGAATCAATCAGACAAATATTTTATGTGTTGGTTCTTGAATGGTGTTCTTTGATCTGTAAAGATGGTGGAAGGGATGCCAAAGAAACAAATAATGTGATAGAGGATGAACTTGGAGATTTGGAAACCTGTAGTGAGGATGAGTGAAATTTCTTCAACCCACTTTGTGAAGCACTCAATAGTAGTGATGATGTACTTGTGTCCATTTGAGGAAAGATGGGTTATCTTACCAAAGAGTTCAAAGCCCTAACATGAGAAAATCCATGGAGGTGAAATAGGATGAAAATATTGTGTTGGAGCATGAATTAGGTTCACATGGTGATGACATGGTAGTTGTTTTTGTTACACAAAATTGCATTAAGTATTGTCATTAGTGCCACACATATAGTTGATAAACAAAAGAAAATAGACAAGTTGATCAAAGCACTAAGTATAGTAACTGAGAATAACATAAGAAGAAAGACATGTTAACCAAGCACATACTTGACTGAGCATTGACACCGAGCCACATGATTACTGAGCACACTGAGTAGAATGAAAACCGAGTATACCTGATTATTGAACATCATTATTTTACCAAGGTAGATATACAGTATTTACCGACTAATGTAGGATTCACATAGAAGTTTGTAATGACACTGAAAACAAGGCAAACGGTTATACCAATCTAGAAAATGGTTTACATAAATCAAGGTAAATATTTATTAGTGATTTCAAATGGATTGGTGATGATCCCTATGCAGATTTGAATTAGGTTATTCATATAGATCATTGATCAAATGTTTTTTAGACATTTCCATAACCCTAATTAGGTCTAAATCATTTTATGTAAGCATTATCAAGATAACAGATCAAGATAATAGTGATGAGAAGTAGCTGCTAGGAGAAGACATATCAAGATTAGACAAGGGTTATGATGCTAAGTATTGACTAAATATAAAGGTTTATATCAGAAGAAGACCAGAGGCTACCAAGTAGTATTTGAAGGATATATGTATAAAAAAAGGTGATTTTAGCTAAGGGCTAAGCAAATTTGAAATTTTTCAAAGTAAGTTGCAACAACCAGATCATTTATGCTGTTACTTTCTAACAAATGTAGTAGGAATCTCTTAACAAAGTAGACTTAACCATCTCAGTGTATATCTCTTAACCGAGTGCACACTTAAAAAGTGTTGCTAAAATCCTCTAGCAAGGTAGATCTTCATAGGTCTTAAATGTTACTCCTAACAGGGTAAGTGTTACAAGTAGTGGTTACCATTGCACCAAAAGATCAACTTGTTAATGCCCAATACAATCACTAGACTTATAGAAGACATAGGAGGCTGTTAAACCATGTCATGAATCCTGAGGGGAGCACTAAACATTTTTCCAATAATCTCTCCTCAACATTACTCGAGGGGATTTGAACCTGTGACCAAGCTCTGATACCACTTGTTACAAGTAGTGGTTGTTGTTGCACCAAAAGATTGACATGTTAATACCTGATAGAACCACTAGACTTATAGAAGACACATGAGGCTATTAAACCATGCCACAAATCTTGAGGGGAGCACTGACCATTTTTCCAATAGTAAGATCATCAGAAGTGATAAAAAATTATATGCCCTAATAGACAACTTTATTATTGTAGTAGTGAAGCTTTGTGGGTTTCATCCCCAACATAGTTTTTACCTTCTAACAAGGGTTTCTATGATACCAAAATATTTGTGTCAAATGTGTGAAGTTTCATGAATTCTTATTGGATAGATTAGATGTATTTACATTTCAGTTATGTTCATGAATGAATGGTAACTATGAATATGACAATCAATAATGAAGGATATTATCTTGTGGATTGAGAATGAAAGTTTTTAGGGTTACTAATTCACCCCTCCCCTAGTAATTCACCTTTCCATAATCCCAACAATTAGTATCAGAGCTTGTTCTCTTGTTAAAGAAGTTTAATCACTAAAGAGGAAAATCCATAGAGATGGAAAGGTACAAGCTTGACAAGATATTTGAAAATTAGAAATTGGAGTTGCATATTACCCTAGAAAAACTTAAAGATATCAAGGAAAGCTAAGGGAGTCAATGAGAAAGAGGAAGGAAATAGCACTTTGACAAAATGACACTCAGTATCAAGAAAAAGAGATTGAGGAATTATTTGAAGGATCCATAAGTATATCTGATGCATCTGAAGGAACAATATCAGATCTATCAGAAAAGAATCAACACCTTAATGAGCAACTGAAACCACTACAAATTGGACAAGAAACACAAATGGTGAGAATGATTGAAGTTATGAATAATACAAGACAAGCCCAACAAGAGAGAAAAATAGCTATTGAAGATAGAAGACAAATGACTGAAGAACTAGAAGAAAAAGAATTTGAAATACTAAGGCTAGCTGAGCATCATTTTGAAATTGCTAATTAGATGGTTATCATAAGTCAAGAAGTTAATAGGGTGAACAATGAGCTTTCTAGGAAATTAGAAGAAATTGGTTGATTAAGGGAAGAAAATGAAAGACTAAAAAATGAATTGAAGATGCAACAAAAACATAATGAAGTGATGAAAAAAGCTGAGGAAAGCACCAAAAGGATGGATGAATTCTAAAGGAGTCAGAGGAGACTAGACAACACCACTAGATTAGGACATACCGAGCAAGGAGAATCATAAAATCAAGCAGAGAAAAGGAATGTCTATGAAAATTCAAAACCTAAGAAGCTCTCATGCTATCACTATGGGAATCTAGGTCATACAACAAATGTCTATAGGAGTAAAGTAAGTAAAACTAAAGGTACTCCCAATACTATTCCTAAATTTGATGGTTATTTCTACAATTGCAACAAATATGGACATCAAGCATGTGAATGTAGATCAAAGATAAACAAGTCACCTAAGACACACTATATGGATAGTCATTATAGTATTTGCAACAAGCATGATCATATGCCACAAGAATGTAGGGAAAATCTGAAGCTAGTTTGGAAACCAAAGAGACAAAACAATACATATCAACCAAGAAGACAAGGTAACTCTTATACTTGGAATTACAACACATGGGTTAATTGTACTTCTTGTGGAAGATATGGTCATATTTGTGAAAATTGTATAAGACTACACTAGAGAGAAAGATCCAGAAATTGGATGAATTCTAGAATGACATGTCTATAATGTCACAAAGTTGGTCACTTAAGCAGAGATTGCAGAAGCCAAGTACCAGAACCAAATGAAGATATGAATGAAAATACCATTGATGGAATCAGAAGGCTGAGGAACCATATGTGGAGAAGATCAACAAAATAAAATGGAGGAAAAAGAACAATAGTCGGTGACATGTCATATTATGGATTAGGTGATTTCACCACTTCTACTTAAGTCACAATAAAGTAAGTAAGGGAACTGAATCTTAATCAGTTATATCGTACAATAGTTCCTTATATCTGTGTACAAGATTTATTACCTTCATAGAATTAGTATCATACAATAAATGAAATAAAAACTAAATAACCATAATTAGTAAATCTATTTAGCAAATAAAGCACAATTAAGCATCCTAAGGCTCTCTATCTAAGAGTGTTAATGTGAAGCTCTCAGCAAGCCTCCATTAATGACAATCCTAGAATGACAAATGATATGATAAACAAGATAAATTGTTCAATTCAAAATGAAATACAACTAATTAGCCTTAATATGTCTTTCTAGCTATAAAATGCAAGAGGTTTGATGCTATTCTCAGATTTGTGGATTGTTTTATGAGTGATTTTGCCTTCTTTATATAGGATTTGGCAAGGGTAGGGGGTGTAGTATAGTTGATCATGATTAAGCTTGAGTTGAGTTTTTGGTTCCACCCTTTGAAGAAAATGAAAATTTTGTGTCCTCAAAGCTTGTGACAAGAAGACAAGATGAAGGGACAAGATGCTCTCTCACTTTGAGTGATTGAGATTGAATTTGGCTTGATTCATGTGAATGCATTTTCTCAAATCTTATTGGTTGATTGAATTTCCTCCCCTTTTGGGTTATTGAGAGAAATTAAGATTTATTAATTTATTTAAATTCATTTATTTAGCCATGTACCCCTTGAATGTGTTGAATTTGATTTAATTTCAAACTATACAATTAATAGAATTAATCACACATTGATTTAATTTCTCTTGATTAAAATGCTCTTGATTCTGATTTATCTTGAATTAAGACTTGATTTTAATTTTTATTGGCCAAATGTTTGTTTTGATTCAATTGCCTTGATTTTGATTTAGTTTTTCCTTAATTAATCACATGAATTATCCTGTCCACTTTTTGGTGATTACAAATGCCCCTCTTTGAGTTGACATGTGAAGCGTGTCAATTCAAAGAATGTTATGATCTAACTGATAAAAAGTCCTGGTTCTGTTGATGGTCAATCTTGATGTTTGATATGAAATGTAGATTCTGATGCTAAGATTGATTGATTTATATGATGGTTGATTTGATGTTATATTACTAATGCGATACCTGATTTGATGTGGTTCGATGTTTGATGCCCCTTTTGATTGATTTAGCGAAAAATTTCCTGATAAAAGATTACGCTTTGATTTGCTTATGCTGATGATGATATGATTTCATGCCCCCTTGGGAAATGAATCAAAATGATTTTGGATGATTTGGTTGAGATTGAGAAATTTTGATTTGTTTCCCGATATAGAAATTTGGAAATTCTCTGATCATGAGAGGATTTGATGAGAAGATATTTGAATGATAAAATGTTGATGTTCCAAATAAGTTGATGATGGTTTGGTATCATTTGATGTCAGTCATAATCACTTGGTTGATGTTGATGTCAATCTGATAGGATAAGTTGATGGGTTGATATTTTTCTCTCATGATCTAGAGAGACAAAGCAATGATTTTCCTTCCTCAAGTTCTAGAGTTAGGAGATTTGATGTGCTCAAGATGAGCATATGGATGATAGGTTAACTTGATTGATGTTAGATGATAAATTGGATGATTTGAATGATTGATATTTGATACATGATATGATTAGATGTTTTTTGTGATATGGAGTTGATTAGATGTTATCATGATGAAAAATTAAGGATTGATAGAAGAGAAGGTGATGAATAGGATTAGGTCGCCCCTAGTTGATCAGAATGATTGATTATTGATGATTTCCTTGATGGAGCATGAATCATTTGATGGATCAAACATTTGATAATGTATCTTGATGATGTTGATGTACCTTTGATGATCAGATTGAGCATGATATTTGATGATGGATACTTTAGACATTGATGATGTTGATCAGGACTTTGATGATATCGATAGACATTTGATGATGTTGATCAGGACTTTGATTATACATTGATGGAATTTTGATAATGTACCATTGATGATATCTTTGATCATTTTATGTATCTTGATTTGGTCTTTTGATGATGATAACTCTACCCCCTTTAGCTTTCCTTACATATATTGAGAAAAAAGATCAACACATGCAAACTAACATGCAATTAATCTATATGGATGCAACTAGCTGTCACTATTTAGAATTGGATGCTTATTTTCATCATCGATCTTTTGGAACATGAAATTGGTACAACCCTCACTAGTTTAACCATGATGATATGAATACCTCTTTCCTCAAATTTTAACAATTTCAAGTAAACAGACAAAGAATTGATCACTTTCATATACAAATGTCCTCAATGATTCTTTGATGATCATGTCATTAGATGGATTTGCATACTATTATGAATCAACCTGACAAACACTCAAGTAGCAATCAAGAAAATATCATGTCTTTATCATCACTCATCTAGTAAAACTTCATAAACTTGCTAGAAAGACATGGTTACAAAAATTTAGTGACACTTTGAACATTTTTTCTTTTGTTTGTAGATTCATATTTCAAAAACTTTATCCACTTTGATCCTTAGTTTGTTTAAGCCCTTTTAGATTTTGATCTGATTCATTGTTTGAAGAGTTTCATTTGATTAATCTTTTAAGATTTTGATTTGATTTGTCAAATGTTTTTGTTTAGATCAAATATTTGGATGTTTGAAATGTAATATTGATCAATAAGTTCAAGTGTAGCAATTTTTTGATTTTGATGCAATGATTTTGAGCCAACTTGTGTCTATTTTGATAAGCTCATTGAACTTGGATTGGTGCCCCTAGTTTGATTTAGCAAAGATCATGCTTTGTTGGGCAATGCAACTTTTGAGTGTTTACTTAAGATTTGCAATATTTAGGTTTTTTAGATTTTTTTGGCTTTTTAAAAGATTTTTTATGTTTTTGGATTTTTAGAGATTTTTTATGTTTTTGGATTTTAGAGATTTTTTATGTTTTTGGATTTTAGAGATTACTATTTCTCAAACAAGATCACATTGAATTCTTCCCTAATGTCTAATAAGGTATAGGACATGAAAGATGGATTTGCAAACTGACGATTCATCAATGAATAGGCAATGACGGATGAAGCAAGTGTGTTACCCATAGGACCATCTCCTCAAGATTATCCAAGCTAGGGAAAAATAATATCTCAATATAGGCCAATGACATGGTGTTGGATAGCATATGGAATAATGACCTGGTGTCATGACAATGGTCCAAAGGAGTGGACATATCAAGAGACTTTTTCAAACATTATTTTCCATTTCTTTTATTTTTCAATTGGATCAATATAAGGGATCAATGTAGATAGGATCACATAATCATGATAAAGGGGTGATGGAGGCTATGAATGATAGTTTGGAATTATGGGAAGGCTTCTTAGAAATAATGAAGATGGCTTTAGGATAAGCAATATCTCGATAAGGTAGCGTGAACACAACAAGTGAATAGGCTAATGAATAGGATAACTCATGTCAAGATACTTAATGGTCATGGATATGTTCAACCTTGTCAAGATCAAAGGTGAAAGATGTAATATAGATACAAGTGAGACCAATGGTAGAAAGATGGAGGATATGATGGATGAAACTTGCCTCCAAGTGTAGAGTGCAAGAGAGAGGAATTACACATGATGCCAGTTTACCAGGTTTTCATCATGGTACTTGTCCAAGATGCCACAAGAAGTGGTTTTCACCATAGGATGTATTTATTTTCTTCTTCTTCTTCTTCTTCTTCTTCTTCTTCTTCTTTTCTTTTCTTTTTTTTTTCCTTTTTTCTTTTTTTTTTTTTCTTTTTTTCTTTTTCTTTTTTTTTTTAATTTTTGGATGGACTCAAGCCTCACACTCTTTGGATACTCCTTGAAAAGGTATGATATGATGAGCCAATGCTTCTAAAAGGTGTGCTCAAAGATTTTGATATGGTGATGGAAAGGTGATATGGTGGATAAGGTAAATGGTGACTATTGGCTAAAGATTTATGCAATGGATTGGATAATGGAAATGGAAGGATAATGAACGAGAGGATAATAAGTCTTTCCATATGTGGGCATGGAAAAAGGAATGAAAGAATAATGAATAGGAGGATAAGAAGCATTATCAAGATCAACATTGATACACACCTTGAAGGGTCGTGGAATAATGGAGGAAAAATGGGTGAAATAGCTTGGAATTTTGATGTAAGAGAGGATACGGATCTTGGGACACAAGGACCCAAGATGGATGGACAAGATGGAATGTGTTTGGAAGAATGTGAAGTGGAAGCCTTTGGAAGCTTAAATGTCAACTTTTATTTCTCTTTCGTGTGTAATTCCTTCAAAAGTGACTTGGGAATCCACACTTTCTTTGATTTGTCTTTCCTTTTGGATTCTTTAGAATGCATTTCTTCAATGGGGGATTTTGGAACCCACATTTTCTTTGACTTTTATTTTTTCTTGATGGACCTTTGTGGTCTCTTGAATTTTTTTTTTTCTTTCATTCACATGTCGATTATATTGGACATAGTGATCTTCATACATAAGTGGATTCTTGGATTTCTGATTTTTATGTTGCACATTCAAATTTCTTCCAAAGGACTTGGGATTAATGGATGAATAAGGTTGATATAGCTGGTTTATATGGATGGGTTCATATGGAGGGTTGATATGGATGGGTCCTTGGTTTATCAAGTATGTATGTCTTTGTTGATCTTGATAGGATATAAGGTAAGTGGATTGTGGGATAGGGATGGTAGGAAAGGTTGATGGAGGAATGTAAGGGCCCAGTATGGATTTGGAGGATGTATAATGTTTCAAGTTTTGGATATAGGGACCAAGGATGGATTTGGAGGATGTATAAGGAATATGATTATGCAAAAATGGAGGTAAATAGGATGTGGGAGGGATATCAACATCTTTATTTTGAACTACATGGCCAAGGCTTTCATCTTTTGGATTTATCTTTGTACCAATAGGCTTATATGTAGCTTTGATAGGAGTGACTTTGATAGGAGAAATTGAATCTTAAGATAGATATGGAGGCTTATGAAAAGTGGATGTTGGGGTACTTTGATCTTGAAAATGATCTTTTGATAGCCTAGGAAGAATAATTTTCTTTTGATTTTCAATAAGTTCATCAGAGATGGAAGGAATACTTTGATCTTGCTTAGGAGATGGATATGATATAGGAAGTGAAAGAATATGGGGTGCTTGAGATGGAAGTATATCTTCTTGAAAGAAATGGAAGAGTATGAAGGGTTCATCATGGGATTCTTGGTATGGAACTTTGGTCAACTATAGGATAAAGAGGGATATTATCTTGATCTTGATCCTTCATAAGATTTTTTTCTTTGCAATTTTGATTAGTCTCTTGACATGGAGCCACTTCTAAGGACAATGTAGGAGTTTGGATCCGCATGATGGATTCTTCAAGAGATGATGGATGTTCATTTGAAATAGGTACAATAGGAATTTTAGCACATGAAGGCTTGGGGTCTATAACCTTTGAAGCATGAAAGAAGTTTGTAGCAAGATGTAGGTTAGCTTGGATCTCTTTTAGATGTAGCCCTTGAGGGTATACATAGCCATTATGAAAACTATTTGGATCTTTGATTGATGGAGGAATATTGGATATCTTTGCTTCTATATTAAATGGAGGAATGGTGGACTAGGTGAAAGTTATAAGAGGACCACTACTAGACACATTTTCATAAGTTTGATCTTTCTTGAGAGTAGTATCTTCATTAGATGATTTATTAGGATTTTCAATTTCAATTATGTAATCATCAATAAGATTTTGGATTTTATGTTTCAACTCCATGCAATCTGAATTTTCATGCTCATTATGTCTATGATATGCACAATATTTACTCAAAAAGATAAAACCACATGAAGTGATTTGAGGCAAAGTGATGAGATAATTTTCAAGGAGTTTTTCCAAAGATAATTCATAAGATTGTCCCAAAGGAGTAAATGATCTATCCCAAGGATATTTGGATGTATTTGTGTTTCTCAAAGAATTTTCATATGATGAATATTGTTGAGATGAGACTAATTCCTCTTGATTTCATTGATCAAAGATAAGATTCTCTTGACATTTTGAAATAGGTTCTTCATCAAATAGTGGTTTATCATTAGGATATTCTTGATCAAATATAGGGTACTTTTCATGATATTCTTTTTGATCAAAGATATACTCAATGTGAGATTTTGTAATAGCCCTTTTGTCTAAAGAATATGTAGACATGGATGTAATATTAGGTTCATAGAGATAAGGAAACAATGTTCTTAGTGAGAATTGGTTGGGTAATGTTTCCATTTCTTGAATTCTTGTGAATAGAATATTCTTTTGAATCCTTATTGTTAATTAATTTTTGGATCTTAATGGATGTTTTATTTTTGTAATCAAAGACCTTCAAGCACAATATAATAATTTTATCAATTATCACAAGAAATTATTCCAAGCAATCTACCTAAGGTCAAATTTGACTTTTAAAAAGGCTCTAATGAGGTAGGCTTACTAATTTATCTAGGATTTAATATGGATTCTGCTCAAAATGGATCCTAAAATTTCATCCTCCAAGTATATTAAGAGGCTTCCCACCACTGGTATATCAAAGTTTTGCACAATCCTAAAGGACTACTCAAGGACATTAAAAAATTTAGTATCCTTTTGTCACACGCCCCATTAAGGATGTATGTGTCTTGTTTTAGAGTGGGTTGGATTCTCGCGGCAAAAGAAAGTGTATCCCACTTTCGGCTGTCCCTCTCACTGGCCTTGTTAAGGAAAATCTCAAGAGGTGAGGCCAACTAAGTATCTAGCATATCCACATGAAAGCATTAAATTCAAAAATGAAGAGATTGGTTGTGGGAATTTGATTCACCAAAAAGGTGAAGAGCATATCCCTATCTACTCCTCAATTTCATAAACACGATTATCAAGGTTCAATTTCCAACCCACTAACTAAAGGGATTTGAGTATTGCTACTCTCTTTCGCAAACAAGGGGCTTTTCAATTTATGTGTTTGATTTATTCCTTTAAGCTATCCAAATTACTAGATTTTTGAAAGCACCAAAGCACAATTTAAGGGAAAAATTCACTAGTTTGAGGATTACCTTTTCCTTGTAGCTAGCAAAATGGCTAGGGGCATTTTTGAATGATTTTGTAATTTTAATGCTTACCTTGGTGATCGTTCCTTTCCAATGTGCTTTTCCTCCAACAAGTTAGTCAACAAAACTAGCCAAAGTGAAGGAAACAAAGATAAAATTTGAAGAAGCAAAGATTGAATTGAATCTAAGGCCTTATTTGCAAATTTGAAGAAAAACTTGATTTAAGGTGAGAAAATCCAATTTGGTGAGGCAAATTTAGTTTTGTATGCTTCTAGAACTTTGAGATAATTTTCATAAACCTGATTTTCCTAATGTGAATCCTCAAGAACTAGCTTGATATGAGCAATGCTCTCCTTCTTAATCTTCCTTGTCAAAGCTTTGCCTTCTTGATTGAATCTGCTCTCTGGTTTTTTTATTTTTTTATGTTCGAACATCCTGCAGAGACATAAAAATCATTTTCTAATAGTAAGATTATGAAAATTTTCAATTTAAGCAAAAGCGCCATTTAAATGCTTGAAAACACTATTTAAATGCTTGAAAGCGCTATTTAAATGCTTAAAGGCGCTATTTAAATGCTTGAAAGAGCTATTTAAAATAATTGAATTATTAAAATGATTAAAAGTGCTATTTAAATGCTTGAAAGTGCTATTTAAATGCTTGAAAGAGCTATTTAAATGCTTGAAAGAGCTATTTAAAATGATTGAAATCTTAAAATGATTGAAAGCACTATTTAAATGCTTGAAAGAACTATTTAAATGCTTGAAAGCGCTATTTAAATTCTTGAAAGAGCTATTTAAATGCTTAAAAGTGCTATTTAAATGCTTGAAAGCTCTATTTAAATGCTTCAAAGCATTGGCTAGTTAGGGAATAGGTGCTGTGAGAATATTAGACAAAGAGGAGAAAGATTCGAAAGCACTGCTAATCAGTGCAAAGGCATACAACTTTATCGTGAAAGCACTGAAATAGTGCTCAGTAGCATTGTTTAACTGTGCAAAAGCACCATTTTAGCTATCAGAAGCACTATTTCACTACAAAACCTGAGAGTTAAACATGCAAAAATTTGACAAAATTAAACAATTATGAGAATTTAGAAAAGTGAAGCATTCTACCCCACAGTGGGTGCCATTTTGTGTACAAGATTTAGTACCTTCATAGAATTAGTATCATACAATAAATGAAATAGAAACTAAATAACCACAATTAGTAACTCTATTTAGCAAATAAAGCACAATTAAGCATCCTATGGCTCTCTATCTAAGAGTGTTAATGTGAAGCTCTCAGCAAGCCTCCATTAATGACAGTCCTAGAATGAGAAATGATATGATAAACAAGATAAATTGTTCAATTCCAAATGAAATACAAATAATTTGCCTTAATTTTCCTTTCTAGCTATAAAATACAAGAGGTTTGATGCTATTCTCAGATTTGTGGATTGTTTTATGAGTGATTTTTCCTTGTTTATATAGGATTTGACAAGGGTAGGGGGTGTAGTATAGTTGATCATGATTAAGCTTGAGTTTAGTTTCTGGTTCCACCCTTTGAAGAAAATGCAAAGTTTGTGTCCTCAAAGCCTGGGGCAAGAAGACAAGATGAAGGGACAAGATGCTCTCTCTCACTTTGAGAGATTGAGATTGAATTTGGCTTGATCCATGTGAATGCATTTTCTCAAATCTTATTGGTTGATTGAATTTCCTCCCCTTTTGGGTTGTTGAGAGAAATTAAAATTTATTAATTGATTTAAATTCATTTATTTAGCCATGTACCCCTTGAATGGGTTGAATTTGATTTAATTTCAAACTATACAATTAATAGAATTAATCACACATTGATTTAATTTCTCTTGATTAAAATGCTCTTGATTCTGATTTATCTTGAATTAAGACTTGATTTTAATTTTGATTGGCCAAATGTTTGTTTTGATTCAATTGCCTTGATTTTGCTTTAGTTTTTCCTTAATTAATCACATGAATTATCCTGTCCATTTTTTGGTGATTACAATATCTATTGCATGAATACCATATCAACATGAATTAAGATGCACTAGGTTATTATATGTTATTAACTAGAAGTGAGCATAGTCGGTAAAGCTAGACCGAGTAAGTAATTGTTAGTTGGTGAAAGTGGTAAAGGTAATCAAGTTGTTTAGTCAAAGATAGTATCAAGTGAGTACTGGTAGTGTAAACTGAGCTAAAGTATCTGATGTGGATAGAATGGATAAAACCAAGTGATTATTCATTGACTGAGTAGTGGTTGGTAAGACATTTAATGCACCATACTTATGACAAAAAGTGTTTTTGGGTATAATACATGCAAAGATAGTTCATTATTTACATTGCATTTGAAGAGAGGACTAGAGCAAAAAAAAGCGAAGAGTGAAAAATTGGATTCCAAGAAAATACAGTGATTTGTGTGTTTCATGGAGTGATTGAAGGTTATTCAGGAAGGTTTGAAGCATAATCGAGTGACTTGAACACAAATTTATCAAAACCCTAACTTATCAACAACAATGGCATCTACATCAAAATCCGTTCAATCAAAGGATGGAAAGGAAAAGAAAGTGACATTGATTAAGACCACATCATATAAAGAACCCAATTACAAGTTACATCCAGAGATCACAACACAAATCAATGACAAAGGCATATTTTCATCAATATCACCTAGTGTTTTGCTGGTTAAAGACATTAGATCTTATATTCAGTGCAAGATAAATGAGATAGGTGATTTTGAGCTCCAATCTACCTATCAAGAACTATGCAAGGATGGAAAGTTGAAGGATGAACACAAGCATTTGGAGGTATAAGGTTTAACAAATGCATTGCATTTCCTGAAGGAGTTCAAGCCTGAATGGATAAGAATCATTCTAAGCTGAGTTCATGATGGAAAGATGTAGTTAGATGAGCTGGTAAAAATCACTAAGGACGTGATTCATATGGTTACAAGGTATCCAATATGTGACAAAGAGAAATCCCTAAGGAATCCACCAAAGAAAGAGATAGAGAAATTGACTGGAGTTGAGTGGGATGATAGAGGAATGAAGATAAACACCATTAGTGACCCTAAGACCATATTTGGAGAGTATGCAATTGTATACAAAATATTTCAATCCAACAAACTGAACAATGTTCCATGTGACACTATAGATATTACATACAAGATCATGAAGAAAGGTCTACAACTTGACCTAGCTGAACTTATGTTGAGGCAATTGGAAGAGAATATGAGAACAATCCAAGTTGCAAAGTCCAATACATGCAAGTTTGGATCGTTATTGGTATGTATATTTTTCTACTTGTAGAACTCATTTCCCTCTATCATTAATGTAGAATGAGACATTGAAAAGCCCCTCATTCTTCAACTTGGTGAATTCATAAATAGTTTAGATAAGAATTTTGAACCTGTGATGGGTGATTATTTAAAAAAATTTAAGGATAGAATGCATAAGAGGTATAGAATCCTAGCCCAACTAGTTGAAAAATATAAAAATGATGTATGTTTCTTAGTGGATACCGACACTACACTCATCAAGGCAATTGAACCGAGAACTACATGGTTTCCACCGATGGAGTATGAATAAATTGGATATTGATGAAGCCACTAGGTCAATAGAGGCTTTATTAGAAGAACCTAAAGACAAAGGGGCTACAAGGTTTGGGACATATGAAGAGGCCAAGAAAAGAATAAAATTGGAGTTAGTTGTAGAAAAGATAGGAAGGAAATAAAATAAAATGATTGGAACCTTAAAGAAATGACTTGGTGATGTTGAAGAAGAAGAAGAGAAGTTGGTTGAAGAGGAAACTAAGGAACACATATCATTTGGAGAAGAAGAAAACAAGTCAGAAAAAGAAGAGCAAGAAGAGCCATCGAAGGTAGTAAAAGGTAAAAGAAAACAAGTTAATACATAAGCACATGCAAGGACAAGGTCTACTAAAAGTATCACTTCACCTATAAGAAGAGGAGTTGCTAAGATCACAAGGCCTACACTGACCAAGACTTATCAAAAGAAGAGAGGTACACAACTACCATCAAGTTACCATAAGGTAAGAAGAGGAGAAGATTGATAAAAAATAAAAATGATATTGATTCAAAGGAAGAAGAAAACAATTAACTCTGAGTTGTAGTAAATAAAACACCTCAAACAATTGATGAAATTACTAATGGAATAAGAGAAAGAGGAGGACTAAGTTATCCTAAGATTCAAAGATAGTCAAGACTGAATAAAGAGGACTGAGAAAAACTTGAAGAGGCTATCATTGATATGATGATCAAATTCAAAATAGTACCAATTGAAATTTTGCATATAATCCCTAAAGAACTATATAATAAATTCTTAGCTAGATGGACCTATGCTTTAAATACCAAGAAAAAGATGAGAGAAAGGCCCCTAATTCCAGCAATGCCCAATCTATGAATTCCAGAGATTGAATCTGCAATGCAAATATATGCCAACAAATTTTTGATGAAAGAAAGGGCACTTAATATACTGCAAGGAAAATTATAAGTTCATGAAGAAAGTACAGATATTTGGACTAACATTCTTAGTTCAAAGAATGAAACCAAGAAAATTGCATCCCCAGTTAACACCGAGCACTCTATACCAGTGAAAGGAACAGGTGTATAGATAGATGTTAATTTTGACACAACATAAGAACCTACTCACATCTCTGACACCGAGTAGATAGAAGACCAAACATATGCTGAAGATTTCTTATTTTCTACACAAGCTGTAATGGAAGATATTCCCTAGATGTTGAAGAAGACATGAGAAGAAGAAGTACTCATAGAAGATATTACAAAAGGAGACCCCGATGAGGAAGAAAAGGATGATGAATATATTACAGGATGAGTTATTACCACACATTGAGGTGATGCAGAAGCATGTAAAGAAGGGAAAATAATTTATTTCCACCCCTGAACTTTTTGTAGTTGATCACATTTTTTATATACATGCATAGTTAGGCATAGAACAAATTGCCTTAGAAAGTCTAAAGGAGGAATGGGAAAACCTCATTTGAAACCTACAGAAAATCCATTAGAATATTTTTGATAAGCTCTATGTACATATTTTTTGGCATTACTATCAAACAAGGGGGAATAATATGTATAGTATGTACTTTATTGAGTATTAGTATTGACAGGGGGAGTTTACAAAGTTTATGAAAAAGATTTTGAAAAATGGCATACATATGTGTTTTTCTCACTAATTCCAAAGGGGGAGAATGTTACACCTAATTGCACATTAAGTGTTGTCATTAGTGCCACACATATAGTCGGTAAAGAAAAGCAAATAGATAAGTCAATAAAAGCACTAAGTATATTAACTGAGTAGAGCATAAGAAGAAAGAATGTTAACCGAGCACAAACTTGACCGCGCATCGACACTGAGCCACATGATTACCAAGCACATTGAGAAAAGTGACAACTAAGCATACCTAATTACCGAACATTAGTATTTTACCAAGGTAGAGATATAGTATTTACCGAGTGATACAAGATTCACATAGAAGTTTTTAATGACACTGAAAAAGGCAAATGGTTTATACTGATGTAGAAAATGGTTTACATAAATCAAGGTAAATATTTATTGGATATTTAAAATGGATTCGTGATGATCCCTATGCAAATTTGAATTACATTATTCATATGGATCATTGATCAAATGTTTTCTAGATGTTTCCATAACCCCAATTAGGTCTAAATCATTTTGATTTAAGCATTGTCAAGACAACAGATCATGATAACAGTGATGAGAAGTAGCTGCCAGGAGAAGACATATGAAGATCAGACAAAGGTTATGATGCTAAGTATTAATTGAATATAAAGTTTTATATTAGAAGCAGACCAAAGGCTACCAAACAATATTTTTAAGGAGACATATATCACAGAAAGGTGATTTCAGTTAAGGGCTAAGCAAATCTGAAATTTTGCAAAGTTGAAATAACCAGATCATTTATGTTGTTACTTTCTAACAACTATAGCAGGAATCTCTTAACAGAGTGAACTTAATTGTCTCATTGTAAATCTCTTAACTGAGTGTACACTTAAAGAGTGTTTCTAAAATACTCTAACAAGGTAGATCTTAATAAGTCTTAAATGTTACTCCTAATAGAGTAAGATCATCAAAAGTGATAAAAAATTGTATGCCCTAATATGAAACTTTATTATTGTAGTAGTGAAGCTTTGTGGGTTTTATCCCCACCACTATTTTTACCTTCTAACAAGGGTTTCTATGATAGAAAAATCTTTGTGTCAAATGTGTGAATTTTCATGAATTCTTATTGGATAGATTAGATGTATTTATATTTCAGTTATGTTCATGAATGAATGGTAACTATGAATATGACACTCGGTTAATGAAGGATATTATCTTGTCGATTGAGAACAAAATTTTTTAGGGTTATTGATTCACCCCTCCCCTCTTAGTAACTCATGTTTCTATAATCCCATTAATTTCTTTACAAATTCACATGCATCATGCTCCATTGTGGGCCAATAGTATCCTACTCTAAGAAGTTGGTTGGCTAAGACTATGCCACTTATGCGGGCACCACAAATTCTAGCATGAACTTCCTATAAAGCATGGATGACCTTGTTTGAGTTTAGAAACCTAGAGAAGATGTTGTGATATCCTTGATGATATAGGATATTGGCTACGAGAGTGTAGCAGGAAGCTCTATGAATAAAGTTTTGGTGTTGGGTGTTTGTGAGGTGGGGGGATATGATACCATATTTTAGATAATTATGAATGTTATGGTATTATGGGGATTGAGGACCAACCAAGACATACACCATTTCTGAATATTCGATGGTCTCATAAGGTGTATGGAGCTGCTTGAATAATAATTCATATTGTGTTGCATCATGAGGTATTTCAAGGAGTGAATCGATAGTGGCCATTTCGTCTACTACCTTTTTTTGTAGCCTCGGTACTGGCATAAACTATATGACTTGGAAATGTTGCTTCATCTTATCTACTAGTTCCTTGTATGGTAAGAACTTTTCATCTTTTGTTTGGAATTCACCTAGGACTTATTTGATGATGAGTTGAGAATCAAAATAAGCCTGTAACTTAGTAATATTATATTGGATTTCTATTTTTAGGCCTGAGATGATTGCCTCATATTTTGTAATATTATTTTTACAAGAGAAGTGCAACGTGAATGAATTAGGGATGTAATCACTTTGGAGAGTGACACAGAGAATTCCTTCCCTGATCCACATGTTGTATAAGAACTATAAAAGTATGACTTCCAAGTAGGTTTTTCTTTGATCATACAAATATGCTCATTTGGAGATACCATGACTAAGGGATACACATCGACTAGTGGTGCTTCAACAAACTAATCTACGATGGCCCATCCCTTGATTGTCTTTCTATCTATGTATTGAATATCAAAATCACTTAGGAGTATCATAGATTTATCCATATGACTTGCAAGCATATTGTGTGAGAGTATATTTGAGAGGATCTAATTTCAAGATGAGCTTCATGGTGTGACTGAGCATATAGTGCCAGAGTTTTTGAGTGGAAAAAACCACTGCCATGCATGATTTTTCCATGGGTGAATAATTTAACTCATAACCAATAAGTATACAAATGATATAATAGATGGCTCTTTCTTTCCCATTATCATCAAATTGGGCAAGGAGTGCCCTTAGTGTTGTAGTTATAATTGATATGTATAAGATAAGAGACCTTCCAGGAGTAGGTGCTACAAGAATGGGTGGGTTTTCTAGGTATTCCTTGATCTGTTCAATTTTTTTTTGGCAAGTGGCATCCCATTTGAAATTGGTGTCTTTTTGTAACAAATGAGTGAATGGTTGGCATTTGTTAGCAAGCTATGAGATGAATCCACAGATAGATTATATCTTCCCTTGTAGGTTGCATAGTTGTTTGAGTGTGTTTGGTGGAGGCATTTCTATTATAGCCTTGAATTATTTGGGATCAATCTCTATGCCTTTTCTTGATACTATGAATCCTAGGAGTTTTCCAAATGTGACTTTTGAAACACATTTATTTGGGTTGAGCTTCAACCCATAGTGATGAAGGTGATCAAATACACATTCAAGAACATTGAGATGATCTAGCCTTGTTTTTTATTTAGCCAAGATATCATCCGCATAATCCTCAAGGATCTTGTGGATCATGTCATGGAATATGACTGTCATGGCTCTTTGATATGTAGCTCCTATGTTCTTTAAACCAAATACATCATTTTGTAGTAGAAGATATCCCATGGGGTTGTGAATGTTGTATTATGATGATCTTCTTCTATGATACACATTTTATTGTATCCATAGAAACCATCCATGAATGAAGACATTTCATGTCCAACTATGAGGTCCACTAGCATGTCAATGTTTTTCAATGAGAAGTCATCTTTCAGACATGCCTTGTTGAGGCCCCTCAAGTCTGTGCATATTCTAATTTCTCCTATGGGTTTGGAAACTAAAATCATGTTAGAAATCCACTATGAGTAGTCAATGGCATAGATGATCTTATCTTGTAGAAGCTTCTCCAATGCTGATTTGACTAATAAGGCCATTTTTGGATACATATTTCAAAACTTTTTCTTGACTGGCTTGGTGTTTGGATCTACTATGAGATGGTGTACTACTAGGTTGGGATCCAATCTTGGCATGTGTGAGTAAGACCATGCAGATTTTATTTGTGCCTCTTGGAGAAGTAGAATGAAAGAAGACTATTTAGCTTTTGATAATGATACTACTATGTAAGTAATCCATGTATGTTTTTCTATTCCAAGGTTGGTAGGTTTTGTTTCTTCAATTAGAATAGATGAATACTTAGGCCTATAATCATGGATGAGAGGAAGAGGAGAGCCTTCATCCTCTAGCACCTCAGAGAGGTTTTTACCAGAAGATACACTCTTTATTTTTAGTTTTTTGGAGTTAAAAAGCACCCCAGAGGGGTTTTCGCTAAAAGACTCTTCTAGCGGAGCCTTCATTATACTCTCTTCATGGCCTAGACCACCTCCTTGGTAGTTCCAGTGCTCAGTAGCTATCCTGTGAGGTATTTTTCTTTAAAGTAACCAAAGAGTTTGTCATTAGGAGGTAGAGCATATTTTATAACCATTTTTTGATGTCTAGTTCCATTTCTTGATTGTTTAGAATGTCATTGGATATGAATGTGGAAGACCCAATTTGTTTGGTTTGTGGCTCCTTTTGTTTTATCTGACCTTGATGGGATGGATGTCCCTTAGTGTGTGGGGCAAGTCTCCCATTAAAAATGTATTTGATAGGAGAGTGTGGATGTGAGAATGGTTTCCAAATCAGCATGGGATTTGGAGGAACTGGCAATGAAGGCACCAATGTCAATTCTTGGGTAATGATTTGAGTATGAGAATGATGATTCTAATGCATGAAAATATGAAAAAGGATAGGGATATACATGGATAGTGATCTCAACACCATTATATGGGAATTTGATGCACTAGTGAAATGTGGAGGGAACAACCTTCATGGAATAGATCCACGGGCGACCAAGGTGAATGTTGTATGGAAGGTCAAGATCAACAATGTGGCATATAGTGTCTTATACTACTAGACCCAGTTGAATGGGTAGAGAGATAGTACCTTTAGAGGTATGTTCCATATTATTGTAAGATTTTATTGTGATGACCTCACATATTATGTCTAATTCAATGTACCCCACTTGATGTATGAATTTTAATATCATGACACATGATTTTATAAATGTTGCATTCAATGTTGATACTAAGGTAATTTTTTGCAAGTTGATTTAATTTAATTGATTAATTTTGATTTTGAAATCAAAGAATAAATAAATTAGTAGAATTATTATAATTAAAATATAGGGTCAAAGTGTTCATGGAACCTACAACATTCCTCCAACCCCTCTTTTCACAACACCATCAAGCTATAGATATATATATATATATATATATATATATATATATATATATATATATATATATATATATATATATATATATATATATATATATATATATATATATATATATATATATATATATATATATATATATATATATATATATATATATATATATATATATATATATATATATATATATATATATATATATATATATATATATATATATATATATATATATATATATATATATATATCTAGTAAAGGATTATAGTTATCACATGTGAGTAGTTAAAAATTATATGAATGGTTGTCTCATAGTTAACTATGAATGTGAAATAATTTGTTAGTGGACCTTTGACATCTATTTCTCATATTGAAGGCCATGTGGTACTTTCATGCAGGTATCATTTATTCATTAATGGTGTTGTAAAATAATTTTAGGTAGTCTTCTTAATTGAATAATGCATTTTTGTTTCATTTTTAGCAGTTGACATTGGAGACTCCTCCTAGTGTTTGTACCTTTTTGCGTCATGGTTTTGTTGTAGTAATAAAAAAACCTATCACATTAACCAATGTATGAAAGATATTATTAAATTTTATTTGTTCTTTTGATGCTCTATATTAAATTTTTTTAATGATACTCACATATGTAGTTTTATTTTTGTCTTGAGTCTTTCTATTGGGGCTTGTTACTCCAAATAATGAGTGTTACCCTCCCATGGATGAAGACAAAGACTATTTGTTAGCAGTACATGATTATTGTATTGTATGCCATTCTATAGTTCAGTTTTGATAAATATTAGTTATTGATGTATATACTTGTGATTTTATCAGTTGGAGGTATAGAGGAGTCTAGATAGAAGGATGCATCAACACACTTGAGAGAAACTAGCATCATATGAATCTCCATTTACTTGGCAGTTGATGGAAGCTCCTAATATATTTTCTCCCCCTCCTAGGAAGGGATTAGATTATGGACCTTTGTCATATGCCTGTATGGAATTTTTGAATATATTTTTTTGTATTTTGTATATGTAATATTTTATATCCAAATGGATTCTAGGAAGCATGTATGACTATATTGGATATACTACATGTATCAAATTATTAGATATATATTTATATGGGTTCATGTCATATGAGTATTTATACTTCATTGTGTTGAATGTATGCACTTCATGTCTCATGTGTATTCATGTGTACTACTTCACACCTTATGTTGATGTATTTTGCCTTGCAAATTTCTCATGCCTTACATATATTTAAATGTGTTGTATGTATCTATGTACATTGTTTCTTCATGCTTCATGATTTATGGATTCATGTGTAATTATGTGTCTCCCCCATATATTACATGTATGCTTCACGACTTAAGTAAATTTGTATGTATATGTTCCATGTAAATTGATGTGTATGCTTCATGTTTTATGTGCTATGTTGTATTAAAATATATGCTTCTTGACTTAAGTGAACTCATATGTATGCTTCATGATTTATATGCTATGTATATTCACATATATTCTTCTTAACTTAAATTAATTCATATTTATGCTTCATGCTTTATGTGCTATGTGTATTCACATATATTATTCCTCACATAAGTGAATTCATTTGTATGCTTAATGCTTTATGTACCATGTGTATTCACATGTATGCTTCATGAATCAAGTGAACTTTATGTGCTATGTGCATTCACATATATGCTTTCTCACTTAAGTGAATTCATTTGTATGCTTCATGATATATGTACCATGTGATTCACATGTATGCTTCATGAATCAGGTGAATTCATATGTATGCTTCATGCTTTATGTACCATGTGTATTCACATGTATGCTTCATGAATCAAGTGAACTTTATGTGCTATGTGCATTCACATATATGCTTTCTCACTTAAGTGAATTAATTTGTATGCTTCATGATATATGTACCATGTGTATTCACATGTATGCTTCATGAATCATGTGAATTCATATGCATGCTTCATACTTTATGTGCTATGTATATTCACATATATAATTATTGACATAAGTGAATTCATCTATATGATTCATTCTTTATGTACTACACTTATTTGTATGTATGATTTATAACTTTAGTTAACTCATATGTATGATTCATGCTTTATGTGTTGTGTATTCACATATATGATTATTGAATTAAGTGAATTCATCTGTATGCTTCATGACATATGTAAATTCATGTGTATGCTTCATTCCTTATGTGTTATGTGTATTCAAGTATATGATTCATGACTTAAGTAAATTGATGTGTTATTCACATGTATGTTTTGAACTTTACAAGTATGCCAATGTGTGATTCACATGTTGAGTGCATGACCCTTACCTTACATATATTTTGAATTCATACATTGTGTATATTCATGTGTGTGATCATATCTTATGAGTGCTTGCATATGTCCCCAACATGAAACACCTAGATGATGATTACAATCCCCATTAAAGAACCAAAGATATACAATTAAATAAGTTTTAACTAAAGATTTATATTTATTCCTATGAGCCAACAATCATCACTAAATAATTAAATCAATGTATAACACATTTTTCACTTTATGAACTTAAGGGGATGCATCAATATAGAGTTTCCTAGAATGTTTGGGAAACTTGGAGAGACAAAAGAGAACATTCCTAATATTAACCTTCGTAAATAGAGCTATTGGCATAGATGGTGTGAGCCCACTATGAGTGATTTAAATCATATGGAACATTTATGTTAGCATGAATACTGATGGTATTCATATGGGAGAGTATCCTAGTAATGTTGGAGGCATGTTATAGTGATTGTGTGTTGCATTCATGACATACTTTGTCATTGATGTCCACATATGTTATTGACTGGTTGTTTAGAAGCTTGCAGACAAGTTGCAGAGAACTATACGAACATAGTACATAGAAGTAGCATGTCCAAACTTAGAGGAAGACTCTTCATGATATATTGTGTCACCATCCATGATCTCACATGCTTATGAGTTGATCGGATAGAGTTATGACTGATTTATTGGTAACTATTTCTCAAGAGATGGAAATTATGTTTTTCATAGAGTTGATTGTAGAACTTTGAGGATAGCACTCATGATTATTTAAGTTATGATGTGTGAACATAGGTTCATGTTGGAAACTATCTAGAGAGATTATTGCAATCATATGGAGTTGTTATGGTGTAACATTGTAAGAGGTTCTGTGTGCATCTTCTCATGGGTCCATTTATATTTTGTAAATAGGATTTATCCTATGAAGGATGACCTAGATTTAATTATTTTAACTTGTATATAAGGATTGAAATCCTTGGAAAAATTTAAGGGATATTAATGAATAACTACATATGAGAGATGTAGAGGTAAATGCAAGCTTGATGCTAGATTGGTTACTATTTGATGAATAGTAGTTGTGCACTTGGGTGCAAGGTGGAGCTTTCTTGGAAGTGGTTGAGTACTAGAAGAAATTTCAGAAAAAAATTATCTTAGTCTTGAAGTTGTGAGGTTTGGAGAACTTGAGGGTGGTTTTAACTCTCAAATCTCTTGATCAGGTTGATATATTATACACCCCTAGCAAGGTTATTGCCTCTTACAGGGCTGGACTCCTAGTAGGGTCGATTCCTTAATTGGGATTACATTTTAAAAGACTCCTAACATGGCCTTTCCTTTAACTAGGACCCATTGATTGTAATACTTGGCTTCTAACAAGGTCATAACTCTTAACAAGGTTATTATACTCATAGTGAAAATATTTGTGGGTACCATCCCCACCGGGGTTTTTCCCTTAACAAGGTTTTCCTCAAGAATAAATCTTGGTGTTCATGTGTATGTGTGTTATTGATGCATTTAATTTTTAGTTTAGTATGTATGTGTGTATATTGAACAAGTTTAAATTATTCAATATTGGCATCAACTGAGTCATCCCCCCTTAGTTGATTAGGACATTTCTATTCTAACAATTGAAACTTTCAACTCAATGCTTTTGCAATAACTGAAAAGTTGTCATCACTTACAAAGGGATTTGAATCTTTCAAATCAAAGAGATGTTACTATAGGTGGTGGTAGCATGACTTATATATTGTTTCTAGATAGTGTGGGTCCTAAGAAATTCTTCATCAAAGTTTGATGCTTTTTTCTATTTATGCACTTAAGGGGATTTACTGGTATAGAGTAGCTTGAAATGTTCAAAAAATTAGGCAGCCAAATGAGGTAATTCCTAGGGTATTTCCATCCAATTAAAACTATTGATGTAGATGGTTTGAACCCATGATGATCTTTTTGAAATATATGCAATATTGCACCTTTCAATTGAGCGCTTTTGTAACTTTTTACAACAATTGATAAGTTGTTTCCACTTGCAAATGAGATCAAATCTTCTAAAATTGAGAGAGGTTATTGTAGGTGGTGGTAAATTTTTTTATCCTTATATAGATTTTTTCTATGCAGTGTGGGTCCCAAGAAATGCTCTATCAAAGTTGGATACTTTTTACACTTCATGCACTTAAGGGGAAGCACTGTATAGAGTGACTTAGAATATTTGAGTGACTTGGGGAGATAAAAAGGATATTGATGGTATTTAATTTCCAAAAAAAAAAAATTGGTGTAGAAATTTTGAGCCCACATTGATTGGTTTTAAAGATATGCAATGTCACACCCTTAAACTAAGTTCTTTTATAACTTTTGACAACAACTAAAAAGTTGTCACCGCTTGAAAATGAGGTTGAATATTCTAAAATTAAGAGAGGTTATTTTAGGTTGTGGTAGCACGACCATGTATCTATAGAAAGATCATTTCCATGTAGCATGGGCCCTAAAAAATTCTTTGTCAAAGTTTGACAATTTTCACACTTCATGCACTTAAGGAGAAGCACTGGTACTGAGTGACTCAAAATGTTCAAGAGACTTGGAATATAAACAAGGATATTCTTTGTGTTTACCTACCCAATTTAATATTTTTGTGTAGATGATTCAAGCCCACGATGAGTGGTTTGAAAGACACACAACACTACACTTTTCAAATAATCACTTTTGCACCTTTTTGCAACAACTGAAAAGTTGTTGCCACTTGTAAATTAGGTTGAATCTTTTGAAATTGAGAAACTTTATTGTTAGTTGTGATAACAAAAATCTATAGTTATAGATGGATCAATTATACATGGGAGGGGCCTTGGAAAATGATCTGTCAAAGGTTAACACTTTTTACACTTCATGCACTAAGGGGATGCACAATTATGAAGTGGCCTAAAATTTTTGAGCAACTTAGTGAGCTGAATGAGGGCATTCTTGTGTTTACCTACTAAGTCAAAGTTTTTTTCATAGATAGTTTAAGCTCACAATGAATGGTTTGAAAGATACACAATGTTGTGCTTTTCAACTAAGCACTTTTATAACTTTTTGCAACAACTAAAATGTTATCACCATTTGCAAGCTAGGTCAAATCTTTAAAAATTGAGAGAGGTTATTGTGGGTCGTGGTAACATGACATTTTAGCCTTAGATATATTATTTCTATATGGTATGAGCCTTGGAAAATACTTTATCACATTTTGACATTTTTTGCACTTCATGCACTTAAGTAGATTCATCTGTATGGAGTGGCCTAGAATGTTCAAATGAATTAAGGAGCCAAATGAGGGAATTTATAGCATTTAACTACCCAAATAAATCTCTTGGAACATATTTTTGGAGCCCATGTTGAGCGGTTTGAAAGATACATATAATGTTACACCTTTTAACTAAGTGTTTTTGTAGCTTTTGCAACAACTAAAAAGTTGGTGCCGCTTGCAAAGGGGGAATATTTCAAATATGATGGATCTTATTGTAGGTGTTGTTAGAACAACCTATAGTCTAAGAAATATTGTTTCTATGTTGTATAAGCCTCAAGAAATTATCTATCAAATTTTGACACTTTTTGTACTCCATGCACTTAAGGGGATGCACCGGTATGGAGTGGCACAAAAATTTTGGGTGACTTGATGCAATAAACATGTGTATTTATGGTGTTTACCTACTCAATTAGAGCTATTTTTTTAGATGTTTCAATCCCATGGCAAGTGGTTTGAAAGATACACAATATTTCACCTTTCAACTAAGTTCTTTTGCAACAACTAACAAGTTGTTGCTATGTGCACATGAGGTCAAATATTCCAAAACTAAGAGAGGTTACTATAGGTGGTGGTTAGAAAACATTGTCACCTAAGAAAATTTTTTGCAACATGGTGGAGGCCTTGAGAAATGCTCCATCAACTTTGATTCTTTTTTCACTTTATGTACTTAAGGGGACTCATTGGTAAGGAGTGGCCCAAAATATTTGGGCAAATTGGAGAGCCAAATGAAGGAATTCCTAGAATTTAGTTATCCAACTAGAGCTATTGGAATAAATAGTTTGAGACCATGATAATTGGTTTCAAAGATACATAATAACACACCTTTTAACTAAGTACTTTTGTGATTTATTGCAATAATTTTAAAGTTGTCAACGTGTGTAAACAAAGTCAAATATTTTGAAACTAAGAGATATTATTGTACGTGGTGGTAACTTGACCCCATAGACTTAGATGTATCATTCCTACACAGAATTAAAATGTATTATCAATAACATACTAATAATATTTTACAAGTGTGGTTTTCATTGCATGAAAAGATCAACCTCTCAATGCCCAATACAACCACTAGACTTATAGAATCCATAGGAGGTGGTTAGTCCTTTGTCACAAATCCTAAGGGAGTACTGACCATTTTGAAAAGAATTTCCCTCTCAACATTATCTAAGGGGATTCAAACTTGTACCAAGCTCTGATACCACTTGTTACAAGTATGGTCCCCGTTGCACCAAAAGACTGACCTCTTAATGCCGAATACAACCACTAGACTTATATAATCAACATGAGGTAGTTATCCCTTTTCATGAGTTATGAGGGGAGTGTTGACCATTTTTCCAACACAATAAACTCAAAAATATTTGTGTATTCATTCATCTTTAGCTTTGATTTTTGATGGAGGTTCATTTTACAAGGTCATGGCAAGGAACTATTACTATCAATTTGTGAGTGAAAATATTTTTTTGATTTTTTCTTCTTCTTTATTGATGTCTACTTGTTCTTTATTGATGTTGTCTTCCTCTTTATTGATGTCTAATCAAGTAAGATCCTTATTTCTATGGAAAATATTTATCCATTTATGCAAAATGTACTTTTTGATCTATAATCTTTGGCATTGAATGGTATTTGTCACGAGCTATGTAGTACCTCTTGTTATCTCTATTGTGCATTTAAGGTTGTCACTTAGTATCAAAAGGCTATCATACATATCAATCGGTCAACTACATTAGGTTGGTGGGTAACCAAAAGCATGACATAACAGTCGGTAAAGCTTTCACACCGAGCACTACATAGTTTACCAAGCACTAGCAGACACCGACACCAACGAACAGTAAACACCGAGCATCACAGTATACACCGAGTAGTTTATACAGTGTTTACCAATGATAAAAGAAAATGGCATAGTAATAAGGAATAGCACATATTTCTATGCAAATGATTACAATGGTTCATAAAATGTTTTACCAAGATTGAGGAACATTTAATGTAATGATATTCATTAAATACTATGTATATCTTATTGTAATAGTTGATCTAGGTTATTATTGAACACCATAGATCTTTGGGTTATGACTATATCTTGTAACCTAATTTTGTTTAAGTGATAAAAATAGAACACTATATATTTGTGTGTTCATATCATTTTTGGTGTGAGCTAATATACAAAAAAGGAGTACTTGAAGCAATTGCCTAACTTCAAGTCAACCAGTTAACATAGTAGAATAGAGAATAGAGGTTATCAAATTAGGCAGAATTAGAAAAGGAAATCGAGAAGATTCAGAGCAGAGATTCATCACAGTTAAGGTGATATTTTATGAGCATTTATAGATCTATAATTAGACAATTGAGTTGTTAATTAGTAAATACTTACCTATTGCTTTCTAACAATTGTAATAGAGTTTTTTGATAAAAAACTCTTAATAGAGTAGACTTAACAGTCTTTTGTAAATATCTTAACCGAATGCACACTTGATTAGTGTTGCTAAAGTCCTATAACTAGGTAGATCTAGATGATCTAACTTGTCACTCTTAATAGGGTGAGATCACCAGAAGTGATCAAAACTTGTAGCCCTAACAGGCAAACCTTTTCTATTTGCAGTAGTGAAGAATTTGTGGGTGTCATCCGCACCACAATTTTTACCTTCTAACAAGGGTTTA
This sequence comes from Chamaecyparis obtusa, assembly GCA_027943335.1. Classification (NCBI taxonomy): domain Eukaryota; kingdom Viridiplantae; phylum Streptophyta; class Pinopsida; order Cupressales; family Cupressaceae; genus Chamaecyparis; species Chamaecyparis obtusa. The sequence goes on along the minus strand of BSBK01000897.1, from coordinate 733,789 downwards.
TGTGTTACCAAAATACTTGTGTTATGTGATTGTCATATTGATTTCATATTGTTTACTTTCTTAAGTTGACTAGATGATTGATTCATGCAATTAGATTCAAGTTATTTTGGTTGGTTACACAGTTTACAGTTATAGATCTGAAAGGTAGACACTGATTCACCCCTCCCCTCTTAGTATCTATCTCTCCTAATTCCAACAATATGTATCAGAGTGCAGTTCTCTTGTCGAATAGTTTAACCACTGAAGGGTAAAAGATCTAAGTCATGGAGAGATGTAAGCTTGACAAGACTATTGAGAATCAAAAGATACAAATGCAGATGTTTGTGTAACAGTATAAACAAGATAAGGAAGAACTAGAGAAATTACTGGTTGAAAGGAAGAACCTTGCAATTCTACAAAGTGAAATCAGTTATCATGAAGAACCTATTGATGATATATTTGATCACATTGGATCAAGTTCTGGAAGCATCTCTGACGGATTTGAAAGCATAATCACTGATCTATCTAAAAGGAATGAGCATCTATCTGAACAAGTAAAAGCACTTCAAATCGATCAAGAATCTTAGATGGTGAGAATGGTGGAAATCATGAACAATGCTAGACAAGCTGAACAAGATCATAATCTAGCTATTGAAGATCGAAGATTAATGACTGAACAACTTCAAGCAAAAGAGAGTGAGATACAGAAACTCACTGACCGACATTTCCAAGAAACTAATCAAATGATGATTGTGAATTAAGAGGTAAACTGAGTAAATGCAGAATTATCAAGAAGACTTGAAGATGTTGCAACACTCAGAGAAGATAATGAAAAATTGAGAAATGAAATAAAGATACCAAAGCAACATAATGAAATGAAGAAACTTTCTCAGGACAGTTCAAAGAAGATTGATGATTTTTTGACTAATCAAAGAAGATTTGGAAGCAAAGTTGGTATAGGCTACACCGGTGAAGGAGAATCATCACAATAAGTTGAAGAAGTCAACAACAATCAAAGTCAAAAACCTAAAGTGTTGGCATGTTATCACTGTGGTAAATAGGTACATACATCTAATGTATGTAGAAGCAAAACATAAGATAAACCTCCTGTCACTCCTAAGTTTAATGGATATTGTTATTATTGTGGTAAGTTTGGACATCCAGCTTATTATGTGTGTGAATTTTGTACCTAGCTATAGAAACAACACTTTAGTAAAACATTAGAGGTTAGCAGAAATCAAAATCATGCAATGAAATGGAAACTAATCTAACCAGGTGATTTACTACCTTCTAGTAGGTGCGAGTATGATATTCTCAAATTGGACCGAGATCAGTGACCTTGACGACACCTAAACAAAGGATTTGAATGTAGAATCTAGATATGAGATGAATGCAAATTAATCTATATTTTTGGATTTTTTATGCAATAATATGAAGTAAATTGATATGAATCTATTCTAAATGAATACTGATATGATATGCAATTTATCTAATAATGATATACTAAATGATATGAATACTCAAAAACAATGAAAATCTCACAAGAAGTTTGATTCGCAAATATTGATTCTTCTATCACCAATTCGCTAGCTTGAGGATGCAATTCATGGATATCAAATGAAGCACTGAAGCCTTATTTTTATAGAAATCTAGGGCTTTGGAGGTGCATGAGAAAAGCCATAAATCACTCTTGATAAACTCAGGTTGATTTTTGAGTTAACAAGAAATTAAAAATAATCAACTCACAAAATCATGCAAATCATGCAAAAATAGCTTTTTAACTTAAATCAGAAGTTGAGATCAGCTTTCAACTCAAAAGAGAGTTGAGTTTAATTTTAAAACAACTTGAATTGATTTTTTGATTTAAAGTTTAACTGCTTTTTGAATGTGCACAATTAATTATGAATTAATTAAATAAATAAAGTGATTTATCCTCAACTTAACTAATTTTTAAAATTAAAACAATTGATTTATGGGTTAATCAATTATTAAATCAAACTTTTATTCAAAAACTATATCATTAAATTTGACAATTGACTTTAATTAATTAAATAAGAATTTAATCAATTAGTCATAGGATATTTGATTTATTGTCAGAATTAAATAATATAATTTAGGAATAAATCTAATTAAATCTAATTAAATAATTAAGTGGCAGTATTAAATCTAATTAATTAAATATTTAGAATATTCAATTAATCAAATTTTAGGATAAATAGGATTTATCACCAAATAATTATTAAATTAAAGATAATTAGGATAATTAAGAATATTTAAGGAATATTCCCCGATGCAGAATTTGGATAATCATTTAAGATTCGATTATGTGCAGATGTGCCTTAGGTTAGGACTTTGATGTCGATTTCATTGGATTTGTAGATGTAGGAGGCTAATGAACCTATAGCCCATTTTTGGGGTATTACATTTTGCCCCTCTTTAAATTACTGTGCGAAGTGCAGTGGTTCAAAGACAGTCTGTGTATGATGCTGAAACTTATTGAAATTGATATGAGATAGAAACCAATTGAAAGATTTGAAAATGTTAGGTCCTGAATGACCAAAAATAATGTTAACTATAACAGTAATGAACTGATGATTATGAAGAAGTGTCAAAATGCCTGATTCTAAACCTTATGATTGTGAAGAAGTGAGTGACCGATTCCAGACCCGATTGTCAATAAGAATCACATTGGTATCACATCTGAACCCTTTAGTTATGAAGAACCATGGAAATAACACTAATGAACCAATAGCTACAAAAAGCTGATACAGTTTACAAGATTAAGAGAATACCAGATTGATATGGATCTCGATGAATCTGATATGCCCCAAGCGATGATTGATTTGCCCCAAGCGATGAGGACTTTTGATGATTCAACAACTAGACATGGTTGTTGTCTTAATTATTGAGGAAAGATATGATTACAAATTTAGATTTACAGACTTGAATGATGTGCAATACCATGCCCCCTTCAGGATGAAAATTTAAATCTGACAAGAAAAGTCAGCATTGTAGTTTAGAAGCATGTTAATTGATTTGAGAAGTGGTTATTCATGTTCGAGAATGTGTTATGCATCATTTTAGAGGTTCCGAAGACCAAGTTTGACTAGGCCAAACCATGAGTTGACCATAGTTGACCAAGTTGAAATTTTGATAGTTTGATGTAATATAATCAGTTAAGTTGAATACTAGATTTCTGTGATGATTGAAGGTTGATTTTGCAAGTAGTTGACAATATAAACGATCTCAAATTTTGATTTCAATCCCGAAAAAGGATTCTACCTGTTATTTCATTGGATGGACCTTCATGTAAGATTCAGCTCTTGTAGTCATGTTTACCATTTTTTTTTTGAAGAATCATTTAAGTGTTCAAGCAATTTGTGAGATCATGCAAACATGACAAATGCAAAGAAACATGTAAAATGAAATGCAACCTAAGACCTAGGACCTAGTCACTGATCATGTGTCGGTCATTTTCATCATTGAATTTTTAGGTAACTGGAGAAATCAATACAATGCCCACTAGTTATGAAACCATAGACATATGAATATTGATTTGTATATGCATGAATCAATACAACACCCACTGGTTATAAAACCATGGACATATGAATATTGATTTTGTTTTCGAAATGCTAGATTAGATATAAGCATGAAGGGACAAATGACAAGATGACCTAAATATCATATCCATATTGATATAGCAATTTGTATAAGCATCAGAACAAAAACATCATGATGACCTGAATATGCCTTGCATTAAAAACACATCAAATAGTCAAGAGATCATTCTAAGTCTAGTGTGAATTACCCGTAGTGACCCTTTATCATTCACATCCTTAGGTAAGATCATGTTTCACATTAGGAGAAAGAATTTACTCAAAAAGACAATAGTTAGATCAAACTTCCTTGAATTTTTTGGGTATCAATGGTCAAGGTACTCATGGCCATCCAATTTGAGATAGAGGCTCTTACACATGGACACCATTTCAATCTAGAATTTTCAAAGTTGTTAGATGTTCACTCCAAGAAGAAAACAAAGAAAAGATTATGCCCCCAGTCATCACTCTCTAAATCCTATAAAGGACATCATCGAAGAGCTCAGAAGGACACAATATAAAAAAAATCTCAATGTGAAACAATAAGCATACAAGGAGATAAAAGCATGTAGCACAGTTTTTTTCATTTTGTGTTGATGTTTGATTGTGTTGTTGTAGATGCAAAATCCCTTTCTAGAGAGGAGACTGACTGACTAACTCGAATGAAGCTTCAAAAGGACTCTGACTGGTCATGACTCATCTGAGGCATAGTGGAGGCCATAGGATATGACTTTGATTGCCCCCAAGTGTTAAGCATTGATAGGATACAGATGCTTGAGCTAATTGGTGTACAGACCGACTTATTGGAAAATGGAAATGCAAAAACAAATCGGGAGATATGTACAAACTAAAGCAAGATTGAAAGTTGGGAAAGACCAAGATTATGCTGATAGATGGAGCATTTTGAAACAAGTGGCACCAGTTTGTTGGGTTTTCACCATCTTGGCAGAGATTCTATTTTTTCTACCAAGGTGCCTGTTGCCAGGTTTTCACCAAGGCACTTTTTCTTTTTCTCTTTTTTTTTTTGTACTTTTTTTTGTATTTTAGATATATTTGATTTTTTTGTGAATCATCAAGGTGCCCATTGCTAGGTTTTTACCAAGATGTTCATTTTTTTAGGACTTTTTCCAATTTTTATAATTTTTTCAGGACATTTTACCATAGACTGAATGCCTTAAGTGTAGAATTTTTTTAGATGGAGAATGTTGATTGGTTCTTAGAGATTTTCTCCTTTAGTCATTGAGAGTTGATAGGCTCTAGAGCCAAAAGTAGCAGTGATTACAAAGGGACCCAGCTAGTTGGGTTCAAACTTCCCCTTGCGTTCTCGATGTGATTGATTTTTAGGATTCTCTCTCAAGACTAGATCGCCAACCTGAAATTCTCTGTGTCTGACTTTCTTGTTGTAACCTCTAGACATTCTCTTATGATATACTCTGAGATGATCATATGCTACTTGTCTGCGCTCATCTAGTAGTTCAAGTTCTTGCAACCTAGACACTCTGTAGTCATCATTAGTTACTAAACCATGTATTTTGATTCTTAGTGATGGGATTTCAACCTCAATAGGCAGTACCACTTCAGACCCATAAACTAAAGTGAAAGGTGTAGCCCCAGTAGGTGTTCTAATACTTGTTATGTAGGCCCAGAGAGTTGGATTGTGTTAGAAAGCAAAGATTCCCAAGATAACTTAGAGGGGGGGGGGGTGAATTAGTTATCTAATAATTAAACCATTTATCAAATTCAACAACTTTAAACCATATAATCAATGTAGTAACCAACCATAGAAAGATAATCACACACAATGACACAATAACACAATAACACAAGACATGTTAACTAGGGAACCTCTTGATCAAAGAGTAAACCCAAGTGGGAATGATGCCCACAAAATAATGCACTAATATGAAAGTTCCTTGTTAGAGGATGGACCTTGTTAGGAGTCTTATGAAATACATTTAGTACATATGAATCCCTGTTAGGAGATTTTGAATCCCTGTTAAAAGATTCTAACCCTGTTAGGAGTTATGGAAGACAGAAGGACCCACTGCCCAAATAGCTTTAAGGAAAGATCTCTGAACTCGCTGTCCAATAGATCTTAGGATTATTCAATAGAATAATATGAAATATGTTACCTACTTCACACTATGCCAAAACCACACTCTCTACTACACAAGATCACAAATCTAGATCTTTGTACTTCACAAGTCTTCCTTCATCACTAAATTAGCTCTATTCTTCACCTCATGCATATATTCGCATCACAACTTTCACAATTTCATATCACAACTATTATAATCCCATTTTACAACAAGGAAAAAATTTGTTCCTTTATACCACACTCAAACAATTACAAATGAGTCGGCATCCAAATACAAAAATAATAATTTCAACACGCTACATCAAAATTACATAAAAATTGTCGGCTTCCAGATACAATAACTTTCCAATCATGTGACCTCAAATTTTGTGCTATGAACCACATCACCACCAATGAGTCTCAAACTTCCTTTTAACTGTGTAGAATCAGATTCCATCCTGGTTAGGAGATATTTTCCGATTACCAAAAACCGCTACTCAGGAACACTGCTAGAATACTGCTTTCACCAAAATGCTTATAACTTTCATGAATAAGTGAATTTATTTTTGTGCTCTTAACCATAGGCTAATAAAACACCAAATAACATGCCATCAATTTCACATAACTCAATTTGCAATATAACATGTGCACAAAATAAAACTATGCCTGCTTCTCTGCTAAACTCTAGAATAACACTGTGTTGACATCAATGATAATCATAGTCATGAATGCAACAACCACTACTACAGAATGACTGCCAAAGGCTTCAGCATTCATTCCTAATAGATTGATCATGAGATGGTAGTCTCTTCCTATTTTATTAACTGTACGGTGCAAGATTTTCAATAGATTCTTGTTAGAAGCCTTTGCTTGTCCATTCCCTTGAGGATAGTAAATAGATGACCGATGTTGTGTAATTTTGAATTTGGCACATAAATTATCTAGATCTTTGTTCTTGAATTGTCTACCATTATCTGTGATTATGGAATGAGGAATCCCATATCTACATATGATATAGTTCAAGATGAACATAGATATTTGCTTCCCAGTTGCTTGTGTTAAGGGAACTGCTTTTACCCATTTTGTAAAATAGTTTGTAGCTATTATGATATGGGTATGTCCATTAGAAGAATGAGGATGCATGGATCTTATAAGATCAAATTCCCATTGGTGAAAAGGCCATTGTGTAGTAAAGGGAATTAGATCTTTCCCTGGAGCATGAATTAAGTTGCCATGTACTTGGCACTTTTGACAGTTCTTAGCAAACTTGATTGCATCTTTCTCAATTTCTGGCCAATATTATCCAGCCCTAATAAGTTTTTGAGCTAGTGTTAAACCATTTGAGTGTGACCCCACAAATACCCTCATGGACTTCCTCGAGTGCATGTTGAGACTCTTCCTGTTCTAAACATCTAAGTAGTGTACCATCTAGACCTTGTTTGTATAGATCATGACCAATGATGACATATCAGGATGCATTTCGGATTAGGTATCTCTTCTCATGGTGGTTAAAGGTATTGTGAATTATTTGGTCTTGGAGATAGGATAATATGTTTTTATATCTAGATGAATCATGACCTACAATAGAGTAAATCATGCGGGTGTTAGGGGAATCATATGCAGGGTAAGATAGTGCTTCCACCAGGAACTCTAGCATAGCTCATTTTCAGGCTACTATAATAAAGTAGATAGCATTGCCATTGCATCATCAACCTTATTCTCTGTTCTAGGTATTTGTTCAAATGTGATAGATATGAAATATTTCTTTAGATAATTTACCATTCTTTTGTATGGAATGAGATTTTCATCTTTAGTTTGGTACACATTATTGACTTCATGGATAACAAGTTGGGGGTCACCATGAATGTGTATCTCTGTCACTCTCCACTCAATTGCCATTTTCATGCCATTAAGAAGGGCTTCATATTCAACAATATTGTTTGTGCAAGGAAACTTGATTCTAAATGCTTTTTGGATTGAGTATCCTTGAGGGATTATGAACAATATGCCTGCTCCTAATCCATTATGTGTATAGGAGCCATCAAAGAACAATTGCTTTTCTCTAGAAGAAAGAGTCGTGATAGAGGAATCTGGAAATTCCATTTACATTGGTGTATCATCAAATAAAGGTGCATCTACTAATTGATCAGAAATAACTTGGCCTTTGATAGATTTTCTTTCAACATATTCAATGTCAAATTCACTTAAGAGCATGACCCATTTAGCTAATCTACCCGTGAGGGCAGCTTTTCTTAGTAGGTATTTTAGTGGATCAATCTTAGCTACCAAATGTGTGGTATGCACCAACATATAATGTCTCATTTTTTTTGATGCAAATATCATAGCTAGACAAGCCCCTCAATCCTAGAATAATTCTTTTGATATGCCACCAATGTCCTATTGATTTAGTAAATAGCTCTTTCCTTTTTTTTCTCATCATGCTGTGCTAGTAATGCCCCTAGTGATGTATTTGTTGCGGAGACATATAAGATCAAAGGCTTCCCTTGATTAGGAGGCATCAAGATAGGAGGATTTGATAGATACTTCTTGATATGGTTAAAGTTGTTCTCACATTCTTTGTTCCATGCAAATGTCAGACCTTTATGTAATGTTTTTGTAAAAGGTTGTGATATGTTTGCTAGCTGAGATATGAAGTGTCTGATAGATTGGACTCTACCTTGTAATGTCCTCATTTGACTGATGTTCTTTGGGGGTTGCATCTCCATTATAGCCTTTACTTTAGCTGGATCAACTTCAATTCCTTTCTTTGAAACTATGTATCCTAAGAGTTTTCCAGAAGTAACACCAAAAGAACACTTCTTAGGATTTAGTCTGAGACTAAATTTTTCCATTCTGTCTAGCATCTTGCTCAAGTCATTTAGATGTTCAGTTCTAATCATAGATTTTGCTAAAGTATCATCAACATAATTCTCCATAGTCCTATGCATCATGTCATGAAAAATAGATGTCATGGCTCTTTGATATGTAGCACCAGTATTTTTAAGCCCAAATGGCATGAAATTCCAACAGAAGGTGCCCCATGCACGTGTAAAAGTAGTTTTCTCTTGATCCTCTGGAGCAATTTTGATTTGATTATATCCATAAAATCCATCCATTAAAGAATACATCTCAAAGCCTACAGTCATGTCCACTATCATATCAATGTTAGGTAATGGAAAATCATCTTTAGGGCATGCTCTATTTACATCTCTAAAGTCTGTGCACACTCTAATTGATTTATCAGGTTTTGAAATAGGTACAATATTAGAGATCCATTCTGCATAATCAATAACTCGGATCAATTTGGCTTTTAGTAGTTTCTCTAATTCAGGTTTTACCAAGAGTGCAACATGAGGACACATCTTTCTCAACTTTTGTTTAACAGGTTTTACTCCAGGAGCAATAGATAGATGGTGCATTATAAGATCAGGATCCAACCCTGGCATATCTAAATATTTCCATGCAAAGTTGATCTTTTTCTCTATTAGGAATATTGTAAATTTTTGCTTTTCTTCTTCTGATAAGGATTGTGCTACATGGATCAACTGTGGTTCCTCTTGTATTTCAAAGTTGATGGATTGAGTGGGCTCACTTAGAACTAGAGATTTGTCCTGTAAATGACTCAAAAGGACATCAAATATCTCATCCTTAGGCACCTCAGAGAGGTTTTCACCTTTGGATACATCTTTTATTTTTACTTTTGTAGGTTTTGAGATTACCACAAAGTGGTTTTCACCCTCAGAACTCCTTTTATTTTTATTCTTATTTTTATTTTTTTGACTGAGATACTTGATGTTCCACTCCATCATGCTAACGGTTGGTTCATTGATGAATGTCCTCATAGGCTCAACTACATTGAGGTAGCAAGCAAGGGCATAGTAATTTGGGAAGGTATAAATACCATGGCTTGGATTTGTGGAGGTTTTATTAGAAGGTTTGGATATTGGATAGTCAAAGCGGGGAAAGATTGGGAGATAGTGTTTACGGATAGGGATCTGTCATCATTGGTCCTAACTCGATGCTTGAGTTTGAAGGTGATATTACAACTTAAGAAATTCAACTCATGAATAGGCTCAATGTCATTATGGGAGTCCACTCTAGCCATCGATGGATCAGACTCATTTAGCTCATCATTTAGCTCTAGACTTACGTTGGGTTTAGGTGCATATTGGTGAATAATATCAACATGTTTCTCTGTAATAAGCTCATCTTCTTCTAGAATGGCTCCCCATTCATAGTCATTAGATTCTTCATCTATGCCTCTAGGAAATCTAAGAACATGAGTAAAGTTAGGATGAATACCCCAAGAAGGGTTACCCTCAGATTCTGATTTGAATTTGTACTCATGGGAATCTATCTCAGAATGACTATTGCCTTCCTCTTTGTTTGTATGATTGGTTTTGAGATTAGCTGGTTCTTGTGTTTCAACTATCTCTTGCTTTATAGTAGGTTCTTATGTTTCTACTACATTAATTCTCTTTATGGGATCATCTTTAGCATCAAGGAGGTCTTTGATTTCTTTGGGAAAATGCTCATAAGGAATGAGCTCATTAGTGGTGTCCGAATCATCACTATCAAATTGTTTAGTTATTTCTCCCCTTAGTTGATTTGCTACAAAGGGCTCAATCTATTCTAAGACATGTGGGGAATTATTTCTAAGATAGAAAGGCTTCTTCATGTATCCTAGACCTATTGTATTCTTGTTGGCTTGACCATGATGTTCAAGAGGTGATAGAAGACCTTGACCATGGATTCCTAGAGGTCCTTTTCCTGTATATCCCATCTTAGCTATTAGTTTATCCCCTGAGCCATATGAATTAGAAGGAACATTCGATACTTTAGAGTCACTAGCTTGAACAACTTTGGATTCAGGTTTATCTTTGTAAAGCCATGCAAGCACAACTTCATCTTCTTCAAATTATTGCTTAGGTATTTTCTCTACAACAAATTTTCCTTTATATGCCTCAAGAGGTTCCTTAGATTCTGGTTTGGACTATTTTAAGGTTTGCCCATAAGATTTAGGCAAGATAGGGAGGGATGTCAAAGACAAGACTAGCTCTATAGTATATTCTCCCATACCATTTTCTTTGATATTGACCTCTCTTGCAATGTCTTCCATCTTAGACATGGATGCTACAACTATTTGCTGATTGGAAGATTCTCTATTATTAGGAACAAGTTTATCCGCATTTTCCTTCAATGTATTGCAAGTTGTTGACACGTCAGCTGGAATGGTTACCTCTACTCCTTCCTAAGGAAATTTCAAGCACTGATGATATGTGGAAGGGATAGCCTTCATCTCATGTATCTAGGGTCTCCCTAGAAGAATGTTGTAAGCCAAATGTATATCAAGAACTTGACATATAGTATCTCTAATGACATGACCTGTTCTGATAGGTAGGACAATTATTCCCTTGGAGGATCTTTCTTCTTCATCATATGCCTTGATAGTTATTTTCTTTCTAGGATCAATGGCCATTTCTAAAAATCCCAATTGTGTGATCAAGTTGTAAGAACAAATATTCAGATCAGCACCCCCATCTATCAACACACGCTTGACGTGACGGTTTTGGATCAAGACTTCTATATGCAAGGGCTGGTTATGCAGATGACTCAAGGAGTTATCATCATCCTTTGAAAAGGAGATATACTATGGAGACGTAAGGTGACCAACCATAGATTGGAATCTGTCTAAATCAAGGTTATCAGGAACATTAGATCTAAGAAAAGATTTGTCTAGAATGGCTCTATGAGCTAGAGATATCTGAAGCAACTCAAACATGGAGATTTTTGCATTTGTATGCTAGAGCTATTGAATGATACTATATGAAGTAGGCCTCATGTCTTTAGGATTTGAAGATTTAGATGTTTCCCTCTATTTAGAAGTGGAAGACAGATTGAAAGGCACCTTAGGGACATTTGATGGACCTAGGATTTGTTCTTGTAGGTGTGCCTAAGCTTGTGATTGAGTAACTACATTAGCTAATTGATTTTCTCTATCTCTTCTTACAATTGTGATGACATTGCAATGCTTAGATAGGCTTGGTTCAACCATATTGATAATAGCATTGTTTCTAGAATAGGCATAATTTACCTTAGCACCTACATTAGGTTGAGAAGATGAATCTCCTTGACTATGTTTTGGAAATGGTTCTGTGAATGCTGTGTGATCATTATTGCTCTTGGGATTATTAATCATGATTTTTCCACTATCAATCTTGCCTTGAATGGTATGCTTCAAGTGCAAGCAGTTATTAGTTTTATGACCTTTACCACGATCAAAATCAAAAAATTCATTCTCTCTCCACCATTTCGGCTTAGGGTCAGGATCAAATTGTTGGATCTTAGGAAAAGAAATGATGTTATTAGCCAACAAAGTTCTCATAGCTGATTCCAAAGATTCTCCAAGAGGAGTGAACTTTCATTTATTATCAGCGGACCAAGATTTGTATTCTGGCTTCTTTTGAGATGATTTAGGCACCTTATGTTTTGAAGCTTTGATGGCTTGGGTACCAATAGTTAGATTAAAAGTAGGTGCTTTAGATGGGGCATGGAGATTATCAACAATGCCATCTGTGATGATGCCCTTATTCTTGTTCCAATTTTTGTTCTTATCATTAGAACTAGATTCATACTTGTCCTTTTGAAGTGTGATGTCTCCTTTTTTCACAAGTACTTTTTCAATTTTGATTGCATTGTCTACCATCTTATGAAAAGATGTATGATTTTGCATTTGTAAATAGTAGTTGATTTCTAGAACAAGATTGTTGATGAAGATTTCTAGCTTCTCATTTTCTGGAATAGGCCTAGCATATAGAGAGAATTTATTCCTCCATCACTTGAGAAATGTCAGGAATGGTTCTCCTAGATATTGTTTGAGATTGCAGATGTCAATCATGGTGACTGGATGCTAGATGTTGTAGGAGTATTGTTGATAGAACAATTTGATCAACTCCTCAAAGGTTTTGATTGTAGGAGGCATCCTAGAGAACCAATGAATGGCTACCCCTCCCAGAGATCGAGGGAAAAGATGCATCAAATAGGTCAGTTCATGCATGAACTCTATAGATTGAGTATAGAATTCTCTGACATGATCTTGAGGATCAGATTTTCCATCATACTTATCATATTTCAACATTTCTACCCTCTTAGGGAATGGAAGCATATACAAGTATTTATCGAATGGAAAAGGACATAGGGCCTCCATGGAGAACTCTTTAGGTTCCTTTTCTTTTTCCATTTTGTTAAGTTTGACTTGCATAGCGTGCATTTGTTTCATCATAGCTGTAATAGGAGTTTCTTCCTCTTGTGTTATGATATCTTCCGCATTAAAGTTAGGAGGAAGTTTAGCTCCTTGATGAGAAAGTTCTAGAAAATATGCCTCTCTATCTTCTTTCAAGAAATTCTTCATCATTCTCTTGAACTTATCATCATTTTGATATTGGGCAATTTCTTCAAGTGTGGGTTCTTGATCTGTACCATGTTGAGAATGAGCTCTTTGAGATCCATGGTTTGTCCTAGCCTGAGACATGTTGTTGTGATGAGAGTTACTCAAGATAGATTGATGTGGGGTTGTATGATAACTTTCATGAATTGATACAGGAGGTGTTGGTTGATTAATTGCGTGGATTGATGCCAGAGGAGTGATGTAACCACCTTTCAAGAATATATTTCCAAGAACATCTTCTCTGTATAGATTAGTGTCATAGGATTGATGAATAGTCTGAGTGAGCACATAAGATGTTTTTGAAGAGATTTTGGGTTGTGCTTTGTGTTTTCATGATGAAGCTTAGAATTCCACCATTAAACTTCAGTGAAGCAAAAGAGCAAGATGAAGATAACTGAGAAATGACTTGATTCAAAAAGATCAAGTGACGCAACCTTGTCAAAGTTTGATTGATTGAAGATAGGATTGGACGTAAATGAAGGATACTATGCCCTAAATGTATGGGTAGATGCCCAAAAGATAGCGGACACAAGTTCATAACACTAGCCATTTTTGAAGATTGATTGAAGATTGATAGTTATGATAAGGTTTTGACACAAGATGAAAAAGACAAATTGGTTAAACAGAAGGCTGGATCAGACTCAAGAGGCCACTTTAGGAAAATTATTGGATTTGTTCTAGTTTCTACTTTGTTCCTGACATAGTGATTTTCTTGATAGACTTAGGAAATAAGCTGTAAAAGCTGGGTCTCTGATAGTTTTTAACACTTTCTGGCAATTTTTCAGACTTTTCTCAAATGACTTTCTATAGGCTTGTACAACAGTGGGTATGCTATGAAATGAAAATTGACAAGCTTGTACGACAGTTTCAAAACTCACACGATATTTGATAAGAAGATTTTTTATTTTTGTTATTGATTGGTGGAAAAACTTGTACGACACTATACAAGCTATCACACGACACTCTGGGGGTTCTGAAATGACAATAGCCAAAAGTTGTATGACTTTCTAACTTTATGGGATGACTTTTGACTTCGGAAAGGTGTTTGACATCTAATTTTTCAATTTTTAGGTTTTTAGTTTCAAATTGTTCACAAAATTGTCTGTCCAGATTTGAAGATTGTACCAAATTGATTCATTCTTAGTAACCAGATAAATAAACAAGTACATAAAACAAAAAGCAAGTGATTTCAAGCATGTCTAAAAAAAATGAATAGGGGACAAAGAAACCCTACACATAAACAACCAAGTGACTGAATGTGCTAATCCCTAGGAGTGCTAACAGTGTATGTTCCAAAAAGTTTTGCAATAACATGCATATTCCTAGAAAAATGAAAATTTGGCCTCACTAGGGTTTGTAGTAATGGTCTGACTCTACAAATTTTGTGATCTCAAGAGGGTGAACTCCAATCTAGACACACCGAGGTTTTGACATAGTCTGAGAAATTAATCAATTAGGAGCTACTAGGGAGATCTGATAGCCCAAAAAGAGACCACACCTATGAAGATTTCCTCCACAAGGAAATTTATATAGCGGCTGTTCCTACCATGATGAAAATGGCTATTACTGCTTTAGGTTCCATCCACGTGGTTGACCCAATTAAGGGAATTTCCACTATGGTTAACCCTCTCTAAAGGTGATTCAAAAAAGATACCACTTGGAGACTGGTTCTAGATTCAAGGATCTAAGTTTCTAATACTACCCAAAAAGGGAGTAGAGCATAGTCCTCTAGCCTTTTCACTTTTAACCAAAACAAAGAAGATAGATTAATCCAACATGCTAAGACCAAGATTATCTCACAAAGATCTATGATGTCAACCACTCATGATCTATCAACCTCTCCAGAGAGAGAATGTATCAATCAGAAGTTGAAGACACAAATCTAGTAGAACGTGAGATGCTCTTAGTACCTTCCCTACCTACAAGGGTTCTGTCATTGAGAAGAGATTTGCTGGAAACCCACTCTCTCAAGAACCACAAATAGTGTTCATAGGGCCTATTTACTATGTGTAACAGATATGCAGTAAGAAAATCTACATTTGTTTTTATAGCCCAAAATGAAATATGTGATATGAAATCAATAAAGGTCACACAAGCTTGACACGTGAGAGTTTGTTTTAGTCCAAATTGAAGTGTTATCAGCTGAGAAGATTACCTAAATTCCTCACAATGCGCTTAGTAGATTTTTACCTTTTTTTAGCAATTCTCATGCTTTTTCCAATTAGAACCAGCAAATACCAATCAGAAATAGAAGATTTCAATTGTTAAGGTTAGCTGTTAGTCCAAATCTGGAAAGCAAATCTGGAAAACTACCTAAAAATATGAAATGGCAATTGAAACCTGGAGTCAAAACTCGTACGACAGTGGGTTACCTTCTAGATGACAGTCTAGAAACTCATACGACATTAGGTACTTGTTCATATGACAATCAGGCTTCCAAATGATAATGTGTACTCTCTGATATGAGCCTCAAAGTCTGAACCTATCGTATGACACTAGGTACCTCCCAAAATGACTTTCTGACAAAAGTTGTACGAAAAATGTACGAACATAAAATAAAAATCACAGTTTTGATCAGAAAATGACAAGAAATTGATAGAATTTGATAGAATTTGATAGAATTGGAATGGAAACCCATTTCAGGGCTCCACGGTGGGCACCATAAATGTGTCTGTGAATTTTGTACCTAGTTGTAGACACAACACTTTAGTAAAACATTAGAGGTTAGCAGAAATCAAAATTGTGCAATGAAATGGAAACTAATCTAACCAAGCAATTTACTTCCTTCTAGTAGGCATGAGTATGATATTATTAGATTGGACCAAGATCAGTGACCTTGACGACACCTAAATGAAGGATTTGAATGTAGAATCTAGATATGAGATGAATGCAAATTAATCTATATTTTTGGATTTTCTATGCAATAATATGAAGTAAATTGATATGAATCTATTCTAGATGAATACTGATATGATATACAATTGATCTAATAATGATATACTAAATGATATGAATACTAAAAAACAATGAAAATCTCACATCTTTGATTCACAAAGATTGATTCTTCGATCACTAATTCGCCAGCGTGAGGATGCAATTCATGGATATCAAATGAAGAGCTGAAGCCTTATTTTTATAGAAATCCAAGGCTTTGGAGGTACATGAGAAAAGCCATAAATCACTCTTGATAAACTCAGGTTGATTTTTGAGTTAACAAGAAATTAAAAATAATCAACTCACAAAATCATGCAAATCATGCAAAAATAGCTTTTTAACTTAAATCAGAAGTTGAGATCAGCTTTCAACTCAAAAGAGAGTTGAGTTTAATTTTAAAACAACTTGAATTGATTTTTTGATTTAAAGTTTAACTACTTTTTGAATGTGCACAATTAATTATGAATTAATTAAATAAATAAAGTGATTTATCCTCAACTTAACTGATTTTTAAAATTAAAACAATTGATTTATGGGTTAATCAATTATTAAATCAAACTTTTATTCAAAAACTATATCATTAAATTTGACAATTGCCTTTAATTAATTAAATAATAATTTAATCAATTAGTCATAGGATAATTGATTTATTGTTAGAATTAAATAATATAATTTAGGAATAAATATAATTAAATCTAATGAAATAATTAAGTGGCAATATTAAATCTAATTAATTAAATATTTAGAATATTCAATTAATCAAATTTTAGGATAAATAGGATTTATCACCAAATAATTATTAAATTAAAGATAATTAGGATAATTAAGAATATTCAAGGAATATTCCCTGATGTAGAATTTGGATAATCAATTAAGATTCGATGATGTGCAGATGTGCCTTAGGTTAGGACTTTGATGTCAATTTCATTCGATTTGTAGATGTAGGAGGTTAATGAACCTATAGCCCATTTTTGGGGTATTACACTTATGAGTGCAAAGCAAAATAGATTGATGTTGCTAACAATACTACAATGGAGAAAATATGCTATATTTGTAACAAGCATGGACACATTGCATGAGAGTGTAAGGCAAAGATGAAGCAAGTATGGACTCCTAAGCAGAAGACATAGCGAAAGCCATATCAACCAAAGAGACAAGGTAACTCATATGTATGGGATTATAATACGTGGACTAACTATGCTGTATGTGGTCGGTATGGGCATATTGCAGCAAAATGTTACAAAAAAGGTTGAATTGGACAATCAAGAAGCTGGAAAAACTCTAGAATGGCATGTATGCACTGTCATAGGGTTGGTCATTTAAGCAAGAATTGTAGAGACCGAGAACCAGATGAAAACCATATATTTGAAAGTGGTTATACTATCATAGATATTACTAAGTTAAGGAGCACTATATGGAAGAAGGCATCTAATGAGAATGTTGAGCCAAGTAACATAGTCAGTGAAACCTCATCCACTAGATTGGGTGACATCAGTACCTCCACTTAAGGTGACAAAGGTATGTATGGAACTGACATTTCAAAATGATTGTATTTTACATACAGTTCCTTATACATGATGGACTAATACCAAATTGGCATGAATAAAGATGCATTATGGTTTATATGTTATGAGCTAACAATGTCATATAGTCAGTAAAAGAGAGACTGAGAATTGGTTACCCATCGGTAATCACTATACAAGCTTAACTAGACAATAGTACAAATCGATGATGAGATCCTGTGTTAATCGAGCAGATAAAATCATAGATTTCACCAAGCTGACAGCTATTTTCATACCAAAGGTTAGGTCACACATTTAATGCATGAAAGTTTGAGCGGGAATATCAAAAGTCTATAAATATATGAGAAATAGAGTTCATTGTTACAAAGCAATTTCGAAGAATGAATATTTCACAAAGAAGAGTTCAAGCTAAAGATTTTCCAAACAAGACTTAAAGCTACGAGATTAAACTGAAAAAATTCTTTGATGATTTCAAAGTAAGTTCATTTGCCATCAAACACTTGTTATCTTATTGTTTTCCAAAACCCTAGAATCAATTGATGGCATCATTTTCATCCGCAAGCAAAACACAAAATACTAAGGAAGAAGTAGAACTCATCATTAGGGAAAATTTTGCCAAAGATAAATTCAAACCACACCCCAAGGTCGCAGCACAAACATACATAATGGGAGCTTTTTCGAGCATACCAGATAGGGTTTTATTGAAGGAAGATGTAAGAGCATATATACACTACAAAATTGGAGAAGTAGGAAATTTTGAGACCATTGCTGCATTTCAACAAGTTTGTGGGCCAGATGGAAAATTAAAACCTGAATATACAAAGATTGAGGAATCCAAGTTATTGTGCATCACTCACTACCCACATTCATTCAAGATAGACTGGATAAGAATCATGTTAAGAATATTTCATGATGGTAAATTCTGGCTGGATAAACCTATTGAGGTCACAAAGAAAATGATCGGTAGGGTTACTGGGTATCCTACAACCAACAAAGCTAAAGCTTTCCGCAGTTCGTCTCATTCTGATGTGGAAAATAATACTAGAGCTCAATGGGATGAAAGGCCACTAAACATTTTGACAATCAAAGATCAAGTGGTCAAATTCGTAGCACATGTAATCAGGTACAAAATATTCCAATCAAGCAGACTCAACAGCGTACCCTGTAGCATAGTAGATATGGCATACAAATTTGTGAAAAGAGATCACCAGATAGATCTTGTTGAAATTATTCTACAGAAACTACAAGAAGACATGAAGACTATAAGGACAAAGAAGTTTAATACTTGTAAGTTTGGATCACTACTTGTCTGTTTATTTTTCTTTCTACAAAAGTATGTAGCTAGTATCAGTAAAGTGAATTGGCAAACAGACAAACTGATAACTACACAAATTAGTGAAATGATGAACAGTCTAGGAGATAAAGTGAATATAGTATTTGATGCATATTTCATATAGTTTCAGATCAAAATGCATCAAAGAAGTAGAATTCCAAGGGAATTAGTAGACAAATTTGAAAATGATATATGTTTTGTAGTCATCACAGATCACACAATGATAAAGGTTGTTGAACCTAGAACAAAATGGCTGGCACCGATGGGATATGAAATGGATTATGATTTCACCTTGAAATCTATTAATGCACTGCTTGCATTACTGATAGACATCACTGCCACCAGGTTCAGCACATATGAAGAGGCAAACTCTAGAATTTCAATGGGTATAACAATCGGTAAAATAAATAGAAAGGTCAAGAAGATGAAGAAAGATCTTACTGATAAATATGGTGATGCATCTGAGGCATTTTAATAGACACCGGTTGAATAGGTAACCGAAGGCCAATTACAGTTAACTGACAAACCATATGATAGTGAGTCCGATAAAGAAGAAGATCACACATCGGTTCCTCCACCTGAAATTCCTATAAAGAACCAGTCACCTGTACATGAAGGTATGAAGACACGCTCATCAACTGTAGCACAATCAACCAACAAGGAATTAGTGAAAGTAATAAAAAGAAGGGAAACTACACCAATGAAGAAATATATCAAAAGAAAGAACAAGGTTGTAGCTGAAGCACCAAAGAAAAGGAGAAAATACATAAGAAGTAAAGAAGATCTTGAGGAGACAGAGACTGAAGATGATGTAAATGAATTCAAAGTGGTCAGGAACAAGACAAAAAGAATAGATGAGGTTATTGAAGATATAATTGAACATGGAGACCTCTCTGATCCCTTACTAGACAAATTTGACAAGTTGTCAAATGAAGATCAAACCAAGCTAAAAGAGGCTATCATCCAAATGATGATAAAATTCAAGAAAGTTCCAATGGAATTTTCTTGTGCTTTACCAAAGAAGTTGGATGATGGCAATATCAATGAGAGATGGGCTATTTCTCTAGACAATGAGGAGAAAGAGAGAATGATCTGTAGTTCGAGCAACTGCACATCTAAGTTTTGGAGAAGTTAGTGAGTATTTGACCAAATACCAAGAAAAATTCAATATCAAGAATAAAGCCTTGATGATAATGGATGAAAATGTAGCAGACATGGATACCATAACTGATTCTATATGGACATCAATTTTGAAGGATGAAGAAAAAGTTGAGCAAGAAGCATTCTTGAACCTATCTAAGATGAGACAAAATTCTAAGGGAAAAGGTATTTGTATTGATGAGGGAATAGAAAAGAAATCAAAGATCACTGGTATATCAGTTACCAAGGTAATTGATATCACTAAGAAAATAGAAGATATAAAAGTATCACAGGATGCACCGGATCGAGTCAAGATCCAACTGTAGAAGAAAAATGATGATGTTGTACTCATTGAGGACATCACAGATGGTGATCCTGATGACAAGGATGATGAAGATGTGGATATTGCACCAAATCAAGATGAAGCACTAAACACTGATAGTGTATTCACATCTTTACTGGGTAAACTTCCTGTACTTATAGAGGCAACATAAATAATTTCCCAAGTACAACCTGATGACTCACATCCCAAGCAAAATAAGGACACAATAGGGACACATGAACCTGAGCAACCTACAGAGATAGATGAGCCTACACAAATAGAGGTACATTCCACTGAGAAAATGACAACTGAAGAAATAAATTCAATCAAGGTGACCCCACTTGGCACTACAACCAAGACTCCTACACCATCTACCGAGGAGAAGAAGAAAGAAGAACATGTGTTAACCAAGAAGGATACTCCAAAGAGTGGAGATAAAACTCTTGTTGTTATTGAGAAAAAGTCACCACCAGCACCGAAGAAGAAAAAGAAAGGAAAAGGGCCAATCACCATAGATGAAGTAATAATTATACCCGAATGTGACCCAAGGACCCTAAACCCTGAGGACTTGAGAAAATATGGGGATTTATGTTCCAGAAAGATGGCACCAGATAAGTTGAAGCAAGAGCAAAAACACAAAGAAGTATTAATTGATGTGAGGGATATTCTACAATAGGTAATACCTGAGGTAAATATTAATGAGAATACTCCCATCATAGATCAACTTGCTACACTAGTTGAGAAGATCAATACTCCTAGTAATAGTAGTATACATAGAAAAAAATGCTTATTTGGCATATACTTGTTTTATGCTACATATACTACTATTACCAGGAGCATGCACCGAGGTGGAGTACTAAGTACTTAGAAGAAATTTTTGTTATATATGTATATGGTAGGGATATAAGGTATATATAGAATATTTTGTCTATATACATTCAAGTTTTGATACTAATGCCAAAGGGGGAGATTGTTATCTCTATTGTGCATTTAAGGTTGTCACTTAGTATCAAAAGGCTATCATACATATTAGTCGGTAAACTACATTGGGTTGGTTGGTAACCAGAAGCATGACATAATAGTCGGTAAAGCTTTCACACCGAGCACTACATAGTTTACCAAGCACTAGCAAACACTAACACTGACAGATAGTAAACACCGAGCATCATAGTATACACCGAGAAATTTATACAGTGTTTACCAATGATAACAGAAAATGGCATAGTAATTAGGAATGGCACATATTTCTATGCAAATGGTTACAATGGTTCATAAAACATTTTACCAAGATCGAGGAACATTTAATGTAATGATATTCATTAAATACTATGTATATCTTATTGTAATAGTTGATTTAGGTTATTATTGAACACCGTAGATCTTAGGGTTATGACTATATCTTGTAACCTAATTTTGTTTAAGCGGCAAAAATAGAACACTATATATTTGTGTGTTTGCATCATTTTTGGTGTGAGCTGATATATGAAAAAGGAGCACTTGAAGAAATTACTTAACTTCAAGTCAATCAGTTAACAGAGCAGAACAGAGCATAAAGGTTATCAGATTGGGCAGAATCAGAAAATGCAACTGAGCAAATTCAGAGCAGAGATTCATCACAGTTAAGGTGATATTTTATGAGCATTTATAGATCTGTAATCAGACAATTGAGTTGTCAATTAGCAGATACTTACCTATTGCTTTCTGACAATTGTAATAGAGTTTTTTGATAAAAATCTCTTAATAGAGTAGACTTAATAGTCTTTTGTAAATCTCTTAACCGAGTGCACACTTCAGTAGTGTTGCTAAAATCCTATAACTTGGTAGATCTAGCTGATCTAACTTGTCACTCTTAATAGGGTGAGATCACCAGAAGTGATCAAAACTTAGAGCCCTAATAAGAAAACCTTTTCTATCCGCAGTAGTGAAGAATTTGTGGGTGTCATCCCCACTGCAGTTTTTACCTTCTAACAAGGTTTCTGCATTACCAAAATACTTGTGTTATGTGATTGTCATATTGATTTCATATTGTTTACTTTCTTAAGTTGACTAGATGATTGATTAATGCAATTAGATTCAAGTTATTTTGGTCGGTTACACAGATTATAGTTATAGATCCGAAAGGTATACAAGTAAATTTTTTGTAGACGTTGATTCACCCCTCCCCTCTCAGTATCTATCTGTCCTAATTCCAACACCTCTGCCATTTTCTTCCTATATGAGATGTAGCTTCAACGTAATGTTTATACTTTTTTATCATGTTGGATCCAAAAGTCACTGGTGCCTTTGTGGTGATCTAGATTATGTTGTTTCATTTACAAGTTACTTATTTTCTTATGCTTGGTTGTAAGAACCATTGTCCTGTGGCTTGTTGTATACCTAATTTGGGATGCTAGACCTTATGAGGCTATTATTGTGAGTTTTGTGAACTTGTTGTGTCTCTGGTTATTTTGATCTAAGCTAGATTCTTGTATGTTATTTTGAGGTTATTCTCAAGTTATAATTTTATATTAGCACTATGAGATGCATCTAGTCTAGTTCCTTCTTGTGTTTATACCAATGTCTTTGCTGACATATATAATGGATTATTCTTATGCTTTCAATGATGATAATTTTTACATGATGTTAAATGATGATATCTAGTTTATTTTACATTTGAGGATATTTATTTATGGTTATCTTGATGTGATTTCATGAGATTCACTAATATTTGTGCTAGTGGTTATTGAGATGTTTGATTAATTCACCGAGGTATGTAAATGTAGTCATCCATCCTTTGTGATTTGCAATGTTTAATTATTAGAAAATTTAGAGTTTTAATTAATATATGTTCTAAATATTGTAAAATTATATTTAATGCTTTAATTTAAATGAAATGATTATTTATAATGTATATTAATTAAATATAAAAAGAATGGTTTGGTAACACTCAAATACATACGAATGATTACACCGCTAAAATGTCATTTCATTAGTTTTATTTTTGGATTATGATATATGTACTTTGACTATTTATACATGAGAAACTACACTTGATATACACATGTTTTAGTGAACATGTACTAGAAATTGAATCCGTCTATTTCCATAGGTCTGAGCATGTCTTTATGCCCAATAGTGATACATGAGATAGTTGCATTAGATGCCCCTAATATTTAAGCAATATTGTCCCTATATGGGAGATGTTTCCATAATTACATTATTAGACCTCTAGTGACTGCTTGGGTAAAGTTTGGATTTCATTTGCATTAAGTGTGAAATACTAGTAAAGTATTTGTGCAAAGTCTTTTATCTAGAGTTGGCCATGATTGAGTTAATTTTCATTTAAGTGTTGATTTAAATATTAATTGCAATTTTATATTACCAACAATTTGGCTATAGTAGTATTCTATTTAATTGGAATTGATTTAATTTAATCCATACAGGGCTTGGATTATTTAATTGGTTTTATATTTTATTATTTTAAATGTTTTAGTTTAAAATTTTTGGCTTTGGGGGAAATAGTGCCCTTTAATTGTGAAAAATAATTAATTTTTTACATTGGTTATTTTTGGAAATTGAATTTTCTCTTAAAACCCTTGTGTAGTTAATTTGGTCTTTTGCTTGTTGGAAGCAATCAACTTGTCATATTTTTATGAGTAGCGACTCATTGGAACCATGTTGGGATTGCTTTGTGTTGGTAGTGATCTTGTTGGGTTTCATGGATCATACATATTTCTTTCTCCAGTTTGTTTTTTCTCTCCATTTTGAGGTAGGAACTTCATACCTCTCTAGCTATTTTATTTTATTAGTTCTAGATCATTGCAATATTTATGTGGGATGATATTATATTTTTCCCCACTATTTGATTCATTTCCATGCTCGTTTGGGCTTCTATGCATTGTATATTTCTTGGAATTTCAAAATGTGAATACAAGTAATGTTATGTTGCCCATTTTTTTGTGTGTGCCCAGATCCAAAATATTATTTGAGAAGCATTTATTTGTGCTTGTAAGAACCAATGGGTTTTTCCAAAATCATGAGATTCTAAGTTTGATTTTTGAGCATTATTTAGAGGTCCTCGATTTGTGTGGCCTCTAGAAGTACGTTTTAGCCATGTTTGGTATTTTTTGAATTTTGATTTTGGAAATCTCCATGTTTTTGGTCTATACATATGGTCAAAGTCAATTGAGGAGATTCTGATTCCAAACTATCACTATCCAAACTCTCAATTTTATGCTGATTGAGTATGATTGCACATTTGTTGGTATTACCATAAATTAATTTCTCTTCATGAAATTATTATTTTTAAGAGTTTTATATTTGAGTTTGTAGAGATCATGGTTTGGATTATATAGGGATGTTAGTATTTCATGTGCATTTTTATGTCAAACCATCTTGTGATGCATTCTCTTGGAAATGAGGCCAATAGAGCATTCTTGAGAACTACTTTATTTCCTTGGTTTTTTGAGTTTATTTATACTTTATTTGGGATTTTATTTTGTTGAGTTTATTTATACTTTATTTGGGATTGTATTTGATTTATTAATGTGTGTGTTAGAGACTACATCCTTGAGAATTTTTGAGCTATGCCTATTTCATGATATCTTGATACACTTGTATTCTTGGTCCATGACCAATTGAGTGCTCCCCATCTCACAATGGAAGTGTGACCTTTGAGTATTTTATTTCCTTGTGCTTTTCCTTTATACTATTGGCCTTCTTTATGATTCAGTTGAAAATATATTTTTTTTTCATATGTATAGTGTTGAAACCACATCCTTAGCATAATAGAGTTATGCTCATTGACAAGATCTTTGAGAGGCTTGTGCTCTTGGTTTGAGACCAATAGATATTATCATGTTTTAGCACGGTTTTATGACTTTGAGATTATTTTCTTATACTTATGAACACTCCTCTAATTTTTCCCAACACCCACATACTCTCTCTCTCTCTCTCTCCAAAGGGACAAGAAAAAAATTTAGGGACAAATAATGTGAATAGGTTAAATTTCTTTAAACCGTTTACACTTATGGCCTCTAAAGATGAACACACACATTCACCATCCTAAGGAAATGACCACAGTCTCACAAATGCATACATGTTAATTAAGAATACGTATTTGAGAGAGAGAGAGAGAGAGAGAGAGAGAGTACTAATGATCCTAGGGAACTAATGGTAACTAAGAATTCTCAGTTTTGTATCCATTAGTGATAGGGATTTTTTTCCATGTATATGGTCAAAGTAATCTACTATTATTAATAAAATAGAATAGGATTATGTTCATTTGGAAAGGGTACACATATGTACATTCACCTTAGATACAAAAGTGATGCAAGACCATATTGGGTTCATGGAAATCTTCCATCAATGAAATTTTTTTATTTTTTAAAATCCCATTCTTTTTTTATATCTGTGAAATTGTGTTTTTGGTTCATCATGTGTTCGTGTTGGTATGCACGATCATAAAATATTATCTAGGACCTATTTTTGATCACTTTCCCATGACCAAACTTAATTTGGATCGATGTTTCTTGAGTTATGATTCATATTTTCTCAGGTAGCATGTTCATTTCTTGTTCTTGACCATTGGTGGGATTTTGATCCCGCAATAGTAATCTACGATGTGTAGTGATCGGTGGCACATATTTATATGTTCTTGGATAAGGTGTGGACCTAAATATAATATTGAAAGGCTTTGCATGGTTTTTGAATCAAGTTCTTATGATTTAGGAATTGTTCTATTTGTTGTAACACATTTTCCTATTCTTGGGAAATGTAATCTTTCTTAGGGCCAACCTGTGTGTCGCAAGGGGTATATATTGTAACTTGATGTAATTTTGGAGGGCTATAATAGATCTATAATAGATTAGAAAGATGATTTAGATATATTGTAAGGCTAAAACTAGGTAGGCCTTATAGCCCAACATGGATGAAAAAAATTACAACTAGGTTGTTCTCAATTAATATATTAGGTCTTGCATTTTATCTCCTATTCCTTGTTGTTTCCTTCCTATTTTTACTCTTTTTGTGAGGTAGGATTGATCATATTTTGATCCCTCC
Source organism: Chamaecyparis obtusa (assembly GCA_027943335.1). Taxonomy (NCBI): domain Eukaryota; kingdom Viridiplantae; phylum Streptophyta; class Pinopsida; order Cupressales; family Cupressaceae; genus Chamaecyparis; species Chamaecyparis obtusa. The sequence goes on along the minus strand of BSBK01000897.1, from coordinate 707,396 downwards.
TACCTTGGACTACATCAAGTGGTATCAAAGAAAAGTTTTGTGTTCTTTGGGAATCAGTGTGGAATCAGATCTTGTTGCAAACCCTAAGTGAATTTGGTTGTAGGGAGAAAAATTGTAAATCTTACCTACAATTGCAGAGGGTTACAAGATGGTTTGTGGAAGGAGAGATTTTGATCCTACTATGATGTGTTTTTTGAGACAAATTGCAACTAGACTTGAAGCTATGGAGACAACCCAAACAAGCGAAAGACCTATTAAGGATGTTAGTGAAGATGAAGCTGAGGAAGTTAGTGAAAAAGTTTGTGATCTTGAACATGGTGATGAAATATTCTTGAGAGCTTTGAAAAGAGTGAATGTGAAACCACATTTCAATCCTCCTGATTATGACATCAAGATTGATTTTGATAAATTTTTGGACCGGATCTTTGTGATGGAGAAATACATTGAGTATGAAAGTACACTTGTAGATAAGAAGGTGAAGATTGCAAGAACAAAATTGAAAGGACATGCATCTTTATGGTGGAAATATCTACAAATTGATAGATAAAATAGAGGAAAGGAAAATATCAAAACTTGGGTTAAGATGGTAAACAAGTTGAAAGGTAAATTCTTACTGGGTGATTATCAAGTTAGCTTGTTGATAAATTTGTAGAACTTGAAGCAAAGGGACACAACTATGAAGGAATATACCAAGGAATTATACTAATTGGATATGAGATATGGACATATGAATGATGAATTTGAAAGGGTTACATGGTACCTAAATGGCTTGAGGATATCTATACAAGATGAAATCAGTCTAGTCAAGATGACTATCATTGAAGAAGCATATCAATTTGCATTGAAGGCAGAACAAAAGTTGAACAAGAGACATGAACATAAAAAAAGAGGTGGAGGTGGAAGATTTCCTAGAGGAAGAGGTAGATCATATGATGAAGGTGGAACATCCCATGCTGATCAGGACAAGACAAATTAGAATAAAGGAAAATCAGAATGGAAGGAAGAGAATTTACATAGAGATAGAGGAAGTTATTCAAGAGGAATTTTTTCAAGGAGTAATAATAATTACACGAATGAAGATAGAAGTTGGTTTAAGGGTTCTTGTTACAAAAGTGGGGAAGAAGGAAATTGATGTTAGTCCTAAGTGACCAAGACTACTAAGAGAGGGGGGGGGGGGTGAATCCATAATCTAATATATATGCAAATTTTGCCTTCTTCAACTCAAAATAAATATCCACAAGTTTACCGATTGATAAGAAAATGAAATTTAATCAAATGAACACAACCATAATAATTTATGCTACACATAACACAAATATTTTTCCCATGGAAACCCAAATGGGTGAAAACCACATGTGAGATAAAACTCACAAATTTTGTACTCTTCTGAAGTACACCTTATTAGGAGCTTAACCATGTTAGGAGTTTACAACGATACTGTTAGGTTCCATCTAGCTCTGAGATTTACCTCTAGCCATGTTAGGAGATTTACCTTTTTAGGAGTAACTCTATTAGGATATTTAAAACTCAAGTTAACGAGCCACTCTATTAAGATATTTACAAATAAGATTTGGTAGGAGCTACCTAGTTAAGGGATTTACAAATAAGAAACCTGTTAGGGCCTTCTTTTCTTGATCAGATCCTCTATTAAAAATTCATTCTCTCCTCAAAATAATATGGAATACACTATCTTGATTGGACCTTCACATCCTCAACCTACATGCACAAATATTTGATTTCATGATATAAATATCATTGCTCAAGCCCTAATCCTTCCACCATTCTAAACAACTCATCCAACACTTTGAAATCACTTTTTCAATTTTTGTGCTTAGAGAGATTGTGCCAAAATAAACATCACAATATAACAACCATCTTTACCAAGCATGTCAGCCAAAGGATAGATATTGGAAATTTATCTTATCAAGAACAGTCAAATACATTTTGACCAACTCAACCTTCATCTTGATAAAATATCTACCTTGATCAATGTAATGACAACACATCACCACACATGAACTAAGACATGCCAACATGATAGATAGAACAAAAATGATTCATCACAACATGATTACTAGTCTCCAATAGAATATCTACCATTGATAGCTCAGGAACATTGTCACCTTTCACTAAAATAACTTTTGTAACCAAAAAACATGCATATCAGTTATCTAAATTAGTCACAGTCATTACCATGAGATCAAAATAGTACCAAAAACACAAAAATTATGATCTCTACATCTAACTCATCATATATTTGATAAACTAATCAAATCACTCATTTCTAGTCATAGACTATTCTAGTAGTTGCCCTGTCATACTTCAATAAATCATAACTTACACAAGTCATATATTCAATAATTGCAATCATAAAGTTACCATCTAAAGGAATTCCCAAGTCTCCCTTAAGGATCATGACCACTAGAACCACATGCAACACATTGTTCATCCTTCTCATATACTTGGAAACACACTAAGAACACTCAGTCAATACTTGAAATCAATGATAATACAATAACTGATCATCTCAACACCCCTTTGAAAACAATACCGAATATGCCATACCATAGATCACTTCATATCCTTTAGTATTTGTACCACCAACTACTCCCCTTAAGGAGTAGCCCCTTATTACATCAATCTAACAAAGATTTCTAATATAAAACATTGGACTGATGAAACAAAATCACTTTTAATTATTATTAGGTAGGGGAATGACCCCCAACTTTCCTCTTAGATACTCAAACATATCCTTTGTTAGTGGCTTAGTAAAAATATCTAAAACCTTCTCCTTAGTTGGCACATACTCCAACTACACCTCTTTCTCTTGGACCTGCTCTCTAAGATAATAGTACTTAATTGCTATATGCTTGGTCTTAGAGTGCATGACATGGTTCTTGTATATTTTTATAGCACTAGTATTATCACAATAGATAACCACTAATTTGGTTACCTTTTCCTTGATACCTTCGAATAACTTCTTCATCCAAGAAACTTGAGTGCAATTAATAGCAACAACATATTCTACCTTTGTAGTAGATTGAGAAATACAGTTATGCTTTTTTCTTATCCATGACGCAAGTCTCTTTCCAAGAAAGAAATCTCCTTCACTTGTTCTCTTTCTATCATCCACATTACCTACCCAGTCTACATCAATGAACAAACTTAAAGTAAAACCTCCTTTGTGAACATACCAAAGACCGTAGTCTTCATTCCCTTTTAAGTATCTAAATACTCTCTTCATGACCACCATATGGGATTCCTTTGGATTAGCTTGAAATCTTACAACTATTCCAAAAACATGTACTATATCAAGCCCACTATTAACAACATATTGGAACTTAGCAATCATGGATATATATAAAGTTGCATTCACCTCTTTAGAATCATCTTCCTTGGATAGCTTACAAATGGTCACCATTGGAGTTCTAATTGGTTTAGAATATTCTAACCCAAAAGTCTTTAACACTTCCCTCAAATTATTTTTTTGGCTGATGTAAATTCTATTACTGATCTTAGATATCTGCAATCTAACAAAGAATTTGATCTCTCCAACATCGACATCTCAAATTTTTTCCTCATTTCATCTACAAATGCAATGTTCATCTCATCATTTCCATAAAAAATGATGTCGTCCACAAAGACTTTAGCAATAAAAATTCAGTCATCCTTCTCAATCTTCAAGTAAACAATACAATCCTTACTTGTCTTGATGAAACCAATCTTGATAATATATGAGTGGATTCTCTAATACCACACTCTTGGTGCCTACTTCGATCCATAAAGTGCCCTCAACAACTTTCACACCATGCCCTTATCTTTTGATAGTACAAAACTATCAGCTTGTTCTATGTAAACTTCCTCTTCTAGAATTCTATTCAAGAATGTAGGTTTGATGTCCATTTGAAAAAAAATAAAACCCTTATAAGTATCATATGCTAGAAAAATCCCCACTCCTTCAAGTCTAGCTATTGGTGGAAAAGTCTCTCCATATGACTAGCCTTCTTCTTGTGCATACCCCTTAACCACAAGTCTTGCCTTAAATTTCTAACTACTTCACCAGCTTCATTGAGTTTATTTTTGAAAACCCACTTAGTTCCTATCACATTTTTATCAATAGGTCTGGGATCTGGTACCCAAGTATTTTTCTTCTTTATTTGATTCAATTCTTCTTCCATGGCCTTAACCCATTCTTCATTCTTTAATGCTGCTCCTACTGATTTAGGTTTATCTTAATAAATTAGATAGATAATTTCTCTGATCCTTCTTCTATTATTCACAACACCATTCTTATCACCAATAATATGATCAACAAAATGGTTCATCTTTACATACCTTGGTATCACCAGTTCAGGTCTAGGAGCCTCTTCTACCGATTGAACTGGTTCATCTTGATTGTTATGATTTTAAACTTCTTGCTCTACTGGTTGAACATATACAATCCCCTAATCATCTCATGATTTATTCTTACTAGAGCCATCATTCTACTATGAGAATTCATCAATCTTCACATTTTCACTTTCTATCATCTTTTTGGTTCTCTTGTTTAGACACATGATTTTATTTTTGTAGAATATCCTAGGAATATTCCTTCATCACTTTTAGGATCAAATTTCCCTGCATAGTCATCTCTCTTTATGTACCATCTGCTCCCAAAAAATTTTAAGTATCTCACACTAGGTGTGTGACCATGCTATAACTCATAAGGAGTCTTATCGGTACCCTTCTTCACCTATACCTGGTTCAAAGTATAAAAAATAGTTTTGATAGCTTATCTACAAAACATCTGAGGCACATCTCTTTGAATCATCATTTTTCTTGTACCACCAATAATAGATCCATTCCTTCTTTCTATAATCCTATTTTGCTAAGGATTTATAGGTGTTGACATTTTACTCTAACTCCACATTCTTCACAAAACTCAGTTAATTCCAAATATGTGAACTCACCAACTCTGTCGGATCTCAAACACTTTAGAATCTTACCTATTTCCTTTTCAACTCACATTTTGAAAACCTTAAAAAAATAGAGTGCATCTAATTTTTCTTTTAGAAAAGTAACCCACATCATTCTATAGTAATCATCAACAAAAATCATAAACTACTTATCTCAATAATAGCTTCTCATTCTCATAGGATAACAAAAATTAGTATGAACTAAACCCAAAATACCTTTAGATGAAAATGCTTTATTGATAAAAAATGAACTAGTTAACTTTCCCAACTGACATTCCTTGCACATGACATTGTCTGGTTTCACTACTTGTGGAAAACCTCTAACAATATTCATCTTACTCACTTTGACCAAATTATCAAAGTTAACATGAAAAAATATCCTATACCACAACAAACTATCATCAACTTTAGAAATTAGATAACTCATTGCTATAGTATTCAGATGTAATAAGTTACCTTTAGTCTACATACTGGTAGCAATCAAATCACTATATCTCCCAATATCATGCATACTCCTCCTTTGAACTCTAAAACATAGCCTTTATTATTCAACTATTCTGCACTAAAACAATTATACCCTAGGCCTTCTACCCAATAAATATAATCACAATTTGTTTTTCTATTTAGTGCAATAGATCCTATTTCTTTTACTATGAAAGGGAAATTATTACCAAACCTTACCATTCCACCATCACATTCTTCCAAGTTAGTAAATTTACTCCTATCACCAATCATATTATGTGTACATCCATTTTCTATTACCTACTCTTCACCATGATCCATGCTAAAAATCAAGGATTTTCACCATCTATAATGGGATTTTCCTTAACAATAAAAAGGGTTTAAATACATCTTCTTCATTATGCTCAAATTCCTCATCGGTAATGCTCTCATCAATAATAATAAAACAAGTCTTCTTTCTCTTATCCTTTAATCTCTTAGGATTTTCCTTCTTATCACCATCAGGACACCTAGTAGCAATGTGTCCAATCTTGTTACATGAGAAACATTTAAGAGGTAGTTTCCCCTTGTACTTACTAGTTCCTCTACGTAACCTCTTATCAAACAATTCTTCCAACTCTTCCAATTTATTTTCCTTAGACATAATGGAATTATAATAATTAGAGTATATTATCATAGTAGAAGAATCATGACTAAGTTCCTTTCCTTTCCTTGTAGATTCAAGAGACATAGATTCCCTAAATACAACTTCAACCCTTGGAATACTATTATCAAAATTTCTAGTTCAAAAGTAGTCAACTTTTCAATCAATGCATCAAGAGTGAAAATTGTAGTTCCTACAGATCTTAACTCCTAAATAGTAGAAACCCTAATGACATAAAGAGGTAACAAAGTTCTCAATACTTTACTTACCACAAAATTTTCTTCAATAGTACCACCAACACTTTTGATAGAAATAACAACTTCTTTAATTCTTTGACCATACTTCTCAATGTTTTCACCTTCAACCATCCTCATGTCATCATATTTCCCTTTTAGGTTTTCAACCTTAGCTTTCTTCACATGTTTTTCACCACCATACACTAACTTCAATTTCTCCCACACATCATAGGTGGTTTCAAGATCTTGGATATCAATAAACTTTGCATCAGATAATGTACTTACAATGGCTTCATAGTATTCTCTTGCTATTCGCTAAGATGATTTACATTGAGAGTCCTAGTTGGTGTAACATACATAATAATAACATAATGTTAATACCTTTTAGATAAAGATTCATTCTACCACTCCACACCGAGTAGTTCTCCCTTGTGAACTTAGGACCTTCCTTCTTCATCATTCTCAGATCTTGACCTCAAGTTGTTAAGCATAACCACAAAGAGGACCAAGGCTCTGATATCTATTTTTAGTCCCAAGGTTCCAAGATTAATGATTGGGGGGGGGGGGGTGTGAATTAGTAATCTAAGATATTTGAAAATCTCCACTTCTTCAACTCAAAATAAATATCCACAAGTTTATTAATTGATAAGAAAATGAAACTTAATCAAATGAACACAACCATCACAATGAATGAAACACATAACACAAATATTTCTCTTGTGGAAAGCCAAATGGGTGAAAACCATGTGCAAGATGAAACTCAACATTTTTTTACTCTTCTGAAGTACGCCTTGTTAGGAGCTTAAACTTGTTAAGATTTTACAAAGACACTATTAAGTGCCACCCAGTTATGGGATGTAATTCTAGCCCTATTAGGAGATTTAACCTATTAGGAGTAATTGTGTTCAAATATTTCAAAGTCAAGTTAACGAGCCACTCTATTAAGATATTTACAAATAAGATCTGTTAGGATCTACCTAGTTAAGGGATTTACAAATAAGAAACCTGTTAGGACCTTGTGATCTAGAAATAGAAACTCCTTTGCTTGATCAGATCCTCTATAACACATTCATTCTCTCCTTAGAAGACTCTAGAATATCTTGACTTGATCTCACCTTCACATCCACGACCTATGTACACAAATATTTGAATTTGTGATATAAATATCATTGCTTAAGCCCTAATACTTCCACCACCCTAAACAACTCATCCAACACTTTGAAATCAAAATTTCAATCTTTGCGCTCAGATAGATTATGCCAAAACACACATCCCCATATAAAAACCATATTTACCAAATAGGTTGGCCAAAGAATAAACCATTACAATTTATTTTATCAAGAACAGTCAAACACATTTTGACCAAATCAGCCTTCATCTCAATAAAATGTCTACCTTGGTCAATGTAATGCCAACACATCACCACACATGAATTGAGACACACCAACATGAAAAATAGAGAAAAAATGATTCATCACAACATGATTACTGGTCGGCAATAGAAGATCTACCATCAGTAGATTAGGAACATTGTCACCTTTCATTGAAACAACTTTTGTAACCACAAAACATGCATACCAGTCATCCAAATTAGTTGTAGTCATAACCATGAGCTCAACATAGTATCAATAACACAATCATATAATCACACCATCTAACTCATCATAGATTTGATGAACCAATCAAATCACTCATTTCTAGTCATAGACTATTCTAGCAGTTTACCTATCATACTTCAATCAATAATAACTTAGACAAATCATACATTCAATAGTTGTGATCATATAGTTACCAACTAAAGACATTTTGATGGGATAAGCTAGGATAGACAAGCTTGTCTATGCTCTTGATCCTCCACTAGGATCTTAGTGTCTCTCCACACCACTATAGGTCTCTAGGATTTTTGGGGTCTCAGATACCCAAAAAGCCGTACAACGTACTTGGCCAAATGTGAGGGTTTCAAGGGTTTTGAGGTCTTTGCAAGCTACTGGTCTTCTTCAGAGCCTTTTGCACCTTATCAAACCTCATTCTTCTAGATTTAAGGCCTTCTAACATCCCTTAAGACTCCTTCAAAATGGAAAGCCTTGACTCCTTGCCAATCTTCTGTTATAGCTTCTCAAACACTGCTTGAACCTAGCTGGGTATGGCTATACTCACCTAGGGCATCCTCAAACTATAGTTTTATGTGCTCTTCCAAGGCCCTGCATTTGAGTACAACACCATTAGGGTCTATGCTTTGGGAATCCATAGTACCATGGCTTTTCCATGGTGGGTACCAAAGATACAACCCTTTTACTCCATTGTCTCACAAACTAACAGTGGACTATAAAACTGAGATAAAAACAAAAAAAATAAACTATATACACCCAAAATGTAAATTAATTATAGAGGCATGAATAAGAAAAACCACACAAATGAAAATAAAACACTATATATCAACAATAGTTACTAAACACAAGGCTTGAAGCCATCAAAACTCTATCAAACACTATTTTCAATATATATTCTTCTCTGTGCCGTACACCTGCTGTTCATACAAAACTTCCAACCTCGGTATTAGGGTTAAAAAAACCTTATATAGTCTTTGTTTGAAATGTGTGCATCGGTCTTAGGGCTTTTTAGCCACTTAGTTTTCTTAATTCTTATAAAGAGGAAAAGTTGTCTAGCAACTTTCAAAGTTGTTAGCAACTTTTGGGCAACTTATTAGTTGCTTGAGTAACTCTTGCTTACTCACAAAAGATCATTCTAAAAGCAAAATTGTGCTCATAATATCATCTAACAAAAATCTAGGACCAATAACCACAAATTCAAACACTCCAAGTTGCATACATTCCTTGGAACAGTGTACTTGCACAAACTAGGAAAACTAGAGACTTCTAGGACTTGAACATTGCCTAGACATACCAAAATGGAGTCAAACAACATTATGACTCTTATTGCTACTTACATTGCATTAGACACACCAAAATTCAAAGGTGAGGGCCCTCATAGAGGTTCTCCTGCACCACATTCCCAAGTCTCTCTTAAGGATTGACAAACGTTAAAATCACTTGCACGACATTGTTCATCCTTCTCAAAAACTTGGAAACACACTAATAATAGTAGGTCAATACTTGACATCAATGAAAACATAATAACTGATCATCTCAACACAAAATCTATATCATCACATCACTTACCATCACTTCATTAGTTATGCCAACAATAGGTCATTTAAGTGTAATAATGGGAACCAAGCAAGAAAACTGGTAGAAGTAGCAGGAATGCACTTGTGAAAAAAGATTCACCTGATTATATGAATAGATAAGAGGATGAAGAAAAATTGATGATTGGGAGAGCTTTGTGGAATGAAAAAAATGATGGTGGTAAGGAAAATATTATTCAAAATTAGGTGTAAGGTTGCTGGTAAATGTTGTAAGGTGATCATTGACAGTGGAAGATCAAATAATTTGGCATCAAAGGAGTTGGTTACCCAATTACAGTTACCAAGGATGAAAGAACCTAAGTGTTAGTAGATTTCTTGGATTATGGATGATCATAAGTTATTGGTCTTGTGAGATTTAAGATTGGATCCTATCATGATCAAGTTCTTTGTGATATTATGTCGATGGATTGTTGTCACATCTTGCTAGGTAGACCATGACAATATGATAGACAAGCTTTACATGATGGTAGATTGAATAGGTATACTATCATGGCTAATGGAATGAGACAAGTCTTATTGCCTTTGATATAAGAATCTAGGAATGAAATCTGCACTACTGTTAGATTTTATTTGGTTGAAGGGAAATAGTTCATAAAATACTTGAAGAAGGATAGTATGTATTATGCCTTGATTCCTAGGAAGCCTGATAAGAGGACAAAGAGTGAAAAACCACTAGAAATTGAAGAATTGATGGCATACTTTCAAGATATCATTTTAGATCATGTACCTAATGGACTACCTCCTATTAGAAGCATTAATCATTGCATGGATTTAATACTAGAAACTAGTTTGCCAATAAATCACCCCATTGGTTGACATCGCTAGAGAATGAAGAATTGAATAGACAAGTCCAAGAATTGTTGTAGACGGGTTTGATCAAAGAAAGTTTGAGTCCCTGTGTAGTACCAACTATGTTAGCCCTTAATAAGAATGGAGAATGGTGAATGTGTACTGATTCTAGAGCTATAAACAGAATCACAGTGAAGAACTGGTTTCCTTTACCAAGGATGGATGATATCATGGATTGTTTGAGTGGAGAAAAGTACTTTACCAAGATTGATTTAAAAAGTGGTTGTCATTAGATCAAAATTAGAGAAGGATATGAATGGAAGAATTCTTTCAAGACAAAGGAAGGTTTGTATGAATGGTTGGTTATGGCTTTTGGTTTAACTAATGCACCTATTACTTTCATGAGGTTAATGAATGAAGTATTGAGGAAATTCTTGAGTAAATTTATGATTGTTTACTTGGATGACATTATGATATTTAGTAAGAGTAAAGAAGATAATTTTTTTCATATGAGACAAGTTTTACAGAGATTGAAAGAGATAAGTTATTGATTAACCTTAAAAAATGTTCTTTCATGAAGGAAGAGATAGTGTATTTGGGTTTTGCGATTTGAGCTAAAGGTTTGAAGATAGATCCTAAGAAAGGTATGATGAACTACAACTGATTTAGAACCTGATTGAAGAATCTATGACTAAAGATCACCGAGGAGTTGCTGATTAGATATGTAAGATGATTAAATTAGTATTATGTTGTCATTGATGTCAACTAGCTTGACAACACTTATCTTGTAAGTTACTATACCGAAACATCTTAAGAAAGGCGAAAGAGATGAAGAACATAAATATCTACATGAGGAAGATGTATATGTTAGATGAGGATAAGAAATACATTGAGTAAATTGTTGATGAGTCTATGACCTTATGATATTGACTTTATTATGTTGCATTCATCTATGATGAAGAATAGAGCTGAAAAACACAAAGCAATGTTGTTGGTAAATGAAGCATTTTAGTATACACCGATAGAGTGTAGTGTATACTGAGCATAGTGTTCATTGAGATTGTGTTCACTGATGAATTTCTTTGTTAACCAAGTAGAACAGAAAGGAATTAAATGATCAGTTTAGCCGACAAGATTGATGAGCTATAAAGTACCTTAGAATCACGGTAATAGATAATGTTTGTTATGAAGATTGACAACTAACATAATTCAAGGAAGATCTAATGGAGAAGATTGAAATGTGTTATTGACACATTAGTCAAGGAAGGTTAAAGTGGAAAAATCAATGAATGAGATTAAGTGGCAAAATCTGATGGACAAAAAGAAAATGGTTTACTCGTCTATATAAGAGACTAGATTTTTATAATGAAAATGCCGGAAGGAGAAGATACTGCAGAGTTATCACGTGAACACTTTTTCATGCATTCTAATCATGTTGGTTAGTGAGAAATGAACTGCAGAGAAATTACCGAGCTACAAAGAGTAATTACTGATGGACAGTAAGTTGATATATTGTTGAATCTAAAGTGTTATATTAATCAGAAAGATTTGAATGAGCCAAATATTAATCTTTAATCTACAATTGAAGTTGTATCAAGGTAGATCATCTACTATTATATATTTAACTATTATACACAATCAGATCTATTAACTGAGTGGACTAAGAAAGTTTTTTATGTTTCATTCATAGAATGAACATTGTTATCCTATCAACCCCATAGTGACTGCTGGTTGGATGATAATAGTTGGTCTAAAATCCTCTAACAAGGTCACACCTAACAGTGTGTTTGTAACCTTTAACAGGGTTGGGTCTTCACCGACCTCACTTCAAAAGAGTGAATATTTTGGGTTGCTAGTCCCAGGTGTTTTTTCCCTTCACGGGGTTTCCATGTTAAATCTCTTGTGTTATGTGTTGATTGTGATATTTTTTTGTTATCATACTTTGCATATTGCATGTTAGATTTGATCAGTAACTTCTATAAGTTTTAGAGTGATAATCAGTAAAAGCACATACAGTGAAAGTATTTCATGTTTACCGAGTAGAAAAAGTTGAAGTAATTGTTTTGGATTATACATTTTATTTTGGGACAAGTGATTAATTGATTCACCCCCCTCTCAGGTATTCTAACAATTGGTATCAGAGCTATGGTTTCTTAGAACAGAGTTTTAAGGACTTCAACACAAAGATCTCAAGATGTATAAGAGGGAAATGCCAAGAATGAACAAAGAGAACTTCATAGTATGGCAAAGCTAGATGAAGTTGCACATATCTGGAATTGGGAATTCTACACTAGAACTGATGGAGACTGGCTACATTGAACCGAACCCTAGTCCCTTAACTCTTGATCAATTGAAAGACAAGCATGAACACAATATTACTATGATGGAACTTGCTGCTACCTGTACCAATGTCGAATTTGAAGATATTAAGGGATGCACTACTACCAAAGCCATGTGGGATAAACTGAATCTAATATACAGTGGAGATTTGAATGTTAGAAGAGCCTGAGATAAAAGCTCGAGAGACAAATTTGATGATATGAAGATGAAGGAAGGTGAGAACATTGTGCAGTACTCAAATAGACTAAAAGAGGTAGTACATGCTATTAGAGAATCAGATAGAGTTATTGATGATGAAACAGTGACAAATAAGATTCTTAGAAATTTACTTCCATTTTATGCAATCAAGATCTCTGCAATTCATGAAACCAGGGCTACATCCAACCTTACTCTTGACACACTGATTGGTAAGATTACAAGCTTTGAATTGAATAACTTTGACAATAGTGTTGTACCTTCTGTGGAATCTACTTTCATGTCTTCTTTGAAGGTTGGTAAGTCTAGTAGCAGGAATAATAAGAATAATGATAGTGATAGCAATACCGATGATGATCTTGATGAGCTTGAAGCTCTTATGGCTAGAAGGTTACCCAAAGGTAAAGGAAGGTTTATAGGTAAGCTACCTTTGACATGCTTTAATTGTAAAGAAGTTGGCCACATCACTATTAGATGTCCACATAAGAAAAATGATGATAGATCCAGAGACTGATCTGAAGGAAGCTATGGGAGAAGAGTCAACAGAGGCTACCGACACAACAATAGAGACAACCAAGACAATAATGACAAAGGGAAAAAGGTATGTTACATAGCTGAAGATATTGACTCTGAATCTGATTCTAATGATGACATAGAAGTTGTATTTGTTGCTATGAAAGATGACTCAAAGGAAGAAGAGAAACATGAAGAAACAACATTGATCTCTAAAGTAAGCAGAAATGATACATGGATCATAGACAGTGATTGTACACATCATATGACTAGTGATGTAGAGAAATTTGATCAACTTGATGAATATAATGGAGGATCTATGAGATTGGGCAATGATGCACCCTGTATGGTAAGAGGTAAAGGTTCACTAATGATTAATGATAGAATAAAATGTGAAAATGCATACTGGGTAGATGGACTGAACTATAATTTTTTAAGTGTGGCACAACTGAATAATTCAAGCCACCAACTTTCTTTTGAGAGCAAAAAGGTAGAAATTTATGATGATGGAGGAAGACTTGTCAGAACTGGTACACAATCCAGAGGTAATCTATTTTATCTTGATATTGATCAATCTTCTTGTTTGATAATGAAGGATGAAGATGCATGGTTGTGGCATAAAATGTTATGCCATGTGAGTTTTGATAACATGATCAAGATTAGTAAGAAGAAAAGAGTTAGAGGGCTGCCTAACTTGTCAAAACCTGATCATGCTATGTGTCATGAATGTCAGAAAGGTAAGATGCCTAAGTCTAGTTTCAAAAGAAAAGACTACTCAATAAAGAAGATACTTGAGTTGGTTCATACTGACCTATGTAGTCCTATGAGAACTCAGAGTTATTATGGTGATAGATACTTTATTCTTTTTGTTGATGACTATACTAGATTGATACAGTTATGTTCTTAAAAGAAAAATCTGAAGCTTTTAAAATGTTCAAATGGTATAAACCAAAGGTAGAAAAAGAGACTGGTAAAGGATTGAAATTCTTAAGATCTGATAGAGGAGGTGAATTTATCTCTGATGAATTTACTAATTTCTATAATGAACATGGTATCAAAAGACAAGTCTCTGCACCGAGAACACCTCAGTAGAATTGAATTGCTGAAAGAAGGAATAGGTCAATAATTGACTATGCAAGAACATTGATGTTGCAAAAGAATATTTCTCAAACATACTGGAGGGAAGCTGTCAGTACAACTGTATATGTTCTTAAATGAGTACAACTGAAGAAGGACACCAATCAAACACCCTATGAGCTATGGATTGGACACAAACCTACTGTAAGTTATTTCAAGATTTTTGGAAGCAAATATTTTATTCTAAAAGATGAGAGAAATGGGAAATTTGATTCTAAAGGTGATGAAGGGATATTCTTAGGATATTCTACTAAAAGTAAATCATATAAATATTTGAATAAGGTTACAAATAAAATAATTGAAAGTACTAATGTCCGTGTTGATGAGTTTGATGACAAGAACACAAAGGAAAGTAGAAAGGAATTAGAAGACTATGGTAGATTCACTTACATTGAACAACCTGAGTATCTACTGAAGTTACAACCTGTGATAACTAGTTAATAGGAAAAAAATGCAGAACAATAGGGAAAGAGACATCGATGAGTAGGATGGAGCTACCGAGCAAGCAAATGAACCTAAACAGGATGAACAAGAAAGAAGAAATTGAGTACTGGCTAGTTTTGTCAGGAGACATCATCTTGAGACATAAATTATTGGAGACAGACAAGCTGGCATGCAAACAAGGAGCAAAGAAAGATAAGGTACATGTCTAGTTTGTGAATTTGAACCAAAAAATGTGAAAGTTGCATTAGAGAATGAAGAATGGGTTAATGCAATGAAAGAGGAAATAGAAAAAATAGAGAAGAACAAAACTTGGTCCTTAGTACCCTAACCTAAAGATAAGAATGTTATCAGTACAAAGTGGATATTCAAGAACAAACTAAATGAAAATGGTGAGATGACAAGAAACAAAGCTAGATTGGTATGCAAGGGATATGCACAGGAAGAAGGCATTGATTATGGTGAGACATTTGCACCTATTGCTAGATTGGAAGGAGTTAGAATGCTACTTGCATATGCTGCACACAAGAAATTTAAAGTCTATCAAATGGATGTGAAGTCAAATGGATGTGAACTCAACATTTCTGAATGGTATACTTGAAGAAGAGGTCTACATAGAACAACCTAAAGGGTTCATTGATCCAAACAACAAAGACATGGTATGTAGATTACATAAAGATTTATATGGTTTGAAGCAAGCACCGAGAGCTTGGTATGAAAGGTTGCATACTTACTTGTTAAGTATTGGATTTGTTAGAACTAGTGAGAACACCAATTTTTACATGAAAGGTGATAATGATGATACTATTCTTATTGATGAGATATTTGTGGATGATATTATTTATGGAGGTCAAGATCATGTATGTAAATCTTTTGCCTATGATATGAGAAAAGAGTTTGAAATGTCTATGTTTAGAGAGATTAAATTCTTTCTAGGACTACAAGTGATTCAGTAGAGTGATGGGATATTCATCACACAATCTAAATACATAAAGGAAGTATTGAAGACATTTGGCATGGAAAATGCTAAACCCGTGGGAACACCAATGGCTATTGGATGTAAACTAACAAAGGAAGATGAAACTATAGAAGTAAACCAGATACTTTACCGATCCATGATTGGTAAGTTAATGTATGTAGTTCACAGTAGACCAGATATAGCACATGCTGTGGGAATTGTTGCTAGATTTTCTACTAATCCTAGAGAATCACACATGATTGCTACTAAAAGAATCTTAAGATACCTAAAAAAGATAGAGGATTATGGCATATGGTATCCTAAGTAAGGAAAGTTTGAACTGAAGGTGTACACTGATGCTAATTGGGCTGGAAATGTGGATGACAGAAAAAGCACCACCGGAGGAGCATTATTCTTTGGTGAAAGACTTGTAACCTGGACAAGTAAAAAGTAGGCTTGTATTTCTCAGTCTATAGTTGAAGCAAGGTATGTTGCTGCTGCTATGAATTTCTCAAACATTACATACATTAAGCAAGTGTTGGAAGGAATGAATGAGGTAATCACTGAGCTAGTGATTATATACTGTGACAACACTAGTGCCATTAATATTTCAAAGAATCTAGTGATGCACTCTAAGATAAAGCATATATCAATTAAGTATCACTACTTAAGAGAACAAGTGTAGGAGAAGCAAGTGAAGTTAGAATTTGTTACATGTAAAGAACAACTTGTAGATATGTTTATAAAGCCCCTACCGAAGGATACATTTGAATACTTGAGGACTAGACTTGGGGTCCGTCCACTGTCTACTAGTCACTAATGTGATCTAGATGTTGCATCAGCTTAATCTTATCAGAAGATCACACATGTTGATGTAGCATAGTTCACACTTTGGATCATGTTCAAGGTTATGATTAAGTTTGGAGAATTGAAACAGATTTGGATATTAGTATACAGAGATACAGAGACTATATTGGACAACAAAGAGTTACTTGGCTACTAAAGAGTTGTTTGTTTATTTGTTTCTTTGGAATTTTTGTCAAAGGGAGAGATAAATAATATGAAAGGGAGAGATAAACATGCACCGATTAGAACTATCTAAGGGAGAGATAATCAGAAAGGAATAGAACATTGAAGATCAGTTATAGAGAACAAAAGCATGAACCTGAGAGCTAAAATGAACACATTTATTGAATGACAAAGCTGTATTTTATAATGTTGTTTAGTAACGTAGTGATTAAACATATTAAGCTAAGAGAGCTTGTACAACATTTGTTCACAGAGTTGTAGAATACATGTTTGGTATGTGTATGGTACATTTCATATTACTTGAGTTTCCATCAATTCCAAACGGAGAGATTGATGAACTACAACTAATTTAGAACCTAATTGAAGAATCTGTGATTAAAGATCACTGAGGAGTTGCTAATTAGATATGTAAGATGATTAAATCAGTATTATGTTGTCATTGATGTTAACTAACTTGACAACACTTATCTTTTAAGTTACAATACCGAAACATCTAAAGAAAGGTGAAAGAGATGAAGAACATAAATATCTACATGAGGAAGATGTATATGTCAGATGAGGATAAGGAATACATTGAGTAACTTGTTGATGAGTCTATGACCTTATGATATTGACTTTATTATGTTGCATTCATCTATAATGAAGAATAGAGCTGAAAAACACAAAGCAATTTGTCGGTAAATGAAGCATTTTAGTATACACCGATGGAGTGTAGTGTACACCAAGCACAGTGTTAACTGAGCTTGTGTTCACTGGCACATTTCTTTGTTAACCGAGCAGAATAGAAAGGAATTAAATGATCAGTTTAGCCGACAAGATTGATGAGTTGTAAAGTACCTCAAAATCAGGGTAACAGATAATGTTTGTTATGAAGATCGACGGCTAACATAATTCAAGGAAGATCTAATGGAGTAGATTGAAACATGTTATTGACACATTAGCCGAGGAAGGTTGAAGCGGCAAAATCAATGAATGAGATTAAGTGGAAAAATCTGATGGAAAAAAGAAAATGGTTTAATCATCTATATAAGAGACTAGATTTTTATAATGAAGATGCCGGAAGAAGAAGATACTGCAAAGTTATCGCATGAACAAGTTTTCATGCATTTTGATCATACTAGTTAGTGAGAACTGAACTGTAGAGCAATTACCGAGCTACAAAGAGTAATTACAGATGGATAGTAAGTTGATATATTGTTGAATCTGAAGTGTTATATTGATCAGAAAGATTTGAATGAGCTGAATATTGATCTGTAATCTGCAATTGAAGTTGTATCAAGGCAAATCATCTACTGTTACATATTTAACCATTGTACACAGTCAAATCTCTTAACCAAGTGGACTATGAAAGTCTTTTATGTTTCATTCATAGAATGAACATTGTTATCCTATCAACCCCAGAGTGACTGCTGGTTGGATGATAACAGTTGATCTAAAATCCTCTAACAAGGTCACACCTAACAGTATGTTTGTAACCTTTAACAGGGTTGGCTCTTCACTGACCTCACTTCAAAAGAGTGAATATTTTAGGTTGTTGGTCCCAGGTGGTTTTTTCCTTCATAGGGTTTCCACATTAAATCTCTTGTGTTATGTGTTGATTGTGATATTTGTTTGTTATCATACTTTTCATATTGCATGTTAGATTTGATCGATAACTACTATAAGTTTTAGACTGATAATCGGTAAAAGCACAAATAGTGAAAGTATTTCATGTTTACCGAGTAGCAGAAGTTGAAGTAATTGTTTTGGATTATACATTTTGTTTTGGGAAAAGTGATTAACTGATTCACCCCCCTCTCAGTTATTCTAACAAGGTAAAGTAGTATTGGATTGGCCTACACCTGAAAGTGTTGGAGAGGTTAGATATTTCCATGGTTTGGCTAGTTTCTACCATAAGTTCATTAGGAATTTTAGTTTAGTATGTAATCCTATGAAAAAGACAATGAGAGGAGATAATAAATATTTAAAGTGGACACATGGAGCTGATAGAAGTTTTGAAACATTGAAACAAAAGGTAGTTGAATTACTAGTATTGGCTTCACCTAATTTCACTAAGATATTTCAAGTTGATTGTGATGTAAGTAGAAGTGCAATTGGGGTAGTATTGAGACAAGAAGGTAGACCTATTACTTTTTATAGTGAGAAATTTAATGATGCTAAGAATAAATATTCAGTTTATGATGAATAAATTTATGCTATTGTTCAATCCTTGAAGAAGAGACATTACTTGATGCCCAAGGAATTTGTGTTATATATTGATCATAATGCATTGCAATATTTTGGAAGTCAAAGTAAATTGAATCAGAGGCACATGAAATGGGTTGAATACTTGCAAAATTTCACTTTTGTGTTGAAACATAGAAGTGGAAAGTCAAAAACATTTTCTGATGCATTGAGTAGGAAAATAAGTTTTATGACTAAGATGAGAGTATAAGTACTTGGATTTTGATGATTTGAATACCTTATATGAAACTGACCCTGATTTTGTAGAACCTTGGAAGGCTTGTAAATGACTGGTAAAAGATAACCAGAGAAAATGGGTTATGTATTTCATTTAAAAAGGTATGTTGTTTAAAGGAACTCAACTTTGTATACCAAGAGGATTAATGAGGGATAATCTAATCAAGGAGAAACATACTGGAGACTTGTAGGACAGTTTGGTATTGATAAGACAATGAGTTTGATTAAAGAAAAATACTTTTGGCGTCAAATTCATAAGGATATTCAGAAGTTTTTTAGGAGTTACAAAACTTGCTAATTTTCTAAAGGAGTTAGTCATAATGTGGGATTGTATACACCCTTGTTCCTAGTAGACCTTGGGAAGACATTAGCATGGATTTTGTTCTTGGTTTACCGAAGACACAAAGAGGTAATGATTCTATCTTTTTTGTGGTGGATAGATTTTTAAAGATGTCACATTTCATACCTTGTAGGAAGACATCAGATGTTGTACATGCTTCTAATATATTCTTTAAGGAAATTGTGAGGTTCCATGGATTACCAAGGATTATTATTTCAGATAGAGATAGTAAGTTTGTGGGTTATTTTTGGAAAACACTTTGGAAGAAGATGCATACTAATTTAAAGTTTAGTTCTACATTTCATTCATAGACTGATTGACAAACATAAGTGGTGAATCAAATTTTGGGTAACTTGTTGAGATGTGTAGTTGGAGATAAACTAGGTAATTATGATTTTGTTTTGGCACAAGCAAAATTTGCATATAATAATTTAGTAAACTGGAGTATAGGAAAGACACCATTAAAATTTGTTATTGGCATGCATCCTAAGGGAGTTCTTGAATTCAAGGATCTTGGTCAAGAAGATAAAAGAAGTGTTGAAGTAGAGGGTTATGTAGAATTCATGAAGAATTTGCATGAGGAAGTAAAGTATAATTTGGAACATAATAATCAAAGATACAAGGATACAACTGATAGAACTAGAAGACATAAGGATTTTGTAGTTGGAGATGAATTCATGATTTATTGAAGAAGGGAATATTTCTTGTTGGATCATATAGAAAGATGAAGATGAAGAAGTTTGGACCTTTTAAAATACTAAAGAAATTTGACTATGGTAATGCTTTTGAAGTTCAGTTACCTAATGACATGGACATATCACCTATATTCTACATTGCAGATTTGTATGAGTATTATGAGCCTAAGGATGATTCATATTTGATACAAGAGTATCCTAAGAAGCAGATGGATGAGGTTGAGAAAATCATGGATATCAAAATTCAAAGGAACACTAGAGGAAAATAATACTTGGAGTACTTGGTTAGGTGGAAAAATAGACTAGTTGAAGACTCTAATTGGATTTCTCAGTCTGATTTGGATCATTTTGATTCTTCTTAGGTTGTAAAGAAGATTTGATTTAGGAGAATCATTTCTTAATAACCCTAGGTGTCTAGTGTAGTATCATCTTGGGTTCATGGCAATCTTGCACAACCAAAAATAGTTTTGTTATTGTTGTTCTTGTTTTTGATCTGTGAAATCACGTTGGTAGTTCATCATGTGTGGTCATAAAATCTTATGTAGGACCTATTTCTAACCACTTTCCCATGATCGCACTTCATTTGGATCGATGTTGCTCAAGTTATGATTCATCTATTCTCAGGTAGCATGTTCATTTCTTGTTCCTGACCGTTGGTGGGATTTTGATCTCATGATAGTAATATATGGTGTGCAGTGATCGGTGGCACATATTTCTATGTTCTTGGATCATGTGTGGACCTAAATTTGGGATTGCAAGGATTCACATGATTTGCGGATTGATTTCTTATGATTTAGGACTTGTCCAATTTGTTGTAACACATTTTTCTATTCTTGGGAAATGTAATCTTTCTTAGGGACAACGTGTATGTTGCGATGGCTATATATTGTAACTTGATGTAATTCTAGAGGGTAGGGAGATATAGAATTAAGATTCTAGATCTAGAATAGATAAAAAAGATTATTTAGATGTATTGTAAGGCTTCAACTAGGTATGCCTTATAGCCCAACATGTATGAAGGAAAATTGCCAACACTTTGATCCCAATTAATATCTATTATATCTTTCATTTTCTTTCCTATTCCTTATTGTTGCTTTCCTATTTTTACTCTTGCTGCAAGGTAGGATTGATCATATTTTGGTCCCTCCTACCTTGGACTCTGTCAACAAGATATATTAGATAATATGAATTAATTAATAGCTTTGATAAGTAGGGTGGTTATAAGAGCCCACAAACTAGTGGTGTCCTCAACCCAAACCATATTGGGTAGTGGGTATGACATACTCAATCCATACTAATTTTCCTCCTTACATTTCCCAACCACGACAAATAAATGCCTCTCTTGTTTTGTAATGGCTATTTTTGCATGTTTAAGGTTGAAGTAACCCTTTGTTGATGAGGGAAGAAAATAGGATGGATAGAGGGAGATAAATATTTCAATTTTTTTGG
This sequence comes from Chamaecyparis obtusa, assembly GCA_027943335.1. Lineage (NCBI taxonomy): Eukaryota > Viridiplantae > Streptophyta > Pinopsida > Cupressales > Cupressaceae > Chamaecyparis > Chamaecyparis obtusa. The sequence continues at coordinate 685,549 of BSBK01000897.1, read as the reverse complement.
AGGAAGAGAAAGGGGGATGAATAGAACTAGACACAATTATAACATTAACTCAATAGTCTTATTATTCAGGACAAAAAATTTCTCATTCAATGGTTAATCTCAGAGAAACATGGTACATCCACTCCATTTTTTTTTTGTGTGTGTGAGAGAGAGGATTGAACTAGACATAATTACAACATCATCTCAATAATATTATCATTTAGAAAATAGAAATACTTCTAAGATTGCTCTGAGATTAGCATGGTGAATCCACTCTAAAGTTTTGTGTGAGAGAGTGAAAGAGGAAGGGAGCAAGGAAGAGAGAGAGAGATAGAGATGGAGATAGGGAAGGTAGAAAGGGAGATGGGAGAGAAATATTTCAAATTTTCTGGAGTAAGACAAAGAGGACTGAACAAATTTGGACATAATTGCAACATAATTTCAATAAACTTGTCATTCAAGAGATAGTTACTTCTATTGTTTTTGTGAGAGAAATATTGTGAGTCCACTCTAAAATTTTGTGAGGAAGATAAGAGAGGGAAGGGAGGAATGGAAAGGGGGAGAGAGGGAGAGAGGGAAGGGAGGAAAGGGGGGGGAGAGGGAGAGAAAGATTTCAAACTATCTAGAGGAAAATAAAGAGGATTGAATAGAACTTGACATAATTGAAACATCATCTCAAGAGTTTTATTATCTCGATAATTATGTTTCTTGCAATCCTTAAAAAAAACATCTCTAAGATAACAAATTTGTGTGGGGAAAATGAAATAATAGAAACACTAATTGTAAAAAATTTATCCGAAACAAAGGGTTCCAAACTTCAAGGAAGAGGGCAAAGAGGAGATAAAGCTTTCAAACTATCTTACATAAGGGTAAGAGGATTGGACATAACTATACATAATCCATTGATGTAGGAGCATCATATTTCTCAAGCTTTTGGTTTGTTAAGTTGTGTTTTTGTTTGTTTTCTTAACAAGTTTTTTGTGTGCGTTAAAGAGAAGTTTCCTAGTTTTCTAATTCATCATCGCATGGGATGAGAGTTTCTTATCTCTTGATACCATGTGGATAAGAGGAGGGATGTTGGTTATGTCATCACTTCTCAATGTTTAAATGGTAATAGAGGATGTTGATCAATCAGTGTTAGTTTGGGTGGGTGGCAGGAGTTGGAATGAACACATGGAAGATATTTGCATCCCATCCCTTGTTTTGGGTAGGAGTTCACAATCTAGTCAGGTGTTCAAGGGAGACCGATCAAAGGGGAAGTAAGGCATATGGGGACTATATCTAAAAATAATTATCAAATTGATGAAGTTATTAATGCATTTTAAAGTCTTCTTTGATGTTTGGTTAATCATTGAAGGATTGAATGTGTATTGTAACTAATCCAAGATTTAGAATATTGAAATGAGGTATGACTCTTTATTCTAATGTTTTGGGTTATTTATTGGAGTAACCTATAATAAGTGTTATGATTAGTGTGTTCTAATTATGTCTTTCCAATCTAGTTCATATTTCTCTAGTTATTGAGGTTCTACTAAATATACATTTGGTTTAATTTATGTTATCACCACTCAATTCTTCAATTCATTACACCTCTATTATTTGTGAGACTTTCTATCCTCTATATTGTCTAAAAGGCTTCCATCATAGTAGTATTAGATCCATAAAGACCTTGGGCATTTGAGGGAAAAGATAGTATTCCACCAAGAATAAAAAATAGGGGAGGTGGTAGAAGAGTTTAGGATGAGGGAATGTTTGAAATGATGCATAACATTATGGAAAGTTTGGATACCATGGAGAAGGCATAGAGTAGAGGTGTGATGATTGATGAAGGTAGTGATGTAGAAGAAGAAGAGGAACCCAAAATCAATGAGGGGGCTATTGTAGAAATGACTATAGAGGATGAGAGATTAATAAGAGAAATCATGGGTGTAGGAGCCAAGTTCAAGATAGAGGTTTCTACATATTATGGAAGCCTCAATGGTTAGGAAATTATTGATTGGAATCATGAACTAGATAAATATTTTGAGTTTTAAGGAATTGTAAAAGAAAAGAGATTCAAGTTTTCCTTTACAAAACTAAAAGTTTATGCTACAATGTGGTGGGATTGTGTTCAATTAGAGAGAGAGAGAAAAGAAGAATCATGAAAATATTAAGTCTTGGGATAGAATGGTTTACAAGTTAAAGGCCAAGGTCCTTCTGGGTGATTATCAAAATAGTTTTTTCAAAATATTGTAAAACCTCAAACAAAATGATATGTTAGTAAAAGATTCTATTGAAGAGTTTTATAAGTTGGTGACTATATCTGTTCATAGTGAAGAAGAAATGGAGAAAGTGGCAAGATATGTAAATGTATTGAAGTTTAGTTTGAAGGATGAGATGAGTCTTGTAACCCATAGGACTCTTAAAGAGGCTTTTCAATGGATCCTCAAGGTAGAGGAGATACTAAGGAAGAAAATCCAACAAGAAAAAGGTAGAGGAAGAGGCTATGGAGGAAGAGGATAGTATACTAATAGAGAAAAAATAAAATATTAAGATGAGGGAACCAAAATTTATATTAGACCAACCAATGAAGTAAGAGGAGGCTATAAAAATAGAGGAGCTAGATCATGTGGAAGAGGTGGTTATCAAGGAAGAGGAATATGTTTTTAAATGTTTTAAGTGCAATTAGTATGCTATCCATAAAATTTGGGAGTGTCTCAAGTTTACACAAGAAGGGTGAAAAAGGATTCCTAGGAGAAATTAAATTATGTAATAAGATCAATAAAGTGTGGGATCACCTTCTCACTGCAATGAGGAACCTGAGTCTAGAGAATCTTTTCTTTTATAGGGAGCATTTTGAAGCCACCAAAGGAAAGTCAAGAACTGGTAAAATGATATATTTGAACTCAAAACAAGGTGTAAGGAAAAAGGTAAGTGCTGCAAACTATTATAGGTAGTGGTAGTAGGGGTAATCTAGTGGTTGTTAAAATTATAGATAAACTAGGTCTTGAGAAGATTAAACATCCTACAACTTATAAATTTTCTTGGTTATAAAAGGGGCATCAATTGTTGGTAGATGAGAAATCTTTGGTTGAATTTCAAATACGAAGCTATATGGATAATGTGATGCGTGATATCATGTCAATGGATATATGTCATGCATTTCTTGGTAGACCTTGGTAGTTTCATCGGAAGGCCATACATGATGTACAAAATAAAATTTATGCTTTGAAGATGAAATGAAATAATAGAAACCCTTATTATGAATTCTCTATTCAAACATAGGGTTCCAAAAATTGGGAGAGGGGAAAGGGGAGTTAAAGATTTTAAATTTTTCTAGAGGAAGAGAAGGAGAATTGAATAGAGTTAGACATAATTTCAACAAATTCTCTAAATTTGTATCATTCATGAAAAAACTACTCCTTTTATGGTTTCTCTTAGAGGAGCATTGTGAATCCACTTTAAAATTATGTGAGAGAGAGGGATAAGGGAAGGGAGAAAAGGAGAGAGGGAGAGAGGGATGGAAGAAAGAGAGATGGGAGAGAGGGAGAGAAAAATTTCAAACTATCTAGAGGAAAAGAAAGAGGATATAATAGAACTAGACATAATTTTAAAATTATTTCAAGAGTCTTATCATTCAAGAAATAGAGTTACTTCATCTACGGTTTCTCTCAGAGAAGTATGGTAAATCCACTAAAAAAATTTATGAGGGAGAGAGGGAGAGAAGGAAGGGAGAGGGGGAGAAAGGGAAAGAGAGAAGGGAGAGGGGAGAAAGAGATAGAAAGCTTTGAAATTATCCAAAGGAGGAGAAAGAGTAATGAACAAAACTTGACATAAGTGCAACATCAAATAAATAGTCTTAAATCATCTCAATAATTATGTTTCTTGCAATCCTCAAAACACAGCTCTCTAAGATGATAATTTTTTATGAAAGAAATGAAAGAATTAAAACCCTAATTGTGAAATATTTGTAAGAAAGAAAGGGTTATAAACAAAGGAAGACAGGGGAGTGAAGAGAAATCTTTCAAACTATCTAGAGGAAGAGAAATAGGATTGAACAAAACTAGACATAATTGCAACATCATCTCAATAGTCTTATCATTCATGAAATAAAACTACTCCTTATATGGTTTATCTCAGAGTAGCATGCTCAATCTACTCTAAAATTTTGTTAGACAAAGATTTCAAACTATTTTTTGCATGGCTTATGTTGATACCTACAATTATCTTGCATGCAATCCTCAAAATATACCTCTCTAAAATATAAATTTTTAATGGAGGAAATGAAAGAATAGAAGCCCTAATTATGTAATCTTATTTAGAAATAGAGGGTTCCAAGTGGCCTACTATGTAAATACCTTTTTAGGCACACTTTTCTAATCCACATATTTTCTTTCTACTTGGTTCACATAATAATCTCATAATATTTAGAGCCATACAACTCAGTGATTGCCAAGTTCATAATCTGTACAACTAGTTATAGCCATACCACCAAGAAAATCAATTCCATTGCAATTATTTATCTTATCAACTTATGAAATCACATTGGAATGTCTTAGGTTCATTACAACGATCTTACTTTCATGAATGTTTCTTATTAATCAAGAAGAGAAGAAGTATTGAAAGACCTACATCTTCACATAATTATTTGGTGGGAGATGACATGTTTCCTCTCCAATGTCATGACAACTTGACTTGGTTGAGAGCAACAAAATCATGTTTGGTTTTTTTTTCAATTTTTGGAACTTTTTCTATTTCTTTGGTATCAGTTACTTTTAAAATAATAATGGTCATAAAACCATGCCCAAGTTATGGTTTTTAAGAATCCTGATTGTAATTTGTAATATTAGACCTATGATTGCACTTTTATTTTTAAAAATCACATTCGTATTTTTAATATTAATAACCATGGTCATAGATTTAATATTAGGAGCCACAATCATGGTTTTAAGATTAAAAATTATGCTCAATGTTTTATTTAGAATACCATATATGGTTTTTGGGTCAAAGTTTTTTAGCCATAACACGTTCAAGTTATTTGAATTTTTCAAGTAACCCGAATATGCTGTGTGATTTTTGTTTTTTAATAAGTGGCCAATTATTTGTTCACCATCTTGGTACATTTTCCCCATTAAAAAAATTAGCTAACTAAAATAAATATTTAAAAGTTGTGTGCTAAAATGTTGTCACACTTCTATGAATCATTATATCCAAGATCTCTCAAGAATGAGGTCTCAAAAATTGATCCATAGCTCTCTATTCATGGAGTGCAAGGGTTTTTAATCGAGGCCCTCATTTTTTACCTATGTTTGTGCCCTTGCAAGTACACCATAAAATGAGATATTCAAAGATGCATGCAAATGAAAATGAGATCTAGTCTATATGGTAACAATGCAAATTAATCTATGAAATGAAATATGAATCTAATCTAATATGAAAATGAAAGATTAATCTAATGGATTGCCATGGGGCATGAGAGAAGAAGACAAGAAAAGAGAAGCTTCAATATCCAAGCTCAAGTGCTCAAAATCTTCTCCAAAATTGCTCTTCAAACCTGCATAACAATATGAAAACCTAGATATATGAAAATGAGAAGGAGAGGGTTGCTTATAAAGGAAAGTAGATGGTTAAGATTAAGAGGTAAAAAGAAATGAGCAATGATGGAGATTAAATCTTGGTTGATCCATGTGCTCAAGATTCTCAAGAGGCAAAATCAATGCACATGGTTAAGAGGCAAAAAGATGTGTGGAAGGGATTAAGAGGCAAAAACCTTTTTCAAAAAGTCAAAGGATTCTATCTCATAGGAAAGTGCACTTTACTTTATTATTTTTATTTTTTATTTATTATTTTTAGCAAAGTGGGTTCTAATATTTAATTAAAAGATTTTTTATTTATTTAAAAGAGATTTATTCTTTTAATTAAAATGAGATTTAAAATAAATGACTTGATGATTTAATTAAATGATTTTTATTGAATTAAAAGAGATTTTTATTTAATTAAAAGGGAGCAAGTTTTGTCAATTAAATAAAACTTGAGAAATATTAAAATATTTGAATTAATTACAATTTGATCAAATAAATTGATTTGAATTAAAAATATTAAAAATCATTGATTCAGAAAATTGATAAAGTAATTCAACATTGATAAATTGAAGAACGGGGCCCAAAGTCTAGGCGACCATTTTAGGGTGCATACATTTTCCCCTCTTTGGGTAATGTGTGATCATTCTGGGAACACATGTGGCCAAAGAAAAATTGAAATGTGAGGTCGATTTGGGATCACAAAACAATCTAGATGTGTGTTCATTCTGGGAATACATCAGGACAAGCATAAACAACAGCTGAAAGATAAGACCCACACCATTGCTGCTAGTTGCAAATCAAGCCTTAGACAAAACTATCACTATCCCTGCTAGGCAATAATCCAGTCTGAAAATAGGAGATAAAAATCAAAAGAAAAAATCACCACCGTCACTGCTAGGTGATAATCAAGTCTCCAAATAAAAATCTCAAGTTGAGTTGAATGATAAAGTTGAATCAAAGATTAAAGTTTGATAGGTACTACCCCCTCGTGATTGAAATCAAAATGAGATAGAGGAGAAATAGTAAATCGATAAATTTGATCAAATCAAACTAAAGATAAGGTTCTTGATGTAAGATGAAAGATATAAGAATCACAGAACCAAGGTAGATCACCAAAGATTATGCCCCAAGGTTGAATTAGAAGAAAAGAAGTGGGATGAAAGTGAATGGAAGATCGAAGGTTGGAAGATGTGAAAAGAAATGGAGAGAAGAAAGAGAATCTGCCTCAAGATAGAGAACGCCTCAAAAATCAATCAACTATTTAAGATGGGAAATTTTAATTGAGATCACGAAAGAAGATAAGGAAATGAAGATCGAAACATGATCATAGTTGATTAAATGTCCAAAAGAAAGATGAAGGAAAACCCTCTCAAACTCATAATGTAGCCTAAAAATGCAAATTTAACATGAAGTCTAACAATGCAAGCTACATGAAAATGCAAAGGTGTACTTGCAATAGAGAAACTATAGGATCTTGTGTTCATCATTCATTAGAGAATGTCAAAGAACTTATTTTCATCATTGTGCCATTGTTAACGGACATCGAAAAATCACACAATCATCACTAGTCACAAGTGAAACTATAAAGATATGAATGCGATTTATATCGGATTGGAATGTGGAAATATTCTAACATAAGCATCAAAGACATAAAGGTCAAGATGACTTCAATGTTAGCTTACCCAATTTAATGTAGCAAAACCACACTTGCATCAAGGAATAAAGGCTAGGATGACTATAAGAACAGTTGTACAAAATAGTCAAGGATAATGCCTCAAATCTCCAAAGTGTTTCAAGAGAACAACAAGAGACACTCAAGATCTTCAAGAACACATCTACAAGCAGAATGAAAATAAAAATATGCCCCATGCCCCAATTCCTCTAGCTATGCATCATGAAGAGACTTATTAGACAAGGACATTCAACAAAAATCAATAACAGTCAGCACACAAAGAAAAGATCATGACATATCTCAAGCATTAAGTTTTGCATTTAAAAATTTAAGTGTGTTAACTGATATTGAGTTCCGAGGATAAGGATCGAATGCTTGCAAGCAGGTAAGATCACATGACAAAACTAGGTAAGACCAAACCAATAAGTGTTGAAAAACACTCGATGCCAGGGGTTGTGTTGAAAAACACAGTTGGGGAAGTGTTGAAAAACACCATTTGCGAGTTTTCAAGACTTCTTATAATTTTTTTGTATTTTTGCTATCAAGGCACCTATTTTCGGGTTTTCACCAAGGCACTTTTCCTATTTTTTTTTAATTTTTAGTTTTTTTAATTTTTTAATTTTTTTGTATTTTTTGGAATATATAATTTTTTTGAGATACATCAAAGCATCTATTACTAGATTTTCACTAAGATGATCATTTTTTTAGGACATTATATGCTTTTTAGAAGTTTTTCAGCATCATATATGATTTTTTTTGGAATTTTTCAAGATCAATAAGTATGTACAAAAGATGCCCCCAGATAGAATGGGCATCAAACTCCCAAGCAAGATCACATCATGTAGTCCCAAAATGTTGCAAGGTGGAGGATAAGAAGGATGAGCAAGCTGGCGAAAGAGATGGAGGAAAATAGAATGAAGGCGAATGGAGGGAAGAAATCCTAAAAGGCAAACTCCTCGAGAGTACCCAAGCTAGGGAAAAGTTGTCATGTAAAGCACATTTGGACAAGCAATGAAAGGCCAGCATAGGATAAGTCACAAAAGCACACTGCAAAAGAAGGAAGGGATGCAGTCCAAAGGAGTAGACATATTAAGAGGCTTCATAGCATTATGTTTTACTCTTTTTTATTAGATCAAGACCAAAGGACATTATAATTTTTTTGACATACATCAAAGCATCTATTACTATATTTTCACTAAGATGATCATTTTTTTCAAGACATTATATGCTTTTTAGAAGTTTTTCAGCATCATATATGAATTTTTTTGGAATTTTTTAGGATCAATAAGTATGTACAAAAGATGCCCCCAGATAGAATGGGCATCAAACTCCCAAGAAAGATCACATCATGTAGTCCCAAAATGTTTCAAGGTGGAGGACAAGAAGGATGAGCAAGCTGGCGAAAGAGATGGAGGAAAATAGAATGAAGATGAATGGAGGGAAGAAATCCTCAAAGGAAAACTCCTCAAGAGTACCCAAGCTAGGGAAAAATTGTCATGTAAAGCACATTTGGACAAGCAATGAAAGACCAGCATAGGATAAGTCACAAAAGTGCACTGCAAAAGAAGGAAGGGATGCAGTCCAAAGGAGTAGACATATCAAGAGGCTTCATAGCATCGTGTTTTACTCTTTTTTGTTAGATCAAGACCAAAGGGGAAGAGGATAGCGACAGGCTAGAATGAATGAAGGAAAATGAAAGTGAAGGCTAAACATGAAAGGAATGAAAGAAAGATCATCATAAGATAGCTCACAAGATAGCCAAATGTTCATGCATAGGTCAACATTGTCAAGATCAAAGAGTGAAGATGAAATGGATGAAACATGTAGAAGAACTATGCATGATGTTTGATTGCCAGGATTTCATCATAGTACTTATCCAAGGTGCCACAAGGGAGTGGTTTTCACCATAGGATGTTTTATACACTAAGTTTTCACCCTTGTCTCAAGCTCTCAGTCTTGATAACCTAGTATAACATGGGAATCATCTCCAAGTTGTGGGACCTATGCTAACTGAGATGAGACCTCCAAGTTCTAGGCTAGTTCCTCTTGGATAATCACCTTAATTTGTTTCTTGATAGGAAAAGTAAACTTTTGAGGAAAAGGGATAGAAGGAATCCTTGGAAAGGGAAATGACTAAAAGAAAACTACCTACCAAGTGATACACCGAAATGAAGATATGAATTACAATATAAAAGATGAAATCAATGAATAGACTTAGGTCTAGGAGATCACAACTCACTAAATAGGTTTGCATAAGTATTTCATAGAAGGGTCTGCAAGCAAAAAGAGCTATTTAGGGAAAGAGACATTCTTTCACAAACAATAACACTCTTTGGAGTTAGACAATAATATATGACCTGCAAACAAACATTCACCTCTACAACTAGGTATAGGAATGAGACAAGATAGTTAAGGGGTTGAAGTATACCCACAAAAGCATTCACATCAAATCATCCATAATGATACACAAAATTTCAGAGAGAAAGAGGGATCAAGAACCCTAAGATATCACTGAGAAGCATGTGAATACTGAATTCATTAAGAGATAACTCACACAAGAAGGCATAGGGACATGATAAATGTCACAAAATATCTTCAATATCTGGATTATCAATGGGAATTTACAACTGTAGAAAACTAGAGGGCAAGAAGAATGCCACAAATAGATTTCTAAGAAAAATATATTTTTTCTTTACAATTGTCCAACTCTTCTTTTTCAAAAAGTCCATTCTAAGCTCTAAAGCTCTCAAAAAACATTATATACATTTTCTCTAATACACACAGGCAGGAGCAAAAATATCTAATTAGGGTTACATAAATTTTTATATAATAATCAAACCCTAATTCTATCCAATTCAGCCATAAATGGACATGAAAATATCCCGGCTGATCAGATATCTATGTTTGTGTATCCATTTCATGTTTATACCCATAAAAATCTAGCCGCCATGATCCATCTACCTACCTACAACTTAGGCTCACCATAACTGTTGAAATCTGATATTTTTAGATATTTGAATTTTAAAAAAATAAAACGGTCACAGGTGGTGCTAAAATTTTCTATCGATGATTGATATTCAAACTTTAATCCAACCTTAAAATGCAGCCGTTAGATCCTCCTTTTTACCCGGGCTCGACACTTGACTACAAAACTAACTCAGCATTCACCTCAGGTTCCAATTTTCCTTCAGTCGTAGAATCATTTAATACTTTAGCTAACCTCGGTTAAGTCTGGTGAACATGAAAATGGATCTTTAGTCACTGATTCATAGAATACTTTACTAACCTTGGGCCCAAACTTGCCACTTGTCAACCTTTTATTCACCCTTGACCACTCCATCAGTAAACACCTCGACACCTCTATGACATCAGACCCACTACAACCGAGATTCCAATCTAGCAGCGCGCGCATGATCTCATGGCCCCCGAATATTCTTTTAGATCATACGCCCACCGTAGATCTTTATTAAAATGGGACTCCTATGACAAATGGACCCACTGCAAACCCTGTCATCACCACATGGACCAATCATACTCAAGTACATCGGCAAATGAGGACCCATTGATGAAGCCCTGACAAAAAGCAAGATCCATGGTCGTCTGAAGATCTCATACCTCTGACACAACCCTTGCAAAGATACGACAAGCGTTGATCCTCTGATGACTGTCAGAACCTCTAACCACTGAAAGAGCCCGATCCCACTAACAAGAAATGACTCATTCACATGTGGACCAATCAGAATATGCCAACTATGTACACCTGGTAGTGGACCCACTAAACTTTGAAGCGCTATATAAAAGGGAAGATCGACAGCTGTCGTAAGATCGCAAGCCTCTAACAGACCTTATGAGATCTTACAATAGCTATTGATCTCATCAATTGGGATCCCACACAAGTCTGAGACCACCAAAAATTTAAGCGATTATGCGACTGAAGAAAGAGCCGTCACCAGTTCATCGAATAAGAAAGACCACCACCGGAGAACTTAGAGAACTAGCAACCAAAGGAATTAAAATGCACATGGGAATTGAGGAAATATAAGTGGCTGATAAAGTAACATGAAAATAAAATGAAGGCTAGGGTTTATAGGGTTACTTCTTGGCAACGGCTACTTTTTTTAAATATTTAAACTATAGACCAGGGAATAAAACAAATTGCAAAGGCCAGAAGACAAGGCACAATTTAATGAAAATTTTAGGGATGTTTAGCAGGATAAAAAAAGAGACCTTGGGATAGATATCATCCAAATTTGCATGCATAGGAAAATTAGGGTAACATTTTGGTGATTTCTGCTAGATGTTAGCCTGCTAGACATGAAAAACTAGTGGCCTTGACATAATTCATTAGGAATGGAGCCATCATTTGAGCACAAAAATTGACAAAGGGACAAAACTAGAACCAGAAGGATGAACTTGTGCATAGGCACTTCTTGAAAAGCATGAAACTAACCTATAAAATAGGAAGAAAGCAGGAAATCATTTTTACAAAATTTAGAGAGAGGGTTTAACCTCAAAACAGGGCTTCAGGTGGAAACCATTGACTGATATTGGCAAGGCATCTCCTTCAAGATTTGATAGATGAAAAGCATTGGGTCCCCTGCACTCTGTTATAACAAATGGTCCACCCCAAAATGAATCAAACTTTGTATGTTTGCCAGGTCTAGATTTGAATTCATCCCACTTGAGGACTACATCCCCAACCTTGAAATTTCTAACCCTGGCTCTTTTATCAAAACTCTTCTTTGTTTGAATCTGATGAAACTCCATATCTTTCATGGATTTTCCTATGAGTTCCTCAAGCTCCATGAGTTGAGCATATCTGACCTACAAGGGGTCTCTTTCTTCAAATAGGGCATACTAAGTGGCTAAGTCTAGAGCTGGTAATTCAGTTGAAATGGACAACTTAGCCTCTCTGCCATACACTAGCACATAAGGAGAATTCCCAATAATCTTCTTTGGGGTAATCCTATCTAAGCACAAGGTAGAATTCAACTTAGTATGCCAACTCCTTTGGTTATCCTACAAGGTCTTCTTGATTATCCTAATCAAGTTCTTATCTATTGATTATGCTAAGCCATTTCCCTGAGGGTAATAATTTGAACTTGTATTCAGATAAATGCCATTTTTTATTGCCCATTCTGAGACTTTAAGGCCTATGAATACCAATGCATTATCTGATATGATGGAATCAGGAGTGCCAAACCTATGAACTATATCATGATAAAAACTTAAAACAACACTCTCATTGGCTTCTTTTAATGCAATTGCTTCTATCCATCTAGTGAAATAATCAGTTGTAGTAATTATCCATTTATGGCCTGCACTAGATGGAGGATTGATCATTCCAATGAAATCTATGCCCCACTTCATGAAGGGCTGCTCTATTCTGACTGGCTGAAGGGGCAAAGCTGCAAGCCTTTCTTTTCCTACAAACATGGAACATTTGATGCATTTTCTCACATATTCGTGACTATCCTTAAAGATAGATGGCCAATAGTATCTAACCCTCATGATTTTAAAAGTAGTAGTCCTAGAAGAAAAATGACCACCAACAGGTCCATCATGAAACTCAAATAGGAAATCTCCTATCTTTTCTAAATCAATACACCTTAGGAGGATACCATTGTGATCCTTCCTAAAAAGAACATCATCAATCAGCACAAAAGGAATAGATTGTAACCTGTAATACCTCCTTTTTGTTGAGTCTAGACCTATAGGACATTGCCTTGTCTTTAAATAATTGATCATATTAGGCAACTAGCTTGTTGCCTTGGCTTGTTCTTCTATAGAATGCATCACCAAAGATGCATCCAATTGCTCTAATTTCTTTGAACTTTCATCCTCTGCCAAATGTTCACAAAGAACTCTTCCTCTAACTAGCTTGGTGGTTTGAATATCAATGTCATATTCCATCACCTTGGTGATCCAACCAGCTCTTTTCTCATTTAGGTCCTTGGAAAGCAAAAATTCTTTGACACTTGGATGAGTAACCTTCAAATGTACCTTGCTATGGGTCAATAGATATTTGAACTTTTTAAGGCTCTTTACCACAACAAGTACATGTTTCTCTACAAAAGAGTATCTCTGTTCATACTCTTCTAAACCTTTGCTAAAGAAAGCAATAGGCTACTCCAATCCTTCTAAATTTTATTGAGTTAACATTACAAATATGGCATCCTGACCTCCATAAGCATAAAGGATAAAATCCTTACTAAAATTTGGGTTTAATAGGGTAGGAGCTTCTGTCAAGGCCTCTTTGATAGCCTGAAAATTGGCTTTTCCTTCTTTAGTCCAACTGAAAGTTGAACTCTTCTTTAACATGGCTATCAAAGGCTTTAGTAATTCTACAATATTAGGTAGGAAATGCCTAACAAAGTTAATCTTTCCTATGAAAGATTGGAGACTTTTATTATGGTGTGGCAATGGTAGTTCTAAGATGGCTGCAATTCTCTCAGGATCTACTGTGATCCCTTCTTTGGATACTACATATCCCAATAATTTTCCTTCATGAACTACAAACACACACTTCTTGGGACTAAGAGATATCCCAAATTCTCTACACCTTTCAAAAATCTTCCTCAAATGTTTGATGTGATCTACTACATGTTTGGAATAGATAGTTATGTCATCTAAGTAGACCAGTACAAACTTGTACATGAGGCTTTTAAAGGCCATATCCATTGCCTTTTGAAATGTAGCACTTGTATTTAACAAACCAAAGGGCATGTTTGATAAGCCATGGTTCCCCACTTTGTTGTAAATGCAGTCTTATATTGATCCTCTTCATTTACTAGGATTTGATTGTATCCTGAATAGCCATCCAATAATGAAAATCTCTTGGATCCAGAGACACATTATAAAATTTGTTCCATAGAGGGCAGTGGATGGCAGTCTTTTAATGAGGCTCTGTTGAGATCCCTGAAGTCAACACACAACCTCAATTCCCCATTCTTCTTCCTAACAGGAACAAGGTTGGAAACCCAACTAGTATGTTTGATGGGGTAGATGATGCCACTCTCTATCAATTTGAGTACTTCTTTATGCATAAGTGGCTCAAGCTTAGGATTAACAGGCCTTTGCTTTTGCCTTATTGGTTTAACATTAGGCTCTAATTCAATAGTGTGTTGAGCAAGGGTTGGATCAAAACCTTTAAGGTCTTCATACTACCATGCAAACACATCACTGAATTCTTTGAATAACTAAGTGTAAGCTTTCTTCTCCAATTCGGTGTTCACTTTTCCAAATTGTAAGCTCTTACCTGGTTCCAACTCTAATTCAACACAATGTTCCTGTTGGACTACCAGGCCAGCTTTTTTCTTCTTAATTTCATCATGCTTGTTGAAGATAGTCTCTAAGGTGATGAGACCTCTAGGCATCTTATTAGACTTAAGTTGTATCACTTGATCACCATAGTTTTGTGATAATCTCTCTTGATTATGCCTTGAAAAGACATCCTCTTCAAACAAGAATTATAGAATTTGTTCATCATTGTCAAACACTTGCCAATTGACATCATTATCAGGGATAGAGGGTCTGACAATCACTTTGATATGCTTTTGATCTACTTCTTTTTAAATGCTATTGGGGATATCATACTAAGATACAATAGTAGCTAACCTATCTACATTTTGAATTAGCTTCCTAGGGATAGCAACAATATTGAAAGCACAAAAATCTTTAATTGCATCCTAAAGTCAATGTTTGTATGCTTTCAAGGTGTCATTCTTGGTTGCACTTATCCCTCTCACTTGGCTGACAACTAATTCACTATCACCATAAATTTTTAAGGCCTTAAGCCCTCTTTTTCTAGCCCATTCTAGTCCATTGACTAGACTCTCATATTCAGTAGTGTTGCTAGTGCAGGATAAACTAAATCTAAAGGTAGTATAATACCTTTCTCCTTTTGGGGACACTAACATAGCACCACCACCAGAACCATGTCTACTTCTAGCTCCATCAAAAAATAGTTCCCAAACCTGATTATTCTGATCCTCTGAATTAGTGTCCTCTTTGAGAAGGCTTGGTTCTATGACTCCACTTTCTTGTATCAAATAACTTCCCAAACCAAAATTCCAAATAAGATTTTCTTGGGCCTCTAAAGCTCTTTCATCTAGAAGAATATCAAGGATACTTTCTATCTTGGTGCTTGCTTCACTAATAGTTTGGAAGTCACTACTATCAAATATAGGGTAGTTTATATTGGTGGTATTAGACACATATGGCTCTATATGGTGTGCTGCCAATGGTTCTAACTTAATGGTGACCTTGTTCCCATACCTTGTATGAAATAGCATGTGAGACCAGTTACAAGATAGGTAGCCTCCTATCTTAGCTATAAACTCTCTTGAAAGACATATAGCAAATAATGCAGGGAGATCTATGATATATATATCAAGGAGGATGGAAAAGTTAGGACTACCATGAAAGATTAGGCTGGTATCCTTGGCCACACCTATAGTATTGATTGAGGATCCATCAAGTTGTGTAACCTTCTTTTGAAAGGGTTCATGTTTTAGTCCTAATTGGTCAGCTACTTTCTTGGGCATTACAGTGCTAGTAGCTCCACTATCTACCATACAATTATGTACTAAAGATTTACCAATGATTAAAGATACATAAAAGGGAGGTGGCTTTGAGTTCCTACCTTGCATGGTATTGGCTTTGGAGTTGCTACTTGGAGCCTCCTTTTCTTGATTAGTATAAACCAACACTAGCTTTGTAGCTTCTTTTGTAGGTTGAGGAGTTGCTGCCTCACTCATGGCCTTCTTCAAGATCTCAGGTTGTCCTGGAATCGCCAAAGAGTCCCACATAGACATGGTGACATTCACCTTCCTCATGTTGTCTACAATATTGAAAGGTGTCACAGTGTGTGCTCTTTGTTGTGATTTCACCATGATGGGCACCACTTCTTTGGGATATTGGTCTTCTTTGATTGTAATGGTAGGAGCCTTCTTGAATGTGGTAGGAGTAGCTTGTTGCACTGGCTCTGTAGATGTAGCAGCCTTGATTTCAGAATCTACTCTCTCCATGTCTTCTGCTCTTCTTTTTGCTCTTGTCTCAACAACAAAAGAAACTTCATCATTGATTCCATTGAAGTTTGGTTGCTCCCAATTAAAAAGATCAGTCTCATTTTCTTATGATTCTTATTGAGGAACTGACCCACTAGATGAAGCCTCGGATTGAGCTTGTGAGACATTTTGAACCATTAGAGCTTGGTTCATCCATCCATTTGAACATGTAGCCTGATTGTGAGGCTGATTACAAGGAAAACACCATTCATTATCCATAGCCATATTATTTTGACTAGGAACCATATCCCTCACTGGATTTGTAGAATTGAGAGGTGCAGGGTTATATGGTTGGAATGGTCTCTGATTAAAACTTTTTCTTTGTCCTTGATAGCCTCCTTGGTATGGTGGCCTATTTTGTTGATAAGGCTATCCTTGATTTTGATATTGTTGATTAGGACCTTGGCCTTGTGGCTGAAAGGGTGGTCTAATTCCTTGACCTTGCCTTTTTAAATTTGTGACCTCTTTAGTCAAAGTCTGCAACAAATTTGTCATTTCTTGTTGACTACTTTGTTGGCTATTCTTCATCTCTTGCAGCTCTTGAGAAAAATTTGTTGTTAGCTCTTGACCACTAGTACTAGCCTAAGGTGCTAATATGGTGGGAATAGGGGTACTTGTGCAGGTGCAATGGGTTGAAGGCTAGGAAAAATGGGCATTGGTGGCCTTATAGCTATCATGCCTACTTGAATCAAATAATTTTCAGCTCTGACAGCTATGTCAAAAGCTTGGGGTAAAGAAGTACCGCCCATAGACTGGATCATGACAAAAATTTGACCATTCAGACTTTGCAAGTAATATAGGAAAGCATGGTCAGCTGATGGTCTCATAGAGACTGGAATTCTATTCCATGTCTTGAGGAATCTACTATTGTAATCTATCATTTTCTCTTGAGGGTCTCTTTTTATGGTTGTCAACTGCTCAACCAAAGATAGGTTGTCTGATTTATCCTCAAAATGCTTACTTAATGCATCTCCCAACCCATCCCATGAATTAATAGAACCAACAATTAGAGTTCTAAACCATTCAAGAGCCTTACCTTTTAGAGAGGCTGCTAATAATTTTGTGGCCACATCTTCTTGGGTTATGTTGTGTATGATGTAGATGGTGGTCACATCTCTTATGTGCTCAAAAGCAGTAGTCTACCCTTCACCTATGAAATCAGGTAAGCTCTTCAATGCCACCAAGGGGACATCATGATGCACAACAAAAGTCAGTGGTCTGCCTTGGTTGAAAGGTGCAAAAGCGAACTGCCTAGCCATTGTAGGGGCTGAAACTTGAAGATTTACAACTATATGAGCTATATTTGTTGCTTGATTTGAATCTTCTTCTAGATCTCTGGTTAGAGATCTACCTCTTCTTTTGGAATGAAAGGGAAAAGGTCTCCTTTCTAAAGTATTGGGAGGTGTAGACTGAACTCTCCTTACAGGGGATGTTCTTTGAGTTGACCTACCCTTGTAGCTTCTTTTTTAGGGTAACTCTAAAAATTTGGTAGGCTTTGAGCTCCTAGTCTCAATCTTTCTCATAAATGTTGAACAAGGTCATCCTGAATCCTTCCACCAATGGAGTCACCAGATATACTTGATAGAACAACTTCTAAAAGCCTATATTATGCAATCTGTATATCAGAGATAACATAACTTGAACATTAAGCTGATCTTTAGTGTCCCACCCGGTGTTCCAGAATTGTTATACACTAACTTTGCACCCTTGTCTCAAGATCTCGTAGTCTTGATAACCTAGTATAACATGAGAATCATCTCTAGGTTGTGGGACCTATGCTAACTAAGATGAGACCTCTAGGTTCTAGGCTGGTTCCTCTTGGATAATCACCTTAATTTGTTTCTTGATAGGAAAAGTAAACTTTTGAGGGAAAGGGATAGAAGGAATGCCTAGAAAGGGAAATGACTGAAAGCAAACTACCTACCAAGTGATACACCGAAATGAAGATATGAATTACATTATAAAAGATGAAATCAATGAATAGACTTAGGTCTAGGAGATCACAACTCACTGAATAGGTTTGCATAAGTATTTCATAGAAGGGTCTGCAGGTAAAAAGAGCTATTCAGGGAAAGAGAGATTCTTTCACAAATAATAACACTCTTTGGAGTTAGACAACAATCTATGACTTGCAAACAAACATTCACCTCTGCAACTAGGTATAGGAATGAGACAAGATAGTTAAGGGGTTGAAGTATACCCACAAAAGAATTCACATCAAATCATCCATAATGATACAAAAAATTGCAGAAAGAAAGAGGGATCAAGAACCCTAAGATATCACTGAGAAGCATGTGAATACTAAATTCATTAAAAGATAACTCACACAAGAAGGCATAGGGACATGAGAAATATCACAAAATATCTTCAATATCTAAATTATCAATGGGAATTTACAACTGTAGAAAACCAGAGGGCAAGAAGAATGCCACAGATAGATTTCTAAGAAAAATATATTTTTTCTTTACAATTGTCCAACTCTTCTTTTTCAAAAAGTCCATTCTAAGCTCTAAAGCTCTCAAAAAACATTATATACATTTTCTCTAATGCACATAGGTAGGAGAAAAAATATCTAATTAGGGTTACATAAATTTTTATATAATAATCAAACCCTAATTATGTCCAATTCAACCATAAATGCACATGAAAATATCCCAGCTGATCAGATATCTGTGTTTACATGTCCATTTCTTGTTTATACCTGTAAAACTCCAGCCGCCATGATCCATCTACCTACTTGCAACTTAGGCTCACCATAACTATTGAAATCTGATATTTTGAGATATTTGAATTTAAAAAAAATAAAACGGTCACAGGTGGTGCTAAAATTTTCTATCGATGACTGATATTCAAACTTTAATCAAACCTTAAAATGTAGCCGTTAGATCCTCCTTTTTACCTGGGCTCAACACTTGACTGCAAAACTAACTCAGCATTCACCTCAGGTTCCAATTTTCCTTTAGTCACAGAATCCTTTAATACTTTAGCTAACCCCGGTTAAGTCTGGCGAACATGAAAATGGCTCTTTAGTCACTGATTCACTGAATACTTTACTAACCCTGGGCCCAGACTTGCCACTTGTCAACCTTTTATTCACCCTTGACCAATCCATCAACAGACACCTCGATGCCTCTCTGACATCAGACCCACTACAACCGAGATTCCAATTTAACGGCAGACACATGATCTCATGGCCCCCAAATATTCTTTTAGATCATACGCTCATCGTAGATCTTTATTAAGCTGGGACCCCTCTGACAAATGGACCCACTGCAAACCTTGTCATCACCATGTGGACCAATCATACTCAAGCACATCAATGAATGAGGACCCACTGACAAAGCCCTGACAAAAAGTAAGATCGACGGTCGTCTAAAGATCTCATACCTCTGACACAACCCTTGCAAAGATACAAAAGCCATCGATCGTCTGACGATTGTCAAAACCTCTGACCACCAAAAGAGCTGAGTCCCACTAACAAGAAATGACTCATTCACATGTGGACCAATTAGAATACACCAACTGTGTACACCTGGCATTGGATCCACTGAACTTTGAAGCGCTACATAAAAGGGGAGATCAAATGCTATCATAAGATCGCAAGCCTCTGACAGACCTTATGAGATCTTATGACAGTCATTGATATCATCAACTGGGACCCTACACAAGTTTGAGACTGCTAAAAATTTAAGCGATTATGCAACTGAAGAAAGAGTTTTCACCAATTCGCCGAATAAGAAAGACCACCACCGGAGAACTTAGAGAACTGGTGACCAAAGGAATTAAAATGCACATGGGAATTGAGGAAATATAAGTGGCTGATAAAGTAACATGAAAATGGAATGAAGGCTAGGGTTTGCACGGTTACTTCTTGGCAACGACTAATTTTTTCAAATATTTAAACTGCAGACCAGGGAATAAAACAAATTGCAGAGGCCAGAAGATAAGGCATAATTTCATGTAAATTTTAGGGATGTTTAGCAAGATAAAAACAAAGACCTTGGTATAGATATTAGCCAAATTTGCATGCACAGGAAAATTAGGGTAATAGGATGTATTTATTTCTCTTTACTTTTTCTACCAAGGTGCCTGTTTCCAAGTTTCCACCAAGGCACATTTTCAATTTTTTTCTTTTTTTCATTTTTTCATTTTTCTATTTTTTTTCATTTTTTTATTTTTTTTTGGAAGAAGGCAAGCTTTTTAGATAATGCTCCTTGAAAGGATAAACCATAATATGCCAAGGATTCAAAATTATATGCTCAAAAATGCTGATGGGGAAAGGAAGATGGAAGAGAAAAATGGAGGATAAAGTTCTATGTAAAGTGAGTGAGGTTGGAAGATACGAGGCTGAATAGGAAAATGAGGAAAAAGGATAGAAGGTAGAAGGATAATGAATGGAAGGATTGTGAAAGGGTAGATGGAAAGGAAGGCAAGATCAACATCAACACACACCTTAAAGGGTGGTGAGAGGATGGAGGGTAGATGGAGGAAACGTGAATGAAAGAATACGTGAAGGAATATGGTGAATGGATAGCAGAGGTTGCGGTTTAGGCACATGGAATGGAAGAATGTTTTTGGAAGAAAATGAAGTGGAAGCCTTTC
This sequence comes from Chamaecyparis obtusa, assembly GCA_027943335.1. Taxonomy (NCBI): domain Eukaryota; kingdom Viridiplantae; phylum Streptophyta; class Pinopsida; order Cupressales; family Cupressaceae; genus Chamaecyparis; species Chamaecyparis obtusa. The sequence continues at coordinate 664,667 of BSBK01000897.1, read as the reverse complement.
AAAGCTTGAATGTCAACTTCACTTTTTCCTCATCGTCAGACTCTTTCAAGAGAGAATTTGGAATCCATATAGCCGTAGGCTTTTCATTTCTTTTTGATGATTTAGAGAGAATATCTTCAATGATGGATTTTGGAACCCATACTTGTCTTGTAGTTTTCTTCTTAGATATCTCTTTTGACTTTATGCCTCCATGTTGATTAGAGGAGACAAGATGATCTTCTTTTTTTGATGGATTCTTTTATTGCTTCTTTTTCTTGTATTGAACATTCAAGTTACTTCCAAAAGACTTGGGACTTGTGGAAGAAGGAGGATATGACTGGTTTAGATGGGTAGGTGGATGAAAAGGATTCAAGGGTATGCATCTATGTTGACCTTGAGGAAAGATATGAGATGGAGGGATGTAAGGATCTAAGATGGATGCCGAATTAGGAGAGTTAGGAGGGGAAAGTGAAGGGACATAAGGGCCCAAGATGGAAGGAAGACATGAAGCCCTTAGTATTGGTGGAGAAGGTCCAAGGATGGATGTGGAAGAGGCAAAAGGATAATCAACCAATTCATCAACATTTATATGACAACCAAGGACATAAGTATCTTTAGAGTGAGCATTAGGATTTTCAATAGTATCATGAACATCTTGAATAGGAGAAAATTCTTTGATAGGATTGTTCAAATCTTCCAAAGACTTAGGAAGAGTAGAAAGCGGAAGTGAATATGGAGTGGTAGGACAAGAAGATGGAAGACTTTGATCTTGAAAAGTTACTTTGGAAGGCATAAGCACATAATTTTTCTCTTGATTTTCAATAGGATTAATATTGGAAGTAACAACATGATTTTTAATAACCTTAATGGGAGTAAGGTCATCTTTGGAAAGCGCAAGTGTAGTAAGGTTATTTTGATTGTCAATAAGCTCAATGGTGTAAGTAGTAGCTTGATCTTGCTTAGGAGAAGAATTAAGACATGGTGGAATGAATGAGGAAGGGTGTAGAGGATCAAAAGGACCATGAAATGGATAAGAGACATCATGAAAAGAATTGGATGACATAGAGGGTTCTTGATCTTGATCTTTCCTTATGTTATTTTCTTTATCATTTTTAGAGTCCTCTTGACATGGAGCCACTTCTAAGGACAAGGAAGCATGTTGGAATTGTATGGAAGACTTTGGAGGAGATGTTAAAAGACTAGCTGAAGTAGGCATTATAGCGCATAAAGGCTTAAGCTTTTTAGGTTCAGCATTATTGAAAGTATTTGCAGCCAGGTGAAGGTTAGCTTGAGTTTCTTTAAGAGATAGCCCTTGAGGATAACTATAGGAAACCACATGAAAAGTATTAGGATCTTTGTTGGATGAAGGATTTGTGAAAGATTTAGAAGCTTTAGGAGATGTATGGGCATTGGAGGAAGTAGGGGATCGAAGGGAACTATCACAAGACAAAGGTTTAGCATTAACATGATCTTGCTTGAGAGTGCAATCTTTATTTTCAACATGAGAGTTCTTAGAGAAAGGATTCTTATAATATTTCCATTTCAAATTAGCACGGTGCATTTTATAGTCCTCAGTAGTAGTAAATGGATCATAATGAAGGTATTGTTCACAGAACTCATCAAAGTCTCTTTCAAAATCTGAATCATATGGATCACCATTGGGATCTCTCCAATAGGATGACCCATTTCTAGTAAGCATGAGCACATGACTAGGAGGACTCTTAGGAATATAGGTATCATAAGTATTACTACATTTCTCATTATAGTATGTCTTGATATGAGGAGTAAGACTCTTGGGAAAAGTAGAAGAGGAATGAGATTGTGAAGAAGAGGAAAGTGAAGACCTAGTGGATGAAGAAGACTTGGATAATGAAGAATGTGAATGATGTATAGAAGAATCATGGTAAGATTTGGAAGATGAGGAAGGATGAGAAGACTTAGAAGATGAAGAATGTTTGGAAGAAGGAGGTCAAGATATAATCATGTTTATGATCCTAGCAAAGGTGTCTGATTTAATCATCTTTTCTTTTATTTTTGCCTTAAGTATATCACCCATGAGATATTTAGAAGGACCATTGGAGAAATAAAACTCTTCAAATTGAGCAATGAGTTCAAGATCATCTATTCTCAAGAGAGGTTCAATAACAAGATAGTTGAAATTCATGGTTCTAGAAGATGAGGAATCAAGCATGGAAGGAATAAGAGAAAGGATGAAAATGAGAGACTAGGAAGACATGGGAGATGTGGAAGAAAGAAGACTAAGAGTCATTTTGTGAAAATTGATATCATTTAAGTTCATTTGGATGTTGAGAAACATGTCATAGCACTTTTGGGGAGATCTTTGAAGTTTTTGTCACTCGGGAACTCAGATTTGTTCGTTTTAAAAGATCAAGTAAACACATCAACCAATTTTTATCGTTGATCAAGCACATAAGACAACAATCAAGGAGTTCAAGCAAGAAATTATCTTCAAACAATGAGAAAGGGGCAAAATAACCTTGCACATGAACAATAATAGTGACTTAGTATGCTACTCCTTAAAGATTCTACTTGTGTATGTTCTCAAAATGTTTTTGCAATCACACACATAGTCCTAGCAAAGAAAAAGTTGGTTGCACTATGGTTCGTAGTAATGGTTTGACTCTGCAAGTTTTGCAATCTCAAGAGGGAAAACTCCAATCCAGGCACACCAGGGTTTTGACACATTCCAAGAATTTAATCAATCGGAGATGCTAAGGAGATCTGATAGCCCAACAAGAGACTACACCTGTGGAGATTTCTTCCACAAGGACATTTATATAGCGGTTGTCACTACCATGGTGAAAATGGCTATTACCGCTTGAGGTTTTGTCCATGTGGTTTACCCAATAAAGGGAGTGTCCACTATGGTTAACCCTCTCTAACAAGGTGACTCACAAAAAGGACCACATTGGGACTTAGCTTAGATTCAAGGATCTGAGTTTCTGGTACTACCCAAAAAGGGAGTAGAGCATAATCCTCTAGCCTCTTCACTTCACTCAAACATAGCAAACAGATTAATCTGACATGCTAAGACTAAAATTAACCTCAACAAGATCTATGGTATTAACAACTTGTGATCTATCAACCCCTCCGGAGAGAGAATGCATCAATCAAAAAGATGAGGACGCAAATCAAGGGAACGTGAGATAATCTCAATATCCTCCCTACCTACAAGGGGATCTATCATCAAGAAAAGTCTCAAAAGAAACCCAATATGAAAACCTGCATAACAATATGAAAACCTAGATATATGAAAATGAGAAGGAGAGGGCTCCTTATAAAGGAAAGCGGATGGTTAAGATTAAGAGGCAAAAAGAAATGAGCAATGGTGGAGATTAAATCTTGGTTGATCCATGTGCTCAAGATTCTCAAGAGGCAAAATCAATGGACATGGTTAAGAGGCAAAAAGATGTGTGGAAGGGATTAAGAGGCAAAAACCTTTTTCAAAAAGTCAAAAGATTCTATCTCATAGGAAAGTGCACTTTACTTTATTATTTTTATTTTTTATTTATTATTTTTAGCAAAGTGGGTTCCAATATTTAATTAAAAGATTTTTTATTTATTTAAAAGAGATTTATTCTTTTAATTAAAATGAGATTTAAAATAAATGACTTGATGATTTAATTAAATGATTTTTATTGAATTAAAAGAGATTTTTATTTAATTAAAAGGGAGCAAGTTCTCTCAATTAAATAAAACTTGAGAAATATTAAATATTTGAATTAATTTCAATTTGATCAAATAAATTGATTTGAATTAAAAATATTAAAAATCATTGATTCAGAAAATTGATAAAATAATTCAACATTGATAAATTGAAGAACGGGGCCCAAAGTCTAGGCGACCATTTTAGGGTGCATACAAAAGTAAATGACTATTCTTTACTATTACTAGAAATAATATATTTTAAAAAATAACACCAAAATGAAAACATGTGGAGAGAGAGGAACTTGAGATCAAATGCAAAAACTCTCTAGCTCAAATGCATGTGTCATGTGAATGTCAATATTGCACATTTCCATTTATTTTATTTTTGTGTTCTATGCCTACAAAAAAAATTTCTCAGTTCAAAATTATACTCCAAGCTAAACCTAGGTTAAAAAATAAAAGTAGATTCCAAGGATGACTAGTATATAGAAAAATAACCTAAATTAAATATTAAAGAAATAAAAAAAATAGATTAAATTAAATATTAAAGAAATAGTTTAAATTAAATAATAAATAAGAGGAGAAGAAAATAACAAAAATCAATTTTAGATGAAAGGCTAACAAGAAAGACTAAAAATCTAGAAGCAATGAAGGTTTTGGTATATAAAAGAGGTTTTTGTCAATGGTTAAGGTCATCTTTTAGTTTTTGTAACTCAATGAGCATTGCAATGAATAAATATTGACCTAAAGTGTGTTCTTGTATCTTAGATGTGTCTAGAACTTGAAAAAGATGTAAAAATTGAAGTAATGTAAATAAGAATATAAATTATGACCCCTAATAAAGAAAATAAGATATTGGGCCATAGGTAAATGCACAATAATCTATCGCCTTTTAGGATAAATTTACATACACAAACCATCTTGACTTGGCCGAGCTGTACATGGCTGAGTCCAAAATGATCGAGTACACATAGGCACCACACAGTGACGAATGGTGCCTACGTGCCCTCGTTGACTAGGCCGAGTGGTATTCAACCGAGTAGGACTTGACCAAGATCCAAATGCTATTTTAAATAGCAAAAAAGAGCCCCAAGCCCCTCATTTACACATTGAGGGGCTATTGGTACTCGACCTAGTAGGACTTGGCCGAGTCTGTCTAGGTGGCATGCCATGTTGGCAGCCAAACCTCTAAAAACACAAAAAAACTAGAAGTTCACACTTCTATTGCTCTTTTCTCTGATCAAAATAGAAAATGTCAAAAAAATAAAAGTACCCTTTTCTAGATCTCAAAACTACGATTCTAAAAATATAAATTTTATATTGTTTCAACTACAAAACGTTAAACAAATTTGCTAAAAGCTACATGTAGGTATATTCAACTTTGAGAAGACGTTGCTTCAGAAAATATGGAAAAATGCTAAATCAATTCAAAAAAAATTTAAAATCATATATAACACTAGAGAAGAGATTCCTCTTCAAGAATATGTAATTTATTTAGTTTTTGGTATAGTTTTGATAGGAGAAAAGTGGCGGGAGACAAAAACTATTGATTTTAGGTAAGTTTAACTTTGATTACTTATAACAGGAAAACTATAGATAAAAACACTTCTTTCTTTTTTCCTGCACTATATATACATGCCATCTAAAACATATTATGAAATTAGAGGAAAAAACAATGTTTTACTTATAATGATTTGACAAGAAGTAAACTCCCCGATTTGCAGTATTTTTCATGATATAAAAAATAGACCTAAAAAATTAAAAAAACATATTAATTTCTATTCAAATTAATTTTTAAAAATTATAGGTATCAAATTCATCCTATTTCACACATTTCATCAGTTTACATCATCTTCAAATTCTCGACAGAAATGTGACTTTTATGCCCTTGAAGTTTTTTAGTTTTGGTGTTGTTAGCCTTTTCCTTTGTAAAAGGGTGACAACTTATTGTGCTTTTACCTAGTCACCAACAATAATAATACAAAAGGCATAAAAATGATGAAACAAAGAATAGATTAAAAAAAAAAATAATTAAGTAGATCATAATCACCTATCAATCTTGGTGAGACCAATGAAAAAAAGAGTACCATTTGAATATACTACCAAACTCCTCATGTGTGTTATAAATTGTTTGGCTCTTCACAAAGACTTCACAAAATTAATCTAGACTACATTTAAACTAATGATAAAAATCATCTAGAGTTTTACTAAGATGTTAATAGCTTGACATAATGAGAGTTTGTATGTCATTGAATGATATTGGAGAAATGGATGAAATAGAAGAAGATAATAGACCTGAGTAGCCAGTTGAACTAGCTCTAATGTTATTACCAATGACATAAATAGGTTAAAAGTAATAAAATTCTACAAAAATACTTAATCCTATGAGATAAGATGAGATGATAGGGCATTGAATGCATGTTTATGTGTTGCAATAGACTCCAAATATTTGAATCTTAACATAGAGTAAAAATACTAGAGCAATGACAAGTTTATTTAAATTATAGCATTAGCATTGAGAAAAATGACCATGGGTAGGAGAAGGTTAAGTTTAACATTAAAACATAGAAGATGAGATAAACACTAAAGTGATAAAGATACATAAGATAAAACTAAATAAGGGTATATAATTTTGAGATGATAGTTGTACAAGACATCCTTTCCCAATCTACCATTGACTTTTTTACTTCCCCTCTCTCAATTTATATATTTTTGACACTCTTTCCAATTTAGGTACCCATCTTCCTTTTTCCTCAACTATATAGACTCCATGATTTCCTCTCTAACAATATCAAATAAATCCTTTGATGTTTTTAGGAGTTTTCGCTTGGTCCCTTGGTTATACAAGCTACAACATAAAACAACAACCTAGATCTTAATTTACTAGGTAGAATACTAATTATGATTCCCCTTGTTACATGACCTTTTACTCATCTTTCTAGTGCAACCTAATTTCCATTTTCCTTCTCCTTCCTTGCAACACCCGACATTCATCTTCTTCCTCATATCACAAACTCCCAAATTCCCAACTATTTCTAATTTTAAACACCAAAATGCGCCTCTCTCTATCTCAAACCACATCTCTTGGAAAAATATTCATAGATAATTCTCTAAAATTATATTTAGAAAATTCCCACAAATTGTGTGGATGACACCTTCTTTCACACTATAAATTGACCTTGGATGATTAAAATCTCCCAAGGGTGATGCAGGAGCATCCTGGGTGTAAGAGAAATCTTGCATCACCCCAAAATATTTTTGGTTTCTTTTCAATAAGAGCTATCTTGTGCAGAGCTACTATTTATGGAAACTTACTATTTTTAGTAAGTTGGTCATACGATCTCGAAATGTTTTGATTTCACAGGTGGAGGTTCATCTTAGTCATATCAGCCTACTAGTTGAGTTTCATTGCCATACCATCTATATCAGTGAAGTTATTGAGGTTTTGGGGTACGACATCTTTGAGCTCAATTTTAAAGGTCTTAGAAGCTCTGGATCACGATCGACCCCTGACTGACTGGAGCTTGCGCAAATTAGGCACTGTAGATCATGTCCTGACATTTCTGAAAAGTGGGTATAATAGAAAAACGGAGCTACAGTTAAAAATTTATGGCCTCTGGAAGTTCGGCTACCTAAAAACATATTTTGTAATTATTTGGAGCCGACCCTATGTAAAAAGAAATGAAAATAAATTAATTCTTAGGGAAGTTGGCCTTAAGGGCTAAATTTCTGGAACCTTCTCGGGCGGTGGAAATTGCATCTATAAGAAAGGTCCATAGTGTTGTCTAGGGTAGTTCTGGGTAATGATTTGAGGCTTTGTCCTACAGAATATTGTAAGGGAAAATGCCCATGTGGCTTCACATATTGTAATTTTGAAATTTGTAATTCCACATTTGTGGAGATAATAAGAAGCCCATTTTTTGTTCTTGCAAAAATGTTGTTGTTTCTCTATTTCTGTTATGTGTTTGTGGTATTAAGGGGAGCACCCTTCATCAAGTGGTATCAAAGTAAGAGTTCCTGAGTGTGTAAATAGATTGCCAATTGTGAGGTAGTTTGTGCCAGGACTGTGGCTAGGGTTTCAATGAGTAGCATGAAAATGCCTCCACAAAGGGAACGTGGCAAAAGAGCTAGTGGTGTGACACCTGAGGTTAGAGCACTCTAGAGACAAGTGCGAACATTGCAAGAAGAGATTCATAGAGGAATGAATCTTAATGTTAGAGACAAAAGTGAGGATGAAGCCAAAGAAGGAAATTCTGATCAAGAAAGAGAAGGCGAAATTATGAACCAAGAGGAGGGTGAACCCACAATAGTGGGTTACACTTTTTTTGCCTGAACGGACACTGACCTCTACATTTTGAGAAAAAATTTCAGATTCAGATGCATATTGCCATTGAACTATTTGAAATCAGAGGATGAAGTAAATTATAGTCTTTTAGGATTTTCTGTCTAGATTCTAAATATATATTTTTTAAATTTTTTTTGAATTTATTTGAATACTTTTTTCTTTCTCCAATGAAAACTGGTATGGTGCTGAAAACCTAATTTTCAAATAGTAACATTGTTTTCATAGAGCATAAGTTCTTTTGTAAAATAGATATGAATGTGATTCTTTCAAATTTAGTTTCATAACATCCATATGGAGGGCATGCAATTGGTTTGATGACATTATGATGATTATTGCATATTTTATTAACGTTTGAAGTTGACTAAACCATAATTTTGGCATACCTTAACTACATAGCTTATAACTTCTTGTGTATTTATCGAATTTCAAATATTTTTTTTTATAGAAAGCAGACTCGAATACGGAGGACACTATTATTTTTCAAATTTTTTTTTCCCTTTTTTACTATTTTTCATTGAACGTCAAACTCAGAGGTTTATATTTGATAAAAAACCTACATTCGATTAACGTCAAAAATCATACACATAATAAATTAAAAAATAGTCAAATATATAATCATTAGAAAGCTAGTTCCAAATACTTGTTGTATACAAAAGGATGTCTTCTTATTCTTCCATTTGATTACCGCACTTGAGGCCTGAAGCCATGAAATTCTCATAATTTCTTCATAGCTTGCAACCATGGCCTAAACCAGGTACTTTCAATAGAAAGTACTTTTGATCAAAACTTTTGGGTTTCGATCGAAAGTACTTTCACAAAAAATGCAAATTGTAGTCATCACTAAACTACTTTTGATCAGAAGTAAGTTAGTTTTGATGGAAAGTCAACTTTGACTTTCGATAGAAACCCAGGTTGACCTATTTGGTGTCATTTCTGGTTAATAATGATTAGGTATAAATAAATGTATTTTTTTTCATTTCATTAATCTTAAAGATGTAAAATAATTCACATTTAGGAGAAGGAAGACATTTTGGCATAGAACAATTTTCTAAGTTGTGATGGGAAATAAAAAAGAGAAGGCTAAACAAAAGTACATGACATTATTCAGAAGAGACTAAACAAAGACTACGTGAAGAATCATGAAAAAGATATTATCATTAGAAATAAGGTATGTCTAAGATGTTTCTCTCTAGATATTTTAAGTTGATGGTCAAGACTTGTCTTAATGTTCATCATGTAAATGTGATATTGTAATACCTAATTTTAGAGCTAATTAGACCTAATAAGACTAATTATTAGCAATTAGGACCTATTAAGACTAATTAGAGGTCTAACTAGACTTATTAGGACCAAGTCTAGACCTAACTAGGACCTATTCTAGCCTTACCAATTAGATCTATTAGGACTTGTTAGTCTAACCAATTAGATGTATTAGGACCTATTAGGTCCAAATAGACCTAACTATACCTATTAGGACCAATTAGACAGGTACCTGGACCAATTAGGACCTATTAGACTTAACTAGACCTAATTGTAGACCTATTTGGTCCTATTAAACCAATTAGGACTGGAATTTGACCTAACTATCTACCTAACTAGGACCTATTAGACCAATTATGACCAATTACCTGACCTATTAGGACCAATTAGAGATGTATTAGTCCTCGACCAAGTAGAGGTTTAACTATCTATTAATTAGACCTAACTAGACAGGTATTAGGACCTATTAGACCTAACTAGACCTAACTATGACCTATTAGTACCTATTAGACCTAACGAGATCTGGCTAGGACCTATTAGGACTAATTAGACCTAATTAGACCTAATTAGGACCCAATTACTCCCAATTATACCTAATTAGACCTATGAGGACCAATTAGGACTAATTAGAACCAATTAAGACCAATTAGAACTAATTAGGACCTAGTTAAACTTAATTAGAACCAATTATGACTAATTAGGACCAGTATGACCTATTAGGACCTAGTAGGACTAGCTATGACCAATTAGGACTAATTAGAACCTAATGTGACCTATTAGGACCTAACTACAATCAATTAGAACCAATTAGCACCTAATTAGAGTCAATTAGAACCAACTGAGACCTAATATGACCTATTAGAACCCATTTAGACTCAATTAGAACAAATTAGCACCTAATTAGACTCAATTAGGACCAATTAAGACCAATTAGGACCAATTAGAACTAATTGGAACCAATTAGAACCAATTAGGACTAATTATAACCAATTAGGACCAATTAGAACTAATTAGGACCTAATTAGACTCAATTAGAACCAATTAGGACCTAATTAGACTCAATTAGAACCAATTAGGACCTATTATGACCTATTATGACTTAACTCTAGACTAATTAGGACCTATTATGACCAATTATGACCAATTAGGACTAATTATGACCAATTAGGACTAATTAGAACCAATTAGAACTAATTAGAACCAATTAGAACCAATTAGGACTAATTAAAACCAATTAGGACCAATTAGAACTAATTAAGACCTAATTAGACTCAATTAGAACCAATTGGGACCTAATTAGACTTAATTATAACCAATTAAATCCAATTAGGACCTAATATGACCTATTAGAACCAATTAGGACCTAATTAAGACCTATTATGACATATTATGACTTAACTCTAGACTAATTAGGACCTATTATGACCAATTAGGACTAATTAGGACCAATATGACCTATTCGGACCTATTAAGACTAACTATGACCAATTAGAACTAATTAGGACCTAATAGGACCTATTAGGACCCAATTAGAATCAATTATAACTAATCAACACCTAATTAGACTCAATTAGAACTAATTAGGACCTAATATGACCTATTAGAACCCAATTAGAGTCAATTAGAATAAATTAGCACCTAATTAGACTCAATTAGAACCAATTAGGACCAATTAGACCCCATTAGGACTAATTAGGACCAACTAGGACCAATTAGAACTAATTAGAACTAATTAGAACTATTTTGGACTAATTAGAACCAATTAGGACTAATTAGGACCAATATGACCTATTAGGACTAGCTATGACCAATTAGGACTAATTAGGACCTAATATGACCTATTAGGACCCAACTAGAATCAATTAGAACTAATTAGCACCTAATTAGAGTCAATTAGAATCAATTGGGAACTAATATAACCTATTAGAACCCAATTAGACTCAATTAGAACAAATTAGCACCTAATTAGACTCAATTAGGACCAATTAGGACTAATTAGACCCAATTAGGACCAATTAGGACCAATTAGAACTAATTAGAACCAATTAGAACCAATTAGGACTAATTAGAACCAATTAAGACCAATTAGAACTAATTAAGACCAATTAGAACTAATTAGGACCTAATTAGACTCAATTAGAACCAATTAGGACCTAATTAGACTCAATTAGAACCAATTAAGACCCAATTAGACTCAATTAGAACCAATTAGGACCTAATATGACATATTAGAACCAATTAGGACCTATTATGACCTATTATGACTTAACTCTAGATTAATTAGGACCTATTATGACCAATTAGGACTAATTATGACCAATATGACCTATTAGGACCTATTAGGACCAAATATGACCAATTAGAACTAATTAGGACCTAATAGTACCTATTAGGACCCAATTAGAATCAATTATAACTAATTAGCACCTAATTAGACTCAACTAGAACCAATTAGGACCTAATATGACCTATTAGAACCCAATTAGACTCAATTAGAACAAATTAGCACCTAATTAGACTCAATTAGGACTAATTAGGACCAATTAGACCCAATTAGGACTAATTAGGACCAGCTAGGACCACAGAACTAATTAGAACCAATTAGAACCAAATAGGACTAATTAGAACCAATTAGGACCAATTAGAACTAATTAGAACCAATTAAAACAAATTAGAACCAATTAGGACTTAATTAGACTCAATTAGAACTAATTGGATCCAATTAGGACCAATTAGGACTAATTAGAACCAATTAGAACCAATTAAACCCAACTAGACCTGTTCGGACTCGATTAGACCCAATTAGACCCAACTAGACCTGTTAGGACCTATTTTGACTTAATACATGAACCTCGTTAAACCTAACTTCATTCTAAAGTTTTTGTTTAATAATTTTTACTTCATACATGTAGGAAATGCTCAAGAATCACAACCTTCTGAAGTTGGAGAAGTGTCATCACAAGCTCAACAAGCCCAACCTTCAGAAGTTGGAGAAGGGTCATCACAAGCTCAACAAGCCCAATCTTCAAAAGTTGGAGAAGGGTCATTGCAAGATCAACAAGCAAAACTCTCAAAATACCAAACAAGTACACATCTCTCTCTCTCTCACTATCTTGATTTAGTCTCTTATTGGTGAATATACATTTTGGGTCTTCCCCCTTAAGAAGTTATTGTTTTTGTTGTGTACATGCAGCCTTTGATGATGAAAATGTTGGACAAGGGGCATCCCAAGTTGAATCAACCCAAGGTCAAACAAGTATGTTTTTCTCTCATTAGTTTATAAATTATTATAGGTTTGACATTCAAGCTTGTAAATACTTATTTCATGAAGGTCCCTTTAAGATGAGATATTAAGATATATTTTTATTTTATTTGCAGCAGAAGTGCAAGAAACATATGTGAATGATAGTCTACTCCAACAGTTGAAGAGAAAAATTAATCGTAAAAGCATAGATCATTTAATTGAAATGGATGTGGAAAAATTGAGAGATTCTGCTAAACAACCCATAAATATTACGAAGAGGGCATTGAATAAAAAGTCTAAGAAAATAATGAAACAATTTGAGAATCTTGGTACACTTGAAAAAATTCAACTATTATCAATTACACTTCTTAAATATGAGTTAAAAGAGCCATTAAAATTGTTGGGTGTAGATGCAAGTTTGAAAAAGTTAAAATCATGTAACGTACAAAAAAATATTGTTGACAGTGTTAAGGAAGGTTTGCATTCCATTGGAAAAACAGCTAGATCTATAGATAGGTTCATTTCAAGAAGAGTGATACTGACATCTATTTTAAATAAAAACATGTCCCAAAGAAGACAAATTTCTTCACTTTCATCTCAGATCAGGTACAGTAGGAAGACAATGACACACTATTTGAAAAGAAGAATCAATTTGGATGATACTACATTGGAAGGTAATTGGGCACTAATGTGTAGAGCTCCTCGGTTTGATAGGATTAATTAAATAGTTAGGAACTTAGTTATGTCATTTTGGACTGATCATATTCATCCTTCACCAAATACAAGAGACATTATCAAGAAGAGGACTGAGCCTAAGGAATATTTCTAGCACACAAAACATTGGTTGGACACCACACAACATGAATTTTATCTCTCATTTTGTAATTCAAATCCTGACATTAAGATTGGACAAACAATGTTTGAAAGATTAAAGCCATTTTTTTTAAAGATAAATAAATCTTTTGAAACTTGTTGTTGTTGATATAATATTGAATTTGATCTCTACTATCAAGGGTTTAGAAAGATGATAGAAGAAAGTGGTGGTTCTCAAAATGATTTCCCTAAACGTCTAAGCCAATTCATAGCATCAATCTTATGTAACAAATCAATTGATCACGAAATACCTAAAATAGATTGCATAAGAGGAACTTGTCAAACATGTGGGGATTTGGTTAAATTTCCTTTAAGACTTGAAGATACTAACATGATGAGGATGATAAGATGTAAGAGATACAAGTACATAAAGTCTGAAATAAAAGTTGGGAAAAAATCAACAAGGTTGGAATATGTAGAAGATGAGATACCTGTTGCAACATTTATGGAGAATTTTCATAAATTGATTCAACCATACATATGTCATGTTTTTTTTGCTAAATGGCAGACATAACAATTCCAAATACAAAAATAAAGTTTTCCAGTTGGAACAATTTTATCGGTTGTTGATTTTGTAGAGAACTACTCCTTTGTTTCTCAAAAACAACTTCAGGTAGAATGCTACTATATAGAGAAGGTGACTATCATGGTACATGTGTCTTATCGACATGTACAATTAGGTTTGGATGGTTTTGAAAGTACATATAGCGCACGAGTCATAAAAAAATAATATCACTTTTACATTAGTGATGATAAAGAGCATGACATACATTTTGTCGAGCATTGCTTTAAGAAATTTTTTGGATATTTGGAAAACAAAGGCATCAAAATTGAAAAGAATTTTGTTTAGTCAGATGGATGTGCAACACAATTTAAATCAGCAAGGCCATTTTACACACTATGTAGATATCATTGATACCAAAAGATACGACATATTTGCAGTTTCTTTGAGAGTGGACATGGAAAGGGAGAGCATGATGGTGCAGGAGCTTGTATCAAATGTGCTTTAAGAAAGTATCGACTGGACTATCAAGGATATCATATAAATAATGCTCATGATGTAGTTGAGTGGTGCAAGATGCATTTTGTGGTGCCAAATCATGATAACACATCATCATGATCAGATCGAGCATACCCTTTCGAGTATTCTGGGAGATAACATGTATTAATTTTAAATTTATTGATCATTGTTTGAGTTAACTTATATACGTGTACATTATATATATACATGATTTTAACTTGTCTTCAATTTTTACACGTGTCTCTCTATTGTTCAGTTTTTGATAGAAGATCAATCCATGGATGTCAGAGAGTAGACAAAACAAGATCCCTGCATTCAGTTATGAGTACAGATAGTAATGTGTGGTCATTGTACACTAGAGATTACTCATGCTTTTGTTATGACTGCATTTCTGAAAACTATGATGAATGTGTCAACCAGAAATGTGGATATTTTAGTGAATGGAATTTGGCTCCACTAGATGTTACAAACACAAATGATGAAGTTCAAGATGAAAGCTTTGACGGCATTCCATTGATTTCTATAGATTATGACCATATTTTAGGTTCGATCAAAATTGGTACGTGTGTGTTTATGTACATGTTTAAAAAGAATTCATAAACTCAATTCATAAATAAAGTTTGTTTAATTTATATTTACAAACCTAAAATTAAAAGTTCTCTTTAAATGCAAGACATAATTTTGTAGTAGTAGCAGAGCCTGTAAATGTGGAAGGTGTTAGTTACTATTTATTATGTTGCTGCAAGAAGAGGATCAAGCTAACACATAATGAAACAAGATGGAATTATGTTTCCCACAGGTTCTAGTACTATATTTAAGTTTCACACCTTGTATTAAACTTGAGTGAGACCTTCCAACTTCCAATTTTCTTATACATTTGTTTTTATGGTTAATTTCACATCTATATATATATATATATATATAGATTGAAATTTTGAAAATAAATTTAAGTTAATTTGTAACATTAAATACATGTATATAATTTAATTTATACCTATGTAGGTGGTGGAAACTGATAGTACTTGGATTCCCTGGCCTCAATCCTATCAACCAGGGTATCAAGATTTTGCTACATCTGGTCCAAGCTTAACTCTACATCTGCAACATGAGTAAACCACACATGCCTCTCTAATGATGAATGCAATGGACTAACCAAATGAGATGGCATGGAAGTTGTATCATCATGTGTCAAAAAATCTAGGTAAATCATAGTCGTCATGCTGAACTCAACATCATCAAGGCCAACATCAGAGAACTGATGCCCTACATTGACTAAAGGGTCTGTACGCTATGCCTCTCCCTGTGTAGAAATAGAGTGGTCAGTAGGTGGATCCTCACAAGTGCTACCACTATGACCATAGTCTAGGTGAGAAGGATGTGGCTGAGCGTATCTGATAGTACCCACATGAAATCTAACCTCTGATATGGAGATATCATACTTTACTTATATAAATGTATATGCATCCAATAGATCCTCAACCAATGTGACACATGTCATCTCTCCTATAAGTCCCTCTAGGCTAGAAAGTGAAGGGATGTCTGCTACACTACACATGTCATGTGTAGTCCTACTAGAGGGTGCTCCACCTGACTATCTAGAGTGTTTTCGAGACATCAGGTACTGACCAACCTGATCACTAGATATGGATGCGACAATTGCTGCAATGTCCCCCACATTATTAATCATAACTCAAAGTTCGGTGCTGTGAATAACATCATCTGCAATAGGACCCTATGAAGGAGCTATAACAGGTGCCCTCTGACCAACAATGGCCCTGTGTACTGGCCTCTATCGATTAGCTTGATGAAAAGCATCTCTATCATTAAGTCTTTCACACCCCTATCCTAGATGTGCTGGAAAATTAGTGTAATTAACAACCCTCCCTAAATGAACCTCAGTAAAAATCTTCTATCCAAAGTACAATGTAATCTAATCATTATTCAGATAACGACCATGGGCAGTTATCAATCATGGTTATATCAATGCTAATATAGAAGGATCCTAACACCTGGTAACCTGATACCCCTTCACATAATTTAAATCTGCATAAGATGGGAAATCTTCCCTTTTCAGGGTGGCTTTAGGCACTAGTGCATGTACCTCCTTAAGAGAAAGACCATAGCCAACCCCTTGCCTCTTCCTCTCAAGTATACCCTATATAACATTTGGGGCATAGGGAGTGGTACCATGAATGTCATCCCTAATGCTAATCAAGCTAGTAAGGATGGATTGACATGTGCTCTTATAGACACTAGAGTTAGATAGATTATTTATGAATTCTTTCAACCATTCAATTTCTCTATTAGTGCATGCTAATAGTTCCACGGGAGGAATCATTGCATCTACCATGTGTGATGTGCAATAATATGTCTGATAGATCTAGAATATGTATACCTGAAAGATTATTATTTACTGTCAAATGAAGTCTACATATATGTACATTTTCCTAATTCAATTGAAAATAAAATTAAAGTATGCACATTTCGCTACATTATTTCAAAGTAAAATCAATTACATAAATTACATTTAAATATAAATAAATGTGTATTGTACATATGTACACACACATGTACAGGTGCATATATATACATGTACACATGTACATGCATATATACATAAACATTTATATATATACACATGTACATGTATGTATGACATGTATACATGTCATATATATAGAGAGATATATATGTCATGTATATATATATGACATAATATTATATATCTATATATATATATATAGATCTATATAATATGTCATGTACACACACACACACACACACACACACATATATATATACATGACATATTATATATATATATAGAGAGATATATAATATGTCATATATATATATATACATATATATATATATACATATATATATATATATATATATGTATATATATATATATATATGTATATATATATATATATATATATATACATATATATATATATATATACATATATATATATATATACATATATATATACACACACACACACACACATACATATGTACATGCATATATATGCATATATACATGTATATATGCATCTATACATGCATTATACATGTATATATATACATGCATATATATACATGCATATATGTACATGTATATATACTAAATCTATATATCAAAAATTTTAAATAATGAAAAATCTATATATATGTATGCATATATACACATATACAAGCATATATGCATACACACACACACACACACACACACATATATATATATGCATATATACACATGTATACATGCATATATACATGTATATGTGCATGTATACATGTGTATATATATGCATAGATTCATGTATATGCATAGATATACACATGTGTACATGCATATATATATATATATATATATGTGTGTGTATATATACATGTATACATGTGTATACATGAATATATGCATGTATACATGTGTATACATGCATATATACATGCATGTTTGCACATGTATACACTTGTATACATGTATATATGCACATGTATATATGCATGTATACACATGTATACATGCATATATACATGTATATATGCATGTATACACATGTATACATGTCCATATATACATATATATACACATGTATACATGTGCATATATACATGTATATGTGTATACATACATGTATATATGCACATGTATACATGTGTATACATGCATATATACATGTATATATCCATGTATACACATGTACACTGTATATATGTACATGTATATATACTAAATTTATATATCAAAAACTTCAAATAATGAAAAATTTATATATATACATATATACATGTATATATGCATGTATACATGTATATATGCATGTATACATGTATATATGCATATACATACATATACATGCATATATACATGTATATACATTACATATGCATCTATGCATATATACACATATATATATGCATATATACACATATATACATATGCATATATACACATGTATACATGCATATATACTAAATCTATATATCAAAAAATTTAAATAATAAAAATTAAAAATTAAAAACCTGAAAGTGATGTTTGAAAAATCAGAAGCCAAGCCACAAAAGTTTCATTGTCGCTGAAAGTGATAGTGAAAGTCACTTTCTGCAGGTTAAAAACCTAGCCAAAAAACCTAACTTTACACTTTCGATCGAAATTTCTTGCTTACTTACGATTGAAAGTAAGAAAAGAACTTTTGATCGAAAGTCACTTTCGATTGAAAGTGAGAACTTTTCGGACTTTCGATCGGAAGTTTCTTACTTATGATCAAAAGTTCAGGGTAGTTTCTATCGAAAGTAGGAAGGGATTTTTTAGTCAGATTCTCTTTTTGGGTCAAATTTGTTCCTCCGAAAAAGTGTAACCCACTATTGTGGGTTCACCCAAGAAGAAAGGATTTTTCAGACCATTTCCAAGATTGGGAAAAGACCTAAGATTGAGGTTCTTGAATTTTTAAGAAATCTTAACCAAGAGGAGTTGATCGACTGGATCAATGAATTAGAAGAATATTTTGAGTATGAAGACATCAAGGATCCTGATTAGGTCAAGTTTGCAAAGGCTAGCCTAAAGGTTCATGCGAAGATCTAGTGGCAAGAGATTCAATCAGAGCGAAATAGAAGAGGAAAGGATAAAATCACAAGATGGGATTGGATGGTGGATAAATTGAAGTGACAGTTCATTCCCATTTATTATGAGCTTGACCTACTGAAAAAAATGCAAAGTTTGAAGCGAGCAAGAAGATATGTTCAGGAGTATATGGAGGATTTATATCAAATCCTCATCAGAACAGGCCATGCGGAAGATGATAAGGAGAAAGTCTCCCGTTACCTTAATGGGTTGAGGCCGAACATTCAAGAGGAGTTGAATTTGGTTTGAATGAACAGTATTGAAGAGGCATACCAGTTTTCCCTAAAAGTAGAGGAAAAGATGAACAAGAAGTTTGAGAGTAGAAAAAAATAGAATAGGTCATGGTGGAAGGTCTGGTGGACGGTCATATGGAGGCCGAAATGAAGATCTGAAAAAGAAGGATGAGGCCATTAGCAGTCAAAATCAAAGAGGAAACAATTTCAATTGTTTCCATGATCAAAATGATAGAGATCAGAGAGGAAGAGGAAGAGGAAAAGGTTTGGGAAGAGGAGGCTTCCGTGGAACATGTTTTCATTGTGGACAAGAAGGTCATAGGGCATATGAATGTCTTCAATGCCAAGGAAGGACAGATAGGAGAATTGAAGGCCAGACTAGAGTTTCACATGTAGACGAAGATGTCAGATCATCACATTCTGAAGATGTTGAAAGAGGAGAGACATTAATTAATAGAAGAGTCCTACTGAGTGGTGAGAATGAACTTGAGAAAAGGAGGAGCTTGTTTTGCACCAGGAGCAAGTGTAAGAATAAGTGTTGTGATGTGATTATCGATAGTGGAAGCACTGAAAATTTGGTTTTAGAAGAGATGGTCACAAAGTTGAAGCTCAAGAGACAGAAACACCCACATCCATACCGGATCACCTAGGTGCAGGATGACCACAAGGTCATGGTCAGTGAATAATTCTTGGTAAAGTTCAAGATTGGCGGATACCATGATAAGGTACTATGTGATATCATACTTATGGATGCATGCCATATGTTGTTGGGTAGACCATGGCAATTTGACAGGTGTGTTGTACATGATGGTCATGCAAATACCTATTCCTTGACAAAGGATGGAGTGTGACATAAGCTAAAGCCATTGACGGACACAGAAGAAAAGGTATGTGGTAATGCAAGAATAAGTTTTGTTGATGGAAGAAAATTCTTAGAGGGTATGAGGCATGCACATGTGTGTTTTCCTTTAATTCCATAAGTTGGTAAAGAGGATGTAGAAGATGTACCTATAGAAGTCATGGATCTATTGAATGAGTTTTAGGATATTGTATCTGATAATGTACCTAATGGATTACCACCAGTAAGGAAGATCAGTCATTAGATGGACTTGATTTCAGGAGCTAGTTTTCCAAATAGGGCAGCACATAGAATGACACTAGGAGAAAGTGAAGAGTTGAACAAATAAGTACAAGAGTTGTTACAGAAGGGGTTGATTCAGGAGAGCCCGAGTCTATGTGTTGTACTAGTAGTATTAGCACCAAAGAAGAATGGAGAATGGAGAATGTGTACAGATTCTAGAGAAATAAACAAGATCACAATCAAGTATAGGTTTCCATTTCCATGAATGGATGATATTATGGATGTTTGAGTGGCGCTGTGTATTTTTCAAAGATAGATTTAAAGAGTGGATATCATCAAATTTAGATCAGAGAAGGAGATGAATGGAAAACTACTTTCAAGACAAAGGAAGGACTGTATGAGTGGTTAGTCATGCCTTTTGGGCTAACCAATGCACTGAGCACTTTCATGTGGCTCATGAATGAGGTTCTGAAGAAATTTTTGGATAATTTTGTCATTGTTTACCTAGATGATATTTTGATCTTTAGTAAGACATTGGAGGAGCATATGATGCATATTCATATGGTGTTTGAGAAGTTAAGGGAAGAGAAATTGTTGTTTAATTTGAAGAAGTACAGTTTTGTGATGTGCTTAGCAGAAGGAAACTATTGCTGATAGAGATGCAGATTGAGGTGGTTGGGCTCAAGGAACTCAAGAATTTGTATCCAAAGGATCTTGATTTTGGAGAGGCTTGGAAAGCTTGTATAGAACTAGTTACTCTAGATAGAACAAAGTGGTTGGATTTCATCATCCAGGATAGTATGTTATTAAGAGGGAGTCAGTTGTGCATTCCATGAAGTTCTATGAGGGATAATCTCATCAAGGAGAAGCATAGAAGAGGATTGGCTGGACATTTTGATCGTGATAAAACCCTTTCTTTGGTTAATGATAATTATTATTGGCCACAGTTGCAACAAGATGTCAAGAAGTTTGTACAAAGTTGCAGAGTATGTTAGATGGTAAAGGGAGTAATGCAGAATATAGGGTTGTATCAGCCATTAGCTATACCAGAGAAGCCTTGGGAGGATATTAGTATGGATTTTGTTCTTGGTTTACCAAAGACTCAGTGGGGACATGATTTAATTTTTGTGGTGGTTGATAGATTTTCAAAGATGTCACATTTCATTCCATGCAAGAAGACTACTAATGTTGTTCATGTAGCAGAATTGTTTTTCAAATAAGTGGTGAGACTACATGGTTTGCCAAAGAGTATAGTTTTAGATTGGGACACTGAGTTTGTTAGATATTTCTGGCGTGCATTGTGGAAGAAGTTAAAGACAGATTTGAAGTTTAGTTCAAAACATCATCCATAGACAGATGGATAGACATAGGTGGTGAATAGGAGTTTGGGAAATTTGCTAAGATGTTTGGTTGGAGATAAGCCAATAGGATGGGATTTGATTTTACCATAAGCAAAATTTTTATACAATAATTCTATCAACTGGAGCATTGGTAAATCACCATTCCAGATTGTATATGGAAGTAGTCCCATAAATGCATCTGAGTTGAGGAAGATAGATAAAGGAGAAATAAGTAGTGTTGATGTTGAGGATTTTGTAGAACATTTGAAGAACATCCATAAGGAGGTGAGGAAGCACATTACCAAAATTAATGGATAGTATAAGGCTAAGGCAGATGAGAAAAGAAGGCATAAGGAGTTTTAGGTTGGAGATGAAGTCATGGTTCATTTGCAAAAGGAGTGATTTCCAGTTAGTACATATAACAAGTTGAAAATGAAGAAGTTTGGGCCATGTAAGATACTGAAGAAGCATGATTGAAGAAATGCCTATGAGGTAGAATTGCCCACTGAGCTAAATATTTCACCAGTATTTAAAATGTTAGATTTAATAGAGTATCATGAAGGGGGTGTTGAAAATGAGATCACAGAAGCACAATGGAGTATTCTAACAACTAGTTCAGATACCAAGGAGATTGAGGATATACTAGATGGTCATGTTGGCAGAAGCACATAGAACATGACATATGAAGAATATATGTTCAAATGGAAAGATTGACCCATTGAAGATTCATCATGGCTGACAAGGGAGGAGGTTAACCGTCTTGGTTTTCCTCTTCGCACCTGAGTCGTGACAGGGTCACTTCTCAAATTACCCCGGGTGTCTGATGCAAGAGTATCTTGGGTGTAAAAGCAATCTTGCATCACCCAAAAATATTTCAGGTTTCTTTTCAACAAGGGCTATCTTGTGTAAAGATGTTATTTATGGAAACTTACTATTTTTAGTAAGTTGGTCATACGATCTTAGAATGTTATGATTTAATAGGTGGAGGTTCATCTTAGTCATATCAACCTAGCCATATCATCTGTATTAGTGAAGTTATTGAAGTTTTTGGGTAGGAAATATTTGAGCTCAATTTTGAAGGCTTTAGAGGCTCTGGATCACGATTGATCCTTGGCTAACTGGAGCTTGCATGGGTCAAGCATTGTAGATCACCTCTTGGCATTTCCAAAAAGTGGTTATAATAGAAAAATGGAGCTACAGTTAAAAAGTTATGGCCTCTGAAAGTTGGGCTACCTAAAAACATATTTTGTAATTATTTGGAGCTGACCCTATGTAAAAAGAAATGAAAATAAATTAATTCTTAGGGAAGTCGGCCTTAAGGGCTAAATTTCTAGAACCTTCTCGGGTGGTGGAAATTGCCTATATAAGAAAGGTTCGTAGTGTTGTCTAGGGTAGTTCTGGGTAGTAGATTTGGGTAATGATTCGAGGCTTTGTCCTACAGAATATTGTAAGCGAAAATGCCCATGTGGCTTTGCATATTGTAATTCTAAAATTTGTAATTCCACATTTGTGGAGATAATAAGAAGCCCATTTTCTATTCTTGCAAAATTGTTGTTGTTTCTTTGTTTTGTTATGTGTTTGTGGTATTAAGGGGAGCACCCTTCATCAAAGGGTCACACAAATAATTTCCATACATGTGAAATACCATAAATAAAGTTGAAGATTAGTGGGGAAGTATGTAAAGAACATTTTTTCGAGCTTAAACCTTTGAATTATCCTTGGTAGAAGTAAATGTGTCACTTTTCTAAAAAATCATCAACTTCTTGTTCAATAACTAGAATATATAATAAATGCTAGTTGAACCAACACTCAAATTGAATTCTTCCTATGATCTAATGTAATCCTTCCCTACATCTCAAAAGTTCCATATATCTTGTTGGCGGGCATAAATGGCTATCTAAGAATAAACACAATTGGTAGTCTATTGGATAGCTACCAAAATAAGTGGTTGAATTCAAAATTTGAAATCATGGGTGGTAGATGTATAAAAGTATGGAACTAAGTAGTACTATGAGAAAACCATTGCTATATATCTTGCTCAACATTCATTATGAGAGCTACATGCCACTTTATGTAAATGAGAGCATGATTTCTTGAATAATCATCTTTTGCATCGACATAGTTATAACACTTTAATGCATTAATATAATAATTTTATTAAGAATGTAAATAATAATGACCATCTCTTCAAAAGTTCACATAGCTTTAATTATTTTTTTAAAATTTAATAAATTAAGCGTGCGTACGCACACACACACACACACACACACACATTGTAGTAGAACAAATTTTAGGGCACAATCTTGCTTCTTTACTTCTAATTAATCCAAAGGACATATATAGAGGAATCCATGTTTTTATGCTTATCATTATATACATTTACATTCTATTGATAGGTCGATTATTCTCAAACATTTAATTCAATATCATACATACATAAAGATAATTGAAGACTATGATAAAACATATAGATTTGAATGATGAGAATCTTTATTATGATTTTTGAACATATATATTTCTATATAAGAAAATTCTTCATTGCTACTTTTTATATTTTTACACATTTTAATTAAGATGTAAATGATACATAATTGCATCTAATTATTCATATTTATTCATTTAATTTCTCCATGATAAGTTACATAACATTCTCCTTTTACATCATCCCATGCAATATTTTTATAATTTGTTTAAAGCCTTCATTAACTCATATATATTTCTTTAACTCTATTTATATTTTTACAACATGGCATTTAATCATATTTTCATTAGTCCCTTACGTTTATATTTGTCTTCATTTCATTAATTTTAATTAATTAAGCCAATAGAATTTGTGTGGGAGCTTTGCTTCCCGAAATGTATTTTTTCTAGTTGTCAGCACTCTTTTTGGATAGTTTCTTTTCCGAGTTATGGGAAATACTTAAATTTTATCCCCTCTTTTTTTGTTGGAAATTAGCAAAAAATGATTCTTAAATAATAAGTTACCTTGTTTTTAATATTTCTTTTGTTTTGTCTTTTCCATTTCGTAAAAAATTATTTTATTTATTTTCTAATCAATATGATTGCTATTTTTTTGTCCTTATCTTTATTTCTATAATTGATTGTCCTAAATATTGTTTCTAATGTTTACTCCCCTTGCTTTATGTTTTCTCTCATTATTTATGCCTTATGGTTAGTGGTTAGGCGGGAAATCTATAGAATAGTTCTAAATATAAAACTTGGATGATAAGATTCCTTAATAATTTCTTTATTTTATTAATAACTTTCCTTTTTTCATTAAAAAAATAATCTTTTCGATATATTTTTTTTTAATATTAATATAATATGAAACATTCAATTACTTGTATTTATAAAAACTATTTGACAACAATATTTTTCTTTCTAATTAATTATTTTAATATAATAATAAACATCTTTATAATTATTATATATTTAATTTAAATAAATTTTTCTTATCTTCAATGACTACTACTTAGTTTCATATATTATTTTTTCTATTTTGTAATAGGTGCACTGCATCCTTTGAAATCTTATATTAATTTATTATTGACCTATTTTGTATCCAAATTCTTATGAACTCTCCGTTGCATGCACAAAAACATGCAACTGTTAGTTATAATCCTTTATCAACTTGTACTATTTAATATGGCTCTTATCATGTTTCCACTGGTCCTTTCCTAGCTTGGGTGATGTTTGACAATATTGATCAATCAACTACCTTCTAAATTGTTATAAAGGTTTATGTAAACAACACAGTAATAATTAAAATGAATGTCAAGGAATGAAATGACGAGAGGAAAGAATTACAGAAAACAAGCAGTTCTCTTTTGTGTGGCGCGACTACTGTATAAAGATAAGAACAGAATCGCAGGCAAGATTTATTTAGACAGTATAACCATCCAACAGATGGTTGTTGTGTTAAGCACATATGTATTATTGCAACCTAGTGAATTAATGTAATAGTAAAAGGACAGAATTACAGAAATTAATAACTAGTTCTATTTATGTGGCGCAAGTAATTGTTATAGATTAGATTAAAAACAACTTGAAGTAGATGTCCTTACGCTGAAAATCATAAGCAACACCTCCATAATTGACTTTTTTGAGTAGGTGTGGTGGTGGTGGAGCGCATGGAGAACTGCCGCAAGTGGGAGGTTATATCGAGCAGATACATGAACCAGAAAACCAAGTGAAAGCACAACAAGAATTGTGTTTATTATCATGCGCACCATACTTCCCATGTTTGTAATTGTGTTTCTTTACTAACTCAAATGCAGAGAGATTGTGTAGCGGAAGATTGAGATGGGATGCAATGCATCATGGCAAACTATTTAAAGGGGGGCGATAACCTACAGACAATTTCTTCCACACTGAGTTATTCAAAGTCACATGGCCTATTGGAGATGAAGCAATTAGAAAATAAGTATTAGTTTACTATATTTTTTTGGAAATGTGTAGGTACGTATTTTCACTCAATGACTATTTTTTTTCTTCATTTTCGTATACAAGTTGTTCAAACTAGAGGCTTTGACCAAGTAGCCCTTCCATTTTATTAAAATCCTAAGGGTCTATTTTTTTGCTAGAATTGGGGTGGAATTGGTGGCAGGACTTCCACTTTCGAGCTGAATCTGCCGTTTGGATGTCAAAATTGAAAACTGGGTTTTTGTTTTCAAATCCTCATTTCGTGTGAACTTCTGGAAGTTCCACTTCCACTCAAATAGGTGGAATTTAATTTTTAAAACCCATTTTTGTGTTTTATACATTGCATTTGATATTCTGTCGGATCTGGTGACTTCCCCATTTACAAACCCAGCAACATCCATTTAGCAGTGTATCTTCCACTTTTTTTCACTAAGGGTTTCACAACGTCTTCACAGTGGGTTTTCGTAGTGTTTTCACATCATAGTGGGTCTTCATCTTCACAGTGGGTTTTTGCAGTGTATTCACAGTGTTTAGGTAACTCTAAAACCCGTTCGTAATATTTTAAGCTCTCTATTTTTCATCAGTTTTGCTTTGGAAAATTTATGTGTTTGGTTTTTTTTGAAGGAAATAAATCCAAGTGATCTCCTCAGATGTATCAGTCCAAATGTTTTGTAGTGCTTATCATTCTCCCCTTTCTATTTTTTGTGTGTGTGAGAGAGAGGGAGATACTATGTTACATTGGATGGAAGACAATAAATAATACTGGGCCTGATTAAATGTTGGGAAGCAAACAGTGGGTCCTCTTGAATGCTGGGGATGTACCTTTGGCAGGGCTTGCTTACCCTCTTAGAAATAACTTCGCTTGTGTTGGACCTTGGCAGGAGTCGAAACCACCCTTACCTTCACCACTAAGTCAGTCCTTGCCAGTAAGTCAGGCTTCGGTAGGGGTTATACCATGGTCTTGAGACTGTGAGCGTAACAGAGACTTTTGGGGTCTTGAGCTACATGCAATGAGTTTTACTTGTTACATGCAAGTTCACAAACACCTTACTTTCATCAGTTACTTACTTGAATGACTTAGCCATTTCTACTACCATGAAGACCTCACTAATATCATCACCACTGAGTTCAATATCATACTTGTCAATGGATGCAATTTCCTACAGCCTATATAGTTTTGTTCACACATGCTTTTGTCAAACCCTTAACAGTTCCAATCTCTTGAATCATGTCCATGGATTTTGAAAGAATGGTAGACACTATCTCACTATGAAAGTGACTCTCTATAGTTTGATCTAGTAACTCCAACTCATCAGCATGTCCAATGGCTAGCACAGATGCCATTCTTTTGAAAGCATACCCCCCTGGGCATTTGGCTTCCTATTTAGCAATCAATAGTTATATGCAAAAATTTATTTTTCCCAAATATGACAAGTCTAGAAATATCAAACACCTTTTGGAAGAAAACTTATTAGATTTCCACAATCTATGATGAAGTCTATAGCTTTTATTGGAATCAAGTACCAACAATCTTTTGTCTTTTTCCAATATCAATCTGAGTGTGTGATCTAATTTTTCCACATGCTAGTAGATATATCATTAGATTACCTGTCAGTATGGTGATGGCATGTCTTAATTTTTTAGAGTCATCTATCAAACTTATCCCTTCGCATACATCAATATTATTGGCAATGATAATTTCCAGCATGTTCAATATTGTAATTAGCCAATGAGTCAGCTATAATATTACCCTCTAGTGTTGTATCATTTATGAGCTCAACCTATCTAATTTTGGGTAGATCTATTTCAAAATGTTTGTCAACTTCCAGTTAGGTGTACTCCAATTCTTTACTACACATACGACTATGACAGAGTCACCTTTGATTTGAATGTCTGATATGTTTTTACCCTTGTAAAGATAAAGTTCTTGTAACTCGACTTCATTGGTGCCTATAACACGTCCATTGAGAGCCATTATTTTTTTACACCATCTTATTCACATTAAATTTACTCTACAACTTCAAGGTTTTAGTCACATGTAGGTGATCAAATAATAGTCTTCAACCATTAAAGCATTCAAAGTAGTATTGTTAACTTGACAAAAAGTACAAGTGGGTGAAATAACATGAAGTCTAGATGGATAACAATTTATGCTTCTTAGTGAATATAATTTCTAGTAAATTTTGATGGTTCAAAATGACCCATCAACATTGAAGAGAAAAAATGTCTCTAGATTTAGATGTTGCTTACTATCTTGAATTGGAACATGTTGATTACAACAATTTTGTAAAGCCTTCTTTGTATTTACCACAGTTGTAATGTTTCAAGTTAGCAAATCTACATAGAATCCCATTAACTGATCAAACAAAAGTAAATCTTCCAAATGGGAAAATGCTCAATTACTGAATATAACTTAACTAAAATAGGATTGTATGTAAGATGAATCTTAAATGGGGTCGAAATTCTTCATCGAATCTTAGTTAGTGCTAGTTGTAAAGAGAAAGAAACTCATGTCATCTTACTATTCCCATGAATTGATACATTAGCAATGGCTCAAAGTAGCACAACAAAAAACATAGAGCCTTGATTGTCAATAATAAATATAATATACAAACAAATAACTCTATAGCTCTACATAGGTAAGGGAATTGCTTGAATGTGTTGTAGCATCAATTCATAATAACAACTGACTTAGCCAAGGAGTTCTAATACAACTGACTCAGCATAGGTGAAGTAGATGACAAAAAAAATATTAATGTTAATGTTTTTTTTCAATTTCAATGTTTATGTGGGAAATATCAAGCCTCTTATCAGGGCCATAGGTGAGATTTCAAAATATGCAGTAAACCATATTGATGGAAAATAAGAAATATTGTTCAAACCTTTTGTCGTTACTTTGTGGTGTAGTCGGTGTAGTAAGAAATTCATTAGATTTAGACTTTACTAAATATTAAAATAAGTAGCTCTTGATCTGGTGATTAAATTTTAAAGAAATTTAATTCTTCATTAAATCTATGTTAAGTCTGCATTGAAGGTCCACCTAGAGGTGTAGGAGACACACAAGGTAAAACTTATAAGCAATTTAGCCTGTTTTTGCACCGGAAAAGATAAGTAAATAAACTGTGTATTTTAATCACTCATAAATTGAAAAAAGCTTTATAATTTGTTGAGTCATGATAGGTTCTTACCAAAACAAATGTTGAGTTTGAGTCCAAGTTTAAAATACTTGATGAGTCTACACCAAGTCTAAGTGTCAATACTGCAGTTCAACGAGGGTAATATGACAGATAAATGCAATATAGAGCTAATATATTTATAGGAATAGTCATATATAAATATTAAATAATTTTGGTTGAGCTATTCATAAAGGGGAATAATAAATCATTCTTAATGAAAAAAATAGAAAATTTAAAATTGTGGAGAAGATATACTACTATACGCTTTATCTTTGTGGTTCATACTGGATATCTCCTCGCTCAAATCGTTGTTTTTGTCCACATTTCAGCCATTGATGGATCTTGTTGAGAATATTGATGTTCTAGGATGCATAGCTATGGAGACCACATATGCTTGTCTTCTCATAGCTTATTTTGCTTTTATTTCTGTAGCCAAAGTACTGCTAGCCCGAGAAGGGAGTGCACAAATGGGTAAATGAAAAGGAAATTCTTTTTATAGAATGGTTATTCAATCCAATGATGTAGATTGTCATGATCAGATTCATGTGAGTAGGGGAGCCTTCTTTCATCTAGCTACTATCCTAAGGCTGAAAGGAAGCTTGAAAGATACGTTACACTTGACGGTAGAAGAACAACTTGTGATGTTCCTCCACACCCTTGGCCACAATCTAAGGAATCGCAAGATTTCCCACAACTTTGGGCACTCAGGAGAGACAGTCAGCTGATACTTCCATAGGGTGTTGAGGGCTATCTTAGTACTCCATGATGATCTCTTTATACCACCTAGTCCAAACACTCCTCCTGAAATTAGTGGGAAGGACCATTTTGATCCATTCTTCAAGGTAATTCTTGTGTTGTTACAAATTTCTTGTATGGATTTTTATCCTTATCATATAATTGGTTAACCGTACAATTGATGATTGTATCATATTGTATGGGATTGTGTTGGAGCTATCGATGGAACCCATATACCAGTCAACATGCAGGGTAAATATCATGATAGAAAAGGCAACTTGTTGCAAAATGTTATGGGTGTGTGTTCATTTGATTATAAGTTTCAGTACTACCTTGCTGGTTGGGAAGGGTTTGCTGTGGATAGCCATGTTCTACGTTCAGCTCTGTCAAGAGAAAATCTTCTTGTTGTTCCCCTCGGTAAGCCAAATCATAGTTTAATATACTCAAGGGTACAATCAATGTTTCAAGTTTTATCAATCTACTTTATTTATGTAGGAAAATATTTTCTAGTGGATGTTGGATATCCCAATGCACCTAGATTTCTTTCTCCTTATCAGTGTACATGCTACCACCTGAAGGAGTTTTCAAGAGGGAATCCAATAAAATCTCGACAAGAGTTGTTCAACCACTGACACTCCTCTCTTAGAAATGCAATAGAGCATACATTTGGTATTCTCAAGCAGCATTTTCCAATCCTGAGGCATGCCACATCTTATTCTATCATGACAAAAGCCCATATTGTATTAGCATGTTGCATACTACACAACTAGATTATGATAGAGGATGACATTCCATCAGAAATTGGTACCAAAGAGGAAGATGATCGTACTAGGATAGATTTACTCATGCTTAAGACATATGGGTTGTCTCAGCATGATAGAGACCAGTGGGCACAATTTTGAGATGATATAGCAAGTAGAATGTGGGAAGACTACAAATCCCAAGAATAGTTGTTCTTTTATGGGTCAATGTATGAAGATACTTTGATATACATGATGGTTTCCTTTTTCTTCTATTTGTATCTAGAAGTATTGGACTTTTATGGGTCAATGTGTTTTATTTGACTAAACTAATTTATGAAGATACTTTGATATACATGATGGTTTCCTTTTTCTTCTATTTGTATCTGCAAGTATTGGAATTTTATGGGTCAATGTGTTTTATTTGACTAAATTGATGTATGAAGATACTTTGATATACATGATGGTTTCCTTTTTCTTCTATTTGTATCTACAATTATTGGACTTTTATGGGTCAATGTGTTTTATTTGACTAAACTGATGTATGAAGATACTTTGATATACATGATGGTTTCCTTTTTCTTTTGTTTGTATATGCAAGAATTGGACATGTTGGTTTTACCATTGACAACAATATGTACATTGTGATCAACTAATCTACACCATATCATACATAGAACTAATGATGAGCATGGAAGTGTAGATCTCTATAATTTTGTTGACTATTAGTGTCTTACACTTAGTCATATATCTAGGCAAGGATGGTCGGTCATCACTGCGACTGAGTCATTCTGTAAAGGCCAAGTTTTGTATTGCATACTTACCAAGTAGTAGTACTATCGAGTAAAGTCATGGTCACAATATGTTTGTAATATGCTGAGTATAGTTATTGTCGAGCTACATATATCAATGATTATCGAGTGACAGAGAAGTTCAACAGATGTTGAGTACAACAGATGCTGAGGATAGTTGATGCCAAGTGCTAGGGATAACTTTTGCCGAGTTAGCCAGAATTGACATACAAGTCTGAAATGGCACAATGATCGAGGTAAACCATTTTTGAGGATAATTATATTTTGTATGTTGTCTATTGAGGTAATCATGGAGGTGGTTATGCATCCATATTGCTATCATTGATCCCTATGTATAACCTTTAGCCAATCAGAAAATTGTATAGTATAGGTGGCAATAGGAATATATGTAGACCGTAGATCTTGTAACGGTAAAACATTTTTGTTACTATATAAAGGAAAGATCTAGGATAGAGATATGTGTGTGAATCAGAGAGAGAAATAGAGACATGGAGATCAAATGAATACTATGAGTATGAGGAAATAATCAGGAGAAGTATTCAGACAAAGTTCAATGACCAAACAAAGCAGTGAAAGGAAAAAAATCAAGAAAGATCAGATAGAAGAGATCACAATCATACAGTAAAGCGAAGATCTATAATCAGCATATCAGTGCAAACCAAAGGATCATATACTAAGACATTTTAACCAGTGTATCAGGGTAAATCTCTTAACTGAGTAGTCTTAGCAGAGTTTTGTAAATCTCTTTATCGAGTGCTTACTTTATTGTAAGTTTACAAATCCCTTTACAATGGAGACTGATACTCCTAAGGAAGTGCAATCACAGGATACTTTTGAGGTTCACATTGTTGATATTCTAGAAGAGAGCCCCATTAAAAATTCACTCTTAACTGAGGATGATCTAAAGAACATAGCAGCAACAGGAACACCCCTGCCAAGTAGTAACACTGTACTATTGCAAGTCAAGGATTATCCCACCATCATGAGCACACAATCTACCATTGATAATACTCCTATACCTTAAATTTCTACTATTGATGAGTTAGTTGGTACAAGTCTTACTGAGGAATCAATCAAGTCAGAACCATTAACTCACTCTGCTGAAGAAGAAGTTAAAGTAGAAGATAAAATTCAAAGTCTTTCTAAGGAAGAACATAGCACAGATGCAAATGCAATAAAATCAGATGAACAAGCTATTCAACCTCATGCTGAGGAAAAGGAGAAGGAAGAAGGAAATAGTAGAGGAAAATTCATTGAAGAACAAGCACTGAAGGAACAAGAGGCCATCAAAGCTCTTGTACAGCTGCCGAGTGGAAGCACCCCAACGAGAGCACCAAAGGAAAAAGATGAGGTAACAATTGATGTGATGAAGAAATTGTTATTCCTAAATGGGATACTGATAACCTTACTTTCAAGTAGCTATAGATAATGAAAGACTTGCTGACAAGGAAAAGTAGACAAGTAGAACTCTGAAGGGAGCATCAACAAAAATAGGTTCTTCATGAAATTAAGGACATATTTAATGAAGTATATGACTTGACGGATGTAAATAGTTTCATTCCCATATTGGAACAACTTGTACATATTGTTCAAAAAGTAAATAATGACATGAGTTGTGTAAGTGATAAGCTATTTGAATGGGCAGAATGTAGATTTGAGACAAAAATGCTAGATAAGATATCTGCTGAGATAGCAGTAAAACAAGTTGAGTTGTCAACTTTGGTAAAGGAGACCGAGAGATTAGTTGTGGATGGACAGTCTCTACTGGCCAACATATGCAATGTTGAATTATTCACAAATGAGAACCAATGCTTGCTTGAAACTCTCAAGCAAGAGATCAAAGTTTCAAGTCAGTCCTCGACTTTGGATGCTAGCACCAATGCCAGACATTATGTTAAGGTAATGCAGACATAGGGTAAGTTAGCTGAGCTGATGGAAAATGATGGCAAGATTTTCTCTCACCTACTTTCTATTCAAACTATTCTTACACCACATTTGGAGGCTATACAGAGAAAATTAGCCAAGGCTAAAACATTGATCCAGAGTGATTCACATTTGTCTACAACCGAAAGTCTCATCAGTCTAGCCGCTAATTTAGAAGTACAAACTGACGTGTTAAATCTCGCTTCAACTGCATGCATAGATGCATTATACATGATCATGGTGCTACACAGACCTTTTTTGGAGAAAATTTGAAACTTACCTATTGATGAAGAAATTAGTCATGTCAAAAACAAGGGGGAATTATCATGACATGAGTGTGAATAGGGATAGGTAGCACAATTTTGAATATGTATATATATCTCAAGGGGAGTTTTAGGCTATACAAACATATTTTTGTAATTGTAAATACGAATGTCATGACAAAGTGTTTTTTCCACTAATGTCAAAGGGGGAGATTGTCGATCTCTATAATTTTGTTGACTATTAGTGTCTTATACTTAGTCATATATCTAGGCAAGGATGGTCGGTCATCACTGCGACCGAGTCATTCTATAAAGGCCAAGTTTTGTATTGTATACTTACCAAGCAGTAGTACTACTGAGTAAAGTCATGGTCACAATATGTTTGTAATATGCCGAGTATAGTTATTGCCAAGCTACATATATCAATGATTATCGAGTGATAGAGAAGTTCAATAGATGCTGAGTACAATAGATGCCGAGGATAGTTGATTTCGAGTGCCAGGGATAACTTTTGCCAAGTTAGCCAGAATTGACATACAAGTCTGAAATGGCACAATGATCGAGGTAAACCATTTTTAAGGATAATTATATTTTGAATGTTGTCTATTGAGGTAATCATGGAGGTGGTTACACATCCATATTTCTATCATTGATCCCTATGTATAACCTTTAGCCAATCAAAAAATTGTATAGTATAGGTGGCAATAGGAATATATCTAGACCGTAGATCTTGTAACGGTAAAATGTTTTTGTTACTATATAAAGGAACGATCTAGGATAGAGATATGTGTGTGAATTAGAGAGAGAAATAGAGACATTGAGATCGAATGAATACTATGAGTATGAGGAAATAATCAGGAGAAGTATTCAGACAAATTTCAGTGACCGAGCAAAGCAGTGAAAGGACAGAATCAAGAAAGATTTGATAGAAGAGATCACAATCATACAGTAAAGAGAAGATTTGTAATCATCATATCAGTGAAAACTAAAGGATCATATACTGAGACATTTTAACCAGTGTATCAGGGTAAATCTCTTAACCGAGTAGTCTTAGCAGACTTTTGTAAATCTCTTTACCGAGTGCTTACTTTATTGTAAGTTTACAAATCCTTTAACAAGGTAGACTGAATAAGTCTCTTAGCTTTTAATAGAGTAGACCTTTCATAGGGTAGATCATGATATGATCAAATTTTGTAAGCCCTAATAGGAAAACTTTATTATCTGTAGTAGTGAAGATTTGTGAGTGTCATCCCCACCCCAGTTTTACCTTCCAAGGGTTTCTAGGTTACCAAATCTATTGTGTTATGTGTGATTTCATGTATGCTGCTTGACATGATATATTACTTAGATTGTTCAAGTTTTGTTTACATGATGCATAAAGTTCTAAAAGTTTAAAAGGATAGAAGTTAGTAAGTTATGATTCACCCCCCCTCTCAATACTACTTTCCCATTTGTATTTCCAACAAGAAGAACCTGGTAACATGGCTCAATTATATTCTTCCTCAAAGAAGATAATGTGGACCAAAGAGATGGAACAAAAGTTTCTAGACTTGCTCCTTGAGAAAGTACAACTTGGAAGAAAAGGTGATGGGGGCTTCAAAAAAGAAGCATGGACCACCATTGAGAGGAGGTTCAACGGTGCTATGCGGATGAATCTAACAAAGGACAATTTCAAAAACAAGTTGAAAACATGGAAGCTTGCATATAGAGTGATGAAAGAGCTGAGAAATACAAGTAGTTTCGTTTGGAATGAGCAAAGTCAATGCATGGATGCTGAGGATAGCATGTGGGATGAGCTTTTGAAGGTAGGGTGGTCTCTCTACTATTTTGATTGAAATAATATTTCCTTATTATAAAGTTAATAATGAAAGACAAAGAACCTAATCCATTTATTTACACCAACATGCAGAGAAGAGAATTAAAAAATGCCAAAGTGTATAAGAGGTAGCCCTTCCAATACTTCAATGAATTGGGTGCAATTGTGGGTAATGACATTGCTGAAGGTAATGCAGCTATGATGGCCCATGAGACCAAAGAAGGGAACCCTCTGGAAGAGGAATTCAATGTGTGTGAGGAAGAGGATATTGGTTTTAGTATAGATCTTGACAATGCTGTTGATTTTGATGAAGACCCTTATCTTTCCAATCCGTCCACTCAAACTGCAAGTGGTAAAGGAACTCCTAGATCATCAAAGAGGGGAAAGAGGAAGAAGGCAAGTATGGCAACTTCCTTGGATATCATCTATGCAATAATGAAGAAGATAAAAGATGGCCTCAACAATGTTCAACTTCACAAAATTGATAAATTTGATGATGAAAACGCTTTGACGGGCGCATATACTACTCTCAAATCCATCCCTCAATTGATTCAAGGTGTTTTCCTGAAGGTATATGACACCTTCATGGTTCAATGAGAAAGAGCCAAAGGGTTCTTGCTGATGAGTGAGGATGAGAGAGTGGACTGGATTGCAACCACATATGGTGGATTATAGTTATTTTCTACATACTTTATCAAACTTTATCATGAGTTGAAACTTTATCATACTTCATTCACATAGACTAAAATAGAGGTGTTTTGGTTGATGATTTAGTGGTGAAACTTAGTTTTTGTTACTGACTGAAATATATAGATTAATTGACGAGTTAATGAAAGGATTTTTTGTGAGATAGATTCTAGTCTACATTATGATAGATAGATTTTGGTCTTTTTCAATACGTTTGAAGTTGTTTTTCATAGTGATTTAAATGTCTGCTTGTAATGCAGTTTGATGCTATTTTTCATAGTGATTTTAAATGAAGAACATCATTTGATGCTGGTAATGCAATATGTGTGTTTAGTCTATACCTTGTTATGAATGTCCTCTTGATAGTAACACTATTCATAGTGGTAGAGATATGTTGCTTGCTATTGTATGACAACAAACAAGAGATCTCTACCACTATGAACAATGTTATGATGATTTCTCTGAAGTGTTAGAGATTATTTAAATATTTGGGTCATTTTCAAGCAGCGTGTGTCATTACAGTACATATGCACATTGATTATTTTATTATTGGCTGTTATTTGACATTTCCAGCCATTTAATTCCTGTCCCCAACCCTCATAATAGCTGCTGTCAACATCTGGTCACCATTTCCAATCATATTTAATGCTAGACCCAACATTTGTATTATTTAGCTACTGTTGTGATAACTTCAAACTTTTGAGTTATTGGATCTGCTATTTCAATGGTTTCCAACCTTCAATTTCACTCCTAGTGCCACCAAACTATTGTTCACTATTGATTTTACAAATATTACCATTTTCTACTAATTGACAAAGGTTTTGTGTCAATTGGTGCCATTGAAGAAGGGTTTTCTGAACTGTATACCATAGATTGCAGACTATCCAACTACTACCACATTGGATAAGGTTGCATACATCCTTATTTAGAGCCATCATCATTTTACTAACATTTACACCAGCTGAAGCATCATTTCAAGCCTGCATTTGCACATTTTTGGAGGGTTTTTTCTCTTTGTACAATTAAGTGGTCTATTATATATTGATTATTCTTAGGTTGGAATCAAATAGATCACAACTTTTAGTTTACTTATACTAATTTTTAATGCTATTTCAGAGATTACATTGAAATATAAAATGGCCCTAAGGAAATACTATGTTCATGGAGATCAATGATGATAATGTCTTTGAGTAATGTTAGTTGGAGGAAATAGAAGCTATACCTGGGTCTTCTAATTTACTTTTAGTCAATTCATAATTTTTTTGGGGCCATTTAAGTCACTATATAGTTTCCAAGTTACTTCCAAGCTTGCAATAGTTCATAGCCTTTATTTGTATCAAAACGAGTTTACTCTAATACTACCTAGATGAATTGTTTTGAAAATAAGTTTGAATACCAATAGTTACCTTGGTTCTTCCCAAAAATAGATCACTAATCTGTTTTATGACAAGACTATCCTGTGCTCTAACATTAGTCATTCAAATCTCTCCCTTTGAAGGTTACATTCCTTGTAGTACTCATGGAGAAGAACTTTTTCCCACCATGTGACCCCAAAGGAACATCTCTTGAGAATTGAGATCAACCTGCAACTATTATAATAACTATTCCAGCTAGGGGTAGATCTTAATGGTGCCATTTTTGTAACCTCCTTTAAAGCCTTTTCTACACTCACCTTCATTGATTTTTGACACTACACAGTCAACAGAATTTCCCAAATACTAGATGATCTGACATGGTTGAACATGCCCTCATCCATGTGTGGCCATGTTGGGTACTTGTCCTGTATAATGAAAATTCTTTTACATTTTTATTCCCTGAAAAATGGTGTAGAAGTTTCAAGATATGTATTGACACATTGGAAACCTCTTTGCATTGACTCCTCTGAGAGGCTAGCATTAAATTATGATGTTTAGTAGTTGGATGCCTCATGAAGAAAGATGCATATAGTCTTCACATGAATCTGTTCTACCATCAACATAAATTATTTGTAGCTATCATGTTTCATCTAGGCATTTAATAGTAACAATTCATCTAGGCAATTTATTATAATAGTTATTTCATACATGGCTACTGCTGGAATAACAGTAACCATGTATGGAATAATGATCAATCTGAGGTCAATCTTGATGAACATCATACTGCATTACAATCTGCTTGTAATGCAGTATGATGTTCAGATTACAAATTGTAACAGTAGCCATTTATGGAATAATGATCAATTTGAGGTCAATCTTGATGAACATCATACTGCATTACAATCTTCTTGTAATGTAGTATGATGTTACATTAAATTAAATTCTATTAAATGCATTAATTATTTATTCAAGAAATTTGGAAATTACTTATTCTCTCTTTCAGCTCTTGTGATTCAGTATGAGTGTGAAAGTTTATAGACATATTCTTGCATTTGTTAGTCTTGTTGCTTTTAACATATTTAAGTGGAATACACGAAGGAGTACCACATGATGAATGCTTAATTTAATGCATTGTTAAGGTGTACTCTCAGAACTATCCATTTATAGTTCTTCAGACATGGTTTTATAAATGTGTTTTGGTAGATGACTGTATTGTTCATGATTTTGTATGTATATACCCTAACCATCTTGTTATTACTATTGCATTATGAAATTAAGTGGAATAATTCTACTTTGTTCAACGCTCTATTTCATCTTGAATTTCTTTTCATTTTTCATTCATTTTTAAAAACCACGTGATAGCTACAGAAATAGAAATAGATAGTTTTGAGACTACACATATGATGATAAAGTGAGACTACACATATGCTGACATTATAAATGTTTGAAATAGCTTCTGGATTCAATTTTGTAGACATTTTTGGCATCAACATTTTTTATCACACTCTGTGATCCTTCATCAAGATGGAAGAGAGAAAAATGATTGAAAGAAAAGTCCATCATTTTGGTCTATTGCAATCATTTTTCTCTCTTTCATCCTGATGATGGATCACAGAGTGTGATCCAAAACTATCTACACAATCGAATCCAGAAGCTATTTCAAACATTGACGCCAAAAATATCCACATATGCTGATAACAAAATGAGCTATCTGATGATTGTTTACTATTCATGTTTGTAAATGACCAATATTTCTGATGGTACTCCTTGGTGTATTCCATTTAAAAATAATTTTTTTTTAGTTTTTCTATCATGTTTACTTTGTAGATGTAGTATTGACCATCTAACAATACGGAAAGTAATGGGAAGAATGAGCGGGATATGAGATGGTTGCTCATTGAATGTGGGGCATAAGGATGTAGAGAGTGAATTTCTTTGCATTTTATTATTTAACAGTGTGTTTTCACACCACCATTTAGTTCATGGATATTGTTCTTCCCCATCTTCTATCTGATGCTATAGTTGTTTCATTATATTTTTTGTATAAATTTGTAATATCAACATAAATGAAATTTTTTCAATTTATGCTGATAGAATATAGTCATGTTGTTATATGAATGAACAAAAATAGTATGAATGAACAAAAAATTGTTTGATACAGTGGTGATGGCTATGATAAATATTCCTATGTGTGATTGTGGTGATGGAGCGCACTGCATGTTGAGGACGTCACACACAGACACTAATCTAGAGCATAAATTTTGGACTTGCATAAATAAGAAAAAGGTTGTTAATTGCACAATATTTAAATATTTACAAAGAATAAATATTAGTCATTATAGCGAGACTAACTTAGATTTATATTGTAGGATGGCGGTGGATGTGACTACTTTCGGTGGGCCGATGACACCCCATCGCTGTCTACATCATCTACACCTTCTACACATATACTTGTTGTGGATGATGAGTGCAAGTCTTGCAAAGCGCTCGAGAAAGCTATTGCAAAAGTGGAGGCTACCTATAAAGCCAATGTCATGTTTTTACAATGTTTACTTTGTGCAACAATCGCACTACTTTGTTGGGGCATTGTGCAGAAATATATATATATATATATATGTGTGTGTGTGTGTGTGTGTGTGTGTGGACTATATGACTTATTTATATTTTGATGTGATATCGAGCAATGCTATAATTATTTTCTTGTTATAATATTGTTTATGATAATGTATAAAATTATTTAAAAAATTAAATTTTTTTATGATTTACTATATAAAAATATAAATTAATAAAAAAAATATAAATAAATAAAAGGACAAAATAAATAAAATATATTAGTTATGATAATGTATAAAATTATTAAAAAAAGTTAACTTTACTATTCACAATATTGAAAAAAAAAATTTCGTTTATGATTCACTATATAAAAATATAAATTAAAAAAAGGAAAAAATAAATAAAATATTAAATTAAAACATTATATAATAATTAAAAAAACTTAAATTTTTTCTTTTCAAATTCTAATTCCAATTCAAAATGTAGAACCAAACACAGAAAATGGATAATGTAATTCCAATTCCAATTTGAAATTGCAAACCGAACACATAAATAGGAATTTCTCAGTTATAATTCCAATTTAAAAAATGGCAACCAAACGCAGAAGATGGATTGTCTCAGCCATCTTTCGAGTCAACCAAACGGTCCAAACTATCTTCCGAATACACAAAACTGGAATTTCAAAACCTAATTTTGAAATAATCAGGTTTTGAATCAAATTCCAATTCTACAAACAAACGGGGCCTAAGGAAGGAATAAATGTCATGATTTAATATGAGATCTGGTCTTTATTTGAAATCTATTAGCTTTGTGGTGAAATTTAATAGCTACATCAAGAGTTGTAACCTTATAATATCAACAATCAAAGGACATCAAATTGGTTTACAGCTTACTATACAAACTAGAAGCTTTGACTGCGAAATTCTTTACGGATGTTTTGTTATTATGGAAACAAAATTATAATCATTGAGAAATTTATCATGAAGGGTATTCTCAGATGAAACCATCATGATTGAAAGTTTTGTTTATAAAGTCTATTGATAATAGTTGTAGAAATGTGTAGAAGCAGCATGTAAGACATTCTCCCTAATTATACTTATCTAAATTATGTGTCCATTTCCTTTAGAGATAGCAGTTAAGTTTCAGGTATAAAAAGTGCCATGAAGATTGAAGAGATAAAACATATGATAACATAAAGAAAGAATGAGTTCAATATAATCTTTAATAAATCTATTGGCACGTAATGTTTGTGTGACATGTTTGATTACTTGATCATCCATGATGTCAATAAATGGTTTACCAAAGACCTTAAGTCTATATGTACAACTGAATACAAGTTGCAGGTAACAATGAGGCTAATAAAGTAACGTTAAATTTACCAATTCCATTTGATTTTCATTGTCAAGCACACTACAATATCACATCCATGCATTGTTTTCAATGTTAATTTTCCCATCCACATAATTATCTTTTACACAAACATTATTCTACACAAGCCACAGTTGATATTTGTAACATAAATCATCTAAGAAAAATAAAATGCTTCTTATAATAACACTCAATAAACAATAGTTCCCTCTTACTAAGACCAGACACCATTAATGTTCCCAACATTAGTCTACAAAATCATTTATACTCTGCCAAGCACCCAAGCCAACATTTTTCATATCAGAAGCCATTAGCAAAGATGGATAAAAAAATGTCACTTCCTAGTGCACTTCATTGGCCCACATAATATGTGTACCTTTTTATTTTGTACAATTACAACCTTGTTCTTGAAAGAGAAGATTCATCCAAAGTGAACACATCAAAATGATGTTTGCATGTTTGCAGTAGCTATTGCTCAATATATTTGTACATCATAAAAATTGATCAGTCATAGTCACAATGAGAAAGAGCTACCAACCATGGACCCAGATAACACCCAACAGTTCCAAATCTACCTTGGAAACTCTCTAAGAATTTAATAACATGTGTCAAATGTTATGGAAAATACATAAAATATTTCTTTTTCAATGTTAAATGATATCACATTTGATATGCATTTTACAAAGTTGTGTAGACAGTAGAAATAAGCTATATAATTTAACCGTGCACAAACAAAATTTGTAACTATCTAACCTAATTAATGTAATTTACATTTAATAACAATGTAATACATTATACTAACAATTCCCCTTATTACATTGATCTTATTAAATGTTTAGCCAGAAACCCGCCTTAAGCCTTACATAATAAAAATTGCTAATTACAGAATATAATATAGACACATTATGTGAAAATTTTCTGTAAAGAAACAAATTATGAATCAAGTTTAGCTCCATCAAGCTATCTCATAACCCTTAGAAAGATGTAGCCTCTATTTGATATCCTAAATTATTCAACAACAATCCATATTGAGCTCTCCAATCACATGGCTCCATCAAGTTGTCTGATAACCCTCCGAAGGGTATAATTCTCAAACACAATCTTGAGTACTAATGGAAACCATCTATATTAAGGTTTACACCAAACCTCTTACCTATCTCCTAAAAAACCTTCATAGTACATGTATCTTCAAATATGCCATCAAATACAAGGAATAAACAAAAAAAGCTTCTCAAGAAAAACACCATCTGAAAGTGAGAAGCTAACTTGACATGATGGAAATCCTCCATCCTCTTGTGCCACTAACCTCTAGAATGATTCTACTAAAATTTACTCATTTGGTATTTTAAGTGATTCTCTAGAGGCATCTTCCTCATATGAGTTAGGAATCTTGATGTACTTATTTAAGCTTTTGCAATCCAATTGACAGGAGCTTCCATGCTTTACAGGTTTGTGTGGAATAAATAATTCTATCAGATAATGTCCTATTATTGTGGGCTCAATTTTAACTCTGTTGAAGGTCATCTGATTGTATATAACAATGATTCTTCCAATCATTTGAGGTATAATAATCATGTTTAGGAGATGAAATTTAATTAGTTCTTTCTTTTGGAAGAGACTCATGTTTAGCTTTGCACACTTTCGATATAGGGCCATTTTTAAAACCTTGTAAGAACCTTCTTTGAGCATGATTATGAAAGGTATTGACAAAGTGCATTTACATCTGTATTGAAATTAAACTTCAAAAAATTTCTTCTTGAACTATAAAGTAGCCACATGGACATCTGAAACTACATCTTCCATAAATAACATATCCAATCAAAGTATATTTCTCAAATGTATATAAACTACATATTGTGAATGATGCTTCTTATAAATATAATCTTAGTTCAAGAAAATATACTAGATGATCCTTTTATAATGGACAACTATAAAAATTTTAATGCTAGTCCAATTACAAAGTGATTTACTTTAATTATATTGTAATCTTTAATTCTATGTTCTTCAAAAATAATGTTTCATTAACTAACCTTGATATCCAAATATTCCTTCTTTGTTTCAAAAACAAAAAATTGATGGTATATTCAAATTATCCTAGGAGTGCAATATTTTGAAAGCATGATATGACTTGACTTGTTGCAGCAGTAAAAATGCCTTTCCTACTTAAATGTTGGCTTGATTTTTCTCTACACACAAGTGTTGCAAGTTTTCACCGCAAACCTAAGGTATTGCCAACATGAATATATTTTGACCTCTCTTCGTCTTTGCTTCACATCATACCTCCACTGGAACAAAAACATAAACATGATGCAAAAGATCACCAAGTCCGTGTGATCATTTCTCTGATACCAGTTGTTATGAAAATTACATAAAATATTTCTTTTTCAATGTTAAATGATATTACATTTGATTTGATATGCATTTTATAAAGTTGTGTAGATGGTAGAAATCATTTAAATAATTCAACTGTACACAAACTACCTTTGGAACCATCTAACCTAATTAATATATTATATTTAATAACAATGTAATACATTATACTTACATCAAAATCATCTGGACTTTTAAACACTTCATCTCCATTACATGAGATAGAAATGTCTAACAATGCACAATATTTTAAACCAACTTATCCCGATATGAATATTTTTTATTTTTTATCATAGTGACCCATCCAATCAAGCTTTGATGAGATTTATCTTGAATATACAAAGAGGTCCAAAACCCCATAAGTTTCATCCAAATATAAATCTCTTAAGATTTCCAGAGCTCAAAGGCTACATCATACAACATTGAGGAAAAAATAAA
Source organism: Chamaecyparis obtusa (assembly GCA_027943335.1). Taxonomy (NCBI): domain Eukaryota; kingdom Viridiplantae; phylum Streptophyta; class Pinopsida; order Cupressales; family Cupressaceae; genus Chamaecyparis; species Chamaecyparis obtusa. Next base: position 620,331 of record BSBK01000897.1, on the reverse strand, counting down.
AAATAATGGTAATTATGTCAAATGTAACTTGGTAAATTTTATAATGGCGGTCGTGCATGAACATCAATTCACTTCAATAGATTTTTCCATGATGATATAATGCAAGGGAAGGGATGGTTAGGGCCAAAAGGCACACCCTAATCACCAAAACTCCTGATAGAAACAACACATCGAAGCAATAACACAACAGGGAGAGAGAGAATGAAGAATTGTCATATATTATTCATCTAATAACCCCATACATGCCAGGTTGTAAGGTTGTAAGGCCTTCCCAGTTACAGCCAATACATTCAAAATGAAATTACCACAGTCATCTAACATGCAAAGAATCCCCTTTCAGAAAACTATCTTCTCTCTTCTATCTTCTAAAAGTTGATCCTCAAACTATAACCAACTATTTTATTTATACAAGAGGCCACCAAAACCAGTCAGCCTTCAGATCCATCATCAGAGAATTAAAGACTAGATCTAGGTCCACATGCTTCCCAACGATTGATGTAAACATTAAATCTGCGACCAAAATTTATTGCACAAGTCAGTTCAAAAGAAAACCAAAATAAACCACTCGGTGAGCAAGATTACTGAGCGACAGGAAATTAACTCTGTGAACCAACCGATCCAACTTAGTAAATGAAGGAACCAAGTAGCAACCGAGTCCATCAGTGGAAATATGAAAACATCACTGATAGCCCAAATGAAGCTACCAATTATAATTAAAAACTCTAACTTGTTTTTGGTGACACAGAATTGCCAAGAACCTGAGATGCTCTTACATTAGATACCTGGGGTTGATTTGAGATGATTCTCCAAATCATGTAGAAGGAACAACCTGAGCTGAATTCAACGTAGATTGCATAATCCATGATCAACCTTCAATTGGTTTGTTCTTCCATTTTACTAGGTACTCCATGTACTCTTTTCCTCTTGTGCTTCTACTAACTCTTTGTTCCAGAATCTGCTCAACTTCTTCTGTCTGCTTCTTAAAATACTCATTTGATATCATCATTTCTTCATCAGGTTCATGATATTCATACAACTCTGCAATGTTGAATATAGGTGATATATCCATGTCACCAGGTAACTCAATCTTGTAAGCATTTCCACTGTCAAATCTCCTCAATATCTTGTAGGGACCAAATTTATTCATTTTCAATTTTCCATAGGTTCCAATAGGAAATCTACCCTTCTTCAAGTGTACCATTACTTCATCCCCAACTACAAAAATCTTATATCTTCTTGATTTATCTTCTCTTTCCTTATATATCTGATTACTATTTTTCAACTTATGTTTCACTTCCTCATGAAATGCCTTCATGAGCTCAGCAAACTCTTCTCATTCAACACTTCTATTTTCTTCACCAAAAATGTCCTCCAAATTTGATATACCTCTCTGTTGTATGCCATTAACAATCTCAAAAGGTGTTTTTCCAGTACTCTTATTTATAGAATTATTGTATGCAAACTCTACTTATGCCAACATAGTATCCCAATTACCAAGTTTATCTCCACATAAAACTCTCAAAAGATTACCCAAACTTCTATTTACAACCTTTTTTTGTCCATCAGTCTATGGGTGAAATGTAGAACTATACCTCAACTTGGTACCCAACTTTTTCCAAAGAGTCTTAAAAAAATATCCAATAAACTTACTGTCTTGGTCAGAGATGATTCTCCTCAATAATCCATGTAATCTGGCAACTTCTTTAAAGAAAAGATTTTCTATATGCATTGCATATGATGTCATTCTGCATGGTATGAAATGTGTCATTTTATAAAATATATCCACAAGAACAAATATAAAATCATTACCTCTTGCTGTCTTTGGTAAGACAAGAACAAAATCCATACTGACACCAATCCAAGGTTTCTTAGGAATAGAAATTGGTGTATGCAATCTAGTATTCTGACTTACTCCCTTTTTCACTTGAAAATCTCTACAAATTTCATAAATTTCTGAAAATCCTTATACAACTATGGCCAAAAGTATTTCTCCTTAAGAAAATTCAATGTTTTATCAATGCCAAAATGTCCAGCCAAACCACTACTATGTTTCTCTTTTATCAAATTAGTTCTCATTGATCCTCTTGGCATACACAACTGAATACCTTTTAACAACATACCTTCTTGAATGAAACAGTCTTCCCATTTAGTACTCGGTTGATCTTGAATAGGTTCTCTGCACTTTCTCCACGACTCAGAAAAATCAGGGCTAGTTTCATACAAAGCTTTTATGTCATCAAAACCAAGAACTTCAATTCTCATTTTAGTCATCAAAAATATTCTTCTACTCAATGCATCAAAAACTCAGTTAGTGACTCCACTCTTATGTTTTATGACAAATGTATAACTCTGCAAATACTCAACCCATTTCATATGTCTCTGGTTCAACTTATTCAGACTACCCAAATATTGTAAAGCCTTATGATCAATATAGAAAACAAACAAACTCGATATCAAATAATGTTTCCATTTCTTTAGGGATTGAACACTAGCATAGAACTCTTGATCATACATACAATATTTCCTTTTTGCATCATTTAACTTATCACTAAAGAAAGCAACAATTTTACCTTCTTGACTTAACACAACTCCTATTGTACTACCACTTGCATCACATTCAACTTGAAATACCTTATTGAAATTAGGTAAAGTTAATACAGGAAATTCAACAACTTTATGCTTAAAAGTTTCAAAACTTTTATCAGCTCCATGTGTCCATTTGAATTGTCTTTTATCTCCTCTGATAGTCTCAGTCATAGCATTACAAATTGAACTGAAATTTCTGATAAACTTTCGGTAAAAACTTGCTGAACCATGAAATGATCTTACCTCACTTGAATTTCAAGGTGTAGGCCAATTCAAAATAGCTTCAACCTTTTCAGGATCCATTTTAAAACCATCAGATGAAATCACAAATCCAAAATATACAATCTCTTCTTTCATGAAGGAACACATTTTCAAATTAATCAACAACTTTTCTTCTTTCAATCTTTGCAATACCTATTTGATGTGCAAAAAATGTTCTTCTCTAGTGTTACTAAATATCAAAATGTCATCTAGGTATACAATCACAGATTTACCCAAGAATTTCTTAAAAACCTCATTCATCAATCTCATAAAAGTAATCAGTGCATTAGTTAGACCAAAAGGCATAACTACCCACTCATACAAACATTCTCTTGTCTTGAAAGCAATTTTCCATTCATCACCTTTTGTGATTCTGATATGATGATATCCACTTTTGAAATTAATTTTGGTAAAATGATTTTCCATAATAAAACTATCCATTATGTCATCCATTCTTGCTATAGGTAACCTATATTTCACTATTATCTTGTTGATTTCTCTGGAATCAGTGCACATACGCCATTCTCCATTCTTTTTAGCTACCAATACAGCTAGTACTGAACAAAAACTCAAAATTTCTCAGATCAAACCTTTCTACCAAAACTCTTGGATTTGTCAGTTAAACACTTGATTCTCAGTAGGTGTTAATCGATGTGGTACTTTATTCAGTTAAATAGCTCCAGAAATCAAATCTATACAATGATCAATGCTTCTCTTCAATGGTAAACCATCAGGTACATTATCAGAAATGATCTCTCTGTACTTGGTGAGTATCTTATCAATCTCTTCAAGGATGCTATCTACTTTTTTCTCACTTGTTTTTTTAGGGATCACAACAAAACTGACGCAGGGGCAGGGTAGATACAAGTAGAATCAGGCAGAATTGAGTCCACTTGAATCCACAACTAGACCTTGCTCAAAGTTACACAATAGAAGAAATATAATATCACATGAAATCAATTGAAACATAATGGATATGAGACAATCAACTGGCAGCAACAACAGAGAATTATATTATTTCTTTCAACATGCCCGGCTGTGAGGCCTTCCGGGTTTCGGCCTTATACAATGTGAATTATGAATTCAGAATTACAGCTTGCATCTTATCTTTTTACCCAATGATGTATCTTGATAATCCTTCCTATATCTCACCCATCATCCTCTACTACATCAATCTAGACCCCTTATATAGCCAACTAAGCCACAGGTCGGCTAGTTAGGCATTTAATTACAATATAGGTCCAGTCTCAAGATTTAAACCAAAACTAATGCTAGAATGAATATAAATTGATGCACCTTTGGATTTAGGTCCTAACTTGACCCAATAACATTCATTTAAGTGAAAAAGGTCCCATATGATCACATGGAACATCGCAAGAGGAAACACCACATGTTTCACCCAAAAACTGGCATGAAATAGGTCCTGAGGCAAAATAGGCATAACTTTTTACTCATAATGAATTGGAGTTTGCGCTCTTGGAAAATGATATTAATTTAGGTACAATTTAAGTCTTTAAGTGTGCAAAATAAAATTCCTTATAGATCAAGGTCGCCAACATGAACAATCAGCACCAAAACTGTAGTAACAGCTCAGACGTGAAAGCTGGCAGAAAATAGGTCCTGTGCCAAAAAGGCCATAACTTTTGACTCGTAATGAATTGGAAGCTGCACTTTTTGGAAATGATATTAATTTAGGTCCCCTTGAATCCCTTAAGTGATAAAAATAATATTCCTTATGGATCAAGAGAACCAACATGAACAATCAGCACCAAAACTACAAGAAAACATTGTTCCGACGACAAGGAAAATAACTGTAACTTTGAAACAGTCCATCCAAACTTGATGTTCTCATAGGAGAAGGTTCCCAAATAGGTCCCAAACATTATGTAAGCTTAAAACACTATGAAAATATCAAATGAAAATATTATAAAGAAAACTACAGCAAACAGGTAGAGAAATCAGAAAATGTTTTTGGTTGATGCAAGATTGCCAAAGACCCAAGATGCTCCTACATCAGACACCTAGGGTAAATAAAGAACTGATGTCCACATCAATCAATACTCATACTCTAACCCAAATCATAAAGATCCAACTCAGCTTGTGTAATCCATGAACTATCCTCAACTGGCTTGTCTTTCCACTGAACTAGATATTCCATGTAGTCTTTTCCTCTTGTACTCTTGCCAACTCTGATATTCAAGATCTTTTCAATGCTATCACTATTCTTCTTAGGGTAGTTTGGATCATCTTCTATCTCATCATTTGATTCAAAGTACTCAAATATATCAGCAATTTTGAATATAGGTGATATATCCATGTCCTCTGGCAATTCTACTTCATAAGAATTTCCACTGTCAAACTTCTTCAGAATATTACAATGTCCAAACTTCTTCATTTTCAGCTTGTTGTAGGTACCAACTAGAAATATATTCTTCTTCAAATGAATCATAACCTCATCTCCAACTTCAAAAGATTTATGTCTCCTTCTCTTGTCTGCTCTTTGTTTATATTTCAAATTACTGTCCTCCAAATTCTTTTTAACTTCATCATGTAAAGTTCTCATGTATTCTGCAAAATGATCAGCTTCAGCACTTCTTCTGGTCTCAGTAGGTAAATCTCTCAGCTCTATGGCTCCCTTAGGATGAAATCCATTAACAATATCAAATGGTGTCTTCTTAGTGCTTCTATTCACTGAATTATTATATGCAAACTCTGCTTGTGCCAAAACCAAATCCCAATTAGCAAGTTTCTCTCCAACTAAACATCTCAACAAGTTTCCCAAACTTTTGTTTACAACTTTAGTCTATCCATCTATCTGAGGGTGAAATGTAGAACTAAACTTCAAATTAGTATTCATCTTCTTCCAAAGTGTCCTCCAAAAATAACCAGTAAACTTAGTATCTCTGTCTGAAACAATAGATTTAGGTAAACCATGCAATCTTACCACTTCCTTGAAGAATAATTCAGCTACATGCAATGCATCAAATGTCTTCTTACAAGGTATGAAATGAGCCATCTTAGAAAATCTATCAACCACTACCAAAATAGAATCATTACCTCTCTGAGTTCTAGGCAATCCAAGAACAAAGTCCATACTCACATCTTCCCAAGGTCTATCAGGTACAGGCAAAGGTGTATACAATCTCAAATTCTGACTAGTTCCTTTTGTTGTTTGGCAAATTCTACAACCTCTAACCATTCTCTATACATCTCTATAAATCTGTGGCTAAAAGTATCTTTTTGAAATCAAATTCACTGTCTTATCAATCCCAAAATGTCTAGCAAGTCCACCACTATGTTTCTCCTTCATTATGTTCTCTCTCATAGATCCTCTAGGTATGCACAACTAAACTCCTTTAAACAACATGTCTTCTTGAATGAAATAATCAGACCACTTATCACTCACTGTGTGTTCTTTACGAGCTTTCCAAGGCTCTGAAAAATAAATGTCAGCTTCATACAAATACTTCAAATCATCAAAACCAAGTACTTCAACTCTCATTTCTATCAGCAAATTTCTTCTTCTGCTCAAGGCATCAGCAACCTTATTTGACTGTCCACTCTTATGCTTCAATGAAAAAGAAAAATTCTACAAGAACTCAACCCACTTCATATGTCTCTAATTTAACTTATTCTGACTTCCCAAATACGGCAAAGCTTTATGGTCGGTATACAACACAAAATCTTTAGGCATCAAATAATGTCTCCACTTCTTCAAAGCTTGAACAATAGCATAGAATTCCTAGTCATAAACTGAATATTTTCTCTTAGCATCATTCAACTTTTCACTAAAGAAAGCTATAGGTTTTCCTTCTTGACTCAAAATAGCTCCAATTGCACTACCACTAGCATCACATTCAACTTGAAAAACTTTATTAAAATCAGGCAAAGCAAGTGTAGGCAACTCTACAATTCTTTGTTTCAATGTTTCAAAACTCCTTTGTGCTCCATGTGTCCATTTGAAATCTTTTTTATCTCCTCTCATAGTTTCAGTCATTTCATTACAAATAGAACTAAAATTTCTGATGAACTTCCTATAAAAACTTGCCAATCCATGAAATGATCTTACCTCTCCAACATTCTCTAGTGTAGGCCAATCAAGTATATCTCTCACTTTCTCAGGATCCATCTTTAATCCATCAGCTGAAATTACAAAACCAAGGTACACAATATCTTCTTTCATAAATGAACATTTCTTCAAATTAATCAGCAAATTTTCTTCCTTCAATCTCTACAATACTTGTCTGATATGCTCAAGATGTTCCTCCTTACTCTTACTGAATATCAAAATGTCATCAAGATATACAATCACAAACTTAGCCAAGAATCTTTTCAAAACTTCATTCATCAGCCTCATAAAAGTACTAGGTGCATTAGTCAAACCAAAAGGCATAACCAACCATTCATACAAACCTTCAGTAGTCTTAAAAGTAGTTTTCCATTCATCCCCTTCTCTGATCCTTATCTAATGATATCCACTTTTCAAATCAATCTTTGTGAAATACTTTGCTCCACTTAAACTGTCCATTATGTCATCCATCCTAGGCAAAGGAAATCTGTACTTTACTGTTATCTTGTTTAGAGCTCTAGAATCAGTGCACATTCTCCATTCTCCATTCTTTTTAGGTGCTAATACAATAGGTACTGCACAAGGACTTAGACTTTCCCTAATCAAACCTTTTTCAAGTAATTCTTGCACTTGTCTATTCAATTTAGTCTTTTCATCAGGTGTCAACCTATGTGGTGCTTTATTAGGAAAACTAGCTCCAGATATCAAATCCATACAATGACTTATACTTCTCATAGGTGGTAAACCATCAGGTACATTGTCAGAAATGATGTCATAAAATTCATTCAATAAAGGCTTAACTTTAGGTTCATGTTCTAACTCATCTTGTTTCTCAGTCTTTCTTGGAATAAAAGCAAAGCAAACATTCTATTCTTTCATTTCTCTTGCAAACTTTTTACCATCAACCAAACATACTCTGACTGTGGTACAGTGACTTTCATCAAACTTCTCTATCAAAGGCAACAACACTTGTTTCTTTCCATCCATCCAAATAGTATATTGATTCAATCTACCATCATGAAAAGCTTTCCTATCATACTGCCAAGGTCTACCCAAAAGAATATGACAACAATCCATAGGCATAATATCACACAAGACTTCATCATGATAATTCCCAATTTTGAATTTAACAAGGCATTGTTCAATTACAAGTAGTTTATGCTCCTTCTGGATCCAAGCAATATGGTAAGGCTTAGGATGTTTCAATCTTTGCAACTACAATTTGCTAACCAGCTCTTCAGATGCCAAATTATCAGAACTTCCACTATCAATGATTACTTTGCAACATTTATCAGCGATCTTACATTTGGTTCTGAACAAACTTTTCCTCAAAATAGGTTCCTCATCAGCTTCTTCATTCCACAAGATCCTTCTTAGCATCAAGTTCTCACCATGTTCAGGTTCATTAGACATTTCCTCAACTTCTTCACAAGCCAAATTATTTCTACCATTACCTCCAGTCTTCTTTCCAGAGTTAGTACATTCAAAAGCTCTATGTCCTTCTTCACCACATTTGTAACAAGTACCTTTAAACCAAGATTTCTCTTCCCTTCTACCATTATTGTTATTCCTAGAGTAACTAGTATAGCTACCTCTAGAGTAATTACCTCTTTTAGTAGGCTCATCTTTCCATCCTTTATCTTGCACTGAATTTTTAGATCTGCTACTTTCTCCATTAGATCTACCTCTACTTCTCTAAAATCTTCCACCTCTTCCTCTTTGTCTTTGATCGTGTCTTTTTGTCAATCTTTCTTCAGCCTTCAAAGAAAATTGGTATGCTTCTTCCACACTATCAATCTTCACATAACTAATCTCATCTTGAATAGATGTCCTTAGGCCATTTAGATATCTAGCCACCTTCTCAACTTCACCATCCACATGTCCAGATTTGATATCTAATTTGTAAAATTCCTCAGTATATTCTTTCACACTCATGTCCTTTTGTCTCAAATTTTGCATCTTTCTCAATAGACTAACTTGGTAGACAGCTGGAAGAAACTTCTTCTTCATCTTTCCAAGCATCTTCATCCATGTTTTGATCTTTTCTTTTCCTCTCTTCTATCTCTCAATTTGCAAATGATCCCACCAAAGAGATGCATGCCATTTTAACTTTGTGACTGCTATCTTAACCTTCTTATTATCAGGAGTACCTTCATACTCAAAGTATTTATCCATCTCAGAGATCCAATCCAAAAATGTATCAGTCTCAAGTCTTCCATCATAGCAAGCAACTTCAACTGCAGGTTTGGAGTTAGCCTTAGACAAAACTCTCAAAAGTCTTTCCTCATCTTGTTCAACTTCAGGTTCAGCATTAGGTGCTACTTCTTCTTCTTCATCACTAACATCTTCAAGATGTGCTCCTCTTTTCTGGGCTATCTCTACAGCTTCAAGCCTAGTTGCAATCTATCTCAACATATCCATGATAGCATTATCATTTCATCTACCACAAACCATCTTGACAATCAGGTTCCAGCAAGATCGTAACCTTCTACAAGTTATAGGTCAGATCTTAGATCTACCAGCCTACAACCAATCCAATAAGGTTCTCCATGATCCAATCCACAAGAAAGAACTTTCTCTGATACCACTTGATGCAGGGGCAGGGTAGATACAAGCATAATCAAGCAGAATTGAGTCCACTTGAATCCACAACAAGCCCTTGCTCAAAGTTACACAATGGAAGAAATATAATATCACATGAAATCAATGGAAACATAATGGATATGAGACAATCAACTGGTAGCAACAACAAAGAATTATATTATTTCTTTCAAAATGCCCAGCTATGAGGCCTTCCGGGTTTCGGCCTTATACAATGTGAATTATGAATTCAGAATTACAGCTTGCATCTTATCTTTTTCTCCAATGATTTATCTTGATAATCCTTCCTATATCTCACCCGTCATCCTCTACTACATCAATCTAGACCCCTTATATAGCCAGCTAAGCCACAGGTCAGCTAGTTAGGCATTTAATTACAATATAGGTCCAGTCTCAAGATTTAAACCAAAACTAATGCTAGAATGAATATAAATTGATGCACCTTTGGATTTAGGTCCTAAATTGACCCAAGAACATTAATTTAAGTGAAAAAGGTCCCATATGAGCACATGGAACATCACAAGAGGAAACACCACATGTTTCACCCAAAAACTGGCATGAAATAGGTCCTGAGGTAAAATAGGCATAACTTTTTACTCATAATGAATTGGAGTTTGCGCTCTTGGGAAATGATATTAATTTAGGTCCAATTTAAGTCTTTAAGTGTGCAAAATAAAATTCCTTATAGATCAAGGTCGCCAACATGAACAATCAGCACCAAAACTGCAGTAACAGCTCAGACGTGAAAGCTGGCAGAAAATAGGTCCTGTACCAAAAAGGCCATAACTTTTGACTCATAATGAATTGGAAGCTGCACTTTTGGGGAATTATATTAATTTAGGTCCCCTTGAAGCCATTAAGTGAGAAAAATAATATTCCTTATGGATCAAGATAACCAACATGAACAATCAGCACCAAAACTATAGGAAAACATTGTTCCGACAACAAGGAAAATAACTGTAACTTTGAAACAGTCCATCCAAACTTGATGTGCTCATATTAGAAGGTTCCCAAATAGGTCCCCAACGTGATGTAAGCTTCACACACCATGAAACTATCAAATACAAATATTATAAAGAAAACTATAGAAAATAGGTATAGAAATCAAAAAATGTTTTTGGTTGATGCAAGATTGCCAAAGACCCAAGATGCTCCTGCATCAAAAACACACATCATTCTTCTTCAAATGCTTATCAAAATTTCTTCCTTCCATCAAACAAACTTTAACAGATGTACAAACATTACAAATGTATTCTTCAATCAAAGGTAACAAGATCTGTGTTTTCCCATTACCCCAAATAATATATTTATGCAATCTTCCATCATACATATCATGTCTATCATATTGCCAAGGTGTACCTAAAAGAATTTGACAACAATCCATAGGAATGATATCACATAACACCTTATCATAGTATTTTCCAATTTTCAAATTCACATAACATTGTTCACTCACTATTAAGGTATGCTCATCTTTGATCCATGAGATCTGATAGGGCTTCAGGTGTTTCAACCTTTCCAATTGTAAATTTGCAACCATTTCCTCAGATGCCAGATTCTCCAAGCTCCCACTATCAATGATTACCTTCCGTACTTCAATAAATCTACATCTAGTCTTGAATAAACTTTTCCTTACATCTTCCTTATTACTTTCACTCCATAGTGCTCTTCTGACCATCAAGTTCTTTTCCTTCTTTGGTTCATTCAGTGAGTCTTCCTAGACCAAAGCATTTCTACTATTACAGACCTTCTTACTTGCATGTGTACACTCAAATGACCTATGTCCTTCTTCTCTGCAATTGTAACAAGTTCCTCAGAATCCACCTCTTCCATAACCACCTCGGTAGTTACTACCTCTTCCTCTAGAAGAAATTTCACCTTTCCACTGGGTCTTACCTTTATCCTAATTTGTTTTGTCTTGTTTCTATTGTTTTCACCATAAGATCTACCTCTTCCTCTAGGGAATCTACCACCTCAAGTCCTCTTTGTCTTTTCTCATGTCTTTTGTTCAATTTCTCCTTAGGTTTTAGGGAAAATTGATAAGCTTTTTCAATTCTTTCTAACAAACCAAACTGATTTCCTCTTGAATAGAAACTGTTAACCCATTCAGGTACCTAGAAATTATTTCCACTTCATCCTCAACATGTCCAAATATGATATCTAACTTATATAATTCCTCAGTATAATTATTTACTGAGCTATCTTTTATTGGATATTACTAATGCATTGAGAATAATGATGAATACATTTTATATGTTTAATCACTACATTATGGAATTGGCATTCATACTATTGTCATTCATGTTTTGTCACTGATGTCAACATATGTTTTTGTAAGGAAGATAGACTAGTTATTATAGTATACAGACACTGTATGGATGTTTTAGATCGTGTGAAGTCAGTGGTGAGTACAGTAAGGTGTTATGATCTTATTCCTAAGATCACATGATGTAATGATGTATATTGGATTAGTTACAAATTTTTTGGTGAAGACTGGTTATTGGGCTATGACAGTGAAAGTTGACAAAGTTAGTTTCTATGTTCTGGGTATATCTTACGAAAGGTATGGATTTAGTATATGAGAGATTAAGGGATGATAGTTGGTATATTGGAGAATGTTCATTGGTCTACAAAAGATACAAAAAGCATGATATGAAACCTTTCCTTAGGTTCTCTTGTTATCTCCCTTGCCCTAATCCTTTTCATCAATCAATAGATATAGTACTTTCTTAGATAGCAATCGTATTATCAGTTAAGGTTTGACATCAATGACAATACAACAATTATTTCAATTGCAGTTAGCAATAGAGACATGGTATGCAAGTTGAAGAAGGCACTGTATGGACTGAAGCAAGCACCAAGGGCTTGGTATGCAAGGTTAGATAAGTACTTACTTCACCTTGGATTCAGAAAAGGTAATGTTGACAGTAATTTATATTTAAGAGCTAGTGAAGATGGAGTTTTGATAATAGCAGTATTTGTTGATGATATTATTTTTGGAGGAAATGATGACTTGTGTAAGAAGTTTTCTAAAGAAATGGAGAATTAATTTGAGATTTCGATGATAGGTGAAATTAAATTCTTTCAAGGACTAAAAATAAATCAGAGAAAGAATGGCATTTTTATTTCTCAAACTAAGTATCTTAAAGAGATGTTAAAAAAGTTTGAAATGGAAGACTGTAAACCTGTGGGTACACCTATGATGACTGGTAATAAACTATCAAATGCTGATGAAACTAAGAGTTTTTTTCAGACCAAGTACAAATCAATGATTGAAGGATTACAATATCTAAGGATTATATTACTAATGCTATTGAAATTGTGGCTAGATATCAAGTAGATCCTAAAGAGACACACATGGTTGCTATGAAAAAGATATTCAGTTATCTGAAAGGAACAAAAGAATATGGATTATGGTATGGAAAAGATGATAATTTTGAACTTAATTCTTATATTGATGTGGATCAGGAAGGAAACATTGATAAAATGAAGAGTACTAGTGGAGGTGCATTTTTCCTTGGAAAAAGGTTGATTTCATGGTTAAGTAAAAAGCAAGATTGTATAGCTCAATCTACTACTGAATTAGAGTATGTTGCTGCTGCTATTAACTGTACTCAAATTGTTTAGATGAAACAAATGTTGAAAGACATTGGGATAATTTTTGTTGAACTTGTGGTTATCCATTGTGATAACACCAATGAATATGTCAAAGAACCCGGTGATGTATTCTAAAAATAAACATATTTCTATCAAGTATCACTTTTTGAGAGAGAAGGTAGCAGAGAAAGAAATAAGGTTGGAGTACATTAGCATAAAGGAAAAGATTGCAAACATCTTTGCAAATTCATTTCCAAAAGATGCCTTTGTGTATCTTAGAGGTATGCTTGGGGTGTAGGCCCCTCCTTGTGAAAATTAAATGATGTAGGGATGCATCAGTCTAGAGGTTTTCAGAGCCTCATCATATTCTGGACTTGATGTATGGATCTACTCCTCAGGGGGAGTGATCACTGAAGATAGTTGAAAATTGTGGCACCCTTTTCAATTGTTGTCAAATGGGGAGCTCATCTATGAGAAAATCCCTACTATATGGGGAGATTGTATGAAGAGATACTATGACGAGATTCTATGAGAAGGTGTTCAGAACTTTGGGTTGATAAAACTTTGGGATTATGAATTTTTCCATATTTTGACATCAATGCCAAAGGGGGAGATTGTTAGATATTGATAATACATTGAGAAGATAGTTGGATACATTTAATATGTTTAATCATTGCATTATCTCGATATTGGAATTGGCATTCATACTATTGTCCTTTGTGGATTGTCACTAATGTCAACATATGTTTATGTAAGGAAAATAGACTGGTTATTATAGTGTACAAATGTTTCAGAATGTGTGAAGTCAGTTGAGGGTATAGGAAGGTGTTGTGATATTATGTCTAAGATCACATGATGCAATGGTGCGCATTGGCTGAGTTACAAATGTCTTGGTGAAGACTGGTTACTAGAATGTGACAGTGAAAGTTGACAGAGTTAGTCTCTATGTTCTGTGTATATCTAATAGAAGGTATGGATTCAATGTTTGCGAGCTTAAGGCATGAAACTTAGTGTATTGGAGAATGTTTGTTGATCTATGCAAGGCACAGATAGTAGGATGATGTCAACTATGGTGCATTTTCTAGAGAAGGGATATTTGGAAGTCAACTTGGAAGATGTAGCGTGTGTTATGAATGGCGAGCATGGATTACAAATGTTGGTCCTTATTTGATGTATTATTATTGTTGTATAATTGTTTTAGATACCATGTGTATCTTAGCAAGGGGTTATGTAATTATTTGTAAATTAGGAAAGCTTAATTGGCCGACCTGATCATGTAGAATATAATAGGGTATATATGTAAGGTCTTTTCTTTGGAAAAGAGGAATGTATGATGTATGTAATGTAAAAGAGAATTGTGGAAGTTGCGAGCTTTTATCTACTAGATGTAGAGTAGAGGATTGTATGTACTTCATCAAAACTAATTAAACAAAGATAGTTGCTAGTGGACAGTTCACAAGGATTGTGTATTTCTTCATATGCACTTGTGTTGTGAACAGTGTGTTCTGAAGGTGGACTTAATATTCTTTGGGCAGTGTGCCTAGGCAATGAGCCTACCTCTTTTCTTGACTCCTAACAGGGTCTATCCTCTAAGAAGGACTATATACTGTAATTCTTTAATCAACTCCTAACAGGGCTAGATCTTCTAACAAGGATACTATATTATCAGTACATCATTAGTGGGTGTTAATTCCCATCGGGATTTTTACCTTTAACAAGGTTTCCCCAAAAAAAAAATATTGTGTTGTTGTGTTGGAATTCATTGTGTTCATTTGATTTGGTTTTTCTATCACTTCAAAGTTTAAAGTTTAATATTCTGTCATATAACTGATTCACCCCCCCTCTCTGTTATATTGGTGGACTGTTATTCCTAACAAATGGGTGGTATTTCCCCCTGCCTATACAATAATATATTTTAACAATTTCATATTGGATAATGATCTTTTTGATGTTTTTCCCTAGAATGGGTCTTTTACTTGGACTAATCATAGGTATAAGTTCTCACAAATTGCTGTCAGGTTAGATAGATTTCATTGTTCTCAAATTTGGAAACTAGAAAACATATATATGTCTATGAGTATTATGTCCTGTTCAGACTCGGATCATTTCCCCATTCAAATTTCTATTGATTTATCTTGCAAGGATGGTACCAACTCTTTTAGGTCTTCCTTTAAGTTTGAATCTATCTAGTTCAGACACCCATCATTTCATTCCCTTCTTAAACAATGGTGGATGTCTAAACCATTGGAGGGTGGTTCTTTGATGTTTAATTTTTATAAAAAAATGTATTTGGTTAAAAAATTCATAAAAGCTTGGAATGTTAATGTCTTTAAGAATATCTTTGAGCATGAATCAAAAGTTGAAAAGGAATTGTCTGATATTAATCAACAAATTATCTCTAATGGTATGGATTCTCAAACCTTTCAAAAGAAAAAACATCTTCAAGAGGAATGGGTTGAGTTGTGTGTGAGGGAGGAGGAATATTGGAGGAAGAAGTCTTGTGAATTATGGTTGCAGTCAGGTGATCAAAACACTAAATTCTTTCATGCTTCAGCTAAGCAAAAAAAAGTAGTTAGATCCATTTTTTCCATTAAAGATGAATTGGGGAATCTAATTTCTGATGAAAAGGGTATTCATCAGGAAGCAATTAGGTTCTTTTCAAATCTCCCCCCCCCCGCTCTAATATAAATTTGGCTTTTGGTGGTAAATTAATTTGGAAAATGTATATGCAGACGGCTATTAAATGGTGTCAATTAATGCAATAAAAATACTTGGATAACTTAGATCCATCCAGGGTCATTTCAGCCCTTGACCCCTCGAAAGGATTTGCCATTGGGAATTTCATGCTAAACTCTAAACACATTATTACTTCGTATATCTCATGGGAGGTTCATAATGGTGAATCTGTTAATTTTTGGGCTGATTCATGGAATGGATTTCATCCTTTACATACCTTGGACATATTTTATGACATTTGGGAGATTGTTTCTTTACATTGGGGATGTAGGCTTATTGATTATATATCTGCAGTTCATATCCAATCAGGCTTGGTAATTTTGAAGGGTTTTCATGATCTTCCTATTAATTTTCAGAGAGCATCTAATGTAAATTAGTACCTTCTTGATAAGATTGTTTTCTTCTCTAGGGCCCCTGATCATATCTTTTGGGCTCCTTTTGCAGATGGTAATTACTCTATCAAATGTGGCTATAAATTGGCTCAATCTCTCCAAAATAATGTTGTGAAACACAAAGATTTTTTCTTCTGTTGGCATTTAGCTGTTCTTCCTAAAGATGGTTATTTTGTCTAGTTAGTATTGAAAAAATGAATCCTAACTACTGAGAGATTAATTAGTTAGGCTTAAAATTGCAGGACCATTCTAGTGTGTTATTTGTAATCAAGATTTGGAGTTGGTTGATCACCTCTCTCTAAATTGTCCATTAGCACAACTAAGTTGGCAGTTTGTCATACAGAAATTGAATCTCTATATGTCTCTTCCATCGTTAATTTGGGAGTTATTCCAATCTTGGCCCACCCTATTTCATAAATCTATGTTTTCCTATTTATGGATTTGTATTCCTTCTCTGGTGTTATGGTCTATTTGGTGGGAAAGGAACAAAATGATTTTTTACAACCATTGTTCCTCTTTCGAGTCTGTATTGGCTAGTCTTGAAAAATCTATTGTGGAAGTTGTTAATGCTTATTCTCAAAAATTCAATGGTAACCAGATATTTTCATCTTGGGATAACTCTATTTGGAAAAATTGGAAGGGTTTAGTTTTTCCATTACTCCCTTATCCTCTTTCACCTAAGGATGCATCTAAAATTAGATCACAAGTTAAATGGTCCCCCCCTCAACAAGGTTTTGTCATCAAAATTAATTTTGATGGATCTTCAAAGGGTAACCAGAGTGTTTAAGGTATAGGTTTTTCTCTCCAAGATTGTCATGGTTCTGCTCTCTATTTTGAGGCTCGTCCTATTCCTCCTAGGACCAATAATCTAGTGGAAGCATATGCCTTGTTATATGGTGTTTCTACTACCAAAAAGGTAAACAATAATTTTCTTCATATTGAAGGTGATTCTTCTATGACCATTAATGCATGCATCTCTAGATGGTCTTTTTCTTGGCATATTCACTATGTTTTAAAGAAAATTTGGTCTCTTTTAGATTCCTTTGCTGAATATTACATTTCTCACATTTTTAGAGAAGGGAATAATCTACCAGATTTTCTTGCAAAGTTAGGATGAGAAGGCCTTCATATTAGTTTCCCCTCTACCATGGTCTCCCCAATTTCTCATTGTGCCATTTTTAATTTAATTATCCTTGAGTCGGTTTCCTAAGATCTTCCTTCTATTCATTATGAGATTATCATGCATCTTCACTTTGGGATTAATATGATATCTAGGAGGACACTCATATTATTATGACATGTACTTTGAACATAACATGAATATTTACTCAATCATGCAGGCTTGTTTATTTCATTGCTTGCGTCATCTTCATTATTTTAAGAAGTACCTTGTAAGGTGGTGATGGCTCTTTGGCTTTTTGTTGGCCGAAATTCTCACATGGGTATGATCTCTGTTATCTATTTATGTAAGCATTTTAATGGATCTCTGTATGTTTACGTGAGATAACAGTACTTTCCTTTCCATTTTTATTTATGATGATCTTTTCATCATTTGGCACATTAATATTTATATTCTACGCTCTTCTTTGTCAGTCATCACTATTGGTTTCAAATTAATTTGGGTGATCTCTACTCTGCTTTTGTTTATGGCTGGTTCTAGGTTTGTTGATGAATTTAGACTGTTAAACTTAAGGGGTTTTTTCTACCCTGATGCCTTGGAGCTTCCGTTTGAGGATAAGATTACTAACAAACTCTTGCATTCTATGTTCTTTGTTCATTGTCCCAAATGTCGTAGGTGTATTCACTGGCTTATTGGTGAATCTATCCTCTCTCTACATTTTAAGAGAATTATATTCCCATCCCAAATTGTCTCCATTTTCCTTGACCTCTCACAGTCTTGGTCTCTATTGTTTCATGTGGAAAATTGGGTAATTTTGCCCAAATTTCTTCAAAACAACAAGTTGCTCTCTGCGGTTCAAAGCTATAATATTTTGCAGGGGGATGCAATTGTTGGTTGTATTTTTCTGTAGCATCTTCTCTTGAATTCAAACAAATTTGTTATGATCCTTGGAGAAATTAAGGATTGCATTACTTCTTCTTCTATTATGCCTTTGGATATTATGATAAATAGATATGTTGTTGAAGCTAGGTACCAGGGGAAAGCATTTTTGAAATCATATGCTATTCTTGGTCTTTTGGCCCATTCCAATGCAGTAGCTAATGCCAATATTTTCCCTTACTTAGCTTCTTCTGCTGTGGATGATAGTGCCTTGAATTCGGTTCCATGTAGTTCAACAACCCATGTGTTGCACTAATTGGAACCCAGTTTAGGCAAATCATCCTCTCTGTTTTAGTGTGCTAATGATGATTTCAGGTTTGCTTCATTCATTCATAATGAAGATGATAGCTTATGGAGTTATTTTTTCTTCTCTCCTTCGTCTCAGCTCGGGGATGAGAATTTGCACTAGCAGGGTTGATTATATTATGAATTTTTATTTTAACTAATGTTGCGGGTCTTTCTTTTGGATATCTCTATTGTTTTTCCACATGTTATATTTTTCCATTGGTTGAATCATTCAACTTCACTCTTTCTCTTATTGGCTGGTCTTTCATGTGGGGATGCTCCATTTTTTCTATTTTGGTAGGCCTCCTTTTTGGATACCATTGACAGTACATTCAGCCTCTACTTCCTTTAATTTCTTTGGTTTCACAGTTTCTTGTACAAATATCTATTGACAAATTGTTTTGTACACAAGTTTCTTACTATTTCGGGTCAATGTATTTGACATTGTATCTTGGCTACATGCTGAGCTTATATATGTTGTATTTTTGTAAATATGAATGGATTATTGCATATATCCTTCCTTCTATTTTGAAAGGTTTAGGGAGTTATGATTGGGGGTCTTCTCTTCAAATGTAATAAATCCTTTATTGGCCTATGAGGGTTGGGATAGATTATGACTTTCATGAAAAACTTTCTACTATTTGTATTAGGGGTAACAAATGAAGTTTTTATTCATTGGTTCTTTTCTCTGGGAGCCATTTTTGGAACCAGTTTTTATTCATATAAATATAAATATTTTTCCAAAAATAAATAAAAAATAGTATAATATTAGTATAAATATTTATATTATATGTTCAATAATACCTAAGGGGGAGAGAGAGAGAGAGAGAGATTCCAAAAAAAATTGAGTGGGAGATTTTAGATATTTGATAATATCAGATATTCAATTCTTTTTACTAGTATTGAAAAGAAAAATTTTATTCTCAGGGTCTCTCGGTCCAAGAAGCACATTTTTCTTCAGAGAATATCATAGGATTGCAGCTGTAGAAGACAAAAACTCACTTTTTCCCCCTTCTTGGTTGGAATTTCTCTATTATAAAAGGTTTTTTCATCACCTTTTTGGGTCTCACTATGGGGAGTAGTAGTCATCGAAAGTATAAACGGAAGAGGAAACTCACAAATGAAGAGATTGAATTGTATAGAGAAATGGATAGGGTTACCCATCAAAACAAGAGACAAGGTATGTTAAATATTAATGAAGATGTGGGCATAGGCCCACCCTTAAATGTGGTTTCAAGTGAAGAAGAACATGAATTTGAAATGATTTATGACAATAATATTGAAAATGAGAATGTAGGGATTGAAGATGAAAATGTAGGTTTTGAAAATGAACATGTAGATGTGGAAAATGGAAGTGTGGACATGCACAATGATAATCCACTGATTGAATATGAAGGAATTGAAAATGATAATGGTACACAAGAACCAAATCAATGTAACACATCTCCAAATTATATGAGAAATGAAGTACCTTGGGAGGATGAAAGACAAACTTCAAAATTGAGACCTTCAAGAATAACAAAACGGTTACTTGAAATTGATGAGAACATTATGAGCAATTTTGATGGCAAGAGATCAGAAAGAACTATTCGGTTGCGGGTTTCAAAACTTTTTGATCATTTTTTTAGCCACAAGACGTTGGTTGAGAAATGTCAAATGTTTGTGTAGTTGTTAAAGATGTAGAAGATGAGACATATACTAGTCAAAATGAAGATTAGTGTGAACAAGAAAAAGGAGAGGAATGCTATTATTGTGAGAAATATTTTTAGTTCTCTCAATTCTATTGGGAAAAATACCAAGGAAAAAGATAAGAGAGCCGCTAGGAGGGTTATTACAACCTCCTTAGTAAGTCATCATTTGAGAAAGACTCGTTTGATGAGACAAACTTGTGTAGACGTGAACCTAAATTGTAAAACTTTGGATAGAGCACTTGCAAGAAGAGAAAGACTTGATGATCCTCTTCATAATTATACATGGGCTTATTGTGGGAGACTTTCACGTTGTGATAAGAAGCTTACCGATGGTGTGAATGATCAAATTCAACTATTTTGGAAATCTAACTCAAGAGTGTCACCAAATGTGAAAGATGTCTTGAAGTTGAGAATTGGCATTCAAGACCGCATGCCGCATTCTAAACATTATTTGGACTTGTGAGTCAAACAATGTTATTCAAAAACTTTTATGAGACACATCCAAAATTGGAAATATCAAAAAGATATTTTGAAACCCTCAAGCCTTTTTTTTGTGTGCCTCTTACGATTTGAAATACTTCTTGTTGCAAATATCATGTGAAGTTTTCAATGCACCATGTACTGTTATGTTCCCTTCATTCTACTTTGCATACTAGTGAAATGTTAGAGGAGCGTGGTGCAAGTTCTCTTAAAAAATCATCAAGAGACTTTCTAGATCATTTTTTATGTCCTAGAGATGATGGATGTTTCTTTTATAGAAAAGATTGCTTAAATGACAAGTGCTCAGAGTGTGGTAGGATAGTGAAGTTTGTTGAATGTTTTCATGAGGGCTGTGAACATAATTTTGGAAAGCTAATTATCCACAAAAAGGTATATGAAACCATTAAATATACATAAAAAAGTGGAGGTGAATGTTCTAGATGTGAGTTGGTTACAGAAGAATGCAATGTAGCTGATTTTATTTCAAATTTTAGGAAGAATATATTTACAAGTATGAAAGGCATAGTCACAGGTCTCAGTGGTTGGATCAATAATTCAGGATGTGTAAGGACACTTTCCCAATTGGCACTATTATATTGGTCATTGAATTTTCAAAGAACTATACATTGCAGCCCCAAAATGAGTTGCAAGCTCAATATTACAATTCTATTTAGGTTTCTATTTTTGTGCACATAACATATAGACATTCCCTTGATAGTACATAAGATGACTGGAAGATAATCAAAGAGTACTATTTTTATATGAGCGATGGTAGATCTCACTCTCATGAGTATGTCCAAAATTTCTTTGAGAATTATTTTGAGTGGGTGCGGGAAAATAATATTGCTATGGATAGACATCTCATTTGGTCAGATAACTACAAAGGTCAATTAGAAAATGCTTGTATATTTTATTGGTTATGTAGAATGCATGTAGAGAGAGGTGTACCTCATATTTGGAGTTTTTTTGAGGCCCGTCATGGAAAAGAGGAGCATGATGGAGTAGGTGCATGCATAAAGAGAGCTCCAGCTCATTCTATTATTGATTGGTGTACTTCAACATTGTCACAGGGGGGACTTTTGATTTAGCAGTACACATATTCTTTTGGTTGGTTGAGTTGGCCACAATAGGAGATAGGTTGGATTGTCAAACTGTGAAAGATTATTCAAAAATATATTCATTTCAAATCTCAGATGCTAGTACATGGACCATTTGGACATGGGAGTTGGATTTTTATTATCCAAGGTGTCTTCAATGTGATTGGGATTAGTGTGAGTCAAGTGAGTGGGTTGATATGTGAGTTCCACATTAACTAACTCCTTCATCTATCATAGTCTCTATAATAAATGATGGCATGGATTGTTCACTTGACTACGACCATCTTTCAAATCTTCTATAGTGAGGACATATTTTTTCATTGGTTGCACCACAAGGGAATGATGAGAGATCAAATTACTTGTTAGCACGTTGTGTACAAGGAAAGCATACACTTTCACAACCGACGACAGATGATGATATGTTCACATATCCAACAAGATTACATGTTGTGGTGGGAACATGGTTGTGCACATATATTATTAGAAATAATAGGATTCCTGCATTTGAAGACTATGAGAAGCACAAAATCATTCTCATGTATTCAGTCCTTGTTATAGAAGTCAATATTAAGTTGTTGAAACATCAAGGAAAACCAAAGACAAAGGAAGTTTGGACTATTAGTATTGTTGATCATAAAACAATATTGAATACCCTCAAGCAGAGAGATGACCCTTCAAGCACACTTCAATAGGTAAGTTCAACTCAAGTTGCAAGGTTTTCCATGTTTATTACGATTACATTTAATAAATTAATTGTAGTTTTCTGCTTTGTTTGTTTGAGCCACTAAACTTGGTTTTGTATGTGGATTGTTAATGCAATTAGATACATATATGATATATATAGAAGATTGAGGTGTGCATTTGATTAGCCCATCTTTTATGATGGTAAACTTCACTATGCATTAGCTAGTCATGTTCTTTGGTTTGTTTAGTTACTTATACATTCATAATATTTTTGTCAACCTATATAAACTTCTTATATGAACTCTATTAACTTTTCTTCTGCCTTTCGAATGCAAGGATTGAAATGTAGATGTCATCGAGTACCATGTGTTAAAATTATACACTTTATGAGTGGAAAGGGCACTTATTTTTGATATATAGTTGTGTATCTAAGATTTTGTATATAAAAGCAAAAATCGAATGTAATGTGCATATTTAGATGCCAAATTTCGTATATAAAAACAATAATTGATTGTAATGTGCATATTTAGATGCAAAAATTTGTCTATATAAAAAAAAATGAGCTTCATCATGCGTATTAGATGCAAAATTTAAAATATAAAAGAGTCCATGGGGTTGATTTGCAAATATTAAGAGCCCACATTTGTATCGTCTTAATTCCTTGTAAAGTGGAAAAATTGTGATTCCTTACTTTGAATGTTGTATCCTTATATTTGTATCATCTTAATTTTGGAGCCTTAAATTTTTATTGTCTTAATTCCATGTACATTTGTATTGTCAAATGATGTAATAGTTAGAGTCATTGAGTCAAAATTGGTCAAATGTGTCTAACGTAAAATGGTGATTCCCTAGGGTGAAGGGATAGTGTTGAAGGATTGCACCCTGGAACCAAATGGACTACGCCATTAGCTCCAAATGGGTAGGTAAATGCTAGTGACAACCCCATTTCAACCATTGAGTCACTAGAACATTCACGAACATGCCAGACCAAAGTGTTCCCAAGGTGCACTAAGCACGATTGGGCATCGATCTTTTGAGGCTCGTATCTTAGACTCTATGAGAGCTATTGGTGAACTGTGAGATGCTACACGACTATGTTTCTAAGTCCTACAATAACCTATCTCCATTCTGGGAGATTCAAATTTGTTTGAATTTGGCACGCCAATCTCGTTTGATGCCAAAACTTGCAGTGAGGGTCAGTTGAAAGTTGTACCACTAGGTTTCTTCCAAACCATTCATCCTAGCACCAAATGGACTACCCCATTAGCTCTGGTTGGGCAGGTAAACTCTAGTGAGAACCCCATTTCAACCATAAAGTCACTAGAATGTTTGTGACCATGTCGAACCAAAGTGTCCCCAAGGTGCACTAAGCACGATTGGGCAGCGATATTTTGAGGCTCATATCTTAGACCCTATGAGAGCTATCAGTGAACTGTGACATGTTATAGGACCATGTTTCTAAGGTCTACAATAACCTCTCTCCATTTTGGGAGATTCAAGTTTGTTAGAATTTGGCAAGCCAATCTCGCTTGATGCCAAAACTTGTAGTGAGGGTCAATTGAAAGTTACACCACTGGATTTCTTCCAAACCGTTCATCCTGGCACTAAATGGGCTATGTCATTAGCTCTGGTTGGGTGGGTAAAAGTTAGTAACAACCCCATTTCTACCACTAAGTCACTAGAATTTTTGTGATCATGTTGGACCAAAGTGTCCCCAAGGTGCACTAAGCACAATTGGGTAGCGATATTTCAAGGCTCGTATCTTGGACCCTATGAGAGGTATCAAAAAACCATGAGATGCTACAAGACCCTATTTCTAAGGTCTAAAATAACCTCTCTCTATTTTGGGATATTCAAATTTTTTTGAAATTGGCACACCAATCTCACTTTATGCCAAAACTTGTAGTGAGGGTAAGTTAAAAGTTGCACCACTGGGCTTCTTCCAAACTGTTCATCCTAGCATTGAATGGACTATGCCATTAGCTCTGTTTGGGTAGGAAAACACTAATGACAACCTCATTATGACTATAGATTCACTAGAACATTCGTGACCATGCCAGAGCAAAGTGTCCCCAAGGTGCACTAAGTATGATTGCGCAATGATCTTTCAAGGCTCGTATCTCAAACCCCGTGAGTGATATCAGTGAACCGTGAGATGCAACATGACTATATTTTTGAGGCCTACAATAACCTCTCTCTGATATGGGATATTCAATTTTTTTTGAATTTGGTATGCCAATCTCGCTTGATGCCAAAACTTATAGTGAGGGTCAGTTGAAAGTTGCACCAATGGGTTTCTTCCAAACTGTTCCTCTTGACACCTAATGGGTTGTGCCATTAGCTTTGGTTAGGTGGGTAAACACTAGTGACAACCACTTTTTAACCACTGATTCACTAAAACATTCATGACCATGCCGTACCAAAGTGTCCTCAAGGTGCACTAAGCATGATTGAGGAGCAATCTTCCAAGGCTTGTATCTCGGACCCTGTGAGAGGTATCAACAAACTGTGAGATTCTACAAGACTATGTTTCTGAGGCTTACAATAACCTCTCTTCATTCTGGGAGATTCAAATTTTTTTGAATTTGGCACGCCAATCTTGCTTGATGCCAAAACTTGCAGTGAGGGTTAGTTGAAAGTTGCACCACTGGGTTTCTTCCAAACCATTCATCCTAGCACCAAATGGACTACACCATTAGCTCTGGTTGGGCTGGTCAATGCTAGTGACAACCCCATTTTGACCACTGAGTCACTAGAACATTCGTGACCATGCCAAAGCAAAGTGTCCCCAAGTTGCACTAAGTACAATTGGGCAATGATCTTTCAAGAATCACATCTTAGACCCCGTGAGAGTTATCAACAAACTATGAGATGCTACAAGACCATATTTTTGAGGCCTAAAATAACCTCTCTCCATTCTGGGAGATTCAATTTTTTTTTGAATTTGGCATGCCAATCTCACTTGATGCCAAAAATTGCAGTAATGGTTAGTTGAAAGTTCCATCACTAGGTTTCTTCAAAATGGTTTGTCCTGGTACTGAATGGACTATGCCATTAGCTTCAGTTAGGTGGGTAACATTAGTGAAAACCCCATTTTGACCACTGAGTCACTAGAACGTTCATGACCATGCCGGACCAAAGTGTCCCCAAGGTGCACTAAGCATGATTGGGCGGTGATCTTTTGAGGCTTGTATCTTAGACTCTGTGATAGGTATCGGTGAACCATGAGATGCTATGTGACCATGTTTCTAAGGCCTACAATAACCTCTCTCCATTTTGGGAGATTCAAATTTATTTGAATTTGGCACGCCAATCTCACTTGATGCCAAAACTTGTAGTGAGGGTTAGTTGAAAGTTGCACCACTAGGTTTCTTCCAAACCGTTTGTCCTGGAACCAAATGGATTGCACCATTAGCTCTGGTTGGGTGGGTAAA
Organism: Chamaecyparis obtusa; assembly: GCA_027943335.1. Taxonomy (NCBI): domain Eukaryota; kingdom Viridiplantae; phylum Streptophyta; class Pinopsida; order Cupressales; family Cupressaceae; genus Chamaecyparis; species Chamaecyparis obtusa. The sequence goes on along the minus strand of BSBK01000897.1, from coordinate 594,359 downwards.
CTCTAGTGAAAAACCCTTTTTGACCACAGAGTCACTAGAACGTTCATGACCATGCTGGACCAAAGTGTCCCCAAGGTGCACTAAGCTCGATTGGGTAGTGATCTTTTGAGGCTCATATCCCACACCCTGTGAGAGGTATTAGAAAAATATGAGATGCTAGATGACCATGTTTCTGAGGCCTACAATAACCTCTCTCCATTCTGGGAGATTCAAATTTCTTTGAATTTGGTAAGCCAGTCTCGCTTGATGCCAAAACTTGTAGTGAGGGTTAGTTGAAAGTTGCACCACTGGGTTTCTTCCAAACCATTTGTCCTGGCACCAAATTTTCTATTCCATTAGCTCTAGTTGGGTGGGTAAACACTAGTGAAAAATATATTTTGACCACAGAGTCACTAGAATGTTCACGAACATGCCAAACCAAAGTATCTCCAAGGTGCACTAAACACAATTGGGCAACGATCTTTTGAGGCTTGTATTTTAGATCTCGTGAGAGGTATCGATGAACTGTGAGATGATAAAAGACCATTTTTATGAGGCCTACAATAAATTTTCTCCATTCTAGGAAATTCAAATTTGTTTGAATTTGGCACCCCAATCTCGCTTGATGCCAAAACTTGTAGTGAGAGTTAGTTGAAAGTTGCACCACTAGGTTTCTTCCAAACCATTCATCTTGGCACTGAATGGACTATGTCATTAGCTCCATTTGGGTGGTTAAATGCTATTGACAACCTCATTTTGACCACAGAGTCAATAGAACATTTGTGAATATGGAAGACCAAAGTGTCCCCAAGGTGCACTAAGCACGATTGGGCAATAATTTTTTGAGGCTCGTATCTCGGACCTCATGAGAAGTATCAAAAAACTATGAGATGATACAAGACCATGTGTCTTAGGCCTACAATAACCTCTCTTTATTCTGGGAGATTCAATTTTTTTTTTAAATTGGCACACCAATCTCTCTTGATGCCAAAACTTGTAGTGAGGGTCAGTTGAAAGTTGCACCACTAGGTTTCTTCCAAATCATTCATCCTGGCACCAAATGGACTATGCCATTAGCTCTAATTGAACATGTAAACATTAGTGATAACCCCATTTTGACCACAGAGTCACTAGAACATTCACGAACATACCAGACCAAAGTGTCCCCAAGGTGCACTAAGCACCATTGCGTATGTTGACAAGCATTCTGGTGTGTTAAGAGGCAAAGTGGGACCATTTCTAGGGTAAACCTACCTAACCAGATGTTTTGGAAGCATTGGTTTGTGCTCACAATGGATAGATATTTGTTCTCCAAGCACGATGGGGACATGACCATAAAGGGTCATTGGAAAATGTAAAGAGACCAAGGATGGTCATTTGAATGCATTGTGGAATGTGTCTGTGATTTGAAATGGAGTAAATTGATTTTCTATTGTCTTGTTATCACTTCCATGTTTGTATTTCATCATTTCATTGAAATTTGAAGGCAAGAAATTAACTAGTGTCTTGTACAATAGTGTTTGGTTGTAGGGATATGTAGGATATACAGTGGTGGAGAGACCACAAATGGTGGTAAATGCTGATTGAAGGTGCATGAAGCAACACCAGTAATTATTGTGAGCATATAATCTAATGGATGAGTATATTTTGTGATGGATCTATGCTATTGGGGTCCATAGGGATATGTTAGATCCATTGGGGGGATCTAGAGAGATTTGCAAGTCTTTTTGAACAAGCCCTAGCCTAGAGACCCTAGAAAGGAGGGTTTGGTACCTAGAATGATAGGTCATTATTTTCTTAATAATAGTTTGACAAAATATTGATGTAGAAGCATCATTCCATGAATGTTCTTACTGATTCTCATGGAATGATGTGTCTTTGACATATATAATAGAGTTCTAACATGATACATTGCAGAAGAGTTGATTTGACAAGGTTGTGAAGTGAACTTTGAAGGATTTTCTTTGTTGAGAGCATCAGATACACATGAATACAATGTAGCACATAAATTTTGAATTCACTTAAATGATGAATTACACATGTGAACACACATAGCACATAAAGCATACAGATAAATTTTCTTAAGTTATGAAGCATACATGTAGCACATAGATTATAAAGCATACACATGAATTCACTTAAGTCATGCACGTAGCCCATACACATGAATTTAGGTTATGAAGAATGTACTTGAATATACATGAATATACTTAAGGCATAAATCCTACACATGAGTACATACACACAAGCATATTTATATACTAACAATGAAAAAATGAAAACACAATTAACAAATTGGATCAAATATTGAAAGTTTCGTATATATCAAAATAAACAATAATTCTGTACATATTTAGAAAATCAACATATCTACATACAATGTGGCATACACCATCTCAAAATGTGTCATATGACATCTCCAAATAAGAAGTTCAATGACAAATATTTCTAGGACATCCTATTCTACTGGTGGATCATCAAAATGCAGCCTCTTTGAAGTACTCTTTGGCCCTGATGGATCCTGCATTCAAACACAAAAGTGAAACCCCAAGTTAGATTACTTAATTTATATGGTTTGTACAAATAAAAAGTAAAAATTCAAAATCATAGTCAACAATAATAAATAAATTAAAATCTCATGTACCTCTCCTCTCTATCTCCTCACATAGACATGAGACCTAATATATGTCCTTGGTAGTGAAGGGACAATGCGACCAATGTCGACTCTGACTTGTATATGTTTGGGAACATGTGATTAATCTATGAGTTATACTATTTAAAGTTAAATCCTTGGTAACAAATATATGTTTACAAAATAACTGAATTAACATTAAAACTTACCCCTATTGAAATTTCTTCACGAAATGTCAGCTGAGCCATCAACGATACAAACCCTTGGCATTCTACCTCCCTCAAACTACCTGGGTGACCTATAAAAGTCAAAAAGATACTTCATACAATCATGACTTGATCATATTATATATACTTGATAGTAAAATACACACAAATAACTTTAGAAATATACGTACCATGGGGCTATCACTATGAATTGAGATGCCTATGACTGTATCATGGTGAAAGGGTCTCACAACATCATCAAACACCACCCTCTATCAAATAAACCATGTAAATTAAAAACAAGTATGCACAACTAACAAGAATACATGTATGCATAAATAATCTAAATTACTTAATTACCTTCCCCTTGTCAATGCCTAACGCCTAAACCCCTCACATTGCCCACCAGTGGAAACTAGTGACCCCTGCATCAGTATGTAATAAGATGATCATAAAAATTAGAAAACACATGTACATATACTATTATAATAAAAGGAAACCAATGAGTACATTAAAACATATATACCATGGAAGTGTCAAGGCCAAATGATATGGCCAAAAGTGTGGACCCTTCCACCTGTGCCATCTCCTCCTCTTTCATCAACTGAACATAAATGTAAGACATTAAAAAACATAAGTAGGAAATCATTATAAGAAAATTATACTAAAAATACAAACATTTAAAATTAAATACAATGTAACAAGTGAACTATTTACCCTTATCGTAATAGTAGGAGTCCATGGCTCTATATGCCCCTGATGCACATCTTGATGAGGTGCTTCAGTGCCTATAGTGTGTTGTGTAGTATCATCCACCTCGAAGACATAGTTATATGTATCACTATCATTCAAGGACCTAAGCACAGTTTCTTGCACATAATGCAAGTGTGGGGTACACAAACATGTGAGCTCATGGAGGATGTGGAAGGGCCAGAAGCATTAGGACAAGGAGACAACAATGCCACACTCTATGTAACCATTAGATCACTCAAGGTGTGAATGGATTGACTAGTCTGTGAGCTGGCCTCAACAATAATATCAGGATGCTGTACTATAGGAGGTGGTGAAATCTCAGGAGGGGGGACATATGTGTGAGATTTCACTCAATGTGTGCATGGCCTATCCTGAGGAGCACCTAAGCCTACACCCTGGTTCAGTTTCATGCTCCACTAATTTACCTTGTGACCGAGCATAAATTCAACATACAATTTTTTTATGAAATAGAATGGGACATCCAAATTGTTGTGAGGTGGTCTGTCAAAAACCATCCACCAGCAGTCCCAAAAGTTGTCACGTATTGCATCATTTGTGTACCATTTAATTGATAGCTTGGGTTTTTTAGGGTCCACTTTTAAACTGGTTTTGGAATCCACAAAAAGATTACATATGTCATGTTTTGTTATGTTTAGGTTCATAACTTGATTATAGTCAAGCCCATCGTCAAACAGGGCATGCATAGAATCATGCCAAAGAATTCCAACATTATGTTGCTCTATAAGTTTCTCCATGTTTTCAATAATGGAGTTCAACATGGAAAGCATGGGGTGCAATGTGGGGATATTGTCATATGTGGTCTGATATCCTCTAAGCTAATTTAGATTGTCTCCTATGAGATCCTCTAAACGTAGAGGGTTTGAGACTGATTGGTCTTCTGAAAGTGGGGGATTGTTTGGAGGTGGTTTTGGATTATTTGCAGGTTCATTAGGAGGGTTTTCTGATTGGTTTGAGTCCATGTTTGATTACAATTAAAACCCAAATAGATAATTATAATCAATTTTAAAAAAAATAAAGAATCTCATTTAAACCTAGTTTTTATATAAAAAACTACAAATTTCAATATATAAAAAACTACAAATTTTAATTAAAAAACAATACAAACTTAAAATTTAACTTACCTATTGATGTTGAGAAAATCAGATATGAGAATCTATTGGATATCTGAAACCCCTAGAGCTAAAAATATAATTTACTAGCAAAAATTGCATATCCGATATAAAATCAGATATCCGATTAGGCGTGTGCTTTATCTTTTGGCTTGGCTAGGTGTACTAACACCAATACCTACTAAAAAGTCAACAAACTTTTTAGTGTGCTTTTGGACTCGAGTAAAAAGTTTATTTTTTCACATTGCCACTTTTTGGCATACCATGATCCTGCACATACCCTTTTAGTTTTTGTAACTCAATGAGCATTGCAATGAAAAAATATTGACCTAAAGTGTGTTCTCGTATCTTAGATGTGTCTAGAAGTTGACAAAGATGTGAAAAATTAAAGTAATGTAAACAAGAATATAAAATGTGACCCCTTATAAAGAAAATAAGACATAGGCACTAAAAATAATAATACAAAAGACATAAAAATGATGAAACAAAAGAATAGATTAAAAGAAAAATTAATTAAGTAGATCAGAATCACTTATCAATCTTGGTGAAACCAATGAAAGAAAGAGTACCATTTGAATATACTAGTAGACTCCTCACATGTGTTATGAATTGTTTACGTCTTCACAAAGACTTCACAAAATTAATCTAGACTACATTTAAACTAATGATAGAAATCATGTAGTTTTACCAAGATGTTAATAGCTTGAAAAAATGAGAGGTTTTATGTCATAGAATGATATTGGAGAAATGGATGAAATGGAGGAAGATAAAAGACATGGGTAGCCAGTTGAACTAGCTCTAATGTTGTTACCAATGACATAAATAGGTTAAAACAAATAAAATTCTAAAAAAATACACAATCCTATGAGATAAGATGAGATGATAGTGCATTGAATTTATGTTCATGTGTTGTAATAGACTCCAAATTTAGTTGAAGCTTAATGTAGATTCAAAATACTAGCAATGATAAGTTTAATTAAATTATAGCATTAGTTTTGAGAAAAATGACCATGGGTAGGAACAAGTTAAGTTTAACATTAAAACATAATAGAGGAGATAAACACTAAAGTGATAAAGATATATAAGATAAAAATAAATAAGGGTATACAATTTTTATATGATAGTTGTACAAGACATCCTTTCCAAATCTACCATTAACTTTTTTTACTTCCCTCTCTCAATTTATATATTCTTGATACTCTTTCCAATTTAGGTACTCATCTTCCTTTTTCCTCAACTACATAGACTCCATTTTTTCCTCCCTAGCAATCTAAAATAAATCCTTTGGTATTCTTAGGAGTTTTGGCCTGGTCCCTTGGTTATATAAGCTACAACATAAAACAACAACCTAGATCTTAATTTATTGGGTAGAATACTAATTACAATTCCCCTTGTTACACGACATTTTTCTCATCTTTCCAGTGCAACCTAATTTCCACTTTCCTTCTCCTTCCTCGCAACACCCTATATTCGTCTTCTTCCTCATATCACAAACTCCCAAATCCCCAACTATTCTTCAATTTTAAACACCAAAATTGTGGGCCTCTCTCTTTCTAATGCCACATCTCTTGAAACAATATTCATAGATAATTCTCTAAAATTATATTTAGTGAATTCCCATAAATTGTGTGGATGATGCCTTCTTTCATGCTATAAATTGACCTTGGATAGTTAAAAACTCCCATGGGTCACACAAATCATTTCCATACATGTGGAACACCATAAATAAAGTTGAAGATTAGTGGGGAAGTATGCAAAGAACATTTTTTCTAGCTTAAACCTTTCTATTATCCTTGGTAGAAGTAAATGTGTCCCCTTTCTAAAAATTCATGAACTTCTTGTTCAATAACTAGAGTATACAATAAATGCTAGTTGAACTGACACTCAAATTGAATTCTTCCTATGATATGATGTAATCCATCCCTACATCTAAAAAGATCAATATATCTTGTAGGCCGAGTATAAATGACTATGTAAGAATAAGCTCAATTGGTAATCTATTGGATAGCTATCTGAACAAGTGGTTGAATTCAAAATTTGAAATCATGGGTGGTAGATGTATAAAAGTATGCAACACAGTAGTACTATGAGAAAAAAATCGCTACATATCTTGCTCTTCATTCATTATGAGAGTTGCATGTCACTTTATGTAAATGAGAGAATGATTTCGTGAATAATCATCTTTTTCATCAACAAAGTTATATAACACTTTAATGCATTAGTACAATAATTTTATTAAGAATGTAAATAATAATGATTATCTCTTCAAAAGTTCACATAGTTTTAATTTTTTTTTAAATTTAATAAATTAAGCACATACACAGACATTGTAGTAGAATAAATTTTAGGGCACAATCTTGCTTCTTTACTTCTAATTAATCCAAAGGATATAAATAGAGGAATCCATGTTTTTATGCTTATCGTTATATACATTCACATTCTATTGATAGGTGGATTATTCTCAAACATTCAATTCAATGTCATACAAACATAAAGATAATTGAAGACTATGATAAACATATAGATTTGAATGATGATAATCTTTATTATGATTATTGAACATATATTACTATATAAGAAAATTCTCCATTGTTATTTTCTATATTTTTATACATTTTAATTAAGACATTCAAATGATACATAAATGCACCTAATTATTCATATTTATTCATTTAATTTCTCCATGATAAGTTAGATAACATTTTCCTTTTACATCATCCCATGCAATATTTTTAAAAACTGTTTAAAGCCTTCATTAACTCATTTATATGTCTTTAACTCTGTTTATTCTTTTACAGCATGCTTTTTAATCATATTTTCATTAGTCCTTACCGTTTATATATTTTGTCTTCAACTCATTAAGTATAGTCCTTTATCAGCTTGTACTATTTAATAGGGTGCCTATCAATGTTTCCACTGGTCCTTTCCTAGCTCAGGTGATGTTTGACAATATTAATCAATCAACTATCTTCTAAATTGTTATAAATGTTTATTTAAAAAACACAGTAATAATTAAAATGAATGTCAAGGAATGGAATGGCGAGAGGAAAGAATTGCAGAAAACAAGCAGTTCTCTTTTGTGTGGCGCGACTACTGGATAGCAGGCAAGATTTATTTAGACAGTATTATTATTGTAGCCTACTGAACGAATGTAATAGTAAAAGGACAGAATTATACAAAATAACTGGTTCTATTTATGTGGCGCAAGTAATGTTTACGGATAAGAATAGATGAGGACCGAAAACGGCTTTCAGTAGATGTCCTTACGCTGAAAATCAGAAGCGGCATCTCCATAACCGACTTTTTTGAGTAGGTGTGGTGGTGGAGCGCATGGTGAAGAGCCACAGGGGGAACCAGAAACAGCAGACTGCTCCATTTTTTTAAGCACATTATGATCTGATAAAGCAACTTTTTTGTGTAGATGTGGAGGTGGTGGTGGAGGAGGTGGAGAAGAGCCACAGGGGGAACTAGAAACAGCAGACTGCTCCATTTTTGTAAGCACATTATGATCTGATAAAGCAACTTTTTTGTGCAGTAGTGATGGTGGTGGTGGAGCACATGGAGAACTGCCACGGGTGGGGCTAGAAACAGCTAACTGCTCAATTTTTAGAAGCACATTATGATCTGATAAAACAAATTTTTAGAGCCGCATGGAGAACTGCCGCACGTGGGGCCGGAAACAGTCGACTGCTTAAAATTTGTACGAGCATTATTGTTGTTTGAAGGATTTGGGAGGTTATATCGAGCGGATACAAGAACCAGAAAACCAAGGGAAAGCACAGCAAACATTGTGTTTATTTTCATGCGCACCAAGCTTCCCATGCTTGGAGTTGTGTGTCTTTACTAACTCAAATGCGGAGAGATATCTTAATAATCAGATTGCAGCCGAAGGTTGAGATGGGATGCAATGCATCATGGTGACCCATTTAAAGAGGGGCGATAACCGACAGACAATTTCTTCCACAGAGAGGTACTCAAAGTCGTATGGCGTATTGGAGACGTAGGAGTTAGCAACTATGTATTAGTTAACTATTTTTTTGTGGAAACGTGTAGTTACGTATTTTCACTCAATGACCATTCATTTTCTTCATTTTCGTATACAGGCAGTTCAAACTAGAAGCCTTGACCGAGTAGCCCTTCCATTTTATTGAAACCCTAAGGAAATAAACATCATGAATTAATATGAGATCTGGTGTTAATATTAAACAATCTCTTTATTTGAGATCTATCAGTTTTGTGGTGAAATTTATTAGTTACATCAAGAGCTGTAACGTTATAATATCAATAATTGAAGGTCATCAGATCGGTTTACAGCTTACTATTCAAACTAGAAGCTTTGACTGAGAAATTCTTTACGGATGTTTTGTTATCATGGAAACAAAATTATAATCATCGAGAAATTTATTATGAATGGTATTCTGATCAGACGAAACCATCATGATTGAAAGTTTTGTTTATAAAGTCTATTGATAACAATTGCAGAAATATGTAGAAGCAGCATGTAAAACATTCTCCCTAATTATGCTTATCTAAATTATGTGTCCATTTCCTTTAGAGATAACACTTAAGTTTCAGGTATAAAAAGTGCCATGAAGATTGAAGAGACAAAACATATGATACATAAAGAAAGAATGAGTTCAGTATAATCTTTAATAAATCTATTGGCACGTAATGTTTGTGTGACATGCTCGATTACTTGATCATCCATGATGTCAATAAATGGTTTACCAAAGACCTTAAGTCTATATGTACAACTGAATACAAGTTGCAGATAACAATGAGGCTAATAAAGTAACGTTAAATTTACCAATTCCATTTGATTTTCATTGTCAAGCACATTACAATATCACATCCATGCATTGTTTTCAATTTTAATTTTCCCATCCACATAATTATCTTTTACACAAACGTTATTCTACACAAGCCACAGTTGATATTTGTAACATAAATCATCTGAGAAAAATAAAATGCTTCTTATAATAACTCTCAATAAACAATAGTTCCCTCTTACTAAGACCAGACACCATTAATGTTCCCAACATTAGTCTACAAAATTATTTATACTCTGGCAAGCACCCAAGCCGACGGTTTTCATATCAAAAGCCATTAGTAAAGATGGATAAAAAAATGTCGCTCCATAGTGCACTTCATTGGCCCACATAATATGTGTACCTTTTTATTTTGTACAATTACAACCTTGTTCTTGAAAGAGCAGATTCATCCAAAGTGAACGCATCAAAATGATGCTTGCATGTTTGAAGCAGCTATTGCTCAATATATTTGTACATCATAAAAATTGATCGGTCATAGTGGCAATGAGAAAGAGCTCCCAACCATGGACCCAGATAACACCCAACAGTTCCAAATCTGCCTTGGAAACTCTCTAAGAATTTAATAACATGTGTTAAATGTTATGGAAAATACATAAAATATTTCTTTTTCAATGTTAAATGATATCACATTTGATATGCATTTTACAAAGTTGTGGTTGTGCAGACGGTAGAAATAAGTTAAACAATTTAACCGTGCACAAACAAAATTTGTAACTATCTAACCTAATTAATGTAATTTACATTTAATAACAATGTAATACATTATACTAACAATCCCCCCTATTACATTGATCTCATTAAATGTTTAGCCAGAAACCCCCCTTAAGCCTTACATAATAAAAATTTTTGATTACAGAATATAATATAGACACGCTATGTGAAATTTTTCTTTAAAGAAACAAATTATGAATCAAGTTTAGCTCCATCAAGCTATCTCGTAACCCTGAGAAAGATGTAGCCTCTATCTAATATCCTAAATTATTTAACAACAATCCATATTGACCTATCCAACCACATGGCTCCATCAAGTTGCCTGATAACCCTAAGAAGGGTATAATTCTCAAACACAATCTCGAGTACTACTGAAAAACCATCTATATTAAGGTTTACACCAAACCCCTTACCTATCTCCTGAACAACCTTCACAATACATGTATCTTCAAATATGTCATCAAATACAAGGACTAAACAAAAAACAAAAAATGCTTCTCAAGAAAAACACCAACTGGAAGCAAGAAGTGAACATGACATGATGGAAATCCTCCATCCTCTTGCTCCACTAACCTCTAGAATGATTCTACTAAAATTTACTCATTTGGTATTTTAAGTGATTCTCTAGAGGCATCTTCCTCATATGAGTCAGGAATCTTGATGTACTTATGTAAGTTTTTACAATCCAATTGACAAAAGCTTCCATGCTTTACAGGCTTGTGTGGAATAAAGAATTCTATCAGATAATGTCCTATTATTGTGGGCTCAATTTTAACTCCATTGAAGGTCATCTGATTGTATATACCAATGATTCTTCCAATCATTTGAGGTATAATAATCATGTTTAGGAGATGAAATTTAATTGGTTCTTTCTTTTGGAAGAGACTCATGCTTAGCTTTGCACAGTTTCTTTATTAGGGCCATTTTTAAAACCTTATAAGAACCTTCTTTGAGCATGATTATGAAAGGTATTAACAAAGTGTATTCACATCTGTATTGAAATTAAACTTCAAAAAATTTATTCTTGAACTATGAAGTAGCCACATGCACATCTGAAACTACATCTTCCATAAATAACATATCCAATCAAATAGAACTCTCAAATGTATATAAATTACTTATTGCGAATGATGCTTCTTATAGATATAATCTTAGTTCAAGAAATTATACTAGATGATCCTTTCACAATGGACAACTATAAAACTTTTAATGCTAGTCCAATTACAAAGTGGTTTCCTTTAATGATATTGTAATCTTTAATTCTATGTTCTTCAAAAATAATGTTTCATTAACTAACCTTGATATCCAAATATCCTTCTTTGTCTGAAAAATAAAAAATTGATGGTATCTTCAAATTATCCTAGGAGTGCAATATTTTGAAAGCATGATATGACTTGACTTCTTATAGTAGTAAAAATACCTTTCCTACTTCAATGTTGGCTTCATTTTTCTCTACACATGAGTGTTGCCACTTTTCACCACAAACCTAAGGTATTGCCAACATGAATATATGTTCACCTCTCTTCGTCTTTGCTTGACGTCATACCTTCACTGGAAAAAAAACAACAAACATGATGCAAAAGATCACCAAGTCTGCGTGATTGTTTCTCTAATACCAGTTATGAAAATTACATAAAATATTTATTTTTCAATCTTAAATGATATTACATTTGATTTGATATTCATTTTATAAAGTTGTGTAGACGGTAGAAATCATTTAAAAAAGTTAACTGTACACAAACTACCTTTGTAGCCATCTAGCCTAATTAATATATTATATTTAATAACAATGTAATACATTATACTTACATCAAAATCCTCTGGACTTTTAAACACTTCATCTCAATTACATGAGATAGAAATGTCTAACAATGCACAATATTTTAAACCAACTTATCCCAATATGAATATTTTTTATTTTTTTATTGTAGTGACCCATCCCATCGTGCTTTAATGAGATTTATCTTCAATATAGAAAGAGGTCCAAAACCCCATAAGTTTCATCCAAATATAAATCTCTTAAGATTTCCAGAGCTCAAAGACCACATCATACAACATTGAGGAAAACATAAAAAAGTAACGGTAATTATGTCAAATGTAATGTGGTAAATTTTATAATGGCAATTGTGCATGAACGTCAATTCACTACAATGGATTTTTCCATGATGATCTAATGCATGGGAACGGATGGTTAGGGCAAAAAGGCACACCCTAATCACCAAAACTCCTGACAAAAACAACACACAGAAGTAATAACACAACAGGGAGAGAGAGAGAATATAGAACTGTCATATATTATTCATCCAAGAACCTCATACATGTTGGGTTGTAAGTCCTTCGTAGTTATGGCCAATACATTCAAAATGTAATTACCACAGTCCTCTAACATGCGGAGAATCCCTTTCAGAAAACTATCTTCTCTCTTCTATCTTCTAAAAATCAATCCTAAAACTACAACCAACTATTTTATTTATACAAGAGGCCACCGAACCATTTGGCCTTCAGATCCATCATGGGGGAATTAAATGACCAGATCTAGGTCCAAATGCTTCCTAATGATCGATGTAAACATTAACTCTGAGACCAAAATTCAATGCACAAGTTAGTCTCAAAAGAAAACCAAAATAAACCACTCGGTGAGAAAGATTACTGAGCGAGAGGAAATCAACTCGGTGAACCAACCAATCCAACTCGGTAAATGAAGGAACTGAGAAACAACTGAGTCCATTGGTGGAAACATGAAAACATCACCGAGAGCCCAAATGAAGCTACCGATCATAAATAAAAAATCTAACTTATTTTTGGTGACACATGATTGCCAAGAACCTAAGATGCTCCTGCATCAGACACCTGGGGTTGATTTGAGATAATTCTTTGAATCATGCAAAAGGTACAACCTGAGCTAAATTCAACTCAGATTGCGCATAATCCATGATCAATCTTCAATTGGTTTGTTCTTCCATTTTACTAGGTACTCCATGTACTATTTTCCTCTTGTGCTTCTACTAGCTCTTTGTTCCAGAATCTACTCAACTTCTTCTGTTGGCTTCTTAAGATAATCATTCAATATCATCATTTCTTCTTTAGGCTCATAATATTCATAAAATTCTGTAATGTCTAATATATGTGATATATCCATGTCACCAGGTAACTCAATCTCATAAGCATTTCCATTGTCAAGTCTCCTCAATATCTTGCAGGGACCAAATTTCTTCATTTTCAATTTTCCATAGGTTCTAATAGGAAATCTACCCTTCTTCAAGTGTATGATTACTTCATCCCCAACTACAAAAATCTTATGTCTTCTTGATCTATCTTCTCTTTCCTTGTATTTCTGATTAGTATTTTTCAACTTTGTCTAACTTCCTCATGCAATGTCTTCATGAGCTCAACAAAATCTTCTCATTCATCATTTCTCTTTTCTTCACTAGGAATGTCCTTCAAATCTGATATACCTCTCTATTTTATGTCATTAACAATCGCAATAGGTGTTTTTCTAGTACTCTTATTTACAGAATTATTGTATGAAAAATCTACTTGTTCCAACATAGAATCCCAATTGCCTAGTTTATGTCCACATAAAAATCTCAAAAGATTACCCAAACTTCTATTTACAACCTTTGTTTGTCCATCAGTCTATGGGTGAAATGTAGAACTATACCTCAACTTGGTACCCAACTTTTTCCAAAGAGTCTTCCAAAAATATCCACTAAACTAACTATCTCGGTCAAAGATGATACTCCTCGGTAATCCACGTAATCTAGCAACTTCTTTAAAGAAAAGATTTTCTATATGCACTGTATCTGATGTCTTTCTACAGGGTATGAAATGTGCCATTTTAGAAAATCTATCCACAACAGAAAATATAGAATTATTACCTCTTACTATCTTTGGTAAGACAAGAACAAAATCCATACTGGCACCAATCCAAGGTTTCTCAGGAATAGAAATTGGTTTATACAATCTAGTATTCTAACTTACTCCCTTTTCCACTTGACAAACTCAACAACATTTCAAAAATTTCTGAACATCCTTATACAACTGTGGCCAAAAGTATTTATCCTTAAGAAAATTCAATGTTTTATCAATGCCAAAATGTCCAGCCAAACCACTACTATGTTTTTCTTTTATCAAATTAGTTCTCATTGATCTTCTCAATATACAAAACTCAATACCTTTTAACAACATACCTTCTTGAATGAAATATTCTTCCCATTTAGTACTCGGTAGATCTTGAATAGGCGCTCTGCACTTTCTCCATGGCTCAGAAAAATAAGGCCCAGTTTCATACAAAGCTTTCATGTAATCAAAACCAAGAACTTCAATTCTCATTTCAGTCATGAAAGATCTTCTTCTACTTAATGCATCAAAAAATTGGTTAGTGAGTCCACTCTTATGTTTTATCACAAATGTATAACTCTGCAAATACTCAATCCATTTCATATGTCTCTGATTCAACTTATTCAGACTACCCAAATATTATAAAGCCTTAAGATGAGTATACAAAACAAACCCACTCGGTATCAAATAACGTTTCCATTTCTTTAGGGCTTGAACAATAGCATAGAACTCTTGATCATACACAAAATATTTCCTTTTTTCATCATTCAACTTATCACTAAAGAAAGCAACAATTTTACCTTCTTGACTTAACGCAGCTCCTATTGTACTACCACTTGCATCACATTCAAGTTGAAATACCTTATTGAAATTAGGTAAAGTTCATAAAGGCAATTCATCAAATTTATGCTTTAATGTCTCAACACTTTTATCAGCTCCATGTGTCCATTTGAATTGTCTTTTATCTCCTCTCATAGTCTTAGTCATAGCATTACAAATTGAACTAAAATTTCTGATGAACTTTTGGTAAAAACTTGCTAAACCATGAAATGATCTTACCTCACTAGCATTTTCAGGTGTAGGCCAATTCAAAATAGCTTCAACCTTTTCAGGATCCATTTTCAAACCATCAGATGAAATCACAAATCCCAAATATACAATCTCTTCTTTCATGAAGGAACACTTTTTCAAATTAATCAACATCTTTACTTCTTTCAATCTTTGCAATACCTGTTTGATGTGCAAAAAATGTTCTTGTCTGGTCTTATTGAATATCAGAATGTCATCTTGGTATACAATCACAAATTTACCCAAAAATTTCTTCAAAACCTCATTCATCAATCTCATAAAAGTACTCAGTGCATTAGTTAGACCAAAAGGCATAACAAACCACTCATAAAATCCTTCTCTTGTCTCTGAAGCAGTTTTCCATTCATCATCTTCTCTGATTCTGATCTCATGATATCCACTTTTCAAATCAATTTTGGTAAAATTATTTTCTGTAGTAAAACTATCCATTATGTCATCCATTCTCGGTATAGGAAACCTATATTTCACTATTATCTTGTTGATTTCTCTAGAATCAGTGCACATACACCATTCTCCATTCCTTTTAGCTGCAAATACAACTGGTACTGCACATGAACTCAAAATTACTCAGATCAAACCTTTCTGCAACAACTCTTGGATTTGTCGGTTAAAGACCTTATTCTTGGTAGGTGTTAATTGATGTGGTGCTTTATTCGGTAAAATAGCTCTAGAAATCAAATCCATACAATGATCAATGCTTCTCATCAATGGTAAACCATCAGGTACATTATCATAAATGATATCTCTATACTTGGTGAGTATCTTATCAATCTCTTTAGGGATGCTATCTATTGTTTTCTCACTCAGTTTGTTAGGAATCACAACAAAACACACATCATTCTTCTTAAAATCCTTATCAAACTTTCTTCCTTCCATCAAACAAACTTTCACAGATGTACAAACATTACCAACATATTCTTCAATCAAAGGTAACAAGATCTATCTTTTCCCATTACCCCAAATAGTATATTTATGTAGTCTTCCATCATATATAGCATGCCTACCATATTGCCAAGGCCTATGTAATATAATTTGACAACAATCCATAGGGATGATATCACATAACACCTTATCATAATATTTTCCAATTTTCAAATTCACATAACATTGTTAACTCACTAGTAAGGCATGCTCAACTTTGATCCATAAGATCTAATAGGGTTTTAGGTGTTTCAACCTTTCCAACTATAAATTTGCAACCATTTCCTCATATGCCAAACTATCCAAGCTCCCATTGTCAATGATTACCTTCCATACTTCATCAACAAATCTGCATCTAGTCTTGAATAAAATTTTGCTTACCAGATCTTCCTTATTACTTTCACTCCATAGTGCTCTTTTGGCCATCAAGTTCTTTTCCTTCTTTGGTTCATTCAGTGAGTCTTCCTGCACCGAAGCATTTATGCTATTACCGACCTTCTTACTTGCGTGTGTACACTCAAATGACCTATTTTCTTCTTCTCCACAGTTGTAACAAGTTCCTCAGAATCCACCTCTACCATAACCACCTCAGTTGTTACTACCTCTTCCTCTTAAAGAACTTTCACCTTTCCACTTGATTTTACCTTTATCCCAATTTGTTTTGTCTTGATCATATCTACTATTTTCACCATAACATCTACCTCTTCCTCTAGGGAATCTACCACCTCTTCCTCTTTGTCTTTTCTTATGTCTTTTGTTCAATTTCTCCTCAGCTTTCAGGGAAAATTGATAAGCTTCTTCAATGCTTTCTAACTTAACCAAACTGATTTTCTCTTGAATAAAAACTCTTAACCCATTTAGGTACCTAGCAATTCTTTCCACTTCATCCTCAACACGTCCAGATATGATATCTAACTTATAGAATTCCTTAGTACAATTCTTTACCGAGCTCTCTTTTGTTGGATATTGTTAATGTGCTGAGAAGAATGATGAATACATTTTATATGTTTAATCACTACGTTATGGAATTGGCATTCATACTATCATCATTCATATTTTTCACTGATGTCGACATATGTTTTTGTAAGGAAGATAGACTGGTTATTATAGTATAGAGACACTATATGGATGTTTTACATCATGCAAAGTTAGTGGTGAGTACATGAAGGTGTTATGATCTTATTCCGAAGATCACATGGTGTAATGATGTATATTGGATTAGTTACAGAGTTCTTGGTGAAGAGTGGCTATTGGGTTGTGACAGTGAAAGTTGACAGAGTTAGTCTCTATGTTTTGGGTATATCTTACAAAAGGTATGGATTCAGTATA
This sequence comes from Chamaecyparis obtusa, assembly GCA_027943335.1. NCBI lineage: Eukaryota > Viridiplantae > Streptophyta > Pinopsida > Cupressales > Cupressaceae > Chamaecyparis > Chamaecyparis obtusa. The sequence continues at coordinate 576,937 of BSBK01000897.1, read as the reverse complement.
TAAGAGATTAAGGGATGACAATCGGTATCTTAGAGAATGTTCGTTGGTCTATGTAAGGTACGAAAAGCATGATATGCAACCTTTCCTTAGGTTCTCTTGTTATATCCCTTTTCCCTAATCCTTTTCATCAATCAATAGATATAGTACTTTCTTAGATAGTAGTTATCTTACCATTTAAGGTTTGACATCAATGACAATACAACAATTGTTTCAATCTCCATTTCCAACAAAGACATGGTATGCAAGTTGAAGAAGGAATTGTATGGACTGAAGCAAGCACCAAGGGCTTGGTATGCAAGGTTAGACAAGTGCTTACTTCACCTTGGATTGAGAAAAGGAAATGGTGATAGTATTATATTTAAGAACTAGTGAAGATGGAGTTTTGATAATAGAAGTATTTGTTGATGATATTATTTTTGGAGGAAATGATGACTTTTGCAAGAAGTTTTCTAAAGAAATGGAGAATGAATTTGAGATGTCCATGATAGGTGCAATGAAATTATTTCTAGGACTGTAAATAAATCAGAGAAAGAATGACATTTTTATTTCTCAAACTAAGTATCTTAAAGAGATTTTTAAAAAGTTTGGAATGGGAGATTGTAAACTTGTGGGTACACCTATGGTGACTGGTAATAAACTATTGAATGTTGATGAAACTAAGAGTGTTTTACAAACCAAGTACAAATTAATGATTGGAGCATTACAATATTTTAGGATTATATTACTAATGTTGGAATTGTGGCTAGATATCGGGCAAATCCTAAAGAGACACACATGGTTGCTGTGAAAAAGATGGTCAGATATCTGAAAGGAACAAAAGAGTATGGATTATGGTATGGAAAAGATGATAATTTTGAACTTCATTCTTATACTAATGTGGATTGGAAAGGAAACATTGATGACATGGAGAGTACTAGTGGAGGTGCATTTTTCCTTGGGAAAATGGTTGATTTCATTGTTAAGTAAAAAGCAATATTGTATAGCTCAATCTACTACTGAATCAAAGTATATTTCTACTGCTATTAACTATACTCAAATTGTTTAGATGAAAGAAATGCTGAACGAAATTGGGATAAATTTTATTGAACCTATGGTTATCCATTGTGATAACACCGGTACATTGAATATGTCAAAGAACCCGGTGATGTATTCTAAAACTAAACATATTTCTATCAAGTATCACTTTTTGAGAGACAAGGTGGCAGAGAAAGAAATAAGGTTGGAGTACACTAGCATAAAGGAATAGATTGCTAACATCTTTACAAAGTCATTGCCAAAAGATTCCTTTGAGTATCTCAGAGGTATGCTTGGGGTGCAGGCCCCTCCTTGTGAAAATTAAATGATGTAGGGATGCATCAGTCCAGAGGTTTTCAAAGCCTCATCATATTTTGGACTTGATGTATGGATCTATTCCTCAAGGGGAGTGATCACTAAAGATAGTTGTTGAAGATAGTTGATGACTTGTGGCACCCTTTTCCATTGTTGTCAAAGAGGGAGCTCATCTATGAGAAAATCCCTACTATATGGGGAGATTGTATGGAGAGATACTATGAGGAGATGCTATGAGAAGCTATATAAAACTTTGGGTTGATAAAACTTTCGGATGATGAATTTTTCCATATGTTGACATAAATTACATAGGGGGATATTGTTAGATATTACTAATGCATTGAGAAGATTGTTGGATACATTTAATATGTTTAATCACTACATTATCTTGATATTGGAATTGGCATTCATACTATTGTCATTTGTGGTTTGTCACTGATTTCAACATATGTTTCTGTAAGGAAAATAGACTAGTTATTACAGTGTACAAATGTTTTAGAACATGTGAAGTTAGTTGAGATTAGAAGAAGGTATTGTGATATTATGTCTAAGATCACATGATGAAATGTTGAGAATTGGCTAAGTTACAAAAGTCTTGGTGAAGACTGGTTACTAGACTATGATAGTGAACAGTTCACAAGGATTGTGTATTTCCTCATATACACTTGGCAAAGATAATTTCTAGTGGACAGTTCACAAGGATTGTGTATTTCCTCATATACACTTGTGTTGTGAACAATGTGTTCTAAAGGTGGACTTAATATTCTTTGGGCAATGTCAATAGGTAGTGATCCTACCTCTTTTCTTGACTCCTAACAGAGTTTGTCCTCTAACAAGGACTATGTACTATAATTCTTTAATTAGCTTCTAACAAGGCTAGATCTTCTAACAAGGATAGTATACTCTTAGTACATCATTAGAGGGTGCTAATTCCCACTAGTTTTTTTACCTTTTATAGGGTTTCCCCAATAACAAAATATTGTGTTGTTGTGTTGGCATTCATTGTGTACATTTGATTTGGTTTTGTTATTACTTCAAAGTTTAAAGTTTAATATTCTATAATATAACTAATTCACCCCCCCTCTCAGTTATATTGGTGGATTGTTATTCCTAACAAATGGGTGGTATTTCTCCCCTACCCGTACAATCATAGTTTTTAACAATTTCATCTTGGATAATGATATTTTTTATATTTTTCCCCAGAATGGGTCTTTTAGTTGGATTAATCATATGTCTAGGTTCTCACAAATTACTGTCAGGTTAGATAGTTTCCTTTGTTCTCAAATTAGGAAAATAGAAAACATATCTATGTCTATGAGTATTATGTCCTATTCAGACTCAGATCATTTCCCCATTCAACTTTCTATTGATTTATCTTGCAAGGATGGTACTGACTCTTTTCTTCCTTTAAGTTTGAATCTATCTGGTTCAGACACCCGTCATTTCATTCCCTTCTTAAACAATGGTGGATGTCTACCCCATTGGAGGATGGTTCTTTGATGTTTAATTTTTATAAAAAAATGCAGTTAGTTAAAAAATTCATAAAAGATTGGAATGTTAATGTCTTTAAGAATATCTTTGACCAGAAATCAAAAGTTGAAAAGGAATTGTCTGATATTAATCAACAAATTATCTCTAATGGTATGGATTCTCAAACCTTTCAAAATCAAAAAAATCTTCAAGAGGAATGGGCTGAGTTGTGTGTGAGGGAGGTGGAATATTGGAGGCAAAAGTCTTGATAATTATGGTTGCAGTTAGCTAATCAAAACACTATATTATTTTATGCTTTAGCTAATAAAAAAAAGGTAGTTAGATCCATTTTTTCCATTAAAGATGAATTGGGGAATCTAATTTTTGATAAAAAGGGTATTCATTAGGAAGCGATTATGTTCTTTTCAAATATCCTTTTTCCCTTTCTACCCCTCAAGTAGATGAGGCTAAGGTTAATGAGCTTCTTGATGTAATACCCACCTTAATAACTCCTCAGGATAACTTTGCATTAGTGGTTCCATTTACCCTTGGGGAAGTAGGATCAGTAGTTTTTTTGTTACCACTAGAAAAGGATCCTGGGCTTGGTGTCTTTATGGCCCTATTTTTCCAAAAATGTTGGGATGTCATATGTCTAGATCTTTTGGTTGTACTTGAAGATTCTAGGAAAAATACAGCTATGTTGAAATGTTTTAATGGTACAAACATTGCTCTTATCCCCAAAAATAATGATCCACAAAACCTTTCCAGAGTTCAGACTGATTTCACTTTGTAACAACATTTACAAAATTGTTACAAAAGCAATTTACTTGAGACTTCAACATTTTATTCAGGTAGGATTGTTTCCTCTGAGCAAGGGGGTTTTGTCTGTGGTCAAGAATCCACTAATGGTGCTATTCTGGCCCATGAAACCCTTCACTCTATTAATGAACATTCCATTCCTTCTTTTATTCTTAAATTAGATATGATGAAGGCCTATGATAAGCTTAATTGGCCTTTTCTTATTCAGGTCTTGCTTAAGTTTGGATTCTCCAAGAAATGGTGTAAGTGGATTAAGGCTTGTATTTCTGGGGTCCACTTCTCTATCATAATTAATGGTTTGCCTGCTGGTTTTTTTCCATCATCTCGAGGTGTTAGACAAGGTGACCCCTTGTCGCCCTATCTTTTCATCATCATGGCTGGAGGTTTGAGTCATCTCATCAATGATTCTCATATTTCAGGTCATTGGCTTGGTTTTAAAATTGAGAATATTGCTATCTCAATTACTCATTCCCTATTTGCAAATGACACACTCCTATTTGGGAAAGCTTATATCCATGAAGCTAGGAAAGTTAAAAAGGTCCTTGATTTGTATACCAATGTTTCTGGGTAGAGAATCAATGCTCAAAAGTCAAAAGTATATGTTTGTACTACTAACCCTAAGGTATGTGCCAAGATTGTTAACATTCTAGGTTTTCCTTTAGTTGATCTTCCTTTGACCTATTTAGGTATTCCCTTCTTCATAGGTCATGATAAGCCACATTATTGGAAATTGATTATTAATGATTGTATCAAATCCTGAGTTGTGGCTTGGAAAACTAGGTGGATGTCTCTTTCTTGTAGCACCCTTCTTATTAAATCAATTTTATCAGAGCTATCCCTGACTATTATATTTCAATTTTACAAGCTCCAAAATCAATTCTTAATCAAATTGAAAGATTAATTAGGGATTTTCTATGGACTGCTAACATGACAGGCCAAAAGAGGGTTCCTCTAATTTCTCTTTCTGACATGTCCCTTTCTCCACCCACTCGGAGTGTTAGTCTTCGTAACCTTTCTAATATAAATTTGGCTTTTGGTGGTAAATTAATTTGGAAAATGTATACGCAGCTGGCTATTAAATGGTGTCAGTTAATGCAACAAAAATACTTGGATAAATTAGATCCATCCAGAGTCATTTCAGCCCTTGACCCCCCGAAAGGATCTGCCATTGGGAATTTCATGCTTATCTCTAGATACATTATTACTTCTTATATCTCATGGGAGGTTCATAATTGTGAATATGTTAATTTTTGGGCTGATTAATGGAATGGATTTCCTCCTATAAATACCTTGGACATATTTCATGAAATTTGGGAGATTCTTTCTTTAAATTAGAGGTGTAGGCTTATTGATTATGTATTCATAGTTCATATCCATTCAGGCTTGGTAATTTGGAAGGATTTTAATGATCTTCCTATTGATTTTCAAAGAGCATCTAATGAAGATTAGTAGCTTCTTGATAATATTGTTTTCTTCTCTAGGCCCCTTGATCATCTCTTTTGGGCTCCATCTACATATGGTAATTACTCTATCAAACATGGCTATGAATTGGCTCAGTCTCTCCAAAACAATACTGCGAAACACAAATATTTTTTCTTCTGTTGGAATTCTACTATTCTTCCTAAAGATGGATGTTTTTCCTGGTTAGTATTGAAAAAATGATTCTTAACTAATGAGAGATTAGGTAGGCTTAATATTGTAGGACCATTCCGGTGTGTTATTTGTAATCAAGATTTGGAGTCGATTGATCACCTCTTTCTAAATTATCAATTAGCACAACTAAGTTGGCAGTTTGTCATGCAAAAATTGAATCTCTGTATGCCTCTTCCATCATTAATTTGGGACTTATTCCAATCTTGGCCCACCCTATTTCATAAATCTATATTTTCCTATTTATGGATTTGTATTCTTTCTTTGGTGTTATGGTCTATTTGGTGGGAAAGGAACAAAAGGATTTTTTGTAACTATTCTTCCTCTTTTGAGTTTGTATTGGCTAGTTTTGAAAAATCTATTGTGGAAATTGTTAATGCTTATTCTCGAAAATTCAATGGTAACCAGATAGTCTCATCTTGGCATTACTCTATTTGGAAAAATTGGAAGGGTTTAGTTTTTCCATTACTTCCTTATCCTTGTTTCCCTAAGGATGCATCTAAAATTAGATCACAAGTTAAATGGTCCCCCCCTCAATAGGGTTTTGTCAAAATTAATTTTGATGGATCTTCAAAGGGTAACCCGAGTGTTTAAGGTATAGATTTCTCTCTCCAAGATTTTCATGGTTTTGCTCTCTATTTTGAGGCTCATCCTATTCCTCCTGAGATCAATAATCTAGTGGAACCATATGCCTTGTTATAGGGTCTTTCTTCTACTAAAAAGCTAAACAATAATTTTCTTCATATTGAAGGTGATTCTTCTGTGATCATTAATGTGTGTATCTCTAGACGTTCTTTTTCTTTGCATATTCACAATGTTTTAAATAAAATTTGGTCTCTTTTAGATTCCTTTGTTGAATGTTACATTTCTCACATCTTTAGAGAAGGGAATAATCTACTAGATTTTCTTGCAAGGTTAGGATCGGAAGGCCTTCATATTAGTTTCCCCTCTACCATGGTCTCCCCGGTTTCTCATCTTGCCATTTTTAATTTAATTAGCATTGAGTCAGTTTCCTAAGATCTTCCTTCTATTCATTATGAGATTATCATGCTTGTTCACTTTGGGATTAATATGATATCTATGAGGATGCTTGTATCATTATGACATGTACTTTGAACATAAGATGAATATTTACTTAATCATGCAGGCTTGTTTATTTCATTGTTTGCGTGATCTTAATTATTTTAAGTAGTACCTTGTAAGGTGGTGATGGCTCTTTGGCTTTTCTCTACCCAAATTCTCACGTGGGTATGATCTTTGTTATCTATTTATGTAAGCATTTTAATGGATCTCTCTACGTTTACATGAGATAACAATCATTTTATTTCCATTTTTATTTATGATGATCTTTTCATCATTTGGCACATTAAGATTTATATTATACGCTCTTCTTTGTCAGTCATCACTATTGGTTTCAAATTAATTTGGGTGATCTCTACTCTACTTTTGTTTATGGAAAGTTTTAGGTTTGTTGATGAATTTAGACCGTTAGACTTAAGGGGTTTTTTGCACCCTAATGCCTTGGAGCTTCCGTTTGAGGGTAAGATTACTAACAAACTCTTGGATTCTACGTTCTTTGTTCATTGTCCCAAATGTCATAGGTGTATTCACTGACTTATTGGTGAGTCTATCATCTCTACGCATTTTAAGAGAATTATATTTTCATCCCAAATTGTCTCCATTTTTTGTTTCATTTTCCTTGACCTCTCATAGTCTTGCTCTTTGTTGTTTCATGTGGAAAATTGGGTAATTTTGCCCAAATTTATTCAAAACAACAAGTTTCTCTCTATGGTTCAAAGCTATAATCTTTGGTAGGGGGATCCAAATGTTGGTGGTATTTTTCTGTAGCATCTACTCTTGAATTTGAACAATTTTTTTATGATCCTTGGAGCAATTAAGGATTGCATTGCTTCTTCTTCTATTATACCTTTGGCTATTATGATAAACATATATGTTGTTGAAGCTAGGTATCAGGGGAAAGCATTTTCCAAATCATATGCTATTCTTGGTCTTTTGTCCCATTCCAATGCAATAGCTAATGCCAATATTTTCCCTTACTTGGCTTCTTCTATTGTGCATGATAGAGCCTCTAATTTGGTTCCATGTAGTTCAACAACCCATGTGTTACACTCATTCAAACCCGGTTTAGGCTAATCCTCCTCTCCACTTCAGTGTGCGAATGATGATTTTTGGTTTGCTTCATTCATTCATAATGAAGTTGACAGATTATGGAGTTATTTTTTCTTGTCTCCTCCATCTCAGCTCAGGGATGAGAATCTGCACTACCAAGGTTGATTATATTATGAATTTTCCTTTTAACTAATGTTGTAGATCTTTCTTTTGAATATCTCTATTGTTTGGCCACAGGTTATATTTTTCCATTGGTTAAATCAATCAACTTCACTCTTGCTCTTCTCGGCTGGTCTTTCATGTGGGGATGCTCCATTTTGTCTATTTTGGCAGACCTCCTTTTTGGATACCATTGATAGTGCATTTAGCCTCTACTTCCTTTCATTTCTTTGGTTTCACAGTTTCTTGTACAAATATCTATCGATGCATTGTTTTGTACACAAGTTTCTTACTATTTTGGGTCTATGTATTTGACATTGTATCTTGGCTACATGTCAAGCTTATATATGTTGTATTTTTGTAAATAGGAATGGATTATTGTATATATCCTTCCTTCTATTTTGAAAGGTTTAGGGAGTTGTGATTGGGGGTCTTCTCTTCAAATGTAATGTCCTTTATTGGCCTATGAGGGCTGGGATAGATTATGACTTTCATGCAGAACTTTCTTCTATTTGTGTTATGGGTAACAAACAAAGTTTTTATTCACTGGTTCTTTTCTCTGGGAGCCCTTTTTGGAACCAATTTTTATTAATATAAATATAAATATTTTGCCAAAAATAAATAAATAATAGTATAATATTAGTATTAAATATTTATTAAAATATTTATATTATATGTTCAATAATACCTGAGAGAGAGAGAGAGAGATTTCAAAAAAAATTGAGTGGGAGATTTCAGATATCTGAGAATATCGGATATCTGATTCTTTTTACTAGTATTGAAAATAAAACATTTATTCTCAGGGTCTCTCAGTCCAAGAAGCACATTTTTCTATAGATAATATCATGAGATTGCAGTTGTAGAAGATAAAAAACTTACTTTTTCCCCCTTCTTGGTTAGAATTTCTCTATTATCAAAGGTTTTTTCATCACCTTTTTGGGTCTCACTATGGGGAGTAGTAGTTTTTGAAAGCATAAAAGGAAGAGGAAACTCACAAATGAAGAGATTGAATTGTATAGAGAAATGGATAGGGTTACCCATCGGAACAAGAGACATGGTATGTTAAATATTAATGAAGATGTTGGCATAGGCCCACCCTTGAATGTGGTTTCAAGTGAATAAGAACATGAATTTGAAATGATTTATGATAATAATATTGAAAATAAGAACGTAGGGATTGAAGATGAAAATGTAGGTTTTGAAAATGAAAATGTAGATTTGGACAATGGAAGTGTCGACATGCACAATGATAATCCACCAATTGAATATGAAGGAATTGACAATGTTAATGGTACACAAGAACCAAATCAATGTAACACATCTCCAAATTATATGAGAAATGAAGTACCTTGGGAGGAAGAAAGACAAACTTCAAAGTTGAGACCTTCAAGAACAAGAAAATGGTTACTTGAAATTGATGAGAACATTATGAGCAATTTTGATGGCAAGAGATCAGAAAGAACCATTCGGTTGTGGGTTTCAAAAATTTTTGATCAATTTTTTAGCCACAAGATGTTGGTTTAGAAATGTCAAATGTTTGTGCAATTGTTGAAAATGTAGAAGATGAGACATATACTAGTCAAATTGAAGATTAGTGTGAACAAGAAAAAGGAGAGGAATGCTATTATTGTAAGAAATCTTTTTAGTGCTCTCAATTCTATTGGGAAGACTACCAAGGAAAAAGATAAGAGAGCCGCTAGGAGAGTTATTACAACCTCCTTAGTAAGTCATCATTTGAGAAAGACTCATTTGATGAGACAAACTTGTGTAGACTTGAACCTAAATCATAAAACTTTGGATAGAGAACTTGCAAGAAGAGAAAGACTTGATGATCCTCTTCATAATGATACATGGGCTTATTGTGGGAGACTTTCACGTTGTGATAATAAGCTTACCGATGGTGTGAAGGATCAAATTCAACTATTTTGGCAATCTAACTCAAGAGTGTCATGAAATGTGAAGGATGTCTTGAAGTTGAGAATTGGCATTTGACACCGCACCCCACATCCTAAACATTATTTGGAGGTGAGTCAAACAATGTTATTCAAAAAAATTTATGAGACACATACAAAATTACAAATATCAAAAAGAGCTTTTGAAGCTCTCAAGACTTTTTGTGTGTGCCTCTTAAGATTTGAAATACTTGTTGTTGCAAATATCATGTGGAGTTTTCAATGCGCCATGAGCTGTTACAATCCCTTTATTCTAATTTGCACACTAGTGAAAATTTAGAGGAGTGTGGTGCAAGTGCTCTTCCAAAATAATCAAGATACTTGCTAGATCATTTTTTATGTCCTAGAGATGATGGATGTTTCTTTTATAGAAAAGATTGCTTAAATGACAAGTGCTTAGAGTGTGGTGGGCTAGTGAAGTTTGTTGAATGTTTTCATGAGGGATGTGAACACAATTTTGGAAAGAAAATTGTCCACAAAAAGGTATATGAAACCATTAAATATACATTGAAAAGTGGAGGTGAAGGCTCTAGATGTAAGTTGGTTATAAAAGAATGCAATGTAGCTGATTTTATTTTAGATTTTAGGAAGAATATTTTTTACAAGTATGCAAGGCATAGTCACAAGTCTCAGTGGTTGGAACAACAATTCAGAATGTGTAAGGACACTTTCCTAATTGACACTACCATATTAGTCGTTGAATTTGCAAAGAACTATACATTGCAGCCCCAAAATGAGTTGGAAGCTCAATATTACAATTCTATTTAGGTTGCTATTTTTGTGAACATAACATATAGACATTCCCATAATAGTATAGAAGATGCCCAGAAGATAATCAAAGAGTACCATTTTTATATGAACGATGATAGATCTCACTCTCATGAGTGGGTATGTGCAGGATCATGGTATACCAAACTATGGCCTTAAGTGGCAATGAAAAATCAAAAAATCAGGGTTATTCAACTTGACGTAAAAAGTTGAACATCTTATGAACCTAATGTGAAAAAGTTGTAAGAATAGAATCTGTAGGAAATTGAATGTAGTTTCTAAACTACTAGCCCTTGTCTGAAAAGAAAAATTATCTAATTGTTCAAAATTTTAGATTTCAATGTAGTAGTACAAAAATTTCAGGGAAAAGATAAAAAGTGTGTGTATGTCTAACCACCTTAATCAAAATCAAATGATGATATATTTTCCCAAGATTCTAGATATAACTTTAGTACAATCATTCATGAATGTGACGCATATTTTTTTGTAATTTTTTGCTAAATAATTAATTAATTATAAATGTTATTCTACAACTTTTTCAGAATAAAAAAACTCTCATGTTTGACCACCTTAACTAATTCTAAAATTTACAAAATTAAATTTTTATTTTTTTTCCTTATAGTAGCCGAAGTATAGAATGTGATGCATGTTTCGGATATCAAAAAGGTTAAACGGTTTGAAAGTTATAGTTTTTTTTCAATCAGTATGTCAATTACGACTTTAAAGATAACTCAATTGAAAAATAAGTAATAATTACGTAACGAACTCAAAATTTGACAGTAATTATATTGATGGAAAGTTGATAATGTCTTTAAGAAACCCTTTTCATTTCATCATTTTTGGGTGAAAAAATAGTCGTCAGCTACATAGTCAAAATCTCGATATCAGAAATTATCTCCTGAAACATGCCTAAAGGGTTGACCACCCACGTTTGGTATTGCCCAAGCAAATACCAAGCCTAATCAAATATCCAATAAAATCGGATATCTAAATTTTTTGGATATCCTATAATATTAGATATCTGAAACTTCTCGCCTATTTTGAAATTTCAATTGCACTACTTTTATCAAATTCAAGTTAAATATTAAATGTATATTTTTAATGGTAATATTAATTGTGTTATATTAAATTATATTCTTTTTATGGTAATATTAATTCAATTGAGTATTGTTTTCAATTTTAAGTTATATATTATAAATTATTATTTTTAATATTAATATTAAATAATAATAGCATAGCATTTATTAATGGGAACTCAAAACTAGAATATTTACCTATCTTAATGACCTCCTTAAAAGATTTTGACTGCCAGACAAATCCTTCTTCACACTTCCAGCAGCATCAACTTTAGGGTTTCATTGTAAAGCATTACTATTATAATATAAATTTTTATAATAGCATATATTATATTATTATTATTATTTTTCTATTGTATAATAGTATAATATTAACTTATTAAATATTTATATTATATGTTCAATACTATACCTAAGGGAGAAAGAGAGAGAGAGAGAGAGAGAGAGAGAGAGAGAGAGAGAGATTTCAAACTATCTAGAGTAAGACAAAGAGGACTAAACAAATTTGGATTAATTGCAACATAATTTCAATAGACTTTTCATTCAAGAAATAGTTACATCTAATTTCTTTGTCAGAGAAATATGGTGAGTCCACTCTAAAATTTTGTGAGGAAGATAGGGAAGGGAGGAATGGAGAGGGGGAGAGAGGAGACAGAGGAAAGATAGGAAGGGGCAGAGAGGGAGAGAAAGATTTCAAACTATGTAGAGGAAAATAAAGAGGATTGAATAGAATTGGACACAATTGAAACTTCATCTCAAGAGTTCTATTATCTAAAAAAATATGTTGTTTGTAATCCTCAAAAAACACCACTCTAAGACAACAATTTTTTTTTTCAGGAAAATGAAAGAATAGAAACACTAATTGTGAAAATTTTATCAGAATCAAAGAGTTCCAAACTTTAAGGAAGTTGGGAGAGAGGAGATAAAGCTTTCAAACTATCTTAAGGAAGGGAAAGACGACTGAACATAACTATACATAATTCATTGATGTAGGAGTATCATATTTCTTAAGATTTTGGCTTGTTAAGTTATGTTTTTTTTGTTTTCTTAACATGTAATTTGTGTTCATTTAACAAAATTTTCCTACTTTGCTAATTCATCATTGCATGGGATGAGAGTTTCTTATCTCTTTCTACCATGTGGTTAGGCGGAATGTTGGTTACCTCATCACTTATCAATGTCCAAATGGTAATAGAGTAAGTTGATGAATCTAGTGTCAGTTTGTGTGGGGGGAGTTTGAATGAACACAAGGGAGATATTTGCATCCCATCCCTTATTTTGGGTAGGAGTTCACAATCTGGTCAGGTATTCAAGGGAAATCAATCAAAGGGGAAGGATGACATATGGGGACTATGTTTAAAAATAATGATCAAAGGGAAGAATTTCTTGATGTATTTTTAAGTCTTCTTGGATGTTCAGTCAATCATTGAAGGATTGAATGTGTATTTTATCTACTCCAAGATTTGGAATATTGAAATGAAATTTGACTCTCTATTCTAAGATTTTAGGTTATTCATTGGAGAAATCTATAATAAGTGTTATGATATGTGTGTTCTAATTATGTATTTCCAATCTGGTTCATATTTCTCTGGTTATTGAGGTTTTAATAAAGATACATTTGGTTTAATTTGTGTTCTCACCACTCAATTCTTCAATTCATTCCACCTCTATTATCTTTGAGACTTTCTATCCTTTATATTATCTACAAGGCTTCCATCATAGTGGTATTAAATCCATAAAGACCTTGGGAGTTTGAGGAAAAAGATAGTTTTCCACCAAGAAGAAAAAAGGGGAGGTGGTATAAGAGTTTAGGATGAGGGAATGTTTTAAATGATGCATAAAATTATGGAAAGTTTGGATTCCATGGAGAAGGCACAAAGAAGAGTTGTGGTGATTGATGAAGGTAGTGATGTCGAAGAAGAAGAGGAACCCCAAATCAATCATGGGGCTATTGTATAACTAACTAGATAGAGGATGAGCAATTAATAAGAGAAATCATGGGTGTAGAAGCCAAGTCCAAGATAAAGGTTTCTACATATTATGGAAGCCTCAATGGTCAGGAACTTCTTGATTGGAATCATGAACTAGATACATAGTTTTATTTTTAAGGATTTGTAAAAAAAAAGAGTTTCAAGTTTTCCTTTACAAAACTAAAAGGTTGTGCTACAATATGGTGGGTTTGTGTTCAATCAGAGAGAGAAAGGAAGAATCATGGAAAGATTAAGTCTTGGGATAGAATGGTTTCCAAGTTAAAGCGAAAGGTCCTTTTGGGTGATTCTCAAAATATGTATTTTTTAAAATATTATAAAACCTCAAGAAAAAGGATATGTTACTAGAATACTATATTGAAGAGTTTTACAAGTTGGTGATTAGACATGGTCATAGAAAAGAAGACATAGAGAAAGTGGAAAGATATGTGAATGGATTGAAGTTTAGTTTGAAGGATGAGATGAGTCTTGTAACCCATAGGAATTTTAAAGAGGCTTATCATTTGATCCTCAATTTAGATGAGATACTAAGGAAGAAAACCCAGCAATAAAAAGGTAGAGGAAGAGGCTATGGAGGAAGAAGATAGTATATTAATAGAGAAAAAATAAAATGTTAACATGAGGGAACTAGTAGTTCTATTAGAGGTCAACCAATGAAGTAAGAGGAGGCTATAAATATAGAGGAGGTATATCATGTAGAAGAGGAAGATGTTTTTGGATAAATGTTTCAAGTGACATTATTATGCTATCCATAAAAGTTGGGATTGTCTCAAGTTCACACAAGAAGGATGAAAAAGGCTTCAAAGGATCAATTAAATTATGAAATAAAATCAAGAAGTGTGGGATCACCTGAAGCTCACTACAATGAGGAACCTATCTAGAGCATCTTTTCTTTTATAGGGAGTATTGTTGAAGCCACCAAAGGAAAGTCAAGAACCAGTAAAAAGGAGATATTTGAACTCAAAATAGGAAAAAGATAAGTGCTTAAAAATTATTATAGGTAGTGGTAGTAATGATAATCTAGTTGTTTTTGAGATGATAGATAAACTAGGTCTTGAGAAGATTAAACATCCTACGTTTTATTAAATTTGTTTGGTTATAAAAGGGGCATCAATTATTGGTAGATGATAAATCTTTGGTTGAATTTAAAATAGGAAGATATAAGGATAGTGTGATGTGTGATATCATACCCATGGATGTATGTCATGCATTTCTTAGTAGACCTTGGTAGTTTCATTAGAAGGCCATACATGATGTACAACATAACAATTATACTTTGAAGAGGAAATGAAAGAATAGAAACCCTTATTATGAATTATCTATCAAAAACATAGGGTTCCAAAAATGGGAGAGTGGAGAGAAGATTTCAAATTTTTCTGGAGGAAGAGAAAGAGGATTGAGAATATTTGGACATAATTTCAAAAAATTCTCTAAAGTCATATCATTCATAAAAAAAAACTACTCCTTCTATGGCTTCTCTTAGATGAGCGTAGTGAATCCACTATAAAATTATATGAGAGAGAGAGAGAGAGAGAGAGAGAGAGAGAGAGAGAGAGAGAGAGAGAGAGAGAGAGAGAGAGATTTAAAACCATCTAGAGGAGAAGAAAGATGATAAATAAAACTAGACATAAATTGAAAATCATCTCAAGAAATTTATCATTAAAGAATAGAGTTAATTCATCTATAGTTTTTCTCAAAGTAGTATGTTGAATCCAATCTAAAATTTTGTGAGGGAGAGAGGGAGAGAAGTAAGGAAGAGGGGGAGAAAGGAAATGAGAGAAGGGAGAGGGGGGAAAGAGATAGAAAGCTTTTAAATTATTCAGAGGTGGAGAAAGAGGAATGAAGAAAACTTCACATAAGTGCAACATCAAATCAACAGTCTTAAATCATCTCAATAATTATGTTTCTTGAAATCTTCAAAGTACACCTCTCTAAGATTATTTTCATGAATGTTTCTTATTGATCAAGAAGAGAAGAAGAATTGCAAGACCTACATCTTCAAAAAATTAGTTTGTGGGAGATGGTGTGTTTCCTCTCCATTGTTATGACAACTTGACATGGTTGAGAGAAACAAAATCACATTTTGGTTTCTTTTGGATTTTTGAAACATTTTCTATTTCTTTGGTATCTATTACTTTTAAAATAATAATAGTCATAAAACCACGTCTAGGTTATGGTTTTTAATAATCTTGATTGCAATTTGTAATATTAGACCTATGATTGCACTTTTACTTTTAAAAATCACACTTGCATTTTTAATAATAAAAACCATGCACATAGTTTTAATATTAAGAACTACACCCTTGGTTTTAAGATTAAAAACCGTGCTCAAGATTTTATTTAGAATACCATATATGGATTTTAGGTCAAATTTTTTTAGCCATAACAAGTTCAAGTTCTTTTAATTTTTCAAGTAACCCAAATATGTTGTGTCATTTTTGGTTATTTTTATAAGTGATCAGTTATTTATTCACCATCTTGGTACATTTACTCCATTAAAAAAATGAGCTAGCTAAAATAAAGATTTGAAAGTAAAGGACCATTCTTTACTACTACTAGTAATGATAAATTAAAAAAAAACACACCAAAATGAAAACATGTGGAGAGAGAGGAACTTGAGATCAAATGCAAAAACTCTCTAGCTCAAATGTATATGTGTCATGTGAATTTCAAATTTACACATTGTTATTTATATTATTTTTGTGTTCTGTGCCTACAAAAAACTTGTCTCAGTTTAAAATTATACTCCGAGCTAAACCTGGGTTAACAAATGGTAGTAGATTCCAAGGATGTTAAGTATATAGAAAAATAGCCTAAATCAAATATTAAAGAAATTAAAAAAATAGCTTAAATTAAATATTAAACAAATACAAAAAATATTTTAAATTAAATAATCAATAAGGGGAGAAGAAAATATAATAAACCAATTTTAGATGAAAAATTAACAAGGAAGACAAAAAATCTAGAAGCAATGAAGGTTTTGGTATACAAAAGAGCTTTTTGTCAATGGTTCAGGTCATCTTTTAGTTTTTGTAACTCAATGAGCATTGCAATGAAGAAATATTGACCTAAAGTGTGTTCTCATATCTTAAATGTGTCTGGAAGTTAACAAAGATGTGAAAAATTGAAGTAATGTAAACAAGTTCATATAAAATGTGACTCCTAATAAAAAAAATAAGACATTGGGCACTAAAAATAATAATACAAAAGACATAAAAATGATGAAACAAAAGAATAGATTAAAAGAAAAAAATAATTAAGTAGATCAGAATCACTTATCATGTAATACCCCTCTAACCCTAATATAAGTTTTGTGTTTTTGAAAGAATTAAGATCCTTCGATGTTTTCTTATAGCTTAAGTTGTACACGATACTTGTTTGATCTATTCCTATAGTTGTTTATAATAATTTCATAAGCTAGTACTCAATGATTCTAATATCAGACATACTATCTAAAGGTATCACTTTTGTATGTATTTATCTCCATGTATGTATTGAATACCTACAAGACCTTTATGAACATAGTTAGGATGTTATATGATATGTACTTGATAGATATATATAAGTGGTTATTTATATTTTCTTCTATTAAGGTTACTTTGGATGAATCTTGTATCTCACTTGATAATTTGATTATGTTGATTTATTATTAGTATTGATAAGAGACTAACACAATGCTTGAGATTCTAACCTTCGTTATGATGATGCTACATGCTTTGAGTGTATATATATACATGATGTGTTTTCATGATTCAGGACGAAGTCATAGTTACTCACATAGCTAAGGTCCACATGATGTATCGATCATGGTCATCTGTCTGTAATGTTTTCTTTTATACGTATATCCGTGCATATGTATTTCTTCTTTGTGATGCAGGCTTGCAGGTACCGGGCATCGACTTCACCTGGCTTTACAGGTCTGAGCATGCCCTCAAATCCTCGATGGTTGTTGTTATGGAGATAGTACTAAGGCCTCTACATGAGTCTTCCTTTGTCATTATTCCAATTTGGGAATATTAGGGTTCCTTCTTTGTCAGTCAACCTTTGGGTCAAAAACCCAGATCCAACGCACCCGGTTGGGCATGGTTGTAGTTAGTGCCTTGTGGCCACTTGAATCCATTTGGTTGTATGATTTGTTTACTCATTTTATTTATTTCTCCTTCTTGGTATGATTCTTAGTTAATCTTCCTATGTTGTGTTTCAGGAGTTTGGCTTGACTTTCCTTGTTGACTTTGGTTGACCTTGTTTGATCTTATAGTTTTCTCAATATGTTTCATAGTTGATTTTTATGGCCTCTTTTGATGATTAGATTTATTTTGAGGCATGTGATTTTATTCTACCTCAGTGTTATATCCTATAGTAATTATAAATAGGTAATAATATTGTGATCTATTACTTCATAATCTTATAGATTATAGTGTTTGGTATTTGGCATGTATCTATATAAATATAAATATATATATATATATATATATATATATATATATATATATATATATATATATATATATATATATATATATGGAAATATATATATGGGTGCACACATATATGTATTTATATATATATAATTTATATGTGATTATATGTTAATTATTGTAGATATTGTTGATGGTGTATATTTCAAGATTAATGTAAAGTATAATATTATTAATAATTAAATATTAAATAATGCGAGGTATATTATTCTCAATTGTTAATTATTAATAATGAGGATAGGTTATATATATAGATATTGATGTAATTAATGATGGCATATGCATATATGTTAGGATAATATTACATGTGTGTATGAATGAATACAAATAATCTTTTATTGTATATTTGAGTAATATAGTTGTATGATATTAAGTTATTTTATAATACCCTTTAGTTAAGAGTTAGTTGGGAATTGGTTACTTTTCCTCTCAACCTTTGGAAATCTATTTATATGCACTACTTTCTCATTTGAAGGGAGGGGGATTTTGGGGCTGAAGCATTGAGGAGAAGATGGCCTTACTTTTCATGGAGATTTTGGAGAGAAAACTTGGAGATGTGAAGGAGAGTTTGTAAGCATATGTCTTTAAGAATTTTTGGTTATCTTTGCTTTTGGGAGAGAGACATTTTTGTGAGAATTTCAGTAGTTGAGAGAGGGATTCTTTGCTGTGGAATTATGTCTTTCTTTCATGGAGATTTTTGAAAGTGGATAGGGTTTGAAGGATGCATCTCAAGTTTGGATTTGTCTTCTCTTTTGTTTCCTTCCTTCTTCGATTCAACCTTCGTAGGACATGAGGTATGGATTGAATATTTTAGTTACTTGATGTATCTGATAGATTATAGATCTATTTATATATTATCATTATTTATTTTATTTACTTTTCATTTGTATGGTTATTTTAAAGTTTTGATTTTTTGTTTGTAAGAATTGGCATGTGTTTTCCTAGGGTTTTTAGCAACCCATTTTTGGAGATCTATTATTATAACAATTTAAATTGCATCTATGGTTTTAATAAATTGATTTTCTAGAAGTAAAATTCATAGATCTCAAATGGGTATCTCTCTGATTTTATTTTTAGGGTCGAATTAATGCCTTATTTTTGACATTTTGGCAGACTATGCCTGTCCATTCTTGATTCTAAATTTTCTATCAAATGTATTCGTATGCTACAGGCTGATATGATTATATAAAAGTCTAAATTTGATATCAGAGATTATTTTAAGTCTTATCTTTTATTTCCAATTGGTTTGGTGAATTTTAATTATGTTTTGTGAAAATTACAACCGTTTTAGTGAAGGCAGGTCTGAACCCTAACCAGAATTTTCTGTTTTAAACCAGAAGTCATAACTTTCTTTCCCACCATTGGATCTTCCTAAAAATAAAATTGAGAGTCTATAATTATGTTATCTAAATCTCCACTGAAGAGATTTCATTTATTTTATGTTTTGTGGAAGATATGGATGACTGTTCTATGATGACTATTCTTTGCATTTAATCCTTGCTTGAAATAATTCAATTTAAGAACATCATTAAGTTTTAAGGTTTCGTATGGTTACCAGAGGCTATTAGAATTTTTTTTTGGTTAATTGGATCTATGTATACTCTGAATATGTTTATAATATCACTTGGATGTCTTCTTATGTGTTTGGAACATTCTGAATGCCATATTGGGTTTAGGGTTGTCAAGTGGACTAGGGACAACATATGTTTTCCTAAACTCAATCAAATGTTGTTATGGAATTGATATGAATTCTTGATGATGAATCTATTATGTTCTTATGATTTTTATATGTATGTTAGGGAACCTAAGTACACTAGGTGAGTGGCTCATAGTGAGGGGCCGGGGCCCTAAGTGGCTAGTACCAGGATAACCTACTATGAGTTATTTAATCAAGTGATAACCTAAATAAATGAATTGGGAATGGGAGATTATTGGAATGGGAAATTACATATTAATCAAGATTAATTGTGCCTCGCCCATGCCTTTAGTGCTAGTAAAGACTAAGGATGGGAGTGGGAGAAGGTACCTATGCGTAGGTACAACTGAATGACCTTGTCTGTACAAGAGGCATTCGGTTCCGCATGTGCCTACTTGGGGGCCGGGGCCAAGAGTGGCTAGTACCAGGACAACCCAAGGGGTGAGGGCTATGTGATGACACTCACCTAGCTTGTAGCTTAGAGTCTCTATCAAATTTGATCATGCCTCTGGTATTCCTTGTGGTCTTCTTGTCTTTTCTTTTTTGTTGTGACTTTGGGAAACTTTTATCACCACCTTAAGAATTTCCTAGTTGTTACCTCTTGTATGGGCCTTTGGTTCTATCTCCTAGCTCGGGGGAGTGGGCCTATTGGTTCCACGTGGTTGGGTGGTTAATATTTATATCGAGGTATTGTTCGTGATTCTCTGGATGATCCTAGCACATATTCCTTTCCAGATCTGCAGTTGAAGATTTCTTATTGGATATTTTAATATGTTGAGATGTACTTATGTATTTGAATTCATGTAATTTTTAATCTCCTAAAAGGAGTCTTGTAGTATTGATGTAATCTCAATTCAAAGCAATGCATAAGGGAATGGGTAGTTCTAGGTAAAAGAAAGGAAAAATAATGTGGAATATTAGACATGTTACTAGCATTAAAAGAAAGTGTTTATGTTATTTCTCCTATCCTCTTATGTTGTCCATATGTAAAGGAAATAATCTTAAATATAGTTATATATAATGGTGTATCACAAAAATAATGTATTCTCTCTT
The DNA here is from genome assembly GCA_027943335.1 of Chamaecyparis obtusa. Classification (NCBI taxonomy): domain Eukaryota; kingdom Viridiplantae; phylum Streptophyta; class Pinopsida; order Cupressales; family Cupressaceae; genus Chamaecyparis; species Chamaecyparis obtusa. The sequence continues at coordinate 556,369 of BSBK01000897.1, read as the reverse complement.
GATGAAAGGATCCAAGGAAATTATTGAGAAATGATAGGTTAGTGATTGGAATTATTAACAATGAATGGTTATGAAACAATGCAATAAAATAGTAACTTGATTATAATGTTAATACTTGGTTCATGTTAATGAAATACCTAGGATAATGCCTACCTTAATGAATATTAATCTCTTACCTAAATTATTAGAGAAAAGTGATATAAAGGATAGTAGATGTAGATGAAATCAATATGAATTTATGGAATGAGTTGATAAAAGGAATAATGATGTTGGATGATTAACCTATGTTTAATAAAAGAAATAAGTTAGGGACATTTAACTTGGTGCATTAAAATGAATGTAGATCTTTTAAGCTCATGATTCTGTGAATATCTTATGCATGTAAATAGTTTATATGATGTTGCTTAGGTAGCGACGTTAGGGAACCCGGGAGGACTTAAGTTGTATAAATCTTACATTCAAGTAGTAAAAAATTATTTCTTCTTTTAGAAATATGAAGTGTAATGATGAATATTATTCTAGTTAAAATAAATAAATTAATTAAAAAAAAAATTCACTACTTTCATTTTATAGAGGTTTTATGTCTTGTCCTCTTGGGTTGCCTGGCGGGGCGTTACATATCAATCTTGGTGAAACCAATGAAAGAAAGAGTGCCATTTGAATATACTACCAGATTCCTCACATGTGTTATGAAATGTTTAGATCTTCACAAAGACTTCACAAAATTAATCTAGACTACAATTAAACTAATGATAGAAATCATGTAGTTTTATCAAGATGTTAAAATAGCTTGACATAATGAGAGGTTATATGTAATAGAATGATATCGGAGAAATGGATGAATTATAGAAATATAATAGACATGTGGGTAGCAAGTTGAACTAGCTCTAATGTTGTTACCAATGACATAGATAGGTTAAAATTAATAAAATTTTAAAAAGCTACACAATCCTATGAGATAAGATGAGATGATAGTCTATTGAATTTATGTTTATGTGTTGCAATACACTCCAAATTTAGTTTAATCTTAACATAGATTCAAAATACTAGCAATGACAATTTTAATTAAATTATAGCATTAGTTTTGAGAAAAATGACCATGGGTAGGAAAAGGTTAAGTTTAACATTAAAACATAAAAGAGGAGATAAACACTAAAGTGATAAAGATACATAAAATACAACTAAATAAGGGTATACAATTTTGACATGATAGTTGTACAAGATATCCTTTCCCAATCTATCATTAACTTTTTTTACTTTGCGCTCTCAATTTATATATTCTTGAGACTCTTTCCAATTTAGGTACACATCTTTCTTTTTCCTCAACTACATAGACTCCATGCTTTCCTCCCTAACAATATCAAATAAATCCTTTTATATTCTTAAGATTTTGGCCTGGTCCATTGGTTATATAAGCTACAACATAAAACGGCAACCTAGATCTCAATTTATTAGGTAGAATACTAGTTATAATTCCCCTTGTTACACGACATTTTTCTCACCTTTCCAGTGCAACCTAATTTCCATTTTCCTTCTCCTTCCTTGCAACACCCTACATTCATCATCTTCCTCATATCACAAACTCCCAAATCCCCAATTATTTCTAATTTTAAACACCAAAATTATGGGCCTCTCTCTATCTAATACCACATCTCTTGGAAAAATATTCATAGAAAATTCTCTAAAATTATATTTAGCGAATTCCCACAAATTGTGTGGACGATGCCTTCTTTCACCCTATAAATTGACCTTGGATAATTAAAATCTCCCATGGGTCACACAAATCATTTCCATACATGTGAAACACCATAAATAAAGTTGAAGATTAGTCGGGAATTATGCAAAGAACATTTTCTCTAGCTTAAACCTTTGAATTATCCTTGGTAGAAGTAAATGTGTCCCCTTTCTAAAAATTCATGAACTTCTTGTTCAATAACTAGAGTATACAATAAATGCTAGTTGAACCAACACTCAAATTGAATTCTTCCTATGATATGATGTAATACATCCCTACATCTAAAAAGATCCATATATCTTGTAGGCCGGGTATAAATGACTATCTAAGAATAAGCACAATTGGTAGTCCACTGGATAGCTACCCGAACAAGTGGTTGAATTCAAAATTTGAAATCATGGGTGGTAAATGTATAAAAGTATTCAACAGAGTAGTACTATGAGAAACAAATCGCGATATATCTTGCTCAACATTCATTATGAGAGATACATGCCACTTTGTGTAAATGAGAGAATGATTTCGTGAATAATCATCTTTTTCATCAACATAGTTATAACACTTTAATGCATTAATATAATAATTTTGTTAAGAATGTAAAATAATAATGACCATCTCTTCAAAAGTTCACATAGTTTTAATTATTTTTTTTAATTTAATAAATCAAGCACATACACATACATTGTAGTAGAACAAATTTTAGGGCACCATCTTGCTTCTTTAATTCTAATTAATCTAAAGGATATAAATAGAGGAATCCATGCTTTTATGTTTATCATTATATAGATTTATATTCTATTAATAGGTAGATTATTCTCTAACATTAAATTCAATGTCATACACACAAAAAGATAATTGAAGACTATGATAAACATATAGATTTGAAGGTTGTCTATATTTTTACGCATTTTAATTAAGACATTCAAATGATACATAAATGCACCTAATTATTCATATTTTTTTCATTTAATTTCTCCATAATAAGTTAGATAACATTTTCCTTTTACATCATCCCATGCAATATTTTAAAAACCTATTTAAAGCCTTCATTAACTCATTTATATGTCTTTAACTCTGTTTATTTTTTTACAACATGCTATTTAATCATAATTTCATTAGTCCTTACTGTTTATATTTTTGTCTTCAACTCATTAATTATAGTCATTTATCAACTTGTACTATTTAGTATGCTGCTTATCAATGTGTCCACTAGTCCTTTCCTAGGTCAGGTGATGTTTGACAATATTGATCAATCAACTATCTTCTAAATTGTTATAAAGGTTTATTTAAACAACACAATAATAATTAAAATGAATGTCAAGGAATGGAATGGCGAGAGGAAAGAATTGCAGAAAAGATGCAGTTCTCTTTTGTGTGGCACAACTACTGTATGTAGATAAGAATAGAATAGTAGGCAATATTTATTTAGATGGTATAACCATCCAATAGATGGTTGTTGTGTTAAGCACAAATGTATTATTACAACCTAGTGAATGAATGTAATCGTAAAAGTAAAGAATTATACAAAATAACTGGTTCTATTTATGTTGCGCAAGTAATGTTTACGGATTAGAATAGATGAGGACCGAAAATGACTTTCAGTAGATGTGGTGGAGTTCATGGTGAAGAGCCATAGGGGGAACGAGAAAAAATAGACTGCTCCATTTTTGCAAGCACGTTATGATCTGATAAAGAAAGTTTTTTGTGCAAATGTGGTGGTGGTGGTGGAGGTGGTGGAGCACATGGAGAAGAGCCACAGGGGGAACTAGAAACAGCAGACTGCTCTATTTTTGTAAGCACATTATGATCTGATAAAGAAAGTTTTTTGTGTAGATGTGGTGGTGCTGGTGGTGGAGGTGGAGTGCATGGAGAAGAGCCACAAGGGGAACCAGAAATAATAGACTGCTCTACTTTTGTAAGCACATTATGATCTGATAAAGCAAATTTTTTATGTAGATGTGGTGGTGGTGGTGGTGGTGGAGGAGGTGGACCACATGGAGAAGAGCCACAGGGGGAACCAGAAACAACAGACTACTCCATTTTTGTAAGCACATTATGATCTGATAAAGCAACCTTTTTGTGTAGATGGGGTGGTGGTGGTGGAGGAGGTGGAGCACATGGAGAAGAGCCACAGGGGGAACCAGAAATAGCAAACTACTCTATTTTCATAAGAACATTATGATCTGATAAAGCAACCTTTTTGTTTAGATGTGGTGGTGGAGAAGGTGGAGCTCATGGAGAAGAGCCACAAGGGGAACTGAAAATAGCAAACTGGTCCATTTTTATAAGCACTTTACGATCTGATAAAGCAACTTTTTTTTTGTAGTAGTGATGGTGGTGGTGGAGCACATGGAGAACTGCCATAGGTGGGGCTAGAAAAAGCTAACTGCTCAATTTTTAGAAGCACATTATGATCTGATAAAACAAACTTTTTGTGTAGTAATGGTGGTGGTGGAGCGCATGGAGAACTGCTTCAAATTTGTATGAGCATAATTGTTGATTGAAGGATTTGGGAGGTTATATCGAGCAGATACAAGAACCAGAAAACCAAGGGAAAGCACAACAAACATTGTGTTTATTTTCATGTGCACCAAACTTCCCATGCTTGGAGTTGTGTGTCTTTACTAACTCAAATGCAGAGAGATATCTTTATAATCAGATTGTAGACGAAGGTTGAGATGGGATGCAATGCATCATGGTGACCCATTTAAAGAGGAGCGATAACCTATAGAAAATTTCTTCCACGGAGAGGTATTCAAAGTCGTATGGCGTATTGGAGATGAAGCAGTTAGCAACTATGTATTAGTTAACTATTTTATTGTGGAAATGTGTAGTTACGTATTTTCACTTAATGACCATTCATTTTCTTCATTTTTCGTATACAGGCAGTTCAAACTAGAAGCCTTGACCGAGTAGCCCTTCCATTTTATTGAAACCCTAAGGAAATAAACATCATGAATTAATATGAGATCTAGTGTTAATATAAAACAATCTCTTTATTTGAGATCTATCAGCTTTGTGGTGAAATTTATTAGTTACATCAAGAGCTATAACCTTATAATATCAATAATCGAAGGTCATCAGATTGGTTTACAACTTACTATTCAAACTAGAAGCTTTGACTAAGAAATTCTTTACAGATGTTTTGTTATCATGGAAACAAAATTATAATCATTGAGAAATTTATTATGAATGGTATTCTGATCAGACGAAACCATCATGATTGAAAGTTTTGTTTATAAATTCTATTGATAACAATTGCAGAAATATGTAGAAACAACATGTAAGACATTCTCCCTAATTATGCTTATCTAAATTATGTAATTAAGCTATGTGAACTAAGCTAAAACTTGAAAAGAAACTAAATTAAGAATGCAATGAAAGCAAATAAGCTATGATGCAACAATGAATACTAGAATGCAACAAGCTCTCCAAAGCTCCAAAGATCTCCAAGAAAACCTGCAGCATAAGATTAGCATAAAAAGTTGGATCCTAGAATGAGAAGAGAGCTCTTCTTTTATAGAAAAGGAAAATCAATGGACGATGGAGTTTAAGAGGAAAAAGAGTTGATCAAGGGTGGAATTTGAAAGTGAGATCAATCTTTGTGCACAAGTCTCCTCCAATGAGAAATAAGTGTTGACTTTTGTGCCCCATGTGAGACAAAAAGGCCTTTTCTTCTTTTTATAAAATAGGAATAATGCTTTATTTGTGCAACTTAGGATAAGAGGTAAGTGGGGAATTTTTATTTAATAAAAGGGAAGGAAATTCCTTTTAATTAAATAAAGACTTAGGATAAAATGGTTAATCCATATAATATAATCAAATAAATGATAGATTTAGGATTTGATCCAAGAAATTGATTTAATTTTTAAAATATTATAAAGCATTGATTCAGAAATTTGATAAATTGGTTCCATCATTTGATAAATTGAAGAATGGGGCCCAAAGTCTAGGCTACCATTTTAGGGTGCATACATTTGCCCCTCTTTGGGTAATGTGTAATCATTCTGGGAACACATGTAGCAAAATAATGGAATTGAAATGTGAGATCAATTTGGGATCACAAAACAACCTAGACGTGTGATCGATGGATGGGAACACATCAAGACAAAGATAAGCTAATTGAAAAAGACAAGGCCAACAACCCTATAAATAGGTAATTGTCAAGTCTCAAGCAAGGTTTGATTGATAGGTTTGATAAAGTTGAATCAAGGATTGAAGTTTGATAGGTACTGCCCCCTCGAGATCAAAATTGAAATCAAGTGGAGGGAAATAGTAAATTGATAACTTTGATCAAATCACTAGAAATCATAATCGAAGATGAAAGATGATAGAATAACCATCAAGTAGTGAAGATATGCCCCAGTTTGACTAGGTTTGACTGAGAAAGATATAGGATAAAGATGCAGTAAAACCTCAGAGAGACAAAGTGAAGGAGATGAATGGAAGAATAGGGTAGTGAGAGAGATGAAATGAAGAAATGAAGATGCCAGAGCGAAGATCGAAGGATCAGGCCTCAAATGGTGAGCCAACCACGCAGAAGAAGGAGAAATTTGAAATGCAATTTTGACTATTAAGATGAACTCAAATTTTGATTTTGATCTTGAAAATGGATCCAGGATGTTGAAATTAGCTAGGGGTGAAATTTTCATGAAATTCTGAGATGTTTTGAAAATTAGGTCAAAAAGTCAAAATGTTATATAAGGGGTAAAAAGGTCATTTTCAAATTTATTTGTCTTTTGTGAATTCTAAGAACTTTGAGAGCTCAGAGAGGGAGTATGGCTTAGTAGGCAGTGATTCTCATCTACACACATCGATTTGAGTGCAGTCGGTTGCACAACCGGCCTCCTCAGTATGGTGCCCCGGTAAGTTTTCAATAAAAATTAGCCTTTTGAGTCATTAATTGCATTTAAAATACATTTTTTTTAATACTTAAAATTATATTAATGCAAAAATTTGTATGATAGTTTTAAAGTATCACACATATGTTAGAGATTGTATCGTGCGATAGTTTGTGAGCAAAGAAAGTATCGCACAACTGTTAGAGAAATCATCGCACGATGCTGGATGAAAGATCATGTGATATGGTGTGAACTATCATATTAGGATAAAGTATCACACTACCATGCAATAAGCTATCATATGATACAATGTTAACAAATAGTATCACAAGAGTATAATAAGAAGTATCATATAGTTTTATTTTGAGCAATATAACATGGGTATAGACAATTTTTGCTTTTGATATTACTTGTACTGATTTTAGTCATCCATCATGATATGTTCTGACATTTGGTTTGTGGGTTATGGCTTGTAGGAGGCTTTCCTAATGCTCACCATTAGAGTACCAAGAGTGGTCGGGCTATGCTATGTCAAGGATTTAGATAATCCTGACAGAGATGACCTGGTTAGCATGGGGTTCAGGTTCTTGCTGGACATGCCCCATATACGGGAAAACCATGGGTTGCTAACAACCTTGGCAAAGAGGTGGCACAGTGAGCACAATACCTTCCATCTACCGACTGGAGAGGCCTTGATCACATTAGAGGATATCTACCGAATCCTTTGTGTACCTAGCCATGGAGATGCTGTGAGTATAATCATGTTTTGAGATGTGTATAAATGTAATGTTTCCATATGATGAAAACTGACATGATTTTGTGTTTGGCACAGGTATATTATGATCAGAATCCTACAGATGGGAGATAGGCCATCCAGAACCTCTTTCAAGATGTGACTATTATAGACAGACATCTCAGTTGGGACCAACTAATCAAGGAGTATGGTTGGGACTACCCAGTGGCATGTATTGTGTGCTTGATAGTGGCATAGGCTCTGATTACTAACAGGAGTCAGAAGGGATTCCCATTAGGCTGGGGCAGATTGGTGGCAGATTTGGTGGCACACCCTAGATAGATGGCATGGGGCCCAGCCATCCTAGTAGATTGAGCTTCATAAGATTGTTTATAGGGATGGTATATCTTGGGCATGCGGGGCCATTCTTGCACAAATATAGGTGTGGGAGCACATTGTTGTTGTGCGACCATGAGTACAACCTTGGGAATAAAGATGCCCCTATATTTATAGGTACATAGGTTTCATCACCCAGCCCCATAGTGGTGATCTAACTTATTACAAGAGGCTTTTAGATGAGTTGACAGCCTTCGAGTGGAGGCCATATAGACATTGTGAGCAGTGGAGTGATAGAGATCATGAGCTTGGGTATATGCTGTGCAACTGACCACTATTAGGTCGACATGCAGATATTGTTGAGCATTTTGTTATCACTCAAGAATGGAGGAAGTTTGGCTGTTAGCAGAGGGTGGTGGTGGAGACTACCACATATGCCAATTTTAGGGATGAGGAGGGATAGGGATGGCTATTGATGCTGGACTACCAGCAGGCAACATAGGAGACTACAGGATTATAGAGAGAGTGATGGGAGTACCTACCCGACATGGTAGATGTAGGGGTAGATGTTGCATATAGATAAGAGTGTCAAAGATGCCCATTTCTGAGGTTTACGATCCTAGATGCGTAGCCGAAGGCAGTAGGTGGGGATGGGGATGATGATGACGGGGGAGATGGAGGAGGGGGAGGAGGGAGGAGAGTAGTGGAGAGAGGATAGGGATCCTGATTAGGTGGCTAGAGATGGTCACAAAGATAGGTTTCAGATGATGATGAGGTAGAGGAGGATGCAGCGAGACTAGTTCACTGATGGGTGGATGCAGGACAGGATTAGCCTACGGATAAGGGAGGGGAGGATCTCCATGCAAGGATTCAGGTCTTAGAGACTGAGGTGTGGCAACTAAGGACCACCATTGCCATTTGAGGTCAATAGCTACTAGATGCATGAGCCAAGATAGAGTAGCGGGAGAGGGCAGCACAAGAGGATGCCACGAAGATCTCAAGGGAGGTGACATAGGCGGCGTATTACCATGGTCTATACATAGTAGCCATTTCTGACGGTTAGAGGGCAGGACTCTACTCCAAGAGGGTGGGGAGATCAAACATGATAGGCAACAATATGGGACCACCACCTCCACGTGATGGGGGGAGTTAGTCCTAGGTCTAGGGCTTAGATGTACAAACATATCTTGAGACTTTGATCCATATTTTGGGATCTCACATTGTACTTGTATCATGATTTATATATGAGATTACTAGATTTACAATGTATCTTGTGTACTTGTCTCACTTATTATAGATGTTTTAGTATATTATCTTGTTATATTGTTCAAATGTATGATATATGCTTATATATGCTCATGTATAGTCTCTCTCATAGATGTATGTTTAGTTCTCATGTTATGATATAGACTCATGTTTCTGAAAATGAGCTTTTTGATATAGATATGATGATAAGATTAACCCCTTGTGATGACAAGAAAAGGATGTGATGTGAAAGATAAGAAATGAAAGACATGATCGAGAAGAAGTGAAAAGTGAGTGTAGTTGACCGACAAGTCTGTGAAAGATGAAAGGAGAGCTCTCTCTAGATGCAAGATGCAAGACTAAACTAACATGAAATTAAGAATGCAAGCTACTATGAAAAGTGGCTTACTTGCAAGGTCACAAAGTCGTTAGACTCTAATAATCATCATCAAACTTTATTGGTAGCATCGAAAGATCATACAATACACACTAGTATGACTATGGGTATATGAATATGATCTATATCAGATAGAAATGTGGGAATCCCACCTAAGCATCAAAGACATAGAAGTCAAGATGACTAGTGCAATAAGGTTCCCTAAGTTTGGTATAGTGAGATTATGCTCGCATCGAGACACAAGAAAATTCAAGATGGCTACAAGCATGCATTTGCAAAAAATAGTCAAGGATAATACCTTGTAGATCCGAGGGTCAAGTGGAACAAGCATAAATGCTCATGACCATAAGGATGCAAAAGATATACCCACAAATAGAAAAATAAAAAAAACATGTCCTCATGCCCCCAGTCTTCTAGCCATGCATCATCAAAAACTATTAGGGAGAGAACACTCATCAAAGAAATCATCATAAACAACACACAAAGAAATAAAGTCAATCAATCTTAGTGAGTCAAGTGTTTAAGTGTGTGTGTGTAGGTCATAGAATCAAACATTGAGTATTGCATCTATCAGTGAGAAATATTGCATCATTCAAGACTGTGGGTATGATATCTAATAAGTGTTGAGAAACACTCAATGCTGGGGAAGTGTTGAAAAACATATTTGGGGTGGTGTTGAAAAACACCATTTGCGAGGTGTCCTAAAGATTGATGCATCCAAAAGACCAAAGCTAACATAGTTATGCCCCCTAGACAAGGACAAAGACCAATTCCAAACCAAGGCAACAAGGACAAGGCATGATGGAGAAAGGCTAAGTGTCGAGGACGCATGCTAAGAAACAAGGGTGCAAAGGCCTCAAGTAGTGCCTGTTTCTAGGTTTTCACCACTTGGCAGATTTTTTTAGGATTTTTTTTTTTTCAATTTTTTTGTATTTTTGCTACCAAGGTGCCTATTTCCAGGTTTTCACCAATGCACTTTTTCTATTTTTTTATTTTTTTGGTGAGACATCAAAGCGTCTATTGCTAGGTTTTCACTAGGATGCTCTTTTTTTTAGGACTTTATATGCTTTTTAGGATTTTTCTCAGCATCATACATGAATTTTTTTGAAATTTTTTCAGGATCAATAAATATGTACAAAGGATGCCCCTAGATAGAACATGCATCATGGATAGAACTTCTTCAGGTGTAATACATTGATAGGATCAGGGAGGTTCTCTCCCTCTTTAGTAGATAATAAATAAGCACCTATCCCAAAATTTGTAGTAATGATGTAAGGTCCAAGCCAATTTGGTTCAAATTTTCCCTTTTGATCTCTATGCTATTGATTCTTAGGATTTTCACATAGGACAAGATCTCCCACTTGGAATTCTCTAGGGTGAACCTTTTTGTTAAAAGCTTTGGACATACACTTTTGATAAACCCTCATATGGTCAAATGATGCTTTTCATTTCTCATCTAGAAGTTCTAACTCTTGGAGCCTCATGGTGTGATAGTCTTCATCTGTAACTAGACCTTTGAGGGAAACTCTAAGTGAAGGAATCTCAACCTCTAAAGGTAACACTACTTCAGCACCATAAGTAAGGGCAAAAGGAGTAGCCCCTATAGGAGTATGAATACTTGTTCTATAAGCCCATAAAGCTAGATTTATCTGTAAGTGCCAATCTCTACCATTCTTATGAACTGTTCTATGTAGGATTTTGAAAATGGTTTTGTTTGAAGCCTCTGCTTGACCATTTCCTTGAGGGAAGTAAATGGAGGACCAATGTTGTTTAATCTTGAATTTATGGTAGAGTTGCTTAAGGTCCTCATTTTTGAACTGACCTCCATTGTTAGTGATAATCTCTAAAGGTACTCCATATCGACAGATGATATGGTTCAGGATGAATAGAGAAACTCTCTTGCTTGAGGCAACAGAAAGTGGAATAGCTTCTACCCATTTAGTAAAGTAGTCAGTAGTAGTGATGATAAATTTTTGTCCACCTGATGAGTTGGGATGAATCTACCCAACAAGATCAAAGGCCCAGTGTTGAAATGGCCAATGAGATATCAAAGGAATAAACTCCCTACCTGGAGCATGTATCAAGTGACCATGTTTTTGACACTTTTCAGATGATTTTGCAAAAGCTATTGCATCCATCTGCATGGTAGGCCAATAGTACCCTACCCTAAGCAACCTTTAGGCCATGGAAAGACTATTGGAATGTCCCTCACAGATGCCCTCGTGAATGTCAACTACTGCTTGATCAGATTCTTCCTTTTCTAAGCATCTAAGAAGTGTCTCATCTAGACCCCTCCTATATAAATCACTAGAGATAAGGGTATGGAGAGAGGTGTTTCAGGTAAGGTTTCTTCATTCAGAGTGGTTAAAGGTATCAGGGATAATGCCATCACAAAGGTATGAGTAAATGGCACCATATCGGGATGATTCATGACCGAAAAGGGTACAAATAACATGGCTTTCTTGGGAGTCAGATAGGATAAAATAGCTCTTCCACCAGGAATTCAAATCTGGACTCATGCTTCTCTAACTGAAGAAGCAAAGTAAGTGTGGTCATAGCATCAACTACTTTATTTTCTACTCAAGGGATTTGCTAAAATGTGACAAATGTGAAATACCATCTCAATGAATCAACTATTTTCTTATAAGGTACCAGTTTCTCATCTTTTATTTGATATTCTTCATTAACCTGGTTGATTATTAGTAGTGAATCCCCATAAATGTGCAGCTCTGTGATTCTCCATTCTATAGCCATTTTAAGTCCATTTGTCAAGGCTTCATATTCAGCAAGGTTGTTTGTACATGGGAACAATAGCTTGTAAGACTTAGGAATCATGTACCCATGAGGAGAAATAAACAACACTCCAACTCTAGAACCATTTTGCATGAAAGATCCATCAGAGAACATCTTCCATGTTCTCTCACTCATGTACATGAGATGTGCATTTGGAAAGTCAACTTGAATAGGTGCACTATCTTGAATTGGAAAGTCAGCCAATTGATCAGCTATGGCCTGTCCTTTTATAGCTTTACACTCAACATACTCTATGTCAAATTCTGAAAGAATCATCATCCATTTAGCAAGCCTATCTATGAGAGAAACCTTATTGATAAAATACTTGAGAGGATCAATTTTTTCTATGAGGTGTATTGTGTGTGCAAGCATGTAATGTCACAACTTTTGAGAAGAAAACACCACTATGAGGCAAGATTTTTCAATACTAGTGTAATTAACCTCATATGAAACAAGTGTATGACTAATGTAATATATGGCTCTTTCTTTTCCATGTTCATCAAGTTGAGCTAATAATGCCCCCAAGGAAGATTTAGTTGCTAAAACATATAGAATGAGTGGCTTCCCTGGGATAGGAGGCATTAAGATGGGAGGATTGGCCAAGTATTCCTTGATTTGGTCCATGCTCTTTTGACAATCCTAATTCCAGATACATTTAACTCCCTTATGTAAGTTCTTATTAAGAGGTTGAGCTCTATTCGCTAGCTATGAAATGAACCTCCTTATGGATTGAAGGCACCCTTGATGACTCCTCATTTGGCTGATGTTTTTAGGTGACATATCCATGATTGCTTGAACCTTTCCAGGGTCTATCTCTATTCTTTTTTCTCAAACGATAAACCCTAGTAACTTTCCAGAGGTAACCCCAAATGCACACTTTTTGGGATTTAATATTAATTGAAATTGTTCCATTCGATCTAGAATGACTTCTAAATCATCCAAGTGTGTGTCTCTTTTCTTAGATTTTGCCAAGGTGTCATCCACATAATCTTCCATTTTTTTGTGCATCATGTCATGAAAGATATTTTTCATAGCTCTTTGATAGGTAGCTCCTTCATTTTTTAATCCAAAAGGTATAATGTTCCAACAATAGGTTCCCCATGCTCAAGTGAATGCAGTTTTTTCTTGATCTTCAGGAGCTATCTTAATTTGATTATATCCAGAAAAACCATCCATCAAGGAATAGATCTCATAACCCAGCAATCATGTCCACTATCATGTCTATGTTTGGGAGTGGAAAATCATCCTTTGGGAAAGCTATATTGAGATCTCTAAAGTCTAAGTAGATTCGAATGGATTTATCATGTTTGGAAACTGGTACAATATTTGATATCCATTCAGCATAATCAATAGCTCTTATGAATCCTGCACTAAGGAGTTTTTCTAATTCTTCTTTGACTAGAAGAGCTATGTGAGGATGCATTTTTCTCAATTTTTATTTGACTAGTTTCACACCTGGAGCTATGGACAAGTGATGCATAATGAGATTAGTGTCCAACCTTGGCATATTTGAATAGGTCCAAGAAAAATTAACCTTCTTTCTCTGTAAGAACTTGGTATATGCTTCCCTTTCTTGTGTTGACAAGGACTAAGCTAAGTGTATCATCTGTGGAATCTCATTTGTACCCAAATTGACTGGTTATGTGGGCTCAATAAGCACTGAAGATCTATCCTAAAAGTAACTTGGGAGATGATCAAGTACTTCATCCTTAGGTGCCTTAGAGAGGTTTTCACCCTTGGATACGTCATTTATTTTTAGTATTTTTGGTTCTAACACTGCCACATAGTAGTTTTCACCCTTAGAACCCTTTTTCTTTTCTTTTTTCAACTAAGGTACTTGATGTCTAGCTGTTTCATGCTTGTAGCCAGTTTTCTTGTGAAAGAGACTATAGGTTCAATTGCATTCAGGTAGCAGGTTATCTCATAGTCATTCCGGAATGTCAACAGCTCAAGCTCTTGGTATCATTGGGACCAATCAATGAGATGGGGGTTAGCAAGAGGTAAGTCAATGGGAGGTTCAATGTTGTGAATATGGATGATGTCATCTCTGGTGATTGAAGAGTCAGAGTCTGTCAAGTATCCTTCTAATCTACCCAAATCAGGATTAGTCCTACCAAGCAAAGAATCGTCCACTAAGGCAACATGTGGGTTCCAGTCCTCTAATCCTACACGTGACTTGTTAGCTACCTTAGGTTGATAACTATAAATATGAATGACATCAACATCCATGTCAACTATGGAAGAATCAGAGAGAGACTCCCATTCATACTTGTGTGAATCTGTATCTGAATCCTGACTGGGATGTTTGCACCATGCATGTTTAGAACATCTTGATGTGGAGGCTTTGATATCACCAAGGGTAACACCTTTTTGAACACCATCCTTGTATAGATGTTCTTGGATAGGATCTTCTATATCTGGCTCATCTTGTTCTATGTTTGCAACTGTCGCATGAGCAACTGGATTATTTGAATCTCCCCAAAGGAGATTGGTGGAAGGGACCCAATCTTCACACATATCCTACAGGTTTGTCAAATTGGGGATGTATTTTGATTCATCTTCACTATCCACCCCATCGAGGATAGGAGCAGTGTTCTTGTTATGATTCTCAAAACCTAGGCCAACCATCTTCTTAGAGTTGTGTGCAAAATGAGCATGATCAAGAGGTTCAGCTCTAGCATTCAATATGTGACTAAGAGGGCCATGTCCTAGATAACCCATATTTTTGACAAAAGTATACCCTCATCCATAAGCCTTAGGAGAGGGAGAGAAGTTCTCATTATGCAGGTATTTATCTTCTCTATAAATCTAGTCTTTGATAGCCACCTCTTCTTTCTCATCCTGGATAGGCACTAAAGACTCTACAAATGTGCCAAATAAAGTCATGGTGGAAGAGGAAGGTTTCATCTCTTGTGAAGGCCTACCATACGACCTAGGTGAAATTGGAATCTTCATAAAGGAGTCAAGTTGATAGCCCCCCATGCCAAGGTCTAATGTCCTGAATTTTTCCTTGCACTATGCTAGATTCACATTGAAATCTTTTTCTTCTCTATTGAGAGGAACATGGACATTTGCTGAGATTGAATTAACAAATAAGGTGCTATCCCCAGGGATACAAATTTATACTCCATTATAGGGGAACTTAACACACTGATGGTAGGTAGATGACACTACTTGCATGTCATGGATCCATGGTCTACCAAGTAAGATGTTGTATGTGAGGGGTCTAGCATCAATAATTTGAAACAAAATATCTTTCTCAATGGGACCAATCCTAACAGGAAGGATGGCCAACCCCTTGGAACTTCTTTCTACCTCATCATAGGCTTTGATTGTGATCTTCTTTCAGGCATCTATGACTTCTTCTAAGTAACCCAACATCTTTAAAAGACTTAAGGAACAAATATTGAGCCCAACACCCCCATCTATCAATACACACCTGACATGGGTTTTGTGGATCATGACTTCGATATGAAGGGTGAGATTATGTGGGTGGCTTAAAGATTTGTCATCATCTTCTGAGAAGGTTAGGTAATGTGGGTTGGCAATATGATTGACCATGCTTTGTAATTGATCAACATCTAGGTTATTGGGAACATTTGTTGTGTGCAAAGCATCCTCAAGGACTTCCTTATGTCTCGGGGACAACTCTAAAAGCTCAAAGATCAAAATATGAGCTAGGATTCTTTTTAATTGATCAACAAGGTTATAGCTCAACTTGGGATCAACTGCTTATTTAGAGGTAACATTCTTGGATGCCACTTTCTTTGGTTCCACTTGCTTTGTTTTATTGGATTGACTTGAGTTGGGTCCTCTAATGACAATGGGACCTTGACTTCGGGTAATAGAAATAAGAGCTTGGGATGTCATCCTAGAGTTGGGACCCCTTAGCACCACAATGGGTTCTTCATCAAAGATAGGAGGAGATTCATAGAGATCTTTATTTCTCATCATGTTGACACTTTCCTCTACAACTTCAAGTATATTGACCACATTCTCCGCACTTGTGTAAGTTTAGTTGATCTCAGCCTTGCCATTCTTTGGTTTAGAGGTTTCCCCCTTCTCATACTTGGGAAAAGGCTCCTTGAATACCTTATGATTAGTGTTGGTGTTCAACCCATCTATCTAAAGTTTTCCATTCTCAATAAGATCTTGGATGATATGCTTTAGTTTCCAATAGTGTTCAATATCATGTCCAATACCATTGTGAAATTTTCAGAAAGCTTTCTCATCCCACCAATGTGGTTTAACATTAGGAATATGATGCTTTACGAGATCTTGAGGATGTGAAAGATTTTTGGCAATAAGTGTTTTGAAGACATCCTCATATGAGTCACCAAGTTTTGAAAATTGACGCCTCTCTTTCCTAGGCTTGTCTTGGTATTTTGGCTTATGCTCTTGTTGGTTGGATGTGCTGAGCTTCATTGTTTGAATGACACTAGTTAAGTGAAGAACACCTTGATCCTTAGGTTGAGAAGAGTCCACAACTCCATCATTAACCACTTGTTTATTCCTATTCCAATGTGGGTTTTTCCCTTTGTCCTTGTTAGAATTGTTGTTATTTTTACCATTGTTGTTGTTTTTGTTGTTGGTCAAAATTCCTTGCTCTCTTAAGACATCCTCAATTCTACATGTGGTTTCGACCATGGTGTCAAAAGAATCAAAGACCATTTCCCTAACGTCATACCACATTTTAGGGACCAAGTTATTAATAAGGATGTCAATCATTTCATTTTCAAGAATGGTTCTAGAATAGCAAGAGCATTGACATCTCCACCCTTGCAAGAAAGCAACAAAGGATTCCCTTTGATTTTGTTTTAAGTTACATAGGTCCAACATGGTGATAGATCTCAAAAGATTGTAGGCAAAGTGTTGGATGAATCTATGAACAAGCTCTTTGAAGGTCTTGACAGAGGGAGTTATGTTAGTGAAACACTCAACTGCTTGACCTTTGAGACTCCTTGGGAACAACCTCATGAGATAGGAGTCGTCTTGATGAAACTCAAAGCTCACAATGTAGAATTGGTGCACATGATCATGTTGGTCCCCATTAGCATCATATTTGTCATATTGGGGGATTTCCACTTTTCTAGGAAAATCTTTCATACTCGCACTCTTTTTGAAAAGATTGGGATAAATTGAGTCAAGTGAAAAGGAACTCTTGGGTGCCAATACCTTTTCCATCATACGCTTAAGTTTCTTGATCTCCTCTTCTTGGGATGGACCTTGTTTCTTGATCTTTTTATCCACATCAAAGTTGTAAGGGACCCTAGCACCCTTGTTGATCAAGCTCTCTAGGAACTTATCTTTGTTTTTCTCCACATACCTCTCCACATATTGCTAGAAGAGTGGTTCTTGCTACATTTTCATGAAATCTTGAGAGTCAAAGTCAAAACTTGAACTACAAGCCCCATATTGTGAACCATGATGAGAACATTGAGAAGGTTGTTTTAAGTTCCTAGGAGGTGTTTGTCTCCCATAATGGTTTTGTTGTGAAGCCCCTCTTCCTCTAGGGCTAGGAGATCTTGAAGGTGTCCTTGAGTATCTTCCACTTCATGGAGTCTTAGGAGGAGTGGGTGGAGGAGAGCTGTTCCCACCACCAACACACATGTTGTTGTATTGAGCATTGAGTTGTTGAGCCAAAAGCCTATCTTGTTCTTCTTGAAAGGCTCTCCTTTCTATATCCAATAAGGCTTGTCTTTCCGCCTCTAAGAGTCTAAGTTTCTCTTATTTTGTAGCTTGTTCATCTTGAAAGGCTTTCTTTTCTCACTCAATTCTTCTGAGCCTTTCACTTGTATACCTTGAAGTTTTTTGGAGTGGTGAACTTGGTCTCGAATGTTTGAACAAATCATTGGTACATGCTGCATTCACATGGGTATTATAAGGCTCTTTGTCTTGATTTCCATGTGATTGTTCATCTTGATAAGATCTCTACATTTCCCTTTCAACCCTTTGATGTGCATCCAAATATTGGATATTGATAAGGGATGAATCTGGTTGATTGTCATGAGAGGAATTGCCAAATATAATGTTGTCTCTATGTCTCTCAAATATGTCATCAAGATTTTTACCCATTGCTTCCCTCTCTCTCTGAGTCATGGTGTAACTCATATCCATATCTGAATGAGAAGGTGCTAAGGATGTCCTCAACTCACTAGGATTGCTCTTAGGGTCAAACCAAACTTCTAAAGTATTCCTACGGGATTGATCAAAGATGGGCTCTTTCCCCTTACACTTTTGGTGAGTTTGCACTAAAGGTAATTGCTCAAAGACTACTTGAGGTCATTTCCCTTGATTCACTTGATACCTTGTCATAATTGACATGAAAGAAAAAGGCACTAGGTGAAAAGATGACCCTAAGAAATGTTGGTATCAAAAAAAGATAGTGAAAGCATTCAATCATCCAAAAAGAGGTGATAAGATAGAATTTTTGTTAAAAGGTATAAACCAACACTGCCACAGAGGTGCCCAACAATGGATAAGTATCCTAACACATATGGATCAGGAGGATGATTTACCCAAGATATAATTAATTGAATTTGAAATTGGATGGTAGTGAATTGGACAAGAGATTGCTAAGACTCTCCAAGTGTGTTATCAAAGAATACAAAGGTTGGTCTTTTTAACAAGGACAATTTCTAACTTACCGATTCCAAGTAAGGTCGCTTGTAGAATCAAAGATTGCTAATTCAAGGAGCCAAGACATATAAACCCAAGGTGCAAACATGCTTCTAACAATGGGGTAAGTGACCTAATGAAATCCAGATCAACTAAGGAAGACCAAAAATGACACAAATCAGCTTTAGATGACAGACAACAGTGACATAGAAAAATGATTATGTGCGATAGTTTCCAGGCTAGCAGAACGATACAATTTAGTAGGACGATATTTCACACAAAGCAGTGTGATAGTTTCTAGGCAGGTGATATGACAGAGTGTATAATATGCAGACAATGCAACAATAGAAATGAAGTATCACATGATAATTCCTAGACAGGTGTGCGATGATTATTCAGTATCGTATGATTCTTGACCAGTGAGTGTGTAAAATCTAATTTGAAGGCAATTTGGTCAATATTGTAGGTTGACAAGTTAAATTTCTTAGTTCCAAACATAGTAATAGCAGAAAATAGATAGGTTTGAAAACAATAAGTGATCAAATGTGTCATAAAACACTTGAACAAGGGCAAAAGAAACCTTGCCAAGACAAGCAATTAGGATATCAAAATAGAAAAATCCTATGAGTACTACCATGATGTTTTTTATTCAAGAATGTTTACATGGGTAGATCACAGGGAGGAAAATTCAAACACTTACTAGCCTCGAAAGACAAAGGCTCAATACTTAACAACTTGGCCCACACTTGATGTCCCATCACCTCACACAAAGTGGTTGCCCACAATAGATGTTGCCTTTGTCTTGGAAGTGCCAATGAGACAACCAAAGGAACATAGATGGTGAGTAAAATCTTGGGGTGATCCAGGTTAGTCCACTAGGATCGATCCTTGCACCAAGATGTTAAGTGGAAAAATTGGGTAGCTTCTATCTATATGGTTCATAATAAGGGTTCTATTCACAATACTCCTCTTGCTCCCCAAAGGGACTCCTTACCTTGTGGCAAGTAATGGACCTCACGACCACAAGAGTACCTTCAGCATTCTTGCTCAACATTTTCCTCATGGTAACAATTCCACAAGTACTACATCTACCAAGGTTTTGTGTCCTTGATAGCCTTGATTTTATAGTGGGTCAGAATAACTAGGTATTAGTTTGTCCCCACTTGGGTCGTTCCTCTTGATTGCTCAAGAGCAGGTCCGCTAAAGGATTCTAAACTAAACAAGAAGTGGATTAACCTTTGAGGGTTGGGATTTCTGATTCACCACAAGGGTGAAGAGCATACTCTCCTATCTCAAAAATCTTTCCCAAACACACGAAGCAAATGTTCAATTAGCCCTCTTGCTTTCAAAATCTAGAGATGGGTCAAGATTTTTGGTTCACCACAAGGGTGAAGAGCATACTCTCCTACCACCAAAAGACTCCTATGATAAGATATTAAGTGCCTAAGAAAGAAAGAACTAGTATATGCCGCACTTAAAAATGAAAGAAATGAACAAGCACTTGATTGTTTTTATGCTTTGGGCAACCTGTAAGAAGGATCAGTAGCCCTTGTGCAATTGAAGCTTTGACATGCATTCTTTTAGCAAATATTCAAGCAATGAGGGCACCTACAAACACAACTTGTTAGCCCCATAAAGATTAGTACATCAAAAACCAAGTATAATCTAAAATTAAACCTCTGTTCTACCATATCAAATCAGAAATCCGAAGCAAACAAATCCAAATCTTGCAAAGAAATGACCAAAATTAGTCACTGCCAAGCCTGGGTGATAGTTCAGTCACCAGAAGTTTCACACGATACTTTGCAGTATACTAGTGCGATATTTCTTCTGTGGATGATACTTCATACTATATCTAGGTGACAGTGTTCTGTATGACCGCATGACAAAATATTGTATAAGCATATGATACTTTTACTAGAAAAGTATCACATGACTATGTGAAAAACTGTCGTACAATACTGGAAGACTTTTGTATGATATTCTATCATAAAGTATGGAAAAATAGCTGAAACAACAAGCAAAATATGATGAAAAATGTGCAGAAATGCATGAAAAAGAAGGACAAAATAAAGCTATCCTACCCCACGGTGGACGCCAAAAATGTACACTTAAAATGTGCACTTCTCTAAGTCATTACTTCCAAGCGCATCCATGGATTGGAAACCTTGAGAAACTGACCTAGAGCTCCCTAGGCATGGAGTGCAAAGGTGTTGAGAGGGCTCTCAGCTAGAGAAAATAACCATATGACCTTGCTTGTAAACCATGAAATGGGAGATTCAAAGAGACAAGGAAAAGAATGCCAATAGCTTCAAGGATCTTGATGAAAATGCAATGCAACTATGTGAGAATGTAAAATGCAACTAAGCTATGGAAATGAAAGTATTACAAGCCATTGGTAATTAAGCTATGTGAACTAAGCTAAAACTTGAAAGGAAACTAAATTAAGAATGCATTGAAAGAAACTAAGCTATGATGCAACAATGAAAACTAGAATGCAACAAGCTCTCCAAAGCTCCAAAGATCTCCAAGAAAACTTGCAGCATAAGATTAGCATAAAAATTTGGATACTAGAATGAGAAGAGAGCCCTTCTTTTATAGAAAATGAGAATCAACGGATGATGGAGATTAAGAGGCAAAAGAGTTGATCAAGGGTGGAGTTTGAAAGTCGGATCAATCCTTGTGCACAAGTCTCCTCCAATGAGAAATAAGTGTTGAATTTTGTGCCCCATGTGAGACAAAAAGCCTTTTTCTTCTTTTTATAAAATAGGAACAATGATTTATTTGTGCAACTTAGGATAAGAGGTAAGTGGGGACTTTTTATTTAATAAAAAGGGAGAAAATTCCTTTTAATTAAATAAAGACTTAGGATAAAATGGTTAATCCATAGAATATAATTGAATAAATGATAGATTTAGGATTTGATCCAGGAAATTGATTTAATTTTGAAAATATTGTAAAGAATTGATTCAGAAATTTGATAAATTGGTTCCATCATTTGATAAATTGAAGAAAGGGGCCCAAAGTCTAGGTGACCATTTTAGGGTTCATACAAAATGATATCACATTTGATATGCATTTTACAAAGTTGTGGTTGTGCAGACAGTAGAAATAAGTTAAAGAATTTAACCCTGCACAAACAAAATTTGTAACTATATATCCTAATTAATGTAATTTAAATTTAATAACAATGTAATACATTATACTAACAATCCCCCCTATTACATTGATCTTATTAAATGTTTAGCCAGAAACCCCCCTTAAGCCTTACATAATAAAAATTGCTGATTACAGAATATAATATAGACACACTATGTGAAAATTTTCTTTAAAGAAACAAATTATGAATCAAGTTTAGCTCCATCAAGCTATCTCATAACCCTTAGAAAGATGTAGCCTTTATGTAATATCCTAAATTATTCCACAACAATCTATATTAAGCTATCCAACCACATGGCTCCATCAAGTTGCTTGATACCCCTAAGAAGGGTATAATTCTCGAACATAATCTTGAGTACTAGTGAAAAACTATCTATATTAAGCTTTACACTAAACCCCTTACCTATCTCCTGAAAAACATTCACAATACATGTATCTTCAAATATGCCATCAAATACAAGGAATAAACAAAAAACAAAAAAATGCTTCTCAAGAAAAACACCAACTCAAAGTGAGAAGCTAACTTGACATGATGGAAATCCTCCATCCTCTTGCGCTACTAACCTCTAGAATGATTCTACTAAAAGTTACTAATTTGGTATTTTAAGTGATTCTCTAGAGGCATCTTCCTCATATGAGTTAGGAATCTTGATGTACTTATTTAAGCTTTTACAATCCAATTGACAAGACCTTCCATGCTTTACAGGCTTGTGTGGAATAAAGAATTCTATCAGATAATGTCCTATTATTGTGGGCTCAATTTTCACTCCGTTGAAGGTCATCTGATTGTATATACCAATGATTCTTCCAATCATTTGAGGTATAATAATCATTTTTAGGAGATTAAATTTAATTGGTTCTTTCTTTTGGAAGAGACTCATGCTTAGCTTAGCACAATTTCTTTATTAGGGCCATTTTTAAAACCTTGTAAGAACCTTCTTTGAGCATGATTATGAAAGGCATTGACAAAGTGTATTTACATCTGTATTGAAATTAAACTTCAAAAAATTTATTCTTGAACTATGAAGTGGCCACATGCACATCTGAAACTACATCTTCCATAAATAACATATCCAATCAAAATAGAACTCTCAAATGTATATAAACTATTTATTGTGAATGATGCTTCTTATAAATATAATCTTAGTTCAAGAAAATATACTAGATGATCCTTTAATAATGGACAACTGTAACACTTTTAATGCTAGTCCAATTAAAAAGTGGTTTCCTTTAATGATATTGTATTCTTGAATTCTATGTTCTTCAAAAATAATGTTTCATTAACTAACCTTGATATCCAAATATTCCTTCTTTGTCTGAAAAACAAAAAACTGATGGTATCTTCAAATTATCCCAAGAGTGCAATATTTTGAAAGCATGATATGACTAGTTGACTTCTTGTAGCAGTAAAAATACCTTTCCTACTTCAATGTTGGCTTCATTTTTCCCTACACATGAGTGTTGCCACTTTTCACCACAAACCTAAGGTATTGCCAACATGAATACATGTTCACCTCTCTTTGTCTTTGCTTCACATCATACCTTCGCTAGAACAAAAACAACAAACATGATGCAAAAGATCACCAAGTCCATGTGATCATTTCTCTGATACCAGTTGTTATGAAAATTACATAAAATATTTATTTTTCAATGTTAAATGATATTACATTGTATTTGATATGCATTTTATAAAGTTGTGTAGACAGTAGAACTCATTTAAATAATTTAATTGTACACAAACTACCTTTGTAACCATCTAACCTAATTAATATATTATATTTAATAATAATGTAATACATTATACTTACATCAAAATCCTTTGGACTTTTAAACACTTCATCTCCATTACATGAGATAGAAATGTCTAACAATGCAAAACATTTTAAACCAACTTATCCCGATATGAATATTTTTTTATTTTTTATTGTAGTGACCCATCTCATCGAGCTTTAATGGGATTTATCTTCAATATAAAAAGAGGTCCAAAACCCCATAAGTTTCATCCAAAAATAAATCTCTTAAGATTTCTAGAGCTCAAAGGCCACATCATACAACATTGAGGAAAAAATAAAAACTAATGGTAATTATGTCAAATGTAATGTGGTAAATTTTATAATGGCAGTTGAGCATGAACATCAATTCACTTCAATGGATTTTTCCATGATGATCTAATGCAAGGGAAAGGATGGTTAGGGCCAAAAGGCATACCCTAATCACCAAAACTCCTGAAAGAAACAACACACAGAAGTAATAACACAATAGAGAGAGAGAGAGAGAGAGAATACATAATTGTCATATATTATTCATCCAATAACCTCATACATGCCAAATTATAAGGCCTTCACAATTATGACCAATATATTCAAAATGAAATTACCACCTTCCTCTACCATGCAAAGAATCCCTTTCAGAAAACTATCTTCTTTCTTCTATCTTCTAAAAACTGATCCTAAAACTACAACCAACTATTTTATTTATATAAGAGGCTACCGAACCATTCGGCCTTCAGATCCATCATCGGAGAATTAAACAACCAGATCTAGGTCCAAATGCTTCCCAATGATTGATGTAAACATTAACTCTGTGACCAAAATTCAATGCACAAGTTAGTCTCAAAGGAAAAACAAAATAAACCACTCAGTGAGAAAGATTACCGAGCAATAGGAAATCAACTCGGTGAACCAACCAATCCAACTCGGTAAATGAAGGAACCGAGAAACAACTAAGTCTATTGGTGGAAACATGAAAACATTACCAAGAGCCCAAATGAAGCTACCAATCATAACTAAAAAAACTAACTTGTTTTTGGTGTCACAGGATTGCCAAGAACCTAATATACTCCTGCATCAGACACCTGGGGTTGATTTAAGATGATTGTCTGAATCATGCAAAAGGTACAACCCAAGCTAAATTCAACTCAGATTGGGAAATCCATGATCAATCTTCAATTGGTCTATTCTTCCATTTTACTAGATACTCCATGTACTATTTTCCTCTTGTGCTTCTACTAACTCTTTGTTCAAGAATTTTCTCAACTTCTTCTGTTTGCTTCTTAAGATAATCATTCAATATCATCATTTATTCATTAGGTTCATAATATTCATAAAATTATGTAATGTTGAAGATATTTGATATATCCATGTCACCAAGTAACTCAATCTCATAAGCATTTCCACTGTCAAATCTCCTCAATATCTTACAGGGACCAAATTTCTTCATTTTCAATTTTCCATAGGTTCTAACAGGAAATCTACCCTTCTTCAAGTGTACCATTACTTCATCCCAAACTACAAAAATCTTATGTGTTCTTGATCTATCTTTTGTTTCCTTGTATTTTTTATTACTATTTTTCAACTTATGTTTCACTTCCTCATGCAATGTCTTCATGAGCTCAGCAAAATCTTCGCATTCAACACTTCTCTTTTTTTCACTAGTAATGTCCTTCAAATCTGATATACCTCTTTGTTGTATGTCATTAACAATCTCAAAAGGTGTTTTTCTAGTACTCTTATTTATAGAATTATTTTATGCAAACTCTACTTGTTCCAATATAGAAAAACAATTACCTTGTTTATGTCCACATAAAAATCTCAAAAGATTACCCAAACTTCTATTTACAACCTGTGTTTTTCCATAAGTCTGTGGGTGAAATGTAGAACTATACCTCAACTTGCTACCCAACATTTTCCAAAGAGTCTTCCAAAAATATCCAATAAAATTACTGTCTCGATCAAAGATGATACTCCTCGGTAATCCATGTAATCTGGAAACTTCTTTAAAGAAAAGATCTACTATATGTATTGTATCTAATGTCTTTCTATAGGGTATGAAATGTGCCATTTTAGAAAATCTATCCACAACAACAAATATAGAATCATTACCTCTTACTGTCTTCGGTAAGACAAGAACAAAATCCATACTGACACCAATCCAAGGTTTCTCAAGAACTGAAATTTGTGTATACAATCCAGTATTCTGACTTACTCCCTTTTCCACTTGAGAAACTCCACAACTTTTCAAAAATTTCTGAACATCCTTATACAACTATGACCAAAAGTATTTCTCCTTAAGAAAATTCAATGTTTTATCAATGCCAAAATGTCCAACCAAACCACTACTATGTTTTTCTTTTATCAAATTAGTTCTCATTGATCCTCTCGATATACACAAATCAATAACTTTTAACAACATACCTTCTTGAATGAGATAGTCTTCCCATTTAGTACTCAATTGATCTTGAATAGGTTCTCTGCACTTTCTCCATGGCTCAGAAAAATCAAGGCCATTTTCATACAAACCTTTCATGTCATCAAAACCAAGAACTTCAATTCTCATTTCATTCATCGAAGATCTTCTTCTACTCAATGCATCAACAACTCAATTAGTGAGTCCACTCTTATGTTTTATCAAAAAAGTATAACTCTGCAAATACTCAACCCATTTCATATGTCTCTGAGTCAACTTATTCAGACTACCCAAATATTATAAACCCTTAAGATCAGTATACAAAACAAACCCACTTAGTATCAAATAATGTTTCCATTTCTTTAGGGCTTGAACAATATCATAGAACTCTTGATCATACACAAAATATTTCCTTTTTTCATCATTCAACTTATCACTAAAGAAAACAACAATTTTACCTTCTTGACTTAACAAAGCTCCTATTTTACTACCACTTGCATCACATTCAAGTTGAAATACCTTATTGAAATCAGGTAAAGTTCATACAGGCAATTCAACAAATTATTGCTTTAATGTCTCAAAACTTTTATCAGCTCCATGTGTCCATTTTAATTGTCTTTTATCTCCTCTCATAGTCTTAGTCATAGCATTACAAATTGAACTAAAATTTCTGATGAACTTTCAGTAAAAACATGCTAAACCATGAAATGATCTTAACTCACTAGCATTTCTAGGTGTAGGCCAATTCAAAATAATTTCAACCTTTTCAGGATCCATTTTCAAACCATCAGATGAAATCACAAATCCCAAATATACAATCTCTTCTTTCATGAAGGAACACTTTTTCAAATTAATCAACAACTTTTCTTCTTTCAATCTCTGCAATACCTGTTTGATGTGCAAAAAATGTTCTTCTCTGGTCTTACTAAATATCAGAATGTCATTTAGGTATACAATCACAAATTTAACCAAAAATTTCTTCAAAACCTCATTCATCAATCTCATAAAAGTACTCAGTGCATTAGTTAGACCAAAACGCATAAAAACCCACTCATACAAACCTTGTCTTGTCTTTGAAGTAGTTTTCTATTGATCACCTTCTCTGATTCTGATCTCATGATATCCACTTTTCAAATCAATTTTGGTAAAATTATTTTCTCTAGTCAAACTATCCATTATGTCATCCATTCTCGGTATAGGAAACCTATATTTCACTATTATATTGTTGATTTCTCAAGAATTAGTGCACATACGCCATTCTCCATTATTTTTAGATGCCAATATAGCTGGTACTGCAGATGAACTCAAACTTACTCGGATCAAAGCTTTCTACAACAACTCTTGGATTTGTCAATTAAAGACCCAATTCTTGGTAGGTGTTAATTGATGTGGTGCTTTATTCAGTAAAATAGCTCTAGAAATCAGATCCATACAATGATTAATGCTTCTCATCAATGGTAAACCATCAGGTACATTATCAAAAATGATCTCTCTGTACTTGGTGAGTATCTTATCAATCTCTTTAGGGATGCTATCTACTATTTTCTCACTCGGTTTGTTAGGAATCACAACAAAACACACATCATTCTTCTTCAAATCCTTATCAAACTTTCTTCCTTCCATCAAACAAACTTTTATAGATGTAAAAACATTACCAACATATTCTTCAACCAAAGGTAACAAGATCTATCTTTTCCCATTAGCCAAAATAGTATATCTATCTAGTCTTACATAAAATATAGCATGCCTACCATATTGCCAAGGTGTACGTAATATAATTTGACAACAATCCATTGGAATGATCTCACATAACACCTTATCATAGTATTTTCCAATTTTCAAATTCATATAACATTGTTAACTCACTAGTAAGGCATGCTCATCTTTGATCCATGAGATCTAATAGGGTTTTAGGTGTTTCAACCTTTCCAACTATAAATTTGCAACCATTTCCTCAGATGCAAAATTCTCCAAGCTCCCATTGTCAATGATTACCTTACATACTTCATCAACAAATCTGCATCTAGTCTTGAATAAACTTTTCCTTACCGGATCTTCCTTATTACTTTCACTCCATAGTGCTCTTCTAGCCATCAAGTTCTTTTCCTTCTTTGGTTCATTCAGTGAGTCTTCCTGCACCAAAGCATTTCTTCTATTACCGGCCTTCTTACTTGCATGTGTACACTCAAATGACCTATTTCCTTCTTCTCCACAATTGTAACAAGTTCCTCAGAATCCACCTCTGCCATAACCACCTCGGTTGTTACTACCCCATCCTCTAGAAGAAATTTCACCTTTCCACTCAGTTTTACCTTTATCTTGATTTGTTTTGTCTTGATCATATCTACTATTTTCACCATAAGATTTACCTCTTCCTCTAGGGAATCTAACACCTCTTCCTCTTTGTCTTTGCTCATGTCTTTTGTTCAATTTCTCCTTAGCTTTCAGGGAAAATTGATAAGCTTCTTCAATTCTTTCTAACTTAACCAAACTGATTTCCTCTTGAATAGAAATGCTTAACCCATTTAGGTACCTATCAATTCTTTCCACTTCATCCTCAACACGTCCAGATATGATATCTAACTTATAGAATTCCTCAGTATAATTCTTTACCAAGCTATCTTTTGTTGGATATTGCTAATGCATTGAGAAGAATGATGAATACATTTTATATGTTTAATCACTACATTATGGAATTGGCATTCATACTATTGTCATTCATGTTTTTACACCGATGTCAACATATGTTTCTGTAAGGAAGATAGACTGGTTATTATAGTATACAGACACAGTATGGATGTTTTACATCATACGAAGTTAGTGGTGAGTACATGAAGGTGTTATGATCTTATTCCTAAGATCCCATGGTGTAATGATGTATATTGGATTAGTTACAGATTTCTTTGTGAAGAGTGATTATTGGGTTGTGACAGTGAAAATTGACAGAGTTAGTCTCTGTGTTCTAGGTATATCTTACAAAAGGTATGGATTTAGTATATGAGAGATTAAGGGATGACAGTTGGTATCTTGGAGAATGTTCATTGGTTTGTGCAAGGTACAGAAAGAATGATATGCAACCTTTTCTTAGATTCTCTTGTTATCTCCCTTTTCCCTAATCCTTTTCTTTAATCAATAGATATCATACTTTCTTAGATAGCATTTATCTTACCTATTATGGTTTGACATCAATGACAAGACAACAATTGTTTCAATTGTAGTTTCCAACAGAGACATGGTATGCAAGTTGAAGAAGGAACTGTATGGACTGAAGCAAGCACCAAGGGCTTGGTATTCAAGGTTAGACAAGTAATTGCTTCACCTTGGATTCAGAAAAGGCAATGTTGACAATAATTTATGTTTAAGAACTAGTGAAGATAGAGCTTTGATAATAGAAGTATTTGTTGATGATATTATTTTTAGAGGAAATGATGACTTTTGTAAGAATTTTTCTAAAGAAATGGAGAATGAATTTGAGATGTCCATTATAGGTGCAATGAAATTATTTCTAGGACTACAAATAAATCAGAGAAAGAATGGCACTTTTATTTCTCAAACTAAGTATCTTAAAGAGATGTTAAAAAAGTTTGGAATAGAAGATTGTAAACCTGTGGGTACACCTATGGTGGCTAGTAATAAACTATCAAATGCTGATGAAACTAAGAGTGTTTTACAGACCAAGTAGAGATTAATGATTGGACGATTACAATATCTGAGGATTATATTACTAATGTTGTTAGAATTGTGGCTTGATATTGGGAAAATCCTAAAGAGACACACATGGTTGCTATGAAAAAGATATTCAGATATCTGAAAGGAACAAAAGAGTATGGATTATGGTATGGAAAAGATGATAATTTTGAACTTCATTCTTATACTATTGTGGATTGAGAAGGAAACATTGATGACATGAAGAGTACTAGTGGAGGTGCATTTTTCCTTGGGAAAAAGGTTGATTTCATTGTTAAGTAAAAAGTAATATTGTATAGCTCAATCTACTACTAAATCAGAGTATGTTTCTACTACTATTAACTATACTCAAATTGTTTAGATGAAATAAATTCTAAATGACACTAGGAGAACTTTTCTTGAAGCTATGGTTATCTATTGTGATAACACTAGTACATTGAATATGTCAAAGAACCCAATGATGTATTCTAAAACTAAACATATTTCTATCAACTATCACTTTTTGAGAGACAAGGTGGCAGAGAAAGAAATAAGGTTAGAGTACATTAGCACAAAGGAATAGATTGATTACATATTTATAAAGCCATTTCCAAAATATTCCTTTGGGTATCTCAGAGGTATGCTTGGTGTGCAGGCCCCTCCTTGTGAAAATTCAATGATGGAGGGATGCATCAATCCAGAGGTTTTTTGAGCCTCATCATATTTTGGACTTGATGTATGGATCTATTCCTCAGGGGGAGTGATCACTGAAGATAGTTGTTGAAGATAGTTGATGACTTGTGGCACCCTTTTCCATTGTTATCAAAGGGGGAGCTCATCTATGAAAAATCCCTACTATATGGGGAGATTGTATGGAGAGATACTATGAGGAGATGCTATGAGAAGCTATACAGAACTTGGGCTTGATAAAACTTTGGAATGATGAATTTTTCCATATGTTGACATCAATGTGAAAGGAGGAGATTTTTAGATATTGCTAATGCATTGGGAATATTGTTGGATACATTTAATATGTTTAATCACTACATTATCTCAATATTGGAATTGGAATTCATACTATTGTCATTTGTGATTTTTTAGTGATGTCAACATATGTTTCCATATTAAAGAGATGAGAGAGGATACAAGTGGGCGAGGAGAGACTTCAAGCGGGAAAGGTGTGGATTCTAATTGCAAGCAGGGTCATGGCAATGCGGCTGCTAGTGCTGACTCTTCCTATTGTACTGGTGAAGGACCTAGGGTCCTGGTGTTTCCCTCTTCACCAGTCCTAGATCTGGCACTTCAAGTGTCAGATTCCACTTTTTTGGGGTTGGGGATTCCCTCCCCATGCAGGGGTGTCATGGGTTCCCCCTCGAAGGCAGATTCAAATGGGGCTCTACCAGTCTGTGAAGCTGTGTTAGGAGAAGGGTCCTATCTAACTTCTAAGGTGTTGTGTGTTGAGGCTACTTCTTCAAAGGACCCACAAGTGAGGTCAAAAGGCATCTCTAGATCTATTAATGTGAAATTCAACCCTCATAGTCCAAAAAAGTGGTTAGATTTAGTGGGAGCGAGATAGGAGGAAAACACTTCATCCTCTGAAGAACCGGTCAAAGCTTTTCTTCAAGAAGGAAAAGTTGCTATTTTTGTGCCTGATACCATGGTAGATTGATCCATTTTTGCCATGGAATTCATGCTGGTTGGTAAGTTTCTAGGCTCCCATCCAAATATTGAGGCGATTAGATCTTTTGTTAAAAAAAAATGGGCTTTGAAAGGCCATGTGGATATTGCGGCCCTTCCAAAAGGCTTTCTCTCCTTTTCTTTCTCAAATAAGGAAGATCAGGACTATGTGTTGTGTGGGGGTCCTTGGATGTTTGCAAGAACAACAGTTTCTTTTTGCAAATGGATGCCTAACTGGAACTATTCGTATAATTTTTTTATGGCTACTCCAATCTAGGTTAGGTTTCCTGGGCTCCCTTTAGAATATTGGAATGAGGGGGTTTTCAAAGTTTTAGCTTCCTCCTTTGGAGAACTCATTTCTATAGATCCTATGATGATGGCTAAGTCTAGAATTGTTTTTGCAAGGATCTGTGTTAATATTGGCCACTTCAAGAATCTTCCTTCGGTTATTAACATCAACTCCAAACTGGGCCAATGGGAATAGGAGGTGACTTTTGAGTCGCTCCCATTTGCCTATTTTGTCTATCATAAAATGGGTCATTGGGCCAAAAATTTCCTAAAGAAAACTCCTAAGGTTCCTCCACCAGTAGACTCGGAACCAAAAAAGATGACTAGACAAGTCTGGAAGGAAGTCAAAGGTGACAACAGTACTAATAAGGAAGACTCGGTGGAGAAAGTTGATTCTAACACCACCCTGGTGTTGGAAGAGGGTGAAATTTTACAACTAGTATCACATGTGTCGGATTCGATTGCCAGTCCCAGCAAGGATGTCTCTAATGAGAATAACTAGGAGATCCTTGCTTCTTTTGAATCCCCTGAGAAACCTTTGGTGGTGCTGGTTCCTATTTTGAGTGAGGTGTCTCAGATTGGACCCTCGACTAATAGAGTCACTATTGAAGATGCAAAAAAATGATGAGGATGACTCTTCTTCTGTTCCTAACACTCTTTTGGGAAGCAGTGATGAAGATCTTACTGCTGGTGATGAACCCTTTATGGAGAATAGAATTTGTACTATTCAAAAAGGGAAGAGACAAAAAAAGAAAGAGAAGATATAGGAACCTATCACTCTAGGCTCCAAGGGAGTAACCACTCAAAGAAAAGCCGATGGGGGATCTAAGCTAAAAGTGGATGTTGGATCTCAAAGAAAACCTGAAGGTAGATATACTAACAAAGAAATAAGGGAAAGAGAAAGAAAAAAGGACATTATGGATGGGAAGCAACTCACCATCCAGGGAGTCTGTACTCTAATTAAGAAATGAAGCTCATCTCATGGAACATAAGAGGGTTGAATGCCCCTCACAAACAAGACATTCTGAGGAATTTGGTAAGAGATCAGAATCTTGATATCATTTTTGTTCAAGAAAATAAGATGGGTAAAGAGAAGGTTGAAAAAATTAGAATCTTCAAAAATAATGGGGTTGTTGGCTTTAGTTCTGGAGGGGCTTCGGGAGGGGTTGCTGTATTTTGGAATTAGAATTATGTCTAGGGGTTTGTGGTCTTGGAAAATCTAAACTTCCTTTGCATTAACTTTGTTCATCTTAATATGGACTTTGAATGGGTTGCTACTACTATTTATGCCCCTAACTCTAAAGTGGGTAGATCCCTTTTCTGGAGGAAAATTGAAAATCATAGAAATTATTTCTAGGAGCTCCCCTAGCTGATCATTGGGGATTTCAATTGCCCGTTAAAAGACAATGAGAAGTTTGGTGGGGTTGATAATCAGAACCACCTAGATGGTAGAATGGAGCTTATGGAATTTATTAATAATCAAGCTCTTTTTGATATAGAGCTTCAAGGAGTCAATTTTACTTGGTCAAATAGAAGAATTGGTCAAGACCTCATCCAAGTTAGATTGGATCGTGCTTTGATCATTGGTTGCTGCCTCAAAATCTTTATTTTCTTGTTATCTTCCCTCTCGAAGATTGGGTCTGATACTTCCCTATATGCTTTAGTGCTGATCTGATTACTGTGAAGGGTCACCCACCTTTCAGGTTTGAAAAGATGTGGGTTGACCACATGGAGATTGAATAGCATATCAAATAATGGTGGAATGTTAATATTCAAGGTACTGCCATGTTTAGAGTAGTCAAGAAACTTCTTAGTGTTAAATAGAATGTGAAGGTGTGGAGAAAAAATATTTTTGGTGACATTTTTAAATCCAAAATTCAGCTCAAAAAGGATTTTGATGTTATTCAAAAAACTATCCAACATTCTAGGATAACAGCTGATCTGAGGAATAAGGAGGAGAGCATCCTTGCTAAAATGTATAATATTATTTCCAAAGAAGAAGATTGTTGGAGACAAAAATATAGGTCTATTTGGCTTAAAGTCGGGGACAAGAAAACAAGATTCTTTCATTTGTCTGCATCAAAACATAGATCTTTTTAGAGAATATCCAAGCTCAAAGTGGAGGATGGGGAAATTTCCAATGACAAAGATATTTCTGAAGCTATGATTAATTTTTTCTCCTCTCTGCTTTCTAAAGACCCTAATCTTTATGTTGAGAATCAAAAAATCCTTCCTGATAACATTCCTTCCATTGTTACTGATGCTACCAATCGGGTTCTTATTGCCATCCCTTCTCAGGATGAAATCAAGGTGGCAATTTTCTCTTTCGAAGGTGATAAGTCCCCAGGTCCGGATGGGTTCCCTATGTTCTTTTTTCAAAAATTTTAGCATATTATTGGAGTTGACATTAGCAATTTTGTTAAAGAATTCTTTGGAGCTATATCTTTGCTCAAAGAGATTAATGCGACCTTTCTTGCTCTTATTCCTAAGAAGCCTAAAGTTGATTCAGTGGAATCTTCCAGACCTATTAGTTTATGTAACTCTATGTACAAAATTATTTGCAAATTTTCAACCTCTCATTTGTAGTTTATGCTCCCTCAGATTATCTCTCTGCAACAAAGTGGTTTTGTGCCTGGCAGGAAGATTCTTGATTTGATCATGAAAGTGCATGAGGTTATCCACTCCACTCAAGTTTCCCTTAATTCTAGTTTTTTTCTAAAATTGGATCTTTCGAAGGCTTATGATCAGGTGGACTGGGAGTTGCTGATCAAGGTTCTAAGATCCTTTGGTTTTGGTGAAAAATTCCTAAAATTTATTTATCAGCTCATTAGTACTTCTTCTGCTATTATGGTCAATGGTTCCCCTTCAAGGTTCTTTAAACCCTCTAGGGGTCTAAGGTAGGGAGATCCTCTTTCTCCCATCCTCTTCTCTATCCTATCTGAATGTCTAGGGCACCTTCTTCAGAAGATTGTTTCTACAGGGTTTTTCAAAGGTCTTTCCCCCTCTTTGTCTTCTCATCCATGCTCTCATGAATAGTTTGTGGATGATACTATCATTCTGGATTTCTCTTCGATTCAAGAAGCTAAGACTGTCAAAAATGATCTTTCTACCTATTCTCTAGGTTCTGGCCAATCCATTAATTGGGATAAGAGCTCTTTTTTTTTTTATCAACACTCCTAAGGATAGACATTTTAGAATTGCCAGAATCATAGGTTGCAGAATTGATTCTTTTCCTGCTACCTATTTGGGCCTTCCTCTTGGTCTCAAGCCTCTAGACTCTTTTTGGGCTGGCATTATTGACAGATTCAATAGGAAGCTAGCTGGTTAGAAAGGAGCCCTTCTCAGTCAAGTAGGTAAACTTTAGCTCTTAAAGACCTCTTTGCAAAGCCTCCCTATCTATGCTCTCAATCTTTTTAAGATTCCTGATAAACATGCTAATATTATTGAAAAAATCCAAAGAAATTTCTTGTGGTTGGGAGTGGAAGAAAAAAAGAGACTTGCTTTAGTGGCATAGGATAGGGTTTGTACTCCTAAAAAGTGGGGGGGACTGGGAATTTGCCCTATAAGAATCACTAATATGGCGCTGCTAGCTAAATAGACCTAGAGAATTTTTGGTGAAAAAAGAGAATGGAATGAAATCATCCATAGAAAATATCTATTCTCTTTCTCCCACATCTCTGAATTCTGGGAAATGAATTTGAAAGTGCAAGGTTCTTTTATTTGGAACAGTATTCAGAATGCTAAGGAAGCGGCTTTCAAAGGGGTCAAGTGGTTTTTAGGAAATGGTAGAAGGATCTAGTTTTGGGAGGACTGTTGGATCAAAGGATATCCTCTAAGATCTATTGCTTCTTTTCAACCTTTTATCAATCAATGCATTCAAAGATTTGGAAGCAGGGTTAGAGACTACTAGA
Source organism: Chamaecyparis obtusa (assembly GCA_027943335.1). Taxonomy (NCBI): domain Eukaryota; kingdom Viridiplantae; phylum Streptophyta; class Pinopsida; order Cupressales; family Cupressaceae; genus Chamaecyparis; species Chamaecyparis obtusa. The sequence goes on along the minus strand of BSBK01000897.1, from coordinate 520,788 downwards.
GGGATGGCTTGTGGTTAGACCTTTCCCTAGTGGATGAAATGCTCAAGCCTTTGATGTTGGATCTTATGATGTGGAAGATTAAGGATTCTAGATCAGATGAGCTACTCTGGGGAGTCCTTCCTTCTGGTATCTTCATGGTGGCTTCCTGCTCTGAGCTGTTACTCAAGAAATTGAATCCCCTCCCTTTTTGGGCTCAGGTTTGGAATAAAAATTTAATTCCTAAAATTAGCATTTTTTCTTGGCTAGTTGTGTAGAACAAAATTCTCACAATCGATAATCTATATAAAAGGGGCATGGTTTTCAGCAATAGATGCTTCTTGTGTAAAAAAGCTAAGGAATTGGTCTTCCACCTTGCCATGGATTGCAGTTTTGCTTGGGAGGTTTGGAATCTGTTGTTACAATGCTGGCAAATTTACTAGTTTTTTCCCAATAATATGGAGATATTTTGTGTACAGTAGAGAAAAGCTGAGGTCCCCCTCGATCAACATTTGTGGAATCTCATAGCCCCTCATGTGATATCGATGTTATGGAGAGAACGCAATGACAGAGTCTTCAGGAATATTGAACTTCAACCCAAGGTGATAGTTGATAAGATTAAGAGAAGCATTAAGGAAAACTATAAAATTTTGACTGACAGATTGCTGGATTTCAATGCTGGTGATCTGAGTGCGGGGTGTTGACACTGAAAATTTTAGGTCCTAAAGGAACAAGATGTCAGGGAAGTATACTATATATTTTTTCATATTTTATAAATTTCCTTTGATAAAAAAACTATAATGGATAAAAGGCATATATCTTAGTCATTCTTTATTTTTCATATATTAAGTTATTAATTGTTTTATTTCAAATTATTTAATGAACATTCTTTTGAAATAAAATTATTCTAAAAATGATAAATAAAATAAAAAGGGCGGCGAGAGGGAGTTGAACACTCAACCTCTCAAGATGACCTTTTTCCTACATATCTACCCTCCTACCCCCTAACCAGTTAGTCTATTTGTTTTCTTCGAGAGGGTTAGGAGAAAATACTTATTTATTTTTGTTTTTATGTGCAGGTGAGAAATAAAGTGTAACCTCTTACACAGGGAGTAATTTCTTCCCTAAATTAACTTTCAAATTAAATTAGGAATTTCTTTTTCAATTTTAAGAAAGAGAATGGGGAGAAGGAGTTGAACACTCGACCTCTCAACCCATTCCTTTTCCTACCTAACTACCTGACCCTACCCCTACCAATTGTTTTATATTATTCTTCGAGAATGTGTATCTAAATAAATATATAAATTAAAGACATTCTTATCTCATTTGAAATAAATGTTAAAATAAATTTTGTTTATGAGATAGGAATTACATGTGTCATAGTTACTCATGTTTATTTTATTTTTAATTTTGATCTACCCCAAAAACCCTAAAAGTAAAATCATGTGATGAAATAAAGATTAAATTTGATTAATATTAACTTGTCTAGGCTTTTTATTGTGATGTTAATTCTTTTTCTTTTTCATATCCTTAAATGCAATTTGGCATTTTTACCTAATGTATTTTTAATATTAATAATTTACTAAATTAGGTGAAAAGATTTTTTAAAATTTAGTGATGTATGATGTCTATGTTTTTTAGGGTTTACTGTTTATTCTTTTCTGGCAAATCCCTAAGAGTAATTTTCTCCTTATCCATTTACTTTGATCTTAGGGTATAGATAATTTTAATTTACTATTTTTATGAATTAGTTAATCCTTTTTATATGTATGTTTTAGGGTTGCTTTTTAGAGAGTTAGATTTTTAGGTTCTCTAATTATATGTATTTGTATAGTTGTAATATTATTTTATATTAGACACATTTTAAAACATTAGGGTGATAGTTTTATAAAATTAATATATTTACCCTGAGTGAATTGGTTTGATTTTTAGGGTAGATGCATTCCTCTTAGAATGGATTACAAATTTTCTTCCCTAATGCTTTTAAAATATGTTTATTTTTTACATTGCTCTATGTTTACAAATGAATTATCTCCTTAAATAAATACATTATGTTTTATTTTAAAACAAAGGAATAATTCTAAAATGTAATGTTTTTACTTGTTCTCATTATTGAAATCTTTTATGATTTATAATTAAAGAGATTCCTTATCTTTTTAATAATTTATGAAGATGACATAGAACATAATGTTAAATTTTTTCTCATTGATTATCAAATGCATGTATTAACATTTGGCATGAAATTATTTTTAATTAATTCTTAATTAATAAATAAATAATTATAGTTTTTTGAAAACCTTTATATGGTATAGAAATAATAAATTTTATCTTGATTATCTAATCTTTGGTGTTTTCATCCAATTAATTGAATATCAATATTATTATACATGAAACACCAAAGACCATCAAATCAATTTGTACGGGAAATATTTGTCTTAACAACCATTGCTATGGTTTTCTTTTAGGGTAGTTGAATAATTAGGTCCTGTGAAAGGGCATGTCCTTTCACAAGAAATGATTGGGATTCATATTTATAATCAATCAATTGTAAACAATGAGACACACAATGAATCACAACAAAAACCTACCTCTCACGGATTGGAATTTAATGCCCAAAATCTTATGTATGAATATCAGATAAGTTTTTGTACCCTACTGTTAATATAGTTTTTTACGTTCAATCAATTTCTCGGATTACTCTCTAACTATGGTGTCCTATTATGCTTTCTATTTTATGCATTCATTTATGATCAGTTTGTACAATTTGAATAATGGTAGCATGGTCTAGGAACCTGTTATTGTTTCCTTTCGGGCTCTTAAGTTGAGTTAAAAACCATAGGACCTATTGTATGAATTGTTGTAAAATTTAGTTTAAATAGAAGCTTGTAGGGTGATGGTCTCGTTCTGTAGAAATGAGTTATCTTAAAATCATCTCCGGTTATACACAACATTGAATGTATCTGACTCTATTCCCATTCTGGTATCAGGCACTAATCTATTCATTCATTTGATTTTTTCATTTATTTATTTCTATGAAGTACATTTCTAATTTTCTATCTTATTTATCAAACATTAAATTAGGTTCGGCATTACATTCTAGCCTTAGTTTAGATTTGAAGCATTTTTTATAATTAGGATATTAGGTTGTTTTTTCCTCCAAGGATCATTAACCCCTTTGGAAGGAATTTCTATTGTTTATGTGTGCATGTGTGTAGTTAGACACCGTATTCAATTTAGGCCTACCAGCCTTGGTTCGATCGAACCAGAATTGTAGAGGCATCTATTGTGCCTGTTAGTTGGCCTCAAAATGGTCAACATTTTTGAGCACCAACAAATTGGCAACTCTGTTGGGGAATCACCTATCAGTGAAAACAGTTTCAGAATCTCTGGTTAGTGTTGTAAAGACTCTATTGGGAAGAAGGATTCAGAACAATTATTTTTTCATCACAGGAAGTGAGGTGGTGACTCTAGAATACAGTAACAAGCGAAGCTTATGTTAGGGAGAAGGTCCCTAAAGAACAATTCATTCTCTGAATTGAAACCAAATAGGAGGAATAAGAAATCAAAGAAGAAGATGTTGTATGTATCACTTGAAAAGCAACTTGACAAAGATAAAGGTCAGGAATTTACTTGTGAGCAGTTCCCAACTTCAGATCACCATAACCCAAGGAATAACAGTGAAGAGGTCATGCGTGAAAAGGAGCAGAGGGAGAGGCAAATGGATGATATAGTTGAGGGGATGATTAGATTGGAGCATAAAGATAAGGAGATGCTTAGAGCCCTTAGAAGACAGCCAAACAAAGCTCTTAGGAGAATAGGAATAGAAAGGGAGAGCCTTATTTTGCCTGACTGAAGTGATGGCAAAAATGGTGAAGTAAATAATAATGAAGTTGTAGATATAAGCATTTCAATGCTAGTCTACACTCCTCCTCATAGAAAAAATAGTGGTCACAATACTCATGATAATGCCACTAACCCTATGTTTAAAATAGACAAAGAAGGTAGAGCCACATGAGATGACAGTGAATGGTTCAATATTTTTTCAAATCTGATGTGTGATCTAAATAGAAAGCAGGAAAATACTAATGATTCCCATAGCAGTCAGAACCATGGGGGGAGAAAAGATGGAAATGATCAGAGAGGTGAAAGTCATTGGAAAAGAGGTAGTGACAGTGAACATCTTGATTGAAACAATAAAATAAATTTCTAGGGATATCATCAGCATGCACAGTCTAATCACTAGGTTGAAATTTATCAAAATAATAATGGTAGTTAAGAGAATAGTGATCAGGGTAATGAACGTAATTTGAATGATGTGCAGAGACAACCTGTGCCTAATGGAAATGTTTATAGTTTATTCAATAAAGATGAAAACAATCCTTTCTGGTATGGCAATGACCATTTTGGTCATAATTTTAATAATGTTGATCAAAATCAATGTGAAATACATTATGACAATATGCAAGGAAGAAAAAATATTAATGAAGAATACTGTAAGTTTCAAAAATATGAAGGGGATATTATAAATAATAAAAGGGGTAATGCCCGTCAACCTAATAATAGTCAAAGTCATTTGAGAAATGATCAACATTACCATGAAGATTTTTATAGATAGAATTTAACACATTATGATATGCATGGTAGGCATGAAAATAATGTTGCTCAAAACCAAATTCAGCAAAGTGATAATATGTGTTATCAAAACCATTATCTCTATGGTGATTCATCTGACCAGCTAAGTGATTTTGCAAATAATCAACACATCAGTGTTAGAGAAGAATGCATAAAAGAGCATTTGAACAAGGCTGGAAATAATATAAGTATCCAAAAAGTAATCACCAATTTGTGCAAATTGACAAAGAAAAAGAGAATGATTTATTAAACTATTGTGAGGCCCAATGTAAACCTCAAGAAATGCTCACGTAGCCTAGACACCAGCTAGCATAGCAACATATGGATATGATGGATAGGCAAGGTCAAGATGAAAGCTGTAAAATTTTGAAGTATGATATGCAATCTAGAAGCCTGTGTAAGCAGCATAATACCTTCAAAACTATGAAAAAGGAATAGTGTATGAGTCAAAATGTTCTAAATGGTCAAAATGATAATAATATATATTATCATGCACATGAGGAATTTGCACAGAACCTAAAACAACCAACACATATGCATCAAGCTGATATTCTAGCACGTGAACAATACAGGTGTAGTTTGGGCGATGAGGAATTGCGAGTGCCCCATACCATGTATTCAAGCGTATATATGTAGGACATATATAATAGAAACACATAGCAAATAAATAATGTGCATGATCACCATGCTCACTAGGTTAGCAATCACCAGATAGGTATGCTAGGAGATTAAAAAAATCAGTAGCATGATGTGCAAGACATGCGTCATGAATACAATGGAATACGTCAAGAGAGCCTCATGCAGCACTCTAGAGGCTTGTGTGACTAGCCTGGTAGGCTTGCGCAGGATCAAAGTAATGCACAAATTGCTCATGAAATACAAAAGGGAGGTAATGTTAATTATGGAAATCAAATCTCAAAAATTATGAACCAACGTGAACAGCTAGAAGACAGTCATTATTTTGCACATAAGGAAGAGGATGTACATGATAATAATATTTATAAGAAACAAAATAATAAACAACAATTTGCACAGGAAGCTAAGTATTTTTGTGTGCAAGTGTTAGCATGTGCAAAAAATTTCATGGCTCCTGGTCTTTTCCCCTGCTCTTTGCAATGATTTTTCTGCTCCCTGGTTAAACCTTAGGCAAAACGTTCAGAATCTAGCCGTTGGGAATTCAAAATTCAAATGTGCCCTAGCTTTATTCTTTTTGTGCATTACCTTTTTTGTGGGTCACTTAAACACCTCTTCTGCATGTGCCTTTTAAGTTTCCACATCACCCCAGTTTGTAGTTAGTCTTTCTCTCCAGCGGGTCCCTTTATTTTTCCTAAGTCCGCAATCACGCCCTGCGATTTTAATATTTTTCCTAAGGTTCTTGGATTTATCTTCCTGGGCCTGGTTTCTAACAACATTTTAATCCAAAGGCCAGCGTGTCTTCTCATTTGATCTGTTAGACCCTTCAGATCATGAGACAATCATCAATTTGGAATCTCGCGGTTGCGGAGTTATTAGTGGGTCCACCTACCATATGCCTTGTTAGCATTTTGGGATTGGTCCACGGGTTAGTGATTGTGCATGTGTCAGTGGGACCTGAATTTTTGAAGGCTCAGTGGAACCTGATGATGTTAGAAGATCCTATGGTGGGTGTAAGTTTGCAAGAGATTTGTCAGACCTTTGCGATCTTATGCCAGCCGTTGATGTTACTTTTCTCAGGCGGCAGTTCTTTTGTGGGTCCTATTTGCCAAGTGGTTTCTTATGTGCCATGTTGTTCTATGTTGGTGGGTTTTCATTCATCTACATGTTGATGAGTTGGTTTATGTCAAAGGGCCTGCGTTGAAAGCTTTTAATCTAATGGTCAGTGTATGATCTCAAGGAATATTCCAAGCCTTTGAGATAATGCGCCATCTGTCAGATTTTATTCCATTTTGCCAAGTTGCCTGTTGTGCTTAGTGGGTCCGGTGTGACATGCATGCTTGCAGTTGGAGGTTTCTTATTGGTCAATGTGGATGTGCTCAGAAGTGGGGATGTTGTTAGAAGGGTCTGTGATGAGGATGGATCCTACGGCAAGTGTAAGTTCTCATGGGATTTGTCAGAGCCATGAGATCTTATGCCAGTCGTTCATTTCAAAGGCTTATGGTAAGTGGGTCCTGTGCCTATGACCAGGCATGGATCAGTGAATGGTTTAGTGACATGTGGCACCAGGTGGGCCCAAGTGGGGTCTAGTGTTTGGCAGAGTTGTAAAATTTGGCAGTGCCGACAAAGTTTCATGTGGTCGCGCATTCGTGGAAAGATAAGAGGATTCACTAGTTTGTCTGGTGATTCTGTGAATGGTAGTCGGGAAGTTGCTAAGTTGTTTAGCGAAAGTGTGAAATGTTTAGCGAATTGGCGAAGGTCCTTTGTCACCAATTCGCTAAGTCTAGTGGGGCCACTTTTAGAGGAAGATCTTAAAGCCACGAAGGAGGTTCGATCAGACGGCTGTGTTTTAAAGCTACTCTCAATTTGAACATGGGCCGTCATTCTCTACAGGCACCAAGGATTTAGCCATTGTGGTTCAAATTCAAATTTTTCTAAGAACTTCCAACGACCAGAAAGTACCAAATTTATGGAATTCATTGCAGAGTAGACCCTGTTCGGTGAGATATGACTAGTTTTCCATTTGTGGTGTGGTCCAAGGTGCTATTGGATTGTTTGCAGAGCTTGTACCATTTCAATTGTGTGCTCGAGGCTTGTTGCAGGGTGTCCTTTTGAGCCCAGTTTCATGATCCCCTATACTTGCAGAGAAGAATTTCATGATTATGGATCAGTTCTGGTTTCCTCTTTCCTGATTGACTGTGTTTCCCACCCCTATAATAACTTTTTAGACCGTTTCCAGCAGGTTGGGTGGTTGAAACCCTAACCCTAGTCATCCGTAGCTTGTTGCAGATTTTCAAGATGACTAGGTGGTATAAGTTAGAGAATTTTGGATTTTGCAAGGGTTCCAAAATCTTGTTGCTTTTGGTCCCTCATTTTCTACTGTAATATATTGATAGAAGTCTGATTTTATGACTTTTCTGATCTTGGTATCATTTTGATTGTATGTTGATCCTGATTGTGTTAATGAGAACATTTTGAATCCCAATCTTGTATCTTGTGTATGTCTTCTTGCTTGTCTCTGAGCTCATATATGTTAGTTTCACAAAGTGTGCTAACATATGGTAAACAAAGAGTATTTTGAATTTATCTTTGAGTTCCTAACAAAGTTAGGATTAAAGTCTTCTAGGTGAATTCAGTGAGTTTGCAGTCAGGTGTAGAATTTGATGTCCTTGTGCTTGAGGGAAAGGGGTAATAGGCAAAGCACTTACCTCAAATTCCATTGTGTTTGATTTGAGGTATTCAATTGAGGTATATAGTTAGGTGACTCTAAGCCCTGAGATAAGGCACTGGTCCTTCCTCTTGAGGTATGCATGGTTAACAACTACAAACACAAACATTATTTGATAAATCTTTAACAATCTTATATGAGATATAGTGGAATATTGTTTTAGACTACTTTAGAGAAGTGAGTCAAGGGTACACCCACCTGAGCATTGAAGCTCAAAGTGTAGAAGGATCCTTTGATCCTTGTCAGTTGGCCCTCTTCATTGTGGACTTTGGAGTGGTGATAGAGTCAGGATTTTATTTACATTATCCATCAAAGTGTAAATCTGCAAGTTGAAGATCAAAGGGAATAATCCACAACCAACAGCAGGAAAGACAAAGAAAAGGCTTGCGTGAGGGGCCATATCATTCTGCGCAAAGCCAACATTATTTTTCTCAAGACATACATCATTCATGTGAACAATATGGTGTTGGAGATGATGAATTAGTAAGCTCCATCAGCAATATGAGCAGCCGCATGGAAAGAAAGAAAATTATTTTAATAGCATACACAACACACATTGTAAAATAGATAATAATATGTATGCACAGCACCAGCAATTACACCCATGGAAAAGCGATTGGAAGCCCATTGATCATGAGTAGAAGAAAAATCATAAAATGGAGACTATTAATGATAGGCACACACCAGGGTATATTGCACATGGAGATTATTATCGGCAAGATTTTTCAAAACCTATGCAAAAGAAAGAATGTGTAGATAAAAACATGTTCAATCAGAAAATGCATGATAGATGTTACCCTAATATGTATAAGCCATCAAATGAATTCACAAATGATCGGCATGCTGATTATGATGAGTTTGTGAAAGAAGGAGTAAAAGGTGGTGAGCTGTATTATGAACAAGGTAATTGTTATCAACTTACCAAGAATGATAAATATAACAGAAATGATAATGGTGATAAAAGTATTCATTATAATTTCAAAAATACAAATAAAGGTATTTGTTCATAGCCAGATAGTTATTTTTATAATAACAAAAATAAAATGTGTAGTCAATACATTGAAGATAAAGATGATTATAACCATGACCAAAGTGCCAGAGAATATACACATCCAAGAAATTATGTACAAAGTCAGGGTGGTGCGTATGTTTTTAATACCTTTACAAATGATTTAAAAGATGAATGCATGTAGAAAAATGGAGATTATATGCAGGGAAGAGGAGAAAGTTGTTATATGTTAGTTCTCAGCCTAGAAGAACTCATATGAATAATAATAATAATAATGCCTAGCATGATTGGGGAGAATATGGAGAATAGAAACACATTAAGAAGCATGATCTTTATAATCAAAAGAGGTCAGATTATTTTAATACAAAGGATATAAATAATGTGTATAACCAAAATCATAAAGTACCATAATATGTTCATAGAGATAATCAAAATTTTGATGCACATAGGGGTTATAATGAGTGTGAACCAAATATTGTAAATTGTAAAGTGACAGATAATATCCCTAATTATCATGATGAGCAGAATGAGTATACTGGTTTTTATCAGCCTGGGGGGAATCCTACACAACAAAATTATGCACACCAAATGCAGGTTCCAACGCATCCGAGTGGAGGCCAGAACTATACTCGGCAATATGGCAGGGGTAGAAATCAGCAACCTAGAAATCTTGCACAACAACAACATCAACAGTATCAAGGAGGGATGCTAAATCAAATGAATGTGGCTCAGCAACATCATAGTGGCTAGTATGGTAATCTAGAAAATCAATACCAGAGAGGTAACCCTATGCCCCAAAATCAATATTTTTAGAATAACAATAATAGAAATTTATTTGATGCTAGATTTCAGGAAGTGAATGAGAGATATAAACCATTAGATTTTTCAAATGTAATGCGTTGTCTTGATCCTATACCAAATAAATTAAAGACTGCTATTCCCAAGTTTACTAGAGATGGATCTCAATTAGTAGAACAACATGTCATTAACGTCAAAAATATTGTTTATGAATTTGACATTACTCATGAAGATGTGCATATGAAAATGTTAGTTCTTTCACTCAAGGATAGTGCAGATGAGTGGTACAAAAATTTTCTAGATAGATCGATTACCGGTTGACAAACCTTTGTTGATCAGTTTATAGAAGAATTTGGGGTTCACAAAGATCCATCCTTTGCAACTCATGAATTAACAACTATGAGGAAGAATGTGAATGAAATGGTAAAGGAGTTTAATAAAAAATTTAGCAGGGTGTTGAGTAAGATTCCAAAAGATATTCGCCCTGTTGACCCTTTTCTAATTACCTTTTATTTGAAAGCTTTTGATGTCAAGATGAATTATGAGATAAGGTCTCATAACTTGACAACCTTACAACAGGCTTTCAAAATTGCATTGAATATTGAAAACAATAGAATAGCTACCGAAAGAATTGATAAGAGAAATGATCCCAAGCTATCCGATCCTACAGTCCCAAAAAAGAATGATGAAAATAATAAAATGGATGAATTAGTGAGTTTGATGAAGAATTTTCAACCAAACAAAGGTCACTTTCAAGCAGGAAGGAAAGACCAAAATTTCAATAGGAATGATAGATACAGATTGTAGGACATGCCTTATCATATAGAATGGAAAGACGAAAAGCCTTTAAAAAAGTAGACAGACACTCCAGATCCTCTCAAGAAAAATAATCATTTCATAGGGGATAAATTTTGGTGTGAAATTTGTAAAATGCCTCACCCTCAAGAGCGATATCTTATAGCACAAAAGATTCTGGAGGAAGAAAACTAGGGGTATGAAGAGAGGCCTGTGATAAATGCTCTTTCATCAACACCCTTTTGGTTAGGAGATAGTGGTGATTCAAATGGGGAATACATGCCAGACGAAAGCTATAGGAGGTTGGGATACCAATAGGAGCAAAAAGTCTTTTTAGATGATGATAATAATTTGGTTATTAGGATGACAACAAGAGAGGAAAGAGAGGCTTACACTGTAGCAGTGATGGAACAAGTTCTTAGCAACTATCGCTTGAGGAATAGGAATGTGAACTCAGGAAATGAACAAGTAGTAGGGATGTACAAAATTTCAAACAAGAATGCTAAGATAAAGAAGGCAAAGATGGATGCCCCTAAAAGGCAGGTTGATCAAACATTGAAGATAAGAAAACCCGTGGACAAACAGAGCAATGGTAAGAAAATTTCAAAGTATACTTCATTTATGTCTCAAGCATTATCTCAAGTGAAACTTTCTATCCATCTAATGGAAATAGTTAAATTAACTGATTGCAGGAATGAAACAATCAAGTTAATAAATGATGTTGTTAAAAAAGATGTGAAGGAACAAAAAGATAATGAAGAATTACCAGTTATTTACCTAGGAACTTTTGTTAATGAAGATGCTACTAAAGTAGATCCTTTCTTTCTAACTTTATTGATAAACAATAAATTGGTTAAAAATTGTATGTTAGACTCTAGGGCAGTGGTTAATATTATGCCTCATGGGGTAATGAAAGAATTAGGAATGAATGTGGATACTACTTTTGGAAAGTGTTATGCTATGGACAATAGGTCAATTCCAGTTATTGGAATAATGAAAAATGTTGAGTTTAAGTTCCCTTCGTGCCCTGAAAAATCTTATAAAATAGATATTATTGTTGTAAAAGTACCACCTAGTTATGGAATGCTATTATTTAGACAATGGTCTAATTTAGTAGGTGGAAATATTCAATTAGATCTATCTTATGCTTCTATCCCAGTGAATGATAGGGTTGTAAGGATCAATAGAGAACTAAGATCTACTTACATCATCAAATATGTTGACCCAAGTGAGGTTATGCACTTCTACCACACTGACATGGAGAATTTTCAAGTAAGAATTCATAAAAATCTCATTGAAAATACCAGTCCTATTGAAATATGTGCTAAGGAAAATAATGATCTCATTTGGAAAATGTTTTTTGATGGATCATGTAGTAAAAATGGTAATGGAGGAGGTGTAGTGTTCATATCCCCAAATGGGAAATCTTTTAAATATTCCTTTTTGTTAGCATTTGAATGTACTAACAACACTGCAGAATATGAAGCGCTCCTACTAGGTCTCAAAATAGCAGGTAAGCATGGTATCAAAATTCTGTCTATTTATGGTGATTCTAAATTAATCATATCTTAGATTAGGGATAAGTTTATTACTAAGAATCATACCCTAAAAAGGTACAAGAATGAAGTGTGGGATTCCATAGAAGTTTTTGATGCTTTTTCAATAACATGGATATATAGATCTGAGAATATTCTTGCTGATTTCATGGCTAACCTAGTAGTTAAGCATAACGATATTCCATGTGAAGATATTACATAGGTAGAGATCAAACCAAGGCCATCAATACCTAATAACATTCATAATTGGAAAATCTTTGATAATGATAGAGACATCATAAAGTTCCTTTCATGTGAGGAAAGGTACGAAGATCAACTCATTGATTTAAATGCTTATGTTGAAACAATAGATGAAAGGATACTTTATTTGGAAAAGATGTAATTCAGCTTAAAAATAATAAAATTCCTAAGGGGCTTGTTACACTAGAAAAAATGTTTGATAGGAAAGATTCTAGTTATAAGGTTAAAATGGAAAATACTAATATAGAGGAAGTGGAAAAGATAAATTTAGGAAATGAACATACTCGTAAAGAAATTTTCATTGGTAAAAAGTTAACTCCTAAAATTAGATCTGATATTGTTAGTTTGTTAAGAAAGTATAGACATGTGTTTTCTTGGTCCTATGATGATCTTAAGGCTTATAGAGAGGACTTGTTCCAACATGAAATACCCTTAAGACCTTATGCAAAGCCTTTTAGACAAAGGCAAAGACTGATCAATCTGACTTTGGCTCCTAAGATGAAAGAGGAACTCATTAAAATGAGGGATGATGGTATCATAAAGCTGATTAGACACTCTACTTGGGTTTCAAATTTGGAACCTATTAGGAAGAAAAATGGAGATATTAGGTTTTGTGTGGATTTCAGAAATCTAAACATATCTTCGTTAAAAGACAATTATGCATTACCAAACATGGAAGCATTATTACAGAAGGTCACAGGAAATGAATTATTATCCATGATGGATGGGTTCTCCAGGTATAATCAGGTTAAAGTTAAAGAGGAAGAACAATACAAAATAGCATTCACTATTCCATGGGGTACATATGTTTATGCGAGAATGCCATTTGGGCTTACGAATTTAGGAGCTACTTTTCAGAGGGCCATGGATGTGGCTTTTGAGGATTTCATTGATATTATCATGGTAATATATCAGGATGACATCATAGCTTATTCCAAGAAAGTAGAAGATCATTGCAAGCATCTAGAGAAAATCTTCAAAAGAGCTCTTGAATATGGAGTATCCTTAAACCTAAAGAAATGTCATTTTGGGGTAACTGAGGGTAAACTCCTTGGTCATATAGTTTCCAAGGAAGGAGTCAGAATAGATCCAGAAAGAATTGAAGCAATTGATAAAGTTCCAATCCCTAAAAATGTTAAGGGAATTCAATCTTTCCTTGGGAAAATCAACTTTGTAAGATGGTTTGTCCCAAACTTTTCAGAAATCATAAAACCTATTGCAAAGATGTTAAAAAAGGATGCAGTTATAAATTGGACAGATGAGGCTTTAGAGGCATTTGCCAATATTAAGAAAGAAATCAAGGAAGTGCCAGTTTTGAAGTCTCCTAATTTTTCAAAACCATTTCAGTTGTTCTCCTTTGCTTCTTTCCACACCATAGTAGTAGTCTTGTTACAGAAAAATGATGAAGGATATGAGCAACCAATAGCATTCTTCAGTAAAACTCTATAACTTTCTGAGCTGAGTTATGACATACATGAAAAGAAAGCTTATGTATTGGTTAAATCAGTGAAATCATTCAGACCTTATCTAGTTGGGGCCAAGATCATGGCATACGTACCGAATGAATCAACTAAGGATATCTTGAGGCAATCAGAGGTTACAGGAAAAAGATGTCGATGGATAAATCAGATTCAAGAGTTTGACATTGAAATTTAGATCACTAAGTTAATCTGAGGACAAGGATTGGCTAAGCTTATGGCGGAAGCAAATTTGGATGCAGCACAAGTAAACCAAGTAGATTTAGAAAGGGCAGAGATGAGTATCGAGCATTGTCCATGGTACATAGACATAGTATACTTCTTAAAGCATATGAAGTGTCAAGAAGGTCTAAATGATAATCAGAAAAGAACTATAAGGTTACAAGCATCTAGATATGTGTTGATTCAAGGAGACCTATATTGGAAAAATAATGATGGTATCCTCCTATTTTGTCTAGACACCTATCAAGCCAAGTCAGTTATTAAAGATTTACATGATGGGGTATGCGGCGGTCATTTTTCAGCTAAGACAACAACTCACAAGATATTGAAAGCCGGCTATTACTGGCCTCATGTTTTCAAGGATTGTTATGATTATATTAGAAAGTGTGAGTCTTGTCAAAAGTTCTCTGAGAAACTGAAATACAATGGTGCTTTACCCCTTATTCCGTTACAGACTGAAGAACCTTTCAAAATGTGGGGAATAGACTTTATTGGGGAAATTTTAGACGCTTCAAGTGGAGGTCACATATGGATATTGGTTGCGATAGACTACTTTACAAAGTGGGTTGAAGCTATACCCACAAGGCAGGCTACAAGCAAGGTGGTCATCAATTTTTTTACGGATAATATACTTACTAGATTTGGAGTACCTTATAAGATTCTTTGTGACAATGGCATGTGCTTCAGATCTAAGGAATTTTTAGAATTTTGTGAAAAATATGGCATCAACCTATCATACTCATCTCCATATCATCCGCAAGGGAATGGTCAAGTAGAATCAAGCAATAAGAATATACTGAAGATTATCAAAAGAATGTTCAGTAACAATAAAAAGGCATGGGACTCAAAGCTAAATCTAGCTTTATGGGCAGACAAAGTAACAGTGAAAAGATCGACAAGTTTTTCTCCTTATGAGTTGGTTTATGGGAAACAAGCAAGGTTACTGTTGAATAATCTCCTGCCAGTTTACAAATTCATTCTGGAAGAAGAGCTTGAAGATGTAAACTTTATGGAAGACTGGTTCAGCCAGTTATCAGAGTTAGATGAGATGAGAAGAATGGCACAAGAAAGGAATCCTCATCAACAAAGATAGATTAAGACCCTGCATGATAAAAGAGTGTTAGATAGACCTTTTAGAGAAGGTGATTGGGTATTGAAATGGAATGCAAAAGACCAAGACAAAGGAAAACATGGTAAGTTTGAGGCATTATGGCTGGGACCTTGCATGGTAGTCTTGAAAGTAGGTGAGAATTCATATTATCTACAGGATACTGATGAAGTCATTTAGGAATTCCCTACTCACAGTCAATATTTGAAGCCATTTTTCTCTTAAAACAGGAAGTATTCTTTAACTTATTGTCTTTATTTCATTTAAGTGTCATGTTTCTTTTCTCACTATGGTTTGCTTCTCCAAAGATAACTAGGATCTCGCTGCATCCAGGCATGAATGCACGTCCCCAATAAGAGCAATTTTTGACACTGAAAATTTTAGGTCCTAAAGGAACATGATGTCAGGGAAGTATACTATATATTTTTTCATATTTTATAAATTTCCTTTGATAAAAAAACTATAATGGATAAAAGGCATATATGTTTTTCATTCTTTATTTTTCATATATTAAGTTATTAATTTTTTTATTTCAAATTATTTAATGTACATTCTTTTGAAATAAAATTATTCTAAAAATGATAAATAAAATTAAAAGGGCGGCAAGAGGGAGTTGAACACTCAACCTCTCAAGATGACCTTTTTCCTACGTATCTACCCTCCTACCCCCTAACTAGTTAGTCTATTTGTTTTCTTCGAGAGGGTTAGGAGAAAATACTGATTTATTTTTGTTTTTATGTGCAGGTGAGAAATAAAGTGTAACCTCTTACACAGGGCGTAATTTCTTCCCTAAATTAACTTTCAAATTAAATTAGGAATTTCTTTTTCAATTTTAGGAAAAAGAATGGGGAGAGGGAGTTGAACACTCGACCTCTCGACCCATTCCTTTTCCTACCTAACTACCTGACCCTACCCCTACCAATTGTTCTATATTATTCTTCGAGAATGTGTATCTAAATAAATATATAAATTAAAGATATTCTTATCTCATTTGAAATAAATGTTAAAATAAATTTTGTTTATGAGATAGGAATTACATGTGTCATAGTTACTCATGTTTATTTTATTTTTAATTTTGATCTACCCCCAAAACCCTAAAAGTAAAATCATGTGATGAAATAAAGATTAAATTTGATGAATATTAACTTGTCTAGGGTTTTTATTGTGATGTTAATTCTTTTCCTTTTTCATATCCTTAAATGCAATTTGGCATTTTTACCTAATGTATTTTTAATATTAATATTTTACTAAATTAGGTGAAAAGGTTTTTTAAAATTTAGTGATGTATGATGTATATATTTTTTAAGCTTTGCCATTTATTCTTTTGTGGCAAATCCCTAAGAGTAATTTTCTCCTTATCCATTTACTTTGATCTTAGGGTATAGATAATTTTAATTTACTATTTTTATGAATTAGTTAATCCTTTTTATATGTATGTTTTAGGGTTTCTTTTTAGAGAGTTAGATTTTTAGGTTCTCTAATTATATGTATTTGTATAGTTGTAATATTATTTTATATTAGACACATTTTAAAACATTAGGGTGATAGTTTTATAAAATTAATATATTTACCCTGAGTGAATTGTTTTGATTTTTAGGGTAGATGCATTCCTCTTAGGATGGATTATAAATTTTCTTCTCTAATGCTTTTAAAATATGTTTATTTTTTACATTGCTCTATGTTTACAAATGAATTATCTCCTTAAATAAATACATTATGTTTTATTTTAAAATAAAGGAATAATTCTAAAACGTAATGTTTTTACTTATTCTCATTATTGAAATCTTTTATGATTTATAATTAAAGAGATTCCTTATCTTTTTAATAATTTATGAAGATGACATAGAACATAATGTTAAATTTTTTCTCATTGATTATCAAATGCATGTATTAACATTTGGAATGAAATTATTTTTAATTAATTCTTAATTAATAAATAAATAATTATAGTTTTTTGAAAACCTTTATATGGTATAGAAATAATAAATTTTATCTTGATTATCTAATCTTTGGTGTTTTCGTACAGGTAATTGAATATCAATATTATTATACACAGAACACCAAAGACCATCAAATCAATTTGTACAGGAAATATTTGTGTTAACAACCATTTTTATGGTTTGTTTTTAGGGTAGTTGAATAATTAGGTCCTGTGAAAGGGCATGTCCTTTCACAGGAAACTATTGGGATTCATATTTATAATCAATCAATTGTAAACAATGAGACACACAATGAATCATGGTAAACACCTACCTCTCAGGAATTGGAATTTAATGCCCAAAATATTATGTATGAATATCAGATAAGTTTTTGTACCCTACTGTTAATATAGTTTTTTACATTCAATCAGTTTCTCAGATTACTCTTTAACTAGGGTGTCCTATTATGCTTTCTATTTTACGCATTCATTTATGATCAGTTTGTACAATTTGAATAATTGTAGCATGGTTTAGGAACCTGTTATTGTTTCCTTTCAGGCTCTTAAGTTGAGTTAAAAACCATAGGACCTATTGTATAAATTGTTGTAAAATTTAGTTTAAATAGAAGCTTGTAGGGTGATGGTCTCATTCTGCAGAAATGAGTTATCTTAAAACCGTCTCCGATTATACATAACATTGAATGTATCTGACTCTATTCCCATTCTGGTATCAGGCACTAGTCTATTCATTCATTTGATTTTGTCATTTATTTCTTTTTGTGAAGTACATTTCTAATATGCTATCTTACTTATCAAACATTAAATTAGGTTCGGCATTACATGATAGCCTTAGTTTAGATTTGAAGCATTTCTAATAATTAGGATATTAGGTTGTTTTTTCCTCTAAGGATCATTAACCCCTTTGGAAGGAATTTCTTTTGTTTATGTGGATGTGTGTGCAGTCAGACAACGTATTCAATTTAGGGCTACTAGCCTTGGTTTGATCGAACCATAATTGAAGAGGCATTTATTGTGCCTGTTAGTTGGCCTCAAAATGGTCAGCATTTTTTAGCACCAACATGGGGATTACTAATAAAAACCTAAATCCTAGGGAGAATGCTATTTGGCTTTCCCCTCCGCCAGGATGGATAAAAATAAATTTTGATGGTGCTGTGAACGGAAACCCGGGCCCAACGGGTTGTCAGGGTCTCATTCACGATGACTTGGCTAACTATTTGGCTATGGTGGTGATGCCTATCAGTGTTCAAAGAAACCACATGGTGGAGGCCATGGCTCTTCTTCAAACTATGAAAATTGTCAAGAAAAATATGGCTCAAAATGTTTGGATCAAGGGTGATTCAATGAATATTTTAAGATGCATTAATGACAAGACTAAGACATCATGGTCCATAAAGGAGATAATTGAGGAGGCTATGGTAATTATTAAATCCTTCTAGAAAGTCATTATATCTCATGTTTATCGGGAAGTGAATTGTACCACCAATGAGTTGGCCAACTTTGTGGTTAAATTCAAGAATATCATGATTTGGCATGATCATGGAAATCTCACCATTGATATTAAAGCCAAGTTGGCCTTTGACAAGTCCCAAAGTAAAATGGTGGATTGGGCATATCTGGAGGAGTTATGATGATTAGACACATTTTAGAGAAATAGGGAAAAATGATTACGGAAAGTGGTGTCTTTCCCAAGAGAACTAACTGGAGACATGAGTTAACTTTTGTTAACTTCAAAGTTTCCTATTACCGCTATAGTGGGTATTTCTCTATTTTTATGACTGTCTTTGGTAGCTATGAAATCATGGGAGGTGGGCTTAATCATAAAGAGCCTAAAGACTATGTGAAATGGAAAAAAATGCTAGAGGTCTGGGATATTCTCACTAAGGGGGCTCTTTCTACCTACATGGAACAGCTCAATGGGGTGAAAGATAGTGCCACAAAGTTGTTTGTTGACTCTTGGAGAGATGGGGTTGTCACCATTGCTGGTATCACAGTGAACATTATGGAGGAACTCATTGCTGAGGTGATAGGGCTTAGTACTAAGGGCAGAAAATTTTATCGAGACAAGAAAACCTCACTTAAGGCCATCCGATGCTTTCCCACTAGCAAAGAGGAGAAAAAAAGTTTGGTGAAAGAGTCTGGTGGGTGCTATGATGTGGCTTCGATCAAAGAAATCTGGGTGGCGATTATGATGGCAATTATGGAATATGTTACCCTAGATGGTAGGTTCAAATGGGCCCATTCCTACCATTTTGTTCTGCTCTGTCATTTCCATCATAAAATTAGGGTGTCCCTACCTTTCTATATTCTTCAGTCCCTTCGTTTGAGCATTTCCCAGCATAGGAAGACAGAGAAGAAACTCATTCTTCATTAAGGGTTGATTCTTCTAATTGTTGAACATATTAAGAAGACTGCCAGTGTCAGCCCTATTATTTCCCTGTCCAAAATTGGTTCAGGTAAGAAAAGAATGAGGGATGTGGTCGCTAAAGAGGAGAGTCCTTGAGGAAAAAAATTAAGGAAGGACAAGGAGATAGTTATGGAAATAGATACCTTTGGTAACAGTGTGGAAGATTATGATGCAATGGTCGATTCTACTGAGGAAGATAGTTACTCTTCGACCTCGGTCTCGAATACGGCTTTAGGATAAAATGACAACACTGAAGAAGAGGCTACGGGTACTATGGAAATGGGTCATAACTCTAGTATCAAGAGTAACAATGAGGATGAAAAGAATGAGGTAGATGTGGGTGGTTAGAAGGTGCCTATTTTGGTGGACTATGAAATCTCTGAAGATCATGATGTGCACATATCCCCTAAACTAGAACTAGTCATGGAGGTTGGTTCAGAAAGTCATAAGGAAGCTAAGGAGGCGGAGAAAATTTCCCCTGATGCAGAGACAGCTTCACATGGTGAGGAGAAAGTGAATGATCCTGGAAATTCTTAGAATATTCCTTTCATCAAAACTATGGACATGTAGGAATGGAATGTCCAACTACTAAGAGAAGATATGGATGATAAAATTGACCCCCCCTTTGGGGTCCTCCAAATTTCCAAGGTTGCTTCCATGTATTCTTTTTTATTAATGAAATGGGTTTTCCATGAAATCAAGAACTTAAACTTAAAGTTTCACTCCATTTCTGCTAAGGTGGATTCCCTACAGGATAAGCTGGATTCTGGTTTGAAGACTATGGAGGGCAATATTATCAATGATGGAGATAAAAAAGTGTAGGATATGCAAGCTAGAATGGAAACTATGGAGAATGCCATGAAAAAACACATGCATGACAACAACAAATTTATGGGCTCAGCCATGGAATGTTTCATGACCATTAAAGTAGAGCTGGATGTTGGCTCTCCTAGCAAGAAACCTGATGAGAATACTGAGGACCTGGAAGAGGATGGCCCTGAAAAACCTACCAGATCTGCAAAAAGGAGAAAGATTCAAGAAAGAATCTAGGAGCTCTCTGACTTCAATGCTGGAATAAAGAAGATATATGAGGCAAAGCAGGAAGCTGATGAAACTCACAAGGAGTTTGTCTAGTGTGCTGGGTCCCTGGTACAGGTTTTTTGTCATTTTTTGCTGGTCTTTGGCTTCTTGGGTTTTTTTTAGTGCTGGTTCTGGTTATGGTGGACTGGTCCCCAGTCCTATCTCTTTTTAGTGTCTTATAATGTAATACTTTTCTTCTACCTTGTATGGGGTTTTGAGTCCCCTTTAAAACCAATTTTTTCCTGCAATAAAAAACATATGTTTTTATAAGGAAAATAGACTGGTTATTATAGTGTACAAATGTTTCAGAATGTGCAAAGTTAGTTGGGAGTATAGGAAGGTGTTGTGATATTATGTCTAAGATGACATGATGAAATGCTAAGAATTGGATGAGTTACAAAAGTCTTGGTGAAGACTAGTTACTAGACCGTGACAGTGAAAATTGACAGACTTACTCTCTATGTTTTGGGTATATCTTATAGAAGGTATGGATTCAATGTTTGTGAGCTTAAGGCATGACATTTAGTGTATTGGAGAATGTTCATTGATCTGTGTGAGGCATCGATAGTAGGATAAAGTCAGCTATGGTGTGTGTTCTAGAGAAGGCATATTCGGAAGCCGACTTGGAAGATGTAGCACGTGTTATGAATGGAAAGCATGGATTGTGGATGTTGGCCCTTATTTCATGTATTATCATTTTTGTATACTTGTTTTAGATACTGTGTGTATCTTAGCGAGGGGTTATGTAATTATTTATAAATTAGGAAAGCCTAATTGGTTGACCTGATCATGTAGAATATTATAGGGTATATATGTAAGGTCTTTTCTTTGGAAAAGAGGAATGTATGATGTATGTAATGTAAAAGAGAATTGTGGAAGCTATGAGCTTGTATCTGCTGGATGTAGAGTAGAGGATTGTATGTATTCCTCAAAATTGATTAAGCAAAGACAATTGCTAGTGGACAGTTCACAACGACTATGTATTTCCTCATATACACTTGTGTTGCGAATAGTGTGTTTTGAAGGTGGACTTAATATTCTTTGGGAAATGTGCCTAGGCAGTGATCCTACCTCTTTTCTTGAATCCTAATAGGGTCTGTCCTCTAACAAGGACTATGTATTGTAATTCTTTAATCAGCTCCTAACAGGGCTAGATCTTCTAACAAGGATAGTATAATCTTAGTACATCATTAGTGGGTGCTAATTCCCACTGGAGTTTTTACCTTTAACAGGGTTTCCCCATCAACAAAATATTTTGTTTTTGTGTTGGCATTCATTGTGTACATTTGATCTAGTTTTGTTGTTACTTCAAAGTTTAAAGTTTAATATTCTATCATATAACTGATTCAACCCCCCTCGTAGTTATATTGGTTGAATGTTATTCCTAAAAAATGGGTGGTATTTCCCCCTTGCCCATACAATCATAGATTTTAACAATTTCATCTTGGATAATGATCTTTTTGATATTTTGCCCCAGAATGGGTCTTTTAGTTGGACTATTCGTAGGTCCAGGTTCTCACAAATTGTTGTCAAGTTAGATAGATTCCTTTGTTCTCAAATTTGGAAACTAGAAAACATATCTATGTCTATGAGTATTATGTCCTATTCAGACTCGAATCATTTCCCCATTCAACTTTCTATTGATTTATCTCACAAGGATGGTACTAAATCTTTTCTTCCTTTAAGTTTGAATCTGTCTGGTTCAGACACCTATCATTTCATTCCCTTCTTAAACAATGGTGGATGTCTACCCCATTGGAGGATGGTTCTTTGATGTTTAATTTTTATAAAAAGGAATTGTATAATATTAATCAACAATTTATCTCTAATGGTATGGATTCTCAAACCTTTCAAAATCAAAAACATCTTCAAGAGGAATGGGCTAAGTTGTGTGCAAGGGAGGAGGAATATTGGAAGCAAAAGTCTTGTAAATTATGGTTGCAGTCAGCTGATCAAAACACTAAATTCTTTCATGCTTCAGCTAAGCAAAAACAGGTAGTTAGATCCATTCTTTCCATTAAAGATGAATCGGGGAATCTAATTTTTGATGAACAGGGTATTCATCAGGAAGCAATTAGGTTCTTTTCAAATCTCCATTCCCCCCTTCTACCCCTCAAGTAGATGAGGCTAAGGTTAATGAGCTTCTTGATGTAATACCTACCTTAATAACTCCTCATGATAACTTTTCATTAGTGGCTCCATTTACCCTTGGAGAAGTAAGATTGGTAGTTTTTTTGTTACCACCAGAAAAGGATCCTAGGCATGGTGTCTTTATGGCCCTATTTTTGCAAAAATGTTGGGATGTCATATGTTTAGATCTTTTGGTTGTACTTGAAGAATCTAGGAAAAATACAACTATGTTGAAATTTTTTAATGGTACAAACATTATTCTTATCCCCAAAAATAATGATCCACATAACCTTTGCAGAGTTCAGACCGATTTCACTTTGTAACAACATTTACAAAATTTTTACAAAAGTAATTTACTTGAGACATCAACATTTTATTCCTAGGATTGTTTCCTCTGAGCAAGGGGGTTTTGTCCCTGGTCAGGAATCCACTAATGGTGCTATTCAGGGCCACGAAACCCTTCACTCTATTAATGAACATTCCATTTCTTCTTTTATTGTTAAATTAGATATGATGAAGGCCTATTATAAGCTTAATTGGTCTTTTCTTATTCAGGTCTTGCTTAAGTTTGGATTCTCCAAGAAATGGTGTAAGTGGATCAAGGCTTGTATTTCTAGGGCCCACTTCTCTATCATAATTAATGGTTTGCCTACTAGTTTTTTTCCATCATCTCAAGGTGTTAGACATGGTGATCCCTTGTCGCCCTATCTTTTCATCATCATGGCTAGAGCTTTGAGTCATCTCATCAATGATTCTCATATTTCAGGTTGTTGGCTTAGTGTTAAAATTCAGAATACTACTATCTTAGTTACTCATTCCCTATTTGCAGATGATGCGCTGCTATTTGGGAAAGCTTATATCCATGAAGCTAGACAAGTTAAAATGGTCCTTGATTTGTATACCAATGTTTCTGGGTAGAGCATCAATGTTTAAAAGTCAAAAGTATATGTTTTTAATACTAACCCTAAGGTATGTGCCAAGTGTTATCACTTTTTTAAATATTTTTTTGGCTCCGTGTTTTTGGCTTGGGTTTCCTCCCTCATTTCCAAACCCTAGGTTGGTTTGTTCCTTTTTGTATTTCTGTGTTACCTTTTTTGATTCACTAAAGGTGCAAATTCACATGTGCCTTTAACCTTTTTAAGTCATGCATTTGTGGTTAGAAAGTTGTTGGCCCCCGTCCCCCTCTTCTCCTTTTTATTTCTCCAGGCCTAGATTTTTGGTATATTTTCCTAAAGTTCTCACTAAAGCAAAACGAGTGGCTGTCGTTACACCGCAAGACCTCAGTTGTCAGTTTTCTCTGACATGTGATATAGCGATGAGTTGCCACATGTCTCAAAGGTGGGCCTGACTAGAGGAAGAGTTTGCGAACTTTAAAGGGCGGAGAAGATCTACGGTGGTCGTTATACCGTTGATCCGAGATGCTTGCACGTTAAGCTTGCGCTATAGCAACGGCCATCAAATTTACTATGTTTGAAAAGGATTCGGTGGGTCCTAACAGTGCCAGGTCACTATAATTCTTGTGGTTCTTATTGGTTCTCAGAAAGCTAGGTGGTGGCTGACGCATTTTTAAAAGACGGTAAAGGATAGTCAGAAGGGACCCACCCGTATGAAAACGTGGCGCAATGTGATTTGATTAATAGAAGATGATGTGTTTATTTGTGGGGTCATGTTTTCCAAAGGGTTAATCTTCAGTTTGATTAGATGGTTCTCATTATACCATTGATCAAAGATGTGCAGATTTTAAGTTCACGGTATAGCGATGACCGTCCGATCTTCTTAGAGACTTAAATGCTCAGTAGGCCCCTTGTTGCGCCAGTTCACTTTGACGTGTTTATTTCTTATTGGTTGGATGACAGCTGTGATCTGACTATTTTCAAAGTGCTCCGAGTTAGAAAGGGAAAGGGACTGGGCCCACTTGTCAGTTTTTTGCTGCATGGCATGTTTTGATTTGATATGTGCCCGCTTATGTGTCACAGTGGGACCTTAGTTTCTCAGAGGATTAAAATGCTGCAGGATCCCATGGTTGTCATTAAACCATTGGAATGAGATGCTCAGGTTTTAAGTTTGTAGTTTAGCGACAACCATTGATTTGAATAAAGAGATGGAAGCCTTTTGGTGGGTCCTTTGTGTTAGATTTATTAATGAGGTGGTCATTTTGATTGGCCACGGATGATGTTGACATGTAAAGATCACTGCTCGAACTAGGATGAACTTAAAGAATTTATTTCTGCACATGTTCATTTTGAAATGTTCTCGTTGGTCGAGAACTAGCTTGCTAAAGGTACTATAGGATTTTTCTGATAAGATTTTCTACCGCCCGATGCACCGAAAATGAAATATATCAACGGCTTGAATTTGAATTTTTCTCTTGAATGATGTTTTCACGTCCAGTGAGTGATAGGGCCGCCAACCTCAGTAATGGTGGAATAAATTTGTTACATGCAGGAGAATTGTGAGCTATTAGCAGATGTTATATACCAGAATCTGATTAATATTTTTCTTCACTGTTCTCGTGTGTTCTCCGGTGATAATTTTTCCATGTAGTGCTTTCAAGCAAAAGATTTTTCAAGTGCCTGGTAGGTTTACTCTTGTGTTCAAGTCATTTGAAATTTGTAAAGCTTTGTGGGGTTTTCTTTCATATGGTCAGTTGATATTGTTTGAAGTTTTATTGGAAATTCATATCTTAGTAAGAAGCCCTATTTTCAAAATGCCACCCAAGAGAAGTTTGTCTGGTCAAACAGAATATCATAAGAGAGGAATTTTTGAGGATTTGATGTAGTCGCTCCCATTTTCTGATAATGGGGCAAAAAGAGTAAAAGAGCTCACTCTGAGACATCCTAGAGATTCAGTTGTAGAGGGTCTCTATGATAGAGGGAATTGGATGAGAGATGCTAAAGTGGGCGATAAGCACAATGGTCTTATTCTTTTTAAATCAGCATATTCAAAAAGGAACACTTGTGCGCCCCTCAGTAATGTATGGCAGTTTGACATTGGGAGGTTGGTATGCCCTGGGGTTTTCATGGATGATGAATTGTTAATACAGATTGCTAAATGTTATGATCCTGTGACAAGATGTGTCAAGGATGTAAGTGGAAGAGACCTGATAAGCATTACCGACGATGAGATTAGACAGGTTTTCTCATTAAATGAACTATCTGTGAGGTTGGAAAAAATAGATTTCATGGAGTTCACTGAGATTTATGAGGCACAAAAGGACTATCTAAGGGTAGGACCTCTAAGGCAATATTTTGATCAGATAGGATCAATGTGTGCTGTCAGTTCAAGTACACCAGAGCCCATCAGGTTAGATGTATTCAGTAAAAAGGCACAGGAAGTTTATAAGTCTTTATCTTTGATCCTAGGGCATGATGAGAAGACTCATATGCCAGTACCTTTTATGTTCATGATGGTGCAGTCACTCCACCCCCAGCTTGCCCTCATTTTTTACTTTGCTTCTCATTTGGGTAAAATAATTCATGAAGGATTAATAGGAATTAAGAATATGAAGGTCTCTAGACCATTCGGGTGGTACTCGATGCTTATGCACATATTTTTGTATAAGGGTGAGAAGTTTTTTAGTAAAACGATGAATATTGAGAAGGAATGATATGGAGAGACTCTCCCAGTGCAATTGTGGACCACAGCCTTGTCCTGGGATAGAACTAATGCTAGTTATATTTCCTTTGATAGGGATTTTGCATCGAGGCTTAGGTCTCTTTTATTTATTGATAATCCAAGAATCCCAGAAGAGTTATTAAGATTGATTAGGCCGATGGATTACTGCAAGGACATTACCATTGTCCATAATTTTGGAGACATCATTTTGTATCCAGTCTCCACAGTGTTTAGAGTGTATGGCAGTAAGGTGGCACCTTGTATTTTGCCATATCAGGTCCCATTGAAGCTAGGATATGCTGAGATCTTAAGACAAATTGGAAATTTGCAAGAAACCACACTCACTGGCAAAGGTAGAGGAACTTTCTTTCCTAATGTAACTCTGGCACATCAGTATGTAATTACGAAAGGAGGATGGGTGCACCTGCATAAGGTTTTGCAACCCTATAGAATGTCAAAGGCAGTGGTGAGGTGTGCAGATACAGAGGGTTTCCTTTCAGGCATGTTCAAAGATAAGGTGAGGTGTGCTCTTATTGAGCATCAATTTAATTTTCTAGAAGGCATAATAAGAAATGAGTTTGACCTTCAAACTCAAGAAATTAAGAAAGAAAAATGGGTGATTTATAACAAGTCTATAAGTTTTATTCAGAACTTTGATAAAACTTATGATCCATTGATTAGTTTTGAACCATGGGCTAGAAAGGTTAATGTCCTTATGGAGAATTTTGAGGGACTCATGAGTGTTGTAAATGAGAAAAGGGTATCTGTGACAAAGACAGATCTAGAAAAGGCTAGGCAGATCTTAAACCAGTCCAAATATATGAAGTTGATCCCTAAGGGGGTGTACACAGTACAAAAGAGGAGTGGACATACTATCCTTCCACCCTCAAAACAAGGAAGTGAAGATGTTTCTTCCACTTCAAGAGGGAAGAGACCACTTGGTGATCCAGCAGTGTAGGCACCTTCCCCAAAAAGGCAAAAATAAGAGGAAAAAGGACTGGCAGAGGAGATTTACTCTCCTTCTCAATACCCTATTTAGTTGGATGAGCATGGGGTGGCAGAGCAGCTCGTGCAATTAAGGGATGAAGGAAATATTTTTGTTTTTAATGAATATTTGCAAGAGGGAATGCCAGAGGCACCTAAGGAGGTGGCCATGGATCTCACAGTAGAGGAATTTGAGGGTAAACAAATAGACCCTATTCTAAAATAGGCAAATGACTCTTTCCTTACCGATGATGATTTTGTTAAAACCAGGGCCTTCTCACAGTTCTTATGGAGAATGAAAATCAATCAGTTTAAGGAGATTTGTGAGAAGAAGAAGGAAGAATCCCCTGATAAAGATGTGAAAGAAATAGAGGAGGAGACCAAGGCACAAATGGCTAAACAATTTAAGAAGATCACTCCAGAAGAAGGGAGAGCCATGATTCATACAGCAGGGATTCTGATCCTACCAGAATGGGACATTGCTGATGCCATTGTTTTTGACCAAGTAAGGAAGAGCAAGGTAAAGACCCTAACTACACTAGAACAGGCTAAGCAGGCAGCTAGGGGAATTACTTTTTCTGAAGATCATGCTGCTCTGGTCATGTGGTCTTTAGATAAAGACAAAAATAAAGGGAAGAAGAGTGATTTCTCCACAGGGTATACAGGGAGCCTAATGGTTTAGAGAGTGGGAGAAATATCTGGTGTGGAGGCCTCTAATTTGATTCTTGAAACTGCCAAGTTCAATGGTAGTGTGGTAGAGAAGGATGCCGGAGAAAAGGAAGAGCTTAGGCTCAAATTTGAAATGGTCCTTAAATCTTATAATGAGCTCAAAGTTGAGCTAATTCAAAAGGACAAATTGATTGTCCAGTTATCAGGACCACAGGACCAAAGATCTCCTCAATTAGCAATTTCTGATAAGCCTGCGGTGGCTTCATCTTCAAGCCCAATAATTGAATTTCCACCCTCACCACTCCTAGAAATAGATATAGATGCAAGGGTTGCTTGGGAGAAGCTGAAGCTGACAGAGGAAACAAATAAATTGAGGGAAATCAGGGAACAATTGGAAAATGAAAGGAATCAGAACGCAAAGGCCACAGCTTTAGTAAATCAGAAATATGAAGAAAAAATAGTAGGGGTGATTATGGAATTTGCAGTAGATTTAAAGCCTTCTATTATACATGGCCATATGGATAAGTTAATTTCTTTGCTTAAGGTTATTAATAAAGAGAAGGATGAAATGGCTCCAGTTTTGAAGAGATGGATTGAAAGGTCTCCCAATGTAAAACTATTTCGTATGTTATCAAAGGGACAGGACGACCCAGATCCTTTAATAAAGCCATTGCATCAAATTGTGAAGAAGTTGGTGCATTTCAACATTTCTGTGGATATTTTTATCAGGAGGACAAGTATGTTGAAATCTGAATTAATGCTTTCAGGTTATGAACTGGTGCCTCCTATTTTTACAGACAAAGGAGAATTTAAGGAAGCTTATCAGTGGAGGGAGGAGTTAGATGGACTCCTCACAGAATGAATCAATAATGTTTTAAGTGATAAGTCTTCTTTCAGTGGCACAATTAAAATGTTGATAAATGCTAGGTTAATGTTTGACACCATTCAATAGAAAATTATACAAATCATTAGTGAATGGGAACAGTTGTCTACCGGGAAGGATGAATTTGTTAAGTTTGAGTTCCCAAGTGAAGAGGTGTATAATAAATGGAGATCTCAGTACATGCCAGCTGTGGAGAGTGAAGATACACCGCCAGCTTCATAAAGTAGATCAGAACAGTAAATTTTGAGTCATAAGGGTGGTTGAGATATGAGGAAATATTCATTACAGAATGGACAGCAAATATCAAAGATCAGATTTGTTAACAGCTGCCCAAAGATTGCATTAAAAGATGTGAAGAAGGTCGGCTCAACTGCATTTTCCTCGCCATTGTGATTGAGTGTATTTATTGTAAATTTTGTAGTTGTTGAAAAGTTTTAGGGTTGATATTTTGTAAACCCTAGAATGACCGGAAGCTTATTGCATTTCCTTGTATATAAAAGGATTTCCCATGGTCATTCTAGGTATTGAGTAAGTTAGGTGTAAGAAGAAAAAGAGAATTTTGAAGCCCTGCTACTCAGTTGAGGATTGTAAATTTGCATGATTTTGTCAGGATAATAGAGAAGTGATACAAGTTGGCACCATTATCTAGTAAGTTTGTTATTCAAAATATGATGTATGTAAATGATCATGGTTATACTTAATACAAATATCAAATCTTTACCTCTCCATTGTGTTTGTTCTATGAATCTTTAAGCCTATTTTAGGGTTTATGTGTATGTATCTCTCTTTGAGTTCTGACCTAGGGTTGGATTAAATATTACTCAAAGTAAAGTATGTGTTCATTGAATTCGCATAAGGATTATCTGTAAGTAGGGAAGAGTTGGGCTATTTGTATTTATGATTCAAAAACCAGTTGTTCTCAAAGTTGTTTTGGGATCCTTTCTATTTTCTGACTCTATTGCCCAATGGATAAGACACTGGCCTGTATTCTCCTATCTTTGTTCTGAGAAGGTGATTCAGATTTCAAAGTCCCAAAATCTTAAAATCACTACCAGTAATTTTAGTTTTATTTACTTTTATGTATTGTCCTACCCAGTGATGGAGGATCAATGAACAATAGGTTGTTGTTTAGTATTCTCTCACTATTTTCATCTGTTGAAAGATCCAATAAAGAAATAAGGGGCAGAGTTAAGACTATCAGTTAAGAGTTAAACACTATTGGATCAGGTGTACCCGCCTTGGTTTGACAGAGCCAGAAGCAGAAGAGAGATTATCTATCCCTATAGTTGGTCCAGTTGCCTATAGATTGCCCACATTTGGAACTAGCCAATCCTTAATATCCATCATAGGCATATTGGTGTCTCTTTGAGTGTAAACTCCTTTCTAGGAACCAACAAAATGGGGACTCTACTGGGGAATAGAGATTGTAATCAGAAGAAAATAGTGTAGGTTCCAAGTTGAGCTAGACTCCCGACCTGGCTATTTAAATCAGTTGATATCTCTGGTGTTACAAATCAGCATAAACAACGTGGGTACGAGTAGAGCTTTGACTCCTGGCTGGCTTGTTTATCATATCCAGTGGTTTCCATTAAAAGTACAAAGAGTTAGTTTTAAAGGTTTTGATATTATCTCACACTTCATGAGTGGTGACTCTGAACTTTTTTATGATTAGTGCTTTATAAAATATAGCAGTATGAGTTTCAGAAATACAAGGTCATATAGTAGGGAACACCCTGAGGAAAGTCTGCAAGGTGGGCTTCCTATTACATCTAGAAGAAACCAAGGTAAGAAGGACAAAGATACCAGTGATATGTCTATGACTTGGAGA
Organism: Chamaecyparis obtusa; assembly: GCA_027943335.1. Classification (NCBI taxonomy): domain Eukaryota; kingdom Viridiplantae; phylum Streptophyta; class Pinopsida; order Cupressales; family Cupressaceae; genus Chamaecyparis; species Chamaecyparis obtusa. The sequence goes on along the minus strand of BSBK01000897.1, from coordinate 490,081 downwards.
CAGAGGGGAAACCTTAGAAAACATAATATTCCTCCTCCTAGTGAAGAAGGAAATGCCTCAGAATATGAGGAGGCAGTTGATTTGGGACTTAATCAATATGAAGATTATTACTCACCCACAGAGAGGGAGGGTGAAGGAATATCCCAGAATAGGAGAAAGAATTCACAAAGGCAAAGAAGGTCAAGAAGTAAGAGTATAGGGGGTCAGGATTTTCTTCCTCCTTCCACCCTTGGTTCCTCAATACCACAGGGCCTTCAGGACTCTCAGGGTCAGCAAGAAAATCTTCAAACACAACAGAATGAATCTGAAATGACTTTGCCTGACTCTGAAGATATATTTGAGGAAGTTCATCAACTGGAAAGAAGGATTCAGGAACAGGCTGCTATCAGAGAAAAAAGGGAAAGGGATAAGGAAGAAAGAATTAGACAAGCTATGATAAGGGCTGAACAGTTAAAAAGACAACTGTTAAACTTAGAGGCTATAAACTATATTCCCATCTCTGAACCGACAAATGAGCTGCCTGTTGTTCCAAAGGATAAGGGAAAACAAAAAGACAAAGGTATTTCAATCAATGAACTTGTCAACCCTAAGCAAAATCTTGACCAGTCTTTGAGACTGGAGGAAGATTTGGAAAAAGCCAAGAAGGAGCAAGAGTTGCTAGCTAAACACCTGGAAAAGGCAGAATTAGAAGCAGTAACATTAGAAATGAAAAAGAAAATTGATTTTCTTAAGAGGTCTGTAGGACCTACGGATTCTAGTTTTTTGAATATGACACAAGGAGCTAGTGTTGCACACCCAACTAATCAGACAGATGGCTTTCCCCCACCAAGAGGATTTAATGGTTCTGCTACTACAAATACAAATGCATCCACATCCCAGGGTGCTGGTTTTCTAAATTTAGGTGTTATACATGAAAGGTGCAAGCAGTTGGTTTTCAATGGAATTCCTAGTTATCCCAACCCCATCCCTGAAGAAATTAGAAAAAAGCTCCCTAAATTTACAGGAAGCAATGTTGTAACTTGTGAAGAACATTTAAAAAAATTCATTGATGTAATTGATGATTACAATATTGTGCCAGATGATGTTATTATGAAATTATTTGTGCAATCTCTAACAGAAGATTCAAGAGACTGGTTTAGAGCTTTGCCTCATGGCAGCATAAGTTCATGGAATCAGCTTAGGCATTGTTTTAAAGAGTAGTATGGTGATAAGACACATGAGGGCTTTATGCTGAATGAATTTAATAACATAAAAAAGGATTTCAATGAAGATGTTGTTGAATTTAATGTTAGGTTTCAAAAGGCCATGCATAAACTATTGCAAGTCATTAGATTGGATGACAGGGTATGCCTTGTTACATATTTAAATGCCTTCGACTCAAAAATGGGTTACTTATTGAGAGACAAAAACCCAAGGAGCCTTGTTGAAGCCTACAAGTTAGCTATGAATATAGAAAGTAATCGGAGAATCTCAGGGAAGTTGGGAAGGAGAGAAGATAACAGATCACCTTTGTTAAATAGAAAGGATCAAGGAAAGCTCCAAAGTGTTAAACCAAAGGATGAGGAAAGCCTGAAACAAATTCTTAAGGCAATCAAGGATCTGAAACCTGGTGAAAATAGAAATAATAAAGCTGCAGGAGGAGACAAGCCTCCCTTCAACAATTTTCATAAATTGCCAAGGATGCAGAACTTTCCTTACAATACTCAATGGAAGGATGGAAAACCTTTTAGCCCAGACAAGGGGGATAGACCAAATAATAGAACCCCTGACCCATTACAAAGAAATTCAATGAATGCAGTGGAAGATATCCCATGGTGCATGGTCTGTCAATCACCCCATGACCCTGATTATTGTGTCATATCCCAAAACATGTCTCCTCAGGAAGAACAAGAGTGCACGGAAGAGCAGCCTTATGATGATCAGGGGTGTGGGATGACTTCTTCTCATATTTTGAGTGAAATAGATTCTACTGAGGAAGATGAAAATCAGGATGCCTCATTCTCCCAAGCCAAAAATGAATTGTACCATCAGCAGGTCTTTTTAGATAATGAAGATAGTGAGCCAGACAACATTCAATGTAATGTTCAAAAAAATGACTCAACTACTACCTTGAGAAGGCCCTCTGATGAAGAGATCGCTTTGATAATAGCAAATTTGGTTACTCAGGCAAAGGCAAATTATAATTTGAGGAATAGAGTGGTGGGTGATTCAGATCCCAAGCCTACTGGCATTTTTATAAAGAAAACATCACAAGAAAAGATCAAGGATTCCCCTCATACTGATAAGGTTAAGATAAAAAGGAATGTCAAACCCAATGTTGTGTATAAAGTAAAGCCAAGGCTAGCAGCTGAGGTATCACCTGCTATAGAAAATAAGGACAAAGCTCAAGTTGATATGCCTACAGAGGTACCCATCCAGGAGGTTGATAAAATAGCTGAGGATCTAAAATCAGAGGTAGTTGATTCAAAATATATTCCAGTTGATATGAATAAATTACTGTCTCAAATCACTGTCAAAGTTCCATTATTAGAAATGATGAGAATAGATGAACATAAGAAGAATGCTTTAAAATGGGTACAGAGCACAATACATACCGATCCTCAAAATTTAGGAGGAACTAAAAAGCAAATAGCAGTGGTAAATGATAAAGATGAAAACTATAGTGAGGAGATTGTTTCTGAAATTCCTCAGATTTACTTGGATACAAATGTTGTCAATACCATAGCAGGAACAGTTGACCCTTTCTTCTTGACTTTACAAATAAATGGAAAGTTGCTAAAAAATTGCATGATTGATTCTGGAGCATCGAATACTGTTATGCCAACTGAGATCATGAAGTCTTTAGGATTGAAAGTGGATTCACCCCATGGTAGGTGCCAGGCAATGGATTCAAGAGAAGTACCAGTTGTTGGTACCATTAAAGCCTTGCCTTATAGGTTGGATGCTTATCCTAATAAATTATTGACTATGAGTGTTTTAGTAGTGGATATTCCTCCCCAGTATGGGATGCTGCTATCAAGAAAATGGAGTGCATCTATGGGAGGAAGCATACAGTGTGACTTATCATTTGCCACTTTCAATTTTGAGGGAGAAAGTATCAGGATTACTAGAGAATCCAGAACTCCACACATGATAGAAGAAGAGGAGCCAGACAATATGAATTGTTTCCTTGATACTGACATCAATGCCTTCAAGGTCCAAGACAAGGAGCAAGATGAAGGTGTTGACCCTACTTATAGATCAGAAAATCAAGAAGGATGGATTGACCTAAATGATCTTTGGACTATGTATTTTGATGGTGCAAGTAGCAGGGAAGGATCTGGAGCTGGAATATTGCTCATATCTCCTAATGGTAAAACTTTCAAGTACTCATTTTCCTTATTGTTTACTTGCATAAATAATGTTGCAGAGTATGAGGCTCTGTTAATTGCTCTGAGACTAGCATCAAGACATGGCATAAGATGTTTAAAAGTAGTTGGTGACTCTAAATTGGTTGTATCCCAAATAAGGTCAAAGTATGCTTCCAAGAATCAAAAGTTGAAACAATATAGGAATGTTGTGTGGGATGAGATTGAAAGCTTTAGTGCTTTTAATATCTATTGGATGGAGAGAAGTTCTAATAGAATGGCTGACCTATTAGCAAATATTTCCCTTAGACCAGAGGATTCTACTTTTGCAGATGTCTCAAATGTGGAGGTACAGACCAGGCCTTCCATCCCTGACAATCTAGATAACTGGCAAGTTTTTTCTGATGATCAGGACATATTAAGATTTCTCCATTGTGAGTCTCACTTTGGTAACAAAGAAATGGATTTTAGCTCTTATGTTAATACAGTGAATGGAAAAGATGTTATTTTTGGGGAAGAAGTGTTGCAATTGAAATCAAACAGAGTTCCTAAAGGATTGGTTGCTCTTGAAAGAGCATTTGACAACAAGGATAAAATTTTCCATGCCAATTTTGCTAAAACTAATGAGCTGGAGGAAATAAATTTGGGCACAAAAATAGCCCCTAGGAAGGTCTATATAGGTAGGTCTTTATCCCCAAGAATTAGAAAAAAATTGATTGATCTCCTCAGGAGATTTAGGCATGTTTTTGCCTGGTATTATGACGATCTTAAGGCTTACAGGGAAGACCTTTTTCAGCATGAGATTCCCCTCAAGGAAGGCACAAAGCCTTTTAGATAGAAGTTGAGACCTGTTAACCCTACTTTGGCACCTAAAATGCAGAGTGAACTCAAGAAGATGATAGATGCTAGAATAATTGAACCTATTAGGCATTCCACTTGGGTTTCAAATCTGGTACCAGTTAGAAAGAAAAATGGTGATATCAGGCTATGCATGGATTTTAGAAATCTCAATATAAATTCTCTGAAAGATAATTATGGATTACCAAACATGGAGAATATGTTGCAAAGGGTCACTGGGTCAGAGTTGATGTCCATGATGGATGGCTTTTCTAGTTACAATCAAGTCATGGTCAAAGACACAGAACAATTCAAGACCGCATTTACAACTCCTTGGGGAACGTATGTCTATGTAAGAATGCCTTTTGGGTTGACAAATGCTGGTGCCACTTTTCAAAGAGCCATGGATGTAGCCTTTGCAGATTTTATTGATAGATTCATGGTGGTTTATCAGGATGATTTGACAGCCTTCTCAGCAAAGGAAGAACAACATTGTCAACATCTTGAAAAGATTTTTACCAAAGCATTAGAGTATGGGGTATCTCTGAATCCAAAGAAGTGTGCTTTTGGTGTAACAGAAGGAAAGCTACTTGGGCACATTGTTTCAAAAGATGGTGTGAGGATAGATCTAGAAAGAGTTGAAGCTATTGACAAGTTAACTTTACCAAAAAATGTTAAAGGAATTCAGTCTTTTTTAGGACAGGTCAACTTCTTAAGAAGGTTTATAACAAATTTTGCAGAGATTAGCATTCCCATATCCAAAATGTTGAAGAAAGGAGCGAAGGTTGAGTGGAACACTGAAGCTATTCAAGCTTTCAATGACATTAAAAGGGCCATAAAGCATGCCCCAGTCTTAAAGGCGCCAGATTATAGCAAGCCAATGCAAGTTTTTTCTTTTGCATCAGCCCACACTATTGCTGCAGTATTATTACAAAAAAATGCTGAGGGTTTTGAGAAACCCATTTCTTTTTTCAGAAAAACCTTGCAAGCGGCAGAATTGAATTATGATATTATTGAAAAACAAGCTTATGCTCTAGTCAAGGCTATCAAGACATTTAGGTGTTATTTGGTAGGGGCTACTGTGATTGCTTATGTACCAAGTGCTGCTGTTAAGGATATCCTGGTCCAATAGGAGGTCTCAGGAAGGAGATGTAGGTGGATAAATAGGATTCAAGAGTTTAACATTGATATCCACATAACAAAGCTGGTAAGAGGATTAGGCCTAGCAAAGTTGATGGCCCAGAGTAATCTAAATGCAAACCAAATAAACATGTTGGAAGAGGATCAGAGACCTTATATTTGCAATATGGACTGTTGTGAATGGTACAAAGATGTTGTCCAATATTTGCAAAAGATGATCCTACCCCCTGAGATGGATAATAATAAGAAAAGAACTATCAGACTCCAATCAATGAAATATGCAATTATAAAAGATGAGCTCTGGTGGAGGAGCAATGAAGGTGTTTTACTCAGATGTGTAGATCAGGAAAAGGCTGAACTTCTGATAAAAAATATGCATAGTGGAGTCTGTGGAGGGCATTATATGGCTAAAACTGTAGCTCACAAGATCATTAGAGCAGGTTTTTGGTGGCCTGCACTTTTTAAAGATGCCCATCAGTTTGTTAAGAGATGTGATCCCTGCCAAAGGTTTTCAGGAAAGTTGAAATTCAGTGGGAATGTTCCACTCAGGCCTGTTTCTGTTCAAGCCCCTTTTCAAAAGTGGGGTATGGATTTAATTGGGGAGATCCCTAATAGGTCTAGTGGTGGGCATTCTTATATCTTGGTGGCAACTGATTATTTTACTAAATGGGTTGAAGCAATCCCTACAAGAAGGGCAACTAGCAAAGTAGTGACAGACTTTATGATGCAAAATATTTTGACAAGATTTGGTTGCCCAGAAACTATGGTGGTTGATAATGCATTATGTTTTAGATCAAAAGAGTTTGTTGATTTTTTTGGGCATAATGGTATTAGAATTTCATACTCATCTGCTTACCACCCACAAGGCAATGGCCAGGCAGAATCCAGTAATAAAAGCTTGATCAAGATTCTGAAGAGAGTTCTGGATAAAAACAAGAAAGACTGGGATTCAAAATTATTACAAGCTTTATGGGCTGATAGGGTTATAGTGAAAAAAGAAATAGGATGTGACCCTTTTGATTTAGTATATGGGATTAATGCTAGACTACCTCAAAATAATTTGCTACAAATGTACTAGTTCATTCAAGCTTATGATGATGATATAGAAGAAGACATGGCAGTCAGGATGAACGATTTGATTCAACTCAATGAATTAAAGGTTAGTGCACATGACAAGAATGAAAGGGTGCAAGCCCAATGTAAAGTCTTGTATGATAAGAGGACTACCCAAAAATCTTTCACAAAGGGAGATATGGTTTTAATGTGGAATGCAAGGCTTGAAGACAAAGGTAGGCATGGAAAGTTTGACCCTGTTTGGTTAGGGCCTTTTATTATTGAAGAAAGGTGGGGAGCGAATTCTTATTATTTGACAAATTTGGTGGGTGAACCCCTGGAATTGCCTGTTCATGGGCAGTTCTTAAAGTTTTATTTTTCCTAAAAGTTGGTGATCCCTGTACAGCTCTGGTTGTAAATTTTTGTATATAGTTCCCTACTTTAGGCTTAAGTTTTGTTCTGGTCTGCTGCACCAGGAGATTCTGGTTTCTCAATGTATCTACAGGAGATACATGTCCCCAAGCAAGAGCCACTGTTATCACTTTTTTAAATATTTTTTTGGCTCTGCATTTTTGGCTTGGGTTTCCTCCCTCGTTTCCAAACCCTAGGTTGGTTTGTTCCTTTTTGTATTTCCGTGTTACCTTTTTTGATTCACTAAAGGTGCAAATTTACATGTGCCTTTAACCTTTTTAAGTCATGCATTTGTGGTTAGAAAGATGTTGGCCCCCGTCCCCCTCTTCTCCTTTTTATTTCTCCAGGCCTAGATTTTCGGTATATTTTCCTAAAGTTCTCACTAAAGCAAAACGAGTGGCTGTCGTTACACCGCAAGACCCCGGTTGTCAGTTTTCTCTGACATGCGATATAGCCACGAGTTGCCACCTGTCTCAAAGGTGGGCCTGATTGGAGGAAGAGTTTACGGACTTTAAAGGGCGGAGGAGATCAACGGTGGTCGTTATACCGTTGATCCGAGATGCTTGCATGTTAAGCTTGCGATATAGTGACAGCCATCAGATTTACTATGTTTGAAAAGGATTCGGTGGGTCCTAACAGTGCCAGGTCACTATAATTCTTGTGGTTCTTATTGGTTCTCAGAAAGCTAGGTGGCTGCTGACACATTTTTAAAAGACGGTAAAGGATAGTCAGAAGGGACCTGCCCGTATGAAAAAATGGCGCAATGTGATTTGATTAACAGAAGATGATGTGTTTATTTATGGGGTCATGTTTTCCAAAGGGTTAATCTTCAATTTGATTGGACAGTTCTCGTTATACCGTTGATCAAGATGTGCACATTTTAAGTTCACGGTATAGCAATGACCGTCCGATCTTCTTAGAGACTTAAATGCTCAGTGGGCCCCTTGTTGCGCCAGTTCACTTTGACATGTTTATTTCTTATTGGTTGGATGATAGCTATGATCTGACTATTTTTGAAGTGCTCCGAGTTAGAAAGGGAAAGGGACTGGGCCCACTTGTCAATTTTTTGCTGCGTGGCATGTTTTGATTTGATATGTGCCCGCTTATGTGTCACAGTGGGACCTTAGTTTCTTAGATGATTAAAATGCTGCAAGATCCCATGGTTGTCGTTAAACCATTGGGATGAGATGCTCAGGTTTTAAGTTTGCGGTTTAGCGACAACCGTTGATTTGAATAAAGAGATGGAAGCCTTTTGGTGGTTCCTCTGTGTTAGATTTATTAATGAGGTGGTCATTTTGATTGGCCACGGATGATGTTGACGTGTAAAGATCACTGCTTAGACCAGGATGAACTTAAAGAATTTATTTCTACACTTGTTAATTTTGAAATGTTCTCGTTGGTCGAGAACTAGCTTGCTAAAGGTACTATAGGATTTTGCTGATAAGATTTTCTACCGCCCGATGCGCCGAAAATGAAATATATCAACGGCTTGAATTTGAATTTTTCTCTTGAATGACATTTTCACGTCCAGTGAGTGATAGGGCCGCCAACCTCAGTAATGGTGGAATAAATTTGTTACGTGCAAGAGAATTGTGAGCTGTTAGCAGATGTTATATACCAGAATCTGATTAATCTTTTTCTTCACTATTCTCATGTGTTCTCCGGCGATAATTTTTCCATGCAGTGCTTTCAAGCGGAAGATTTTTCAGGTGCCTGGTAGGTTTACTCTTGTGTTCAAGTCATTTGAAATTTGTAAAGCTTTGTGGGGTTTTCTTTCATATTGTCAGTGGATATTGTTTGAAGTTTTATTGGGAATTCATATCTTAGTAAGAAGCCCTATTTTCAAAATCCCGCCCAAGAGAAGTTTGTCTGGTCAAATAGAATATCGTAAGAGAGGAATTTTTGAGGATTTGATGCAGTTGCTCCCATTTTCTGATAATGGGGCACAAAGAGTAAAAGAGCTCACTCCGAGACATCCTAGAGATTCAGTTGCAGAGGGTCTCTATGATAGAGGGAATTGGATGAGAGATGCTAAAGTGGGTGATAAGCACAATGGTCTTATTCTTTTTAAATCAGCATATTCACAAAGGAACGCTTGTGCACCCCTCAGTAATGTATGGCAGTTTGACATTGGGAGGTTGGTATGCCCTTGGGTTTTCATGGATGATGAATTGTTAATATAGATTGCTAAATGTTATGATCCTGTGACAAGATGTGTCAAGAATGTAAGTGGAAGAGACCTGATAAGCATTACTGAGGATGAGATTAGACAGGTTTTCTCATTAAATGAACCATCTATGGGGTTGGAAAAAATAGATTTCATGGAGTTCACTGAGATTTATGAGGCATAGAAGGACTATCTAAGGGCAGGACCTCTAAGGAAATATTTTGATCAGATAAGATCAATGTGTGCTGTCAGTTCAAGTACACTAGAGCCCATCAGGTTAGATTTATTTAGTAAAAAGGCACAGGAAGTTTATAAGTCTTTATCTTTGATCCTAGGGCATGATGAGAAGACTCATATGCCAGTACCTTTTATGTTCATGATGGTGCAGTCACTCCACCCCCAGCTTGCCCTCATTTTTGACTTTGCTTCTCATTTGGCTGAAATAATTCATGAAGGATTAATAGGAATTAAGAATATGAAGGTCTCTAGACCATTCGGGTGGTACTCGATGCTTATGCACATGTTTTTGTATAAGGGTGAGAAGTTTTTTAGTACAATGATGAATATTGAGAAGGAAAGATACGGAGAGACTCTCCCAGTGCAATTGTGGACCACAGCCTTGTCCTGGGACAGAACTGATGCTAGTTATATTGCCTTTGATAGGGATTTTGCATCGAGGCTTAGGTCTCTTTTATTTATTGATAATCCAAGAATCCCAGAAGAGTTATTAAGATTGATTAGGCCGATGGATTACTGCAAGGAAATTACCATTGTCCATAATTTTGGAGACATCATTTTGTATCCAGTCTCCACAGTGTTTAGAGTGTATGGCAGTAAGGTGGCACCTTGTATTTTTCCATATCAGGTCCCATTGAAGCTAGGATATGCTGAGATCTTAAGACAAATTGGAAATTTGCAAGAAACCACACTCACTGGCAAAGGTAGAGGAACTTTCTTTCCTGATGTAACTCTGGCACATCAGTATGTAATTACGAAAGGAGGATGGGTGCACCTACATAAGGTTTTACAACCCTACAAAATGTCAAAGGTAGTGGTGAGGTGTGCAGATACAGAGGGTTTCCTTTCAGGCATGTTCAAAGATAAGGTGAGGTGTGCTCTTATTGAGCATCAATTTAATTTTCCAGAAGACATAATAAGAAATGAGTTTGACCTTCAAACTCAGGAAATTAAGAAAGAAAAATGGGTGATTTATAACAAGTCTATAGGTTTTATTCAGAACTTTGATAAAACTTATGATCCATTGATTAGTTTTGAACCATGGGCTAGAAAGGTTAATGTCCTTATGGAGAATTTTGAGGGACTCATGAGTGCTATAAATGAGAAAAGGGTATCTGTGACTAAGATAGATCCAGAAAAGGCTAGGCAGATCTTAAACCAGCCCAAATATATGAAGTTGATCCCTAAGGGGGTGTACATAGTACAGAAGAGGAGTGGACATACTATTCTTCTGACCTAACAATAAGGAAGTGAAGATGTTCCTTCCACTTCAAGAGGGAAGAGACCACTTGGTGATCCAGCAGTGCAGGCACCTTCCCCAAAAAGGCAAAAACAAGAGGAAAAAGGACCGGTAGAGGAGATTTACTCTCCTTCTCAATCCCCTATTCAGTTGGATGAGCATGGGGTGGCAGAGCAGCTGGTACAGTTAAGGGATGAAGGAAATCTTTTTGTTTTTAATGAAGATTTGCAAGAGGGAATGCCAGAGGCACCTAAGGAGGTGGCCATGGATCTCACAGTAGAGGAATTTGAGGGTAAACAAATAGACCCTATTCTAAAATAGGCAAATGACTCTTTCCTTACCGATGATGATTTTGTTAAAACCAGGGCCTTCTCACAGTTCTTATGGAGAATGAAAATCAATCAGTTTAAGGAGATTTGTGAGAAGAAGAAGGAAGAATCCCCTGATAAAGATGTGAAAGAAATAGAGGAGGAGACCAAGGCACAAATGGCTAAACAATTTGAGAAGATCACTCCAGAAGAAGGGAGAGCCATGATTCATACAGTAGGGATTCTGATCCTACCAGAATGGGACATTGCTGATGCCATTGTTTTTTACCAAGTAAGGAAGAGCAAGGTAAAGACCCTAACTACACTAGAACAGGCTAAGCAGGCAGCTAGGGGAATTACTTTTTCTGAAGATCATGCTGCTCTGGTAATGTGGTCTTTAGATAAAGACAAAAATAAAGGGAAGAAGAGTGATTTCTCCATAGGGTATACAGGGAGCCTAATGGTTCAGAGAGTGGGAGAAACATCTGGTGTGGAGGCCTCTAATTTGATTCTTGAAACTGCCAAGTTCAATGTTAGTGTGGCAGAGAAGGATGCTAGAGAAAAGGAAGAGCTTAGGCTCAAATTTGAAATGGTCCTTAAATCTTATAATGAGCTCAAAGTTGAGCTAATTCAAAAGGACAAACTGATTGTCCAGTTATCAGGACCACAGGACCAAAGATCTCCTCAATTAGCAATTTCTAATAAGCCTGCGGTGGCTTCATCTTCAAGCCCAATAATTGAATTTCCACCCTCACCACTCCTAGAAATAGATATAGATGCAAGGGTTGCTTGGGAGAAGCTGAAGCTGACAGAGGAAACAAATAAATTAAGGGAAATTAGGGAACAATTGGAAAATGAAAGGAATGAGAATGCAAAGGCCACAGCTTTAGTAAATCAGAAATATGAAGAAAAAATAGTAGGGGTGATTATGGAATTTGCAGTAGATTTAAAGCCTTCTATTATACATGGCCATATGGATAAGTTAATTTCTTTGCTTAAGGTTATTAATAAAGAGAAGGATGAAATGGCTCCAATTTTGAAGAGATGGATTGAAATGTCTCCCAATGTAAAACTATTTCGTATGTTATCAAAGGGACAGGAGGACCCGGATCTTTTAATAAAGCCATTGCATCAAATTGTGAAGAAGTTGGTGCATTTCAACATTTCTATGGATATTTTTATCAGGAGGACAAGTATGTTGAAATCTGAATTAATGCTTTCAGGTTATGAACTGGTGCCTCCTATTTTTACAGACAAAGGAGAATTTAAGGAAGCTTATCAGTGGAGGGAGGAGTTAGATGGACTCCTCGCAGAATGAATCAATAATGTTTTAAGTGATAAGTCTTCTTTCAGTGGCACAATTAAAATGTTGATAAATGTCAGGTTAATGTTTGACACCATTCAACAAAAAATCATACAGATCATTAGTGAATGGGAACAGTTGTCTACCGGGAAGGATGAATTTGTTAAGTTTGAGTTCCCAAGTGAAGAGGTGTATAATAAATGGAGATCTCAGTACATGCCAGCTGTGGAGAGTGAAGATACACCACCAGCTTCATAAAGTAGATCAGAACAGTAAATTTTGAGTAATAAGGGTGGTTGAGATATGAGGAAATATTCATTACAGAATGGACAGCAAATATCACAGATCAGATTTGTTAACAGCTGTGCAAAGATTGCATTAAAAGACGTGAAGAAGGTCGGCTCAACTGCATTTTCCTCACCATTGTGATTGAGTGTATTTATTGTAAATTTTGTAGTTGTTGAAAAGTTTTAGGGTTGATATTTTGTAAACCCTAGAATGACCGGAAGCTTATTGCATTTCCTTGTATATAAAAGGATTTCCCATGGTCATTCTAGGTATTGAGTAAGTTAGGTGTAAGAAGAAAAAGAGAATTTTGAAGCCCTGCTACTCAGTCGAGGATTGTAAATTTGCATGATTTTGTTAGGATAATAGAGAAGTGATACAAGTTGGCACCATTATCTAGTAAGTTTGTTATTCAGAATATGATGTATGTAAATGATCATGGTTATACTTAATACAAATTTCAAATCTTTACCTCTCCATTGTGTTTTTTCTATGAATCTTTAAGCCTATTTTAGGGTTTATGTGTATGTATCTCTCTTTGAGTTCTGACCTAGGGTTGGATTAAATATTACTCAAAGTAAAGTATGTGTTCATTGAATTTGCAGAAGGATTATCTGTAAGTAGGGAAGAGTTGGGGTATTTGTATTTATGATTCAAAAATTAGTTGTTCTCAAAGTTGTTTTGGGATCCTTTCTATTTTCTGACTCTATTGCCCAATGGATAAGACACTGGCCTATATTCTCCTATCTTTGTTCTGAGAAGGTGATTCAGATTTCAAAGTCCCAAAATCTTAAAATCACTACCAGTAATTTCAGTTTTATTTACTTTTATGTATTGTCCTACCTAGTGATGGAGGATCAATGAACAATAGGTTGTTGTTTAGTATTCTCTCACTGTTTTCATCTATTGAAAGATCCAATAAAAAAATAAGGGGCAGAGTTAAGACTATCAGTTAAGAGTTAAATACTATTGGATTAGGTGTACCTGCCTTGGTTTGACAGAGCCAGAAGTAGAAGAGGGATTATCCATCCCTATAGTTGGTCCAGTTGCCTATAGATTTCCCACATTTGGAACTAACCAATCCTTAGTATCCATCATAGGCATATTGGTGTCTCTTTGAGTGTAAACTCCTTTCCAGGAACCAACACCAAGATTGTTAACATTCTACATTTTCCTTTAGTTGATCTTCCTTTGACCTATGTAGGTATTCCCTTCTTTATATATCATAATAAGCCACATTATTGTAAATTGATTATTAATGATAGTATCAAATCTTGAGTTGTGTCTTGGAAAACTAGGTGGTTGTCTCTTTCTTGTAGGACCCTTCTTATTAAATCAATTTTATCAACTATCCCTAACTATTATATTTTAGTTTTACAAGCTCCAAAATCAATTCTTAATCAAATTGAAAGATTAATTAGGGATTTTCTATGGACTGCTAACATGACAGGCCAAAAGAGGGTTCCTCTAATTTCTCTTTCTAACATGTCCCTTTTGTTGGCATTAAGCAGGATTGCCACTAGTGACAACACTTATTTGCATTCTTAGTGCAAACTGAGTAGAATAGTGCAAACTGAGCAAAACAGTGCAAACTTAGCAGAACAGTGCAAACCGAGCAGAACAGTGCAAACTGAGCAGGACAGTGCAAACCGAGTAGAAAAGTGTAAATCACGTAACATTATGTCTACCGAGTCACAAGTATTTACCGAGTTCAAAACTTACCCAGTGGTTAGTATGAACCGTGCCTTCACTTCTACCGAGTGCATGACGATGCCGAGTAATGCAGTGGACGCTGAGTATCAGAAAGTCACCGAGTTAGTTTGTAGGAACCATGTAACCATACTTGGGCCGACTTAGTAGCACTTATATTTATTTGTTAAGCCGACTTTGTAATTATAATTAATTGTTTAGACTTGTATATAAATAATGTTTTATATCATATCAAAAAAAAAAAAAAAGTATGAAAAAGAGAGAAAGGCAGAGATAAGTGAATTACAAAGGGCTACAGCAGTATAAGAAGCAGTAAAGACAAATTCATCACAGAAGGTGATCAATACATCAGAGAATCTCAATCAGAAAATACAGTTGCAAGTAAGAGATCTACTGTTTCATCCTAACAGGTGAATCAGCTTGAAATCCTTTAACCGGGTAGACTTAACAGTCTTTGTAAAATCTCTTAACTGAGTGCATACTTCATTGTATGTTTGTAAAACCTCTAACAAGGTGGACCTAGCAGTCCTTATTGCTCCTAGCAGGGCAGATCATCTGAAGTGATCAATGTAAGCCTTAACCAGCCAACTTTATACTGCAGTATTAAAGCTTTGTGGGTTTCATCCCCACCCTAGTTTTACTTTCTTTTGGAAGGTTTCTGGGTAACCAAATCTATGTGTCATTGTTGTGAATGCTTTTAAGTTTCATGCTTTCTATATGCAAAAGGATAAAGTGAACTATATGTTAATACATCTGATATTGAAAAAAAATTTGAAGTTACTGATTCACCCCTCCCCTCTCAGTAACTTGGTTAATTCTTGAATATTTCCAACAATTGGTATCAGAGCTGTATTGGTTCTCAAGATAAAGCTTAACTAGCTTGAGCAAAGATCCAGGACAATGGAGGTATTCAAACTGAACAAGGTGATTGAAAATGAAAAGCTAGATCTGGAAATGGCCATAGCTAAACTTAAAGAAGCAAAAGAACATCTTTCCCAATCCCTAAGAAGAAGGAAGGAACTTGAAAATCAGATGAATGATCATAATTACATTGAAGAAAAGATTGAAGATCTTTTTCCCTCAGATAGCTCAGATGAAGCAAACAATGCTATCAAAGAACTCCTAGAAAAGAATGGGTCTCTGCAGGAAGAAGTGAGAAAATTAAAAAGAGAACAAGAACTACACTCAACAAGATTTTGTGAGATCTTAGAACAAAGAAACAAGTTGAAAGATGAATTAGATGGAAGGAACAATGAAGTCCAAAATAAAACCCTTCAGCTAGAAAACCTAATTGATCAGATCTCCCATACAAATGAGGAAATTCTGACTCTAAGATCAGAAATAGAAAGCACAAGAGAAGAACTAAGATCTGAAAAGAAAATCAATCTAAGATTGGTGGATGACCTAAACACCGAAAAACAAATCAATGAAAGAATGTTGAAAAGCCAAGAAGACTTAAATCAGCTGTATGATCGAAATCTTCATAAGCAAAAAGGAAAAGCAAGACTTGGATACAAAGGAGAAGGTGAATCTTCTAAGCAAGGTACTCAAAGGAATCAGAAACCTACTTGTAATCATTGTGGCAAAATAGGACATACTTCAAATAAATGTTGGAGCAATGAAAAAGTAGAATTAAATGGAAAATGCTACAACTGCAATCAGCATGGTCACAAAGCAAATGAATGCAAGGAAAAACCAAGATTCAAAGGTAATTGTCACAAATGCAACAAACAAGGTCACAAGGCATCCGAGTGCAGATCCAAAACATTCAATCCAGCAGAACAAATTATGAAAGCAATGTTTGGATGGGATTACAACACTTGGTGTAGATGTCATTACTGTGGAGAATATGGACACATTGGCATGAACTGCATAAAACATCATCTAAGAAAAAGAGATACTACCATAAGATGTTTCAAATGCACTAAACTCGGTCATATAGCCAAAAATTGCATGAATGCTAGTGAAGTTGAAGATGGAAAGAAGAATGAAGCAACTAAGGTCAGGAAAAAGATGAGACAACAGTGGATTCCTAAATCTACCGAGCAATCCAGTCCAAGTAATGGAATGGGTGGCTCTACCGACTCAAACTAAATTCCCAAGAAAGCACTGGAACTGTATTCTCATAGACAAATTTCAAGCAGTTCTAGAACTAAATTAAAAGAAAGATCTAAATTGGCATACAAGATGCAATAAGATCATAGGAAGGTCGGTATCAGTTTTCACCAAGAGAGGTCGGGAGCTGTCTAATATGATTACCGAGCAAGGTCGGAGCAATATGAATTCTCAAGTTCACCAAGTTGCGAAGTCTTCACCTAGCAATTAATTCATAGTGGGTGACAGTCTGTCAGAATTCATACCCTAATTTCTACTAAGCATTAATGATAAAATTGTAAACAAAAGACAAGAAATCAAACTCATTCTTCACCATGAACTTTAGCATTTTGAGAGCAGAAAATTTCTAGAGCAATCCAGCGATTCAAACACTTTTGCGAATAGAATTCTCTGTGAGCTACCATGGCATCATCCAGCACTTCAGAAAAGAAAGGAACAAAAATGATAATCCAAGGGGAATGGAGAGCACTAGATTTCAAACTTGTGCCCGCAATTGCAGTCAAAACTACTGAAAGAAGACACAAGGATCCGGTCCACACTGCTAGACATTCAGAACATGATCCTTCCCATCATGAATACAATGTATAAGCACATTGAACATTCCAAAACATTAATTCATGACAATCAGTTCTCAATAGCAGATCACATGATTGCACTCTCTGCAGAAGTCCAAATTGCAATCCAAACATGCAAGATTCTGCAAGAAAATTGGGACAGAACTCTGGCACTGATAATGAAGGTACATTCTATTTTTCTATCAAATTTTTGATTCTCCCTGTAAAACACTTGTATATACATCTTTGGCATTATCATCAAAAAGGGGGAGATATGTATAGAAGAAAAAGTTAGTACATTGAAAGGGGGAGATAATTTATAAACCCCTATGACAAAGACAAATTTTGAAAAATCAAAATAAATCTCAGCATGGTTCATGTATATAAGTTTTAGGCAATAAGTGTTTTGTCACTAATGCCAAAGGGGGAGATTGTTGGCATTAAGCAGGATTGCCACTAGTGACAACACTTATTTGCATTCTGAGTGCAAACTGAGCAGAATAGTGCAAACCAAGCAGAACAGTGCAAACCGAGTAGAACAGTGCAAACTGAGTAGAACAGTGCAAACTGAGCAGGATAGTGCAAACCGAGCAGGACAGTGCAAACCGAGCAGAACAGTGTAAACCGAGTAACATTATGTCTACCGAGTCACAAGTATTTACCGAGTTTGAAACTTACCGAGTGGTTAGTATGAACCATGCCTTCACTTCTACCAAGTGCATGACAATGCTGAGTAATGCAGTGGACGCCGAGTATCAGAAAGTCACCGAGTTAGTTTGCAGGAACCGTGTAACCATACTTGGGCTGACTTAGTAGCACTTATGTTTATTTGTTAAGCCGACTTTGTAATTGTAATTAATTGTTTAGACTTGTATATAAACAATGTTTTATATCATATCCAAAAAAAAAAAAAAAGTATGAAAAAGAGAGAAAGGCAGAGATAAGCGAATTACAAAGGGCTACAGCAGTATAAGAAGTAGCAAAGACAAATTCATCATAGAAGGTGATCAATACATCAGAGAATCTCAATCAGCAAATACAGTTGCAAGTAAGAGATCTACTATTTCATCCTAACAGGTGAATTAGCTTGAAATCCTTTAACCGGGTAGACTTAACAGTCTTTGTAAAATCTCTTAACCGAGTGCATACTTCATTGTATGTTTGTAAAACCTCTAACAAGGTGGACCTAGCAGTCCTTATTGCTCCTAGCAGGGCAGATCATCAGAAGTGATCAATGTAAGCCTTAACCAACCAACTTTATACTACAGTATTCAAGCTTTGTGGGTTTCATCCCCACCCTAGTTTTACTTTCTTTTGGAAGGTTTCTGGGTAACCAAATCTATGTGTCATTGTTGTGAATGCTTTTAAGTTTCATGCTTTCTATATGCAAAAGGATAAAGTGAACTATATGTTAATACATCTGATATTGAAAAAAAATTTGAAGTTACTGATTCACCCCTCCCCTCTCAGTAACTTGGTTAATTCTTGAATATTTCCAACACCTTTCTCCACCCACTTGGGGTGTCGGTCTTCATAACCTTTCTAATATAAATTTGGCTTTTGTTGGTAAATTAATTTGGAAAATGTATACATAGCCGGCTATTAAATGGTGTCAGTTAATGCAACAAAAACACTTGGATAAATTAGATCCATCCAGAGTCATTTCAGCTCTTGACCCCCCGAAAGGATCTTCCATTAGGAATTTCATGCTAAACTCTAGACACATTATTACTTCTTATATCTCATGGGAGGTTCATAATGGTGAATCTGTTATGTTTTGGGTTGATTAATGGAATGGCTTTCCTCTTTTAAATACCCTGGACATATTTCATGACATTTAGGATATTGTTACTTTAAATTAGGGGTGTAGGCTTATTGATTATGTATCCGTACTTTATATCTATTCAGGCTTGGTAATTTGGAAGGATTTTCATGATCTTCCTATTGATTTTTAGAGAGCATCTAATGAAGATTGGTACCTTCTTGATCAGATTGTTTTCTTCTCTAGGGCCCCTGATCATCTCTTTTGGGCTCCTTCTACATATAGTAATTACTCTGTCAAACGTGGCTGTGAATTGGCTCAATCTCTCCAAAACAACGCTGTGAAACACAAATATTTTTTCTTCTATTGGAATTCTATAGTTTTTCCTAAAGACGGTTGTTTTTCCTAGTTATTATTGAAAAATGATTCTTAACTAGTGAGAGATTAGCTAGGCTTAATACTGTACGACCATTCCAATGTGTTATTTGTAATCAAGATTTGGAGTCAGTTGATCACCTCTTTCTAAATTATCCATTAGCACAACTAAGTTGGCAGTTTGTCATGCAGAAATTGAATCTCTATATGCCTCTTCTATCATTAATTTGGGACTTATTCCAATCTTGGCCCACCCTATTTCATAAATCTATGTTTTCTTGTTTATGGATTTGTATTCCTTCTCTGGTGTTATGGTCTATTTGGTGGGAAAGGAACAAAAGGATTTTTTGCAACCATTCTTCCTCTTTTGAGTTTGTATTGGCTAGTCTTGAAAAATCTATTGTGGAAGTTGTTAATTCTTATTCTCAAAAATTCAATCGTAACCAGATATTCTCATCTTGGGATAAATCTATTTCAAAAAATTGGAAGGGTTTAGTTTTTCCATTACTTCCTTATCCTCTTTTCCCAAAGGATGCATCTAAAATTAGATCACAAGTTAAATGGTCCCCACCTGAATACGGTTTTGTCAAAATTAATTTTGATGGATCTTCAAAGCGTAACCAGAGTGTTTAAGGTATAGATTTTTCTCTCCAAGATTTTCATGGTTCTGCTCTCTATTTTGAGGCTCATCCTCTTCCTCCTGGGATCAATAATCTAGCGGAAGCATATGCCTTGTTATATGGTCTTTCTCCTACCAAAAAGCTAAACAATAATTTTCTTCATATTGAAGGTGATTCTTCTATGATAATTAATGCGTCCATCTCTAGACATTCTTTTTCTTTGCATATTCACTATGTTTTAAAGAAAATTTGGTCTCTTTTAGATTCCTTTGCTAAATGTTACATTTCTCACATCTTTAGAGAAGGGAATAATCTACTGGATTTGCATGCAAAGTTAGGATCAGAAGGCCTTCATATTAGTTTCCCCTCTACCATGGTCTCCCTAGTTTCTCATCTTGCCATTTTTAATTTAATAAGCCTTGAGTTAGTTTCCTAAGATCTTCCTTCTATTCATTATGAGATTATCATGCTTGTTCACTTTGGGATTAATATGATATCTATGAGGATGCTCATATAATTATGACATGTACTTTGAACATAAGATGAATATTTACTTAATCATGTAGGATTGTTTATTTCATTGCTTGTGTCATCTTCATTATTTTAAGCAGTATGTTGCAAGGTGGTGATGGCTCTTTGGCTTTTGGTTGGCCAAATTTCTCACATGGGTATGATTTCTATTATCTATTTACGTAAGCATTTTGATGGCTCTTTGTACATTTACGTGAGAAAACAATCATTTTCTTTCCATTTTTATTTATGATGATCTTTTCATCATTTGGCACATTAAGATTTATATTATATGCTCTTCTTTGTCAATCATCACTATTTGTTTCAAATTAATTTGGGTGATCTCTGCTCTGCTTTTGTTTATGGAAAGTTCTAGGTTTGTTGATGAATTTAGACCATTAAACTTAAGGGGTTTTTTGCACCCTGATGCCTTGCAGCTTCCACTAGAGGGTAAGATTATTGACAAACTCTTGGATTCTACATTCTTTGTTCATTGTACCAAATGTCATAGGTGTATTCACCAGCTTATTGGTGAATCTATCCTCTCTCCGCATTTTAAGAGAATTATATTCCCATCCCAAATTATCTCCATTATTTGTTCCATTTTCCTTGACCTCTCATAGTCTTGGTCTCCATTGTTTCCTGTGGAAAATTGGGTAATTACGCCCAAATTTCTTCAAAACAACAAGTTTCTCTCTACGATTCAAAGCTATAATCTTTGGCATGGGGATGCAAATGTTGGTGGTATTTTTCTGCAGCATCTGCTCTTGAATTCAGACAAATTTTTTATGATCCTTGGAGCAATTAAGGATTGCATTGCTTCTTCTTCTGTTATGCCTTTGGATATTATGATAAACATATATGTTGTTGAAGCTAGGTATCAAGGGAAAGCATTTTCCAAATCATATGCTATTCTTGGTCTTTTGCCCCATTCCAATGTAAAAGCTAATGCATATATTTTCCCTTACTTGGCTTCTTCAGTTGTAGACGATAGAGCCTCTAATTTGGTTCCATGTAGTTCAACAACCCATGTTTTGCACTCATTCAAACCCGGTTTAGGCCAATCCTCCTCTTCACTTCAATGTGCTAATGATGATTTTGGGTCTTCTTCATTCATTCACAATGAAGTTGATAGATTATTGAGTTAGTTTTTCTTGTCTCCTCCATCTCAGCTTGGGGATGAGAATCTGCACTACCAAGGTTGATTATATTATGAATTTTCATTTTAACTAATGTTGTAGGTCTTTGTTTTGGATATCTCTATTGTTTTTCCACAGGTTTTATTTTTCCATTGGTTGAATCATTCAACTTCACTCTTGCTCTTCTTGGCTGGTCTTTCATGTGGGGATGCTCCATTTTTTCTATTTTGGCAGACCTCCTTTTTGGATTCCATTGACGTTGCATTCGGCCTCTACTTCCTTTAATTTCTTTGGTTTCATAGGTTCTTGTACAAATATCTATCGACACATTGTTTTGTACATAAGTTTCGTACTATTCTAGGTCTATGTATTTGACATTGTATCCTGGCTACATGCCAAGCTTATATATGTTGTATTTTTGTAAATAGGAATGGATTATTGCATATATCCTTGCTTCTATTTTGAAAGGTTTAGGGAGTTATGATTGGGGGTCTTCTCTTCAAATGTAATATGTCCTTTATTGGTCTATGAGGCCTGGGATAGATTATGATTTTCATGCAGAACTTTTTGCTATTTGTGTTATGGGTAACAAACAAAGTTTTTATTCACTGGTTCTTTTCTCTAGGAGCCCTTTTTGGAACTGATTTTTATTAATATAAATATAATTTTTTTGCCCAAAAAAAATAAAAATAGTATAATATTAGTATTAAATATTTAAATTATATGTTCAATAATACCTAAGGGAGAGAGAGAGAGAGAGAGAGAGAGAGAGAGAGAGATTTTGAAAAAAATTGAGTGGGAGATTTCAGATATCTGATAATATCAGATATCTGATTCTATTTATTGGTATTGAAAAGAAAACATTTATTCTCAAGGTCTCTCAATCAAAGAAGCACATTTTTTTGCAAATAATATCATGGGATTGCAGTTGTAGAAGACAAAAAATCACTTTTTCCCCCTTCTTGGTTGGAATTTCTCTATTATCAAAGGTTTTTTCATCACCTTTTTGGGTCTCACTCTAGGGAGTAGTATTCGTCGAAAGCATAAATAGAATAGGAAACTCACAAATGAAGAGATTGAATTGTATAGAGAAATTGATAGGGTTACCCATCAGAACAAGAGACATGGTATGTTAAATATTAATTAAGATGTTGGCATAGGCCCACCCTTGAATGTGGTTTCAAGTGAAGAAGAACATGAATTTGAAATGATTTATGATAATAATATTGAAAATGAGAATGTAGAGATTGAAGATGAAAATGTAGGTTTTGAAAATGAAAATTTAGATGTGGACAATGGAAGTGTGGACATGCACAATGATAATCCACCAATTAAAAATAAAGGAATTCACAATGTTAATGGTACATAAGAACCAAATCAACATAAGACATCTCCAAATTATATGAGAAATGAAGTACCTTGGGAGGAAGAAAGACAAACTTCAAAATTGAGACCTTCAAGAACAACAAAACGGTTACTTGAAATTGATGAGAACATTATGAGAAATTTTGATGGCTTGAGATCAGAAAAAACCGTTTGGTTGTAGGTTTCAAAACTTTTTGACCAATTTTTTAGCCATAAGAGGTTGGTTGAGAAATGTCAAATATTTGTGCAATTGTTAAAAATGTAGAAGATGAGACATATACTAGTCAAATTGAAGATTAGTGTCAACAAGGAAAAGGAGAGGAATGCTATTATTGTAAGAAATCTTTTTAGTGCTCTCAATTCCATTGGGAAGACTACCAAGGAAAAAGATAAGAGAGACACTAGGATAGTTATTACAACCTCCTGAGTAAGTCATCATTTGAGAAAGACTCATTCGATGAGACAAACTTGTGTAGACTTGAATCTAAATTGTAAAACTTTGGATAGAGAACTTGCAAGAAGAGAAAGAATTGATGATCCTCCTCATAATGATACATGGGCTTATTGTGGGAGACTTTCACATTATGATAAGAAGCTTACCGATGGTGTGAAGGATCAAATTCAACTATTTTGGCAATCTAACTCAAGAGTGTCATGAAATGTGAAGGATGTCTTGAAGTTGAGAATTGGCATTTGAGACCGCACCCCACATCCTAAACATGATTTGGAGGTGAGTCAAACAATGTTGTTCCAAAATATTTATGAGACACATCCAAAATTACAAATATCAAAAATAGCTTTTGAAGCCCTCAAGCCTTTTTTTTTTTTGCCTCTTAAGATTAAAAATAATTGTTGTTGCAAATATCATGCGAAGTTTTCAATGTGCCATAAGCTGTTATGATCCCTTATTCTAATTTGCATACTAGAGAAATCTTAGAGGAGTGTGGTGCAAGTTCTCTTCCAAAATCATCAAGATACTTGCTAGATCATTTTTTATGTCCTAGAGATGATGGATGTTTCTTTTATAGAAAAGATTGCTTAAATGACAAGTGCTCAGAGTGTGGTGGGCTAGAGAGAGAGAGAGAGAGAGAGAGAGAGAGAGAGAGAGAGAGAGAGAGAGAGAGAGAGATTTTTAAAACCATCTAGAGGAAAAGAAAGAGGATAAAATAGAACGAGACATAAATTGAAAATCATCTCAAGAGATTTATCATTAAAGAATAGAGTTAATTCATCTATGGTTTCTCTCAAAGTAGTATGTTGAATCCACTCTAAAATTTTGTGAGGGAGAGAGGGAGAGAAGTAAGGAAGAGGGGGAGAAAGGAAATGAGAGAAGGGAGAGGGGGCAAAGAGATAGAAAGCTTTAAAATTATTCAGAGGTGGAGAAAGAGGAATGAAGAAAACTTCACATAAGTGCAACATCAAATCAATAGTCTTAAATCATCTCAATAATTATGTTTCTTGCAATCTTCAGAATACACCTCTCTAAGATTATAATTTTTTATGGATGAAATGAAAGAATAAAAACATTATTGTGTAAGATTTGTAAGAAATTAAGGGAGTTAGGGAGAGAAGAGAAAGCTTTCAAACTATCTTGAGAAAGAGAAAGGGGATTGAACAAAAGTAGACATAATTGCAACATCATCTAAACAGTCTTATCATTCATGAAATAAAACTACCCCTTCCATGGTTTATCTCATAGTATCATGGTAAATCCACTATATAATTTTGTGAGAGAAATGTTGATACTATTTTCACATGGCTTATGTTGATACCTACAATTATGTTTCCTGCAATCCTCAAATTATACCTCACTAAAATAAGATCTTTTTATGAAGGAAATGAAACAATAGAAGCCCTAATTATGTAATATTTTTTATAAATAGAGGGTTCCAAGTGGCCTACTATGTAAATATCTTTTTAGGCACACTTTTGTAATGCACACATTTTATTTTTTACTTGGGTCACATAATAATATCATAATATTTAGAGCTATACAACTCAATGATTTCCAGGTTCAAAATCTATGCAACTAGTTACAACCATACCACCAAGGATATAAATTCCATTGTAATTATCTATCTTATCAACTTATGTACAATCATGTTGGAATGTCTTAGGCTGATTAGGATGATCTTATTTTTATGAATGTTTCATATTAATCAAGAAGAGAAGAAGAACTGCAAGACCTACATCTTCAAAAAATTAGTTTTTGGGAGATGGTGTGTTTCCTCTCCATTATTATGACAACTTGACATGGTTGAGAGAAACAAAATCACATTTTGGTTTCTTTTGGATTTTTGAAACATTTTCTATTTCTTTGGCATCTATTACTTTTAAAATAATAATAGTCATAAAACCACATCCATGTTATGGTTTTTAAGCATCCTGATTGCAATTTGTAATATTAGACCTATGATTGCACTTTTACTTTTAAAAATCACACTCGTATTTTTAATATTAAAAACCATGCTCATAGTTTTAATATTAAGAACTACACCCTTGGTTTTAAGCTTAAACACCGTGCTCAAGGTTTTATTTAGAATAACATATATGGATTTTAGGTCAATTTTTTTTAGCCATAACAAGTTCAAGTTATTTTAATTTTTCAAGTAACCCGAATATGTTGTGTCATTTTTGGTTATTTTTATAAGTGACCAGTTATTTATTCACCATGTTGGTATATTTGCTCCACTAAAAAAATGAGCTAGCTAAAATAAAGATTTGAAAGTAAATGACTATTCTTTACTACTACTAGTAATGATAAATTATAAAAAATACACCAAAATGAAAACATGCGGAGAGAGAGGAACTTGAGATCAAATGTGAAAACTCTCTAGCTCAAATGCATATGTGTCATGTGAATTTCAAATGTACACATTGTTATTTATATTATTTTTGTGTTCTATGCCTACGAAAAGCTTGTCTCAATTTAAAATTATACCCTGAGCTAAACCTGGGTTAACAAATGGCAGTAGATTCCAAGGATGTTAAGTATATAGAAAAATAGCCTAAATCAAATATTAAAGAAATAAAAAATAGCTTAAATTAAATATTAAACAAATACATTAATAGTATAAATTAAATAATCAATAAGGGGAGAAGAAAATAACATAAACCAATTTTAGATGAAAAATTAACAAGAAATACAAAAAATCTAGAAGCAATGAAGGTTTTGATATACAAAAGAGCTTTTTGTCAATGGTTAAGGTCATCTTTTAGTTTTTGTAACTCAATGAGCATTGCAATGAAGAAATATTGACCTAAAGTGTGTTCTCGTATCTTAGATGTGTCTGGAAGTTGACAAAGATGTGAAAAATTGAAGTAATGTAAACAAGTTCATATAAAATGTGACTCCTAATAAAGAAAATAAGACATTGGGCACTAAAAATAATAATACAAAAGACATAAAAATGATGAAACAAAATAATAGATTAAAAGAAAAAAATATTAAGTAGATCAGTATCACTTATCAATCTTGGTGAAACCAATGAAAGAAAGAGTACCATTTGAATATACTACCAGATTCCTCACATGTGTTATGAAATGTTTAGGTCTTCACAAAGACTTCACAAAATTAATCTAGACTACATTTAAACTAATGATAGAAATCATGCAGTTTTACCAAGATGTTAAACGAGCTTGCATAATGAGAGGTTGTCTGTAATAGAATGATATTGGAGAAATGGGTAAATTATAGAAAGATAATAGACATGTGAGTAGCGAGTTGAACTAGCTCTAATGTTGTTACCAATGACATAGATAGGTTAAAATTAATAAAATTTTAAAAAACTACACAATCTTATGAGATAAGATGAGATGATAGTCTATTGAATTTATGTTTATGTGTTGCAATACACTCCAAATTTAGTTCAATCTTAACATAGATTCAAAATACTAGCAATGACAAGTTTAATTAAATTATAGCATTAGTTTTGAGAAAAATGACCATGGGTAGGAAAAGGTTAAGTTTAACATTAAAACATAAAAGAGGAGACAAACAATAAAGTGGTAAAGATACATAAGATAAAACTAAATAAGGGTATAAAATTTTGACATGATAGTTGTACAAGACATCCTTTCCCAATCCATCATTAACTTTTTTTACTTTCCTCTCTCAATTTATATATTCTTGATACTCTTTCCAATTTAGGTACACATCTTCCTTTTTCCTCAACTACACAGACTCCATGCTTTCCTCCCTAACAATATCAAATAAATTCTTTTATATTCTTTGGATTTTGGCCTGGTCCATTGGTTATATAAGCTAAAACATAAAATGATAACCTAGATCTTAATTTATTAGGTAGCATACTAATTATAATTCCCCTTGTTACAGGACATTTTTCTCATCTTTCCAGTGCAACCTAATTTCCATTTTCCTTCTCCTTCCTTGCAACACCCTACATTCATCTTCTTCCTCATATCACAAACTCCCAAATCCCCAATTATTTCTAATTTTAAACACCAAAATTATGGGCCTCTCTCTATCTAATACCACATCTCTTGGAAAAATATTCATAGAAAATTCTCTAAAATTATATTTAGCGAATTCCCACAAATTGTGTGGACGATGCCTTCTTTCACCATATAAATTGACCTTGCATAATTAAAATCTCCCATGGGTCACATGAATCATTTCCATACATGTGAAACGCTATAAATAAAGTTGAAAATTAGTTGGGAAGTATGCAAAGAACATTTTCTCTAGCTTAAACCTTTGAATTATCCTTGGTAGAAGTAAATGTGTCCCCTTTCTAAAAATTCATGAACTTCTTGTTCAATAACTAGAGTATACAATAAATGCTTGTTGAACCAACACTCAAATTGAATTCTTCCTATGATATGATGTAATACATCCGTACATCTAAAAAGATCCATATACCTTGTAGGCTGGGTATAAATGACTATCTAAGAATAAGCACAATTGGCAGTCCATTGGATAGCTACCCGAACAAGTGGTTAATTTCAAAATTTTAAATCATGGGTGGTAGATGTATAAAAGTATGCAACACAGTAGTATTATGAGAAACAAATCATGATATATCTTGCTCAACATTCATTATGAGAGATACATGCCACTTTATGTAAATGAGAGAATGATTTCGTGAATAGTCATCTTTTTCATCAACAGAGTTATAACACTTGAATGCATTAATATAATAATTTTATTAAGAATGTAAATAATAATGACCATCTCTTCAAAAGTTCACATAGTTTTAATTTATTTTTTTAATTTAATAAATCAAGCACATACACATACATTGTAGTAGAGCAAATTTTAGGGCACAATCTTGCTTCTTTACTTCGAATTAATCCAGAGGATATAAATAGAGGAATCCATACTTTTATGTTTATCATTATATACATTTATATTCTATTGATAGGTAGATTATTGTCTAACATTAAATTCAATGTCATACACACAAAAAGATAATTGAAGACTATGATAAACATATAGATTTGAGGATGCCAATCTTTATTATGATTATTGACCATATAAGAAAATTCTCCATTGTTATTTTCTATATTTTTATGCATTTTAATTAAGACATTCAAATGATACATAAATGCACCTAATTATTCATATTTATTCATTTAATTTCTCCATGATAAGTTAGATAACATTTTCCTTTTACATCATCCCATGCAATATTTTAAAAAACTGTTTAAAGCCTTCATTAACTCATTTATATGTCTTTAACTCTGTTTATTTTTTTACAACATGCTATTTAATCATAATTTCATTAGTCCTTACGATTTATATTTTTGTCTTCAACTCATTAATTATAGTCATTTATCAACTTGTACTATTTAATATGGCGCTTATCAATGTTTCCAGTGGTCCTTTCCTAGCTCAGGTGATGTTTGACAATATATATCAATCAACTATCTTCTAAATTGTTATAAAGGTTTATTTAAACAACAGAGTATTAATTAAAATGAATGTCAAGGAATGGAATGGCGAGAGGAAAGAATTGCAGAAAACATGCAGTTCTCTTTTGTGTGGCACGACTACTGTATGTAGATAAGAACAGAATAGCAGGCAATATTTATTTAGACGGTATAACCATCCAACAGATGGTTGTTGTGCTAAGCACAGATGTATTATTGCAACCTAGTGAATGAATGTAATAGTAAAAGTACAGAATTATAAAAACTAACTGGTTCTATTTATGTGGCGCAAGTAATGTTTACGGATTAGAATAGATGAGGACCGAAAACGGCTTTCAGTAGATGTCCTTACGCTGAAAATCAGAAGCAGCATCTCCATAACCGGCTTTTTTGAGTAGGTGTGGTGGTGGAGCGCATGGTGAAGAGCCACAGGGGGAACCAGAAAAATAAGACTGCTCCATTTTTGTAAGCACATTATGATCTGATAAAGCAAGTTTTTTGTGTAGATGTGGTGGTGGTGGTGGAGGTGGTGTAGCGCATGGAGAAGAGCCACAGGGGGAACCAGAAACAGCAGACTGCTCTATTTTTGTAAGCACATTATGATCTGATAAAGCAAGCTTTTTGTGCAGATGTGGTGGTGGTGGTGGTGGAGGAGGTGGAGCGCATGGTGAAGAGCCACAGGGGGAACCAGAAACAGCAGACTGCTCTATTTTTGTAAGCACATTATGATCTGATAAAGCAAGTTTTTTGTGTAGATGTGGTGGTGGTGGTGGTGGTGGAGGAGGTGGAGCGCATGGAGAAGAGCCACAGGGGGAACCAGAAACAGCAGACTGCTCTATTTTTGTAAGCACATTATGATCTGATAAAGCAAATTTTTTGTGTAGATGTGGTGGTGGAGGAGGAGGAGGTGGAGTGCATGGAGCAGAGCCACAGGGGGAACTAGAAACAACAGACTGCTCCATTTTTGTAAGCACATTATGATCTGATAAAGCAAACTTTTTGTGTAGTAGTGATGGTGGTGGTGGAGCACATGGAGAACTGCCACGGCTGGGGCTAAAAATAGCTAACTGCTCCATTTTTAGAAGTACATTATGATCTCATAAAACAAAGTTTTTTTGTAGTAATGGTTGTGGTGGAGCGCATGGAGAACTGCCGCAGGTGGGGCTGGAAACAGTCGACTGCTTAAAATTTGTACGAGCATTATTGTTGTTTGAAGGATTTGGGAGGTTATATCGAGCGGATACAAGAACCAGAAAACCAAGGGAAAGCACATCAAACATTGTGTTTATTTTCATGCGCGCCAAACTTCCCATGCTTGGAGTTGTGTGCCTTTACTAACTCAAATGCGGAGAGATATCTTAATAATCAGATTGTAGCCGAAGGTTGAGATGGGATGCAATGCATCATGGCGACCCATTTAAAGAGGGGCGATAACCTACAGACAATTTCTTCCACAGAGAGGTATTCAAAGTCGTATGGCGTATTGGAGACGAAGCGGTTAGCAACTGTGTATTAGTTAACTATTTTTTTGTGGAAACCTGTAGGTACGTATTTTCACTCAATGACCATTCATTTTCTTCATTTTCGTATACAGGCAGTTCAAACTAGAAGCCTTGACTGAGTAGCCCTTCCATTTTATTGAAACCCTAAGGAAATAAACATCATGAATTAATATGAGATCTGGTGTTAATATAAAACAATCTCTTTATTTGAGATCTATCAGCTTTGTGGTGAAATTTATTAGTTACATCAAGAGCTGTAACCTTATAATATCAATAATCGAAGGTCATCAGATCGGTTTACAGCTTACTATTCAAACTAGAAGCTTTGACTGAGAAATTCTTTACGCATGTTTTGTTCACATGGAAACAAAATTATAATCATTGAGAAATTTATTATGAATGGTATTCTGATCAGACGAAACCATCATGATTAAAACTTTTGTTTATAAACTCTATTGATAACAATTGCAGAAATATGTAGAAGCAGCATGTAAGACATTCTCCCTAATTATGCTTATCTAAATTATGTGTCTATTTCCTTTAGAGATAGCACTTAAGTTTCAGGTATAAAATTAAGTGCCATGAAGATTGAAGAGACAAAGCATATGATACACAAAGAAAGAATGAGTTCAGTATAATCTTTAATAAATCTATTGGCACGTAATGTTTGTGTGACATGCTCGATTACTTGATCATCCATGATGTCAATAAATGGTTTACCAAAGACCTTAAGTCTATATGTACAACTGAATACAAGTTGCAGGTAACAATGAGGCTAATAAAGTAACGTTAAATTTACCAATTCCATTTCATTTTCATTGTCAAGCACATTACAATATCACATCCATGCATTGTTTTCAATTTTAATTTTCCCATCCACATAATTATCTTTTACAAAAACGTTATTCTACACAAGCCACAGTTGATATTTGTAACATAAATCATCTGAGAAAAATAACATGCTTCTTATAATAACACTCAATAAACAATAGTTCCCTCTTACTAAGACCAGACACCATTAATGTTCCCAACATTAGTCTACAAAATTATTTATACTTTGCCAAGCACCCAAGCCAACGTTTTTCATATCAGAAGTCATTAGTAAAGATGGATAAAAAAATGTCTCTTCGTAGTGCACTTCATTGGCCCACATAATATGTGTACCTTTTTATTTTGTACAATTACAACCTTGCTCTTGAAAGAGCATATTCATCCAAAGTGAACGCATCAAAATGATGCTTACATGTTTGAAGCAGCTATTGCTGAATATATTTGTACATCACAAAAATTGATTTGTCATAGTGGCAATGAGAAAGAGCTGCCAACCATGGACCAAGATAACACCCAACAGTTCCAAATCTGCCTTGGAAACTCTCTAAGAATTTAATAACATATGTGTCAAATGTTATGGAAAATACATAAAATATTATTTTTCAATGTTAAATGATATCACATTTGATATGCATTTTACAAAGTTGGGCTTGTGCAGATGGTAGAAATAAGTTAAACAATTTAACCGTGCACAAACAAAATTTGTAACTATCTAACCTAATTAATGTAATTTACATTTAATAACAATGTAATACATTATACTAACAATCCCCCCTATTACATTTATCTTATTAAATGTTTAGCTAGAAACCCCCCTTAAGCCTTACATAATAAAAATTGTTGATTACAGAATATAATATAGACAAGCTCTATGAAATTTTTCTTTAAAGAAATAAATTATGAATCAAGTTTAGCTCCATCAAGCTATCTCATAACCCTCAAAAAGATGTAGCCTCTATCTAATATCCTAAATTATTCAACAACAATCCATATTGAGCTCTCCAACCACATGGCTCCATCAAGTTGCCTGATAACCCTAAGAAGGGTATAATTCTTGAACACAATCTCGAGTACTACTGAAAAACTGTCTATATTAAGGTTTACACTAAACCCCTTACCTATCTCCTGAAAAACCTTCATAGTACATGCATTTTCAAATATGCCATCAAATACAAGGAATAAACAAAAAACAAAAAATACTTCTCAAGAAAAACACCAACTAAAAGCGAGAAGCTAACTTGACATGATGGAAATCCTCCATCCTCTTGCCCCACTAACCTCTAGAATGATTCTACTAAAATTTACTCATTTGGTATTTTAAGTGATTCTCTAGAGGCATCTTCCTCGTATGAGTTAGGAATCTTTATGTACTTATTTAATCTTTTACAATCCAATTGACAAGAGCTTCCATGCTTTACAGGATAGTGTGGAATAAAGAATTCTATCAAATAATGTCCTATAATTGTGAGCTCAATTTTAACTCAATTGAAGGTCATCCGATTGTATATACCAATGATTCTTCCAATCATTTGAGGTATAATAATCATTTTTAGTAGATGAAATTTAATTGGTTCTTTCTTTTGGAAGAGACTCTTGCTTAGCTTTGCATAGTTTCTTTATTAGGGCCATTTTTAA
This sequence comes from Chamaecyparis obtusa, assembly GCA_027943335.1. Lineage (NCBI taxonomy): Eukaryota > Viridiplantae > Streptophyta > Pinopsida > Cupressales > Cupressaceae > Chamaecyparis > Chamaecyparis obtusa. The sequence continues at coordinate 457,743 of BSBK01000897.1, read as the reverse complement.
AACCTTTTAAGAACCTTCTTTGCGCATGATTATGAAAGGTATTGACAAAGTGTATTCACATCTGTATTGAAATTAAACTTCAAAAAATTTCTTCCTGAACTATGAAGTAGCCATATGCACATCTGAAACTACATCTTCCATATATAACATATCCAATCAAAATAGAAATCTCAAATGTATATAAACTACTTATTGCGAATGATGCTTTTTATAAATATAATTCTAGTTCAAGAAAATATACTAGATGATCCTTTTATAATGGACAACTATAACACTTTTAATGCTAGTCCAATTATAAAGTGGTTTCCTTTAATGATATTGTAATCTTTAATTCTATGTTCTTCAAAAATAATGTTTCATTAACTAACCTTGATATCCAAATATTCCTTCTTTGTACGAAAAACAAAAAATTGATGGTTTATTCAAATTATCCCAGGAGTGCAATATTTTGAAAGCATGATATGACTTGACTTCTTGTAGTAGTAAAAACACCTTTCCTACTTCAATGTTGTCTTCATTTTTCTCTACACATGAGTGTTGCCACTTTTCACAACAAACCTGAGGTAATGCCAACATGAATATATGTTCACCTCTCTTCATCTTTGCTTCACATCTTACCTTCACTGGGACAAAAACAAAAAACATGATGCCAAAGATCACCAAGTCCGTGTGATCATTTCTTTGATACCAGTTGTTATGAAAATTACATAAAATATTTATTTTTCAATGTTAAATGATATTATATTTTATTTGATATACATTTTATAAAGTTATGTAGACACTAGAAATCATATAAATAATTTAATTGTACACAAACTACCTTTGTAACCATCTAACCTAATTAATATTATATTTAATAACAATGTAATACATTATAATTACATCAAAATCCTGTGGACTTTTAAACACTTCATCTCCATTACATGAGATAGAAATGTCTAACAATGGACAACATTTTAAACCAACTTATCCTGATATGAATATTTTTTTATTTTTTATTGTAGTGACCCATACCATCGTGATTTAATGAGATTTATCTTCAATATAGAAAGAGGTCCAAAACCCCATAAGTTTCATCCAAATATAAATCTCTTAAGATTTCCAGAGCTCAAAGACCACATCATTAAACATTGAGTAAAAAATTAAAAAGTAACAATAATTATGTCAAATGTAATGTGGTAAATTTTGTAATCGTTGTTGTGCATGAACGTCAATTCACTTCAATGGATTTTTCCATGATGATCTAATGCAAGGGAAGGGATGGTTAGGGCCAAAAGGCACACCCTAATCACCAAAACTCCTGACAGAAACAACACACATAAGTAATAGCACAATAGGGAGAGAGAGAATATAGAACTATCATTTATTATTCATCCAATAACCTCATACATGTGGGGTTGTAAGGCCTTCCCAGTTACAGCCAATACATTCAAAATGCAATTACCATGGTCCATTAACATGCGAAGAGTCCTTTTCAGAAAACTATCTTCTCTCTTCTATCTTCTAAAAACTGATCCTAAAACTACAACCAACTATTTTATTTATACAAGAGGCCACTGAACCACTCAGCCTTCAGATCCATCATCGGAGAATTAAATGACAAAATATAGGTCCAAATGCTTCCCAATGATCGATGTAAAAATTAACTCTGTGACCAAAATTCAATGCACAAGTTAGTCTCCAAAGAAAACAAAAATAAACCACTCGGTGAGAAAGATTACCGAGCAAGAGGAAATCAACTCGGTGAACCAACCAATCCAACTCAGTAAATGAAGGATCCGGTCAACAACTGAGTCTGTTGGTGCAAACATGAAAACATCACCGAGAGCCCAAGCGAAGCTACCGATCATAACTAAAAAATCTAACTTGTTTCTGGTAACACAGGATTGCCAAGAACCCAAGATGCTCCTGCATCAGACACCTGGGGTTGATTTGACATGATTCTCTGAATCATACATAAGGTATAACCTAAGATGAATTCAACTTAGATTGCGTAATCCATGATCAATCTTCAATTGGTCTATTCTTCGATTTTACTAGGTACTCAATGTACTATTTTCCCCTTATGATTCTAATAACTCTTTGTTCCAGAATCTGCTCAACTTCTTTTGTTTGCTTCTTAAGATAATCATTCAATATCATCATTTCTTCATCAGGTTCATAATATTCATAAAAGTCTATAATGTTGAATATATTTGATATATCCATGTCACTAGGTAACTCAATCTCATAAGCATTTCCACTATCAAATCTCCTCAATATCTTGCAGGGACAAAATTTCTTCATTTTCAATTTTCCATAGGTTCCAGCAGGAAATCTACCCTTCTTCAAGTGTACCATTACTTCATCCCCAACTACAAAAATCTTATGTCTTCTTGATCCATCTTCTCTTTCCTTGTATTTTTTATTACTATTTTTTGACTTATGTTTCACTTCCTCATGCAATGTCTTCATGAGTTCAGCAAACTCTTCTCATTCAACACTTCTCTTTTCTTCACTAGCAATGTCCTTAAAATCTGATATACCTCTATGTTGTATGTCATTAACAATCTTGAAAGTTGTTTTTCCAGTACTCTTATTTACAAAATTATTGTATGCAAACTCTACTTTTTCCAACATAGAATCCCAATTACCTGGTTTATGTCCACATAAAAATCTCAAAAGATTACCCAAATTCTCTTTAAAACCTTTGTTTGTCCATCAGTCTTTGGGTGAAATGTAGAACTATACCTCAGCTTGGTACCCAACTTTTTCCAAAGAGTCTTCCAAAAATATCCAATAAACTTACTGTCTCGGTCAGAGATGATACTCCTCGGTAAGCCATGTAATCTGGAAACTTCTTTAAAGAAAAGATCTTATATATGCACTATATCTAATTTCTTTCCACAGGGTATGAAATGTTCCATTTTAGAAAATTTATCCACACCAACAAATATAGAATCATTACCTCTTACTGTCTTTGGTAAGACAAGAACAAAATCCATACTGACACCAATCCAAGGTTTCTCAGGAACAAAAATTGGTGTATGCAATCCATTATTCTAACTTGCTCCCTTTTCCACTTGACAAACTCCACAACTTTTCAACAAAATTTGAACATCCTTATACAACTGTGGCCAAAAGCAGTTCTCCTTAAGAAAATTCAATGTTTTATCAATGCCGAAATGTCCAGCCAAACCACTACTATGTTTTTCTTTTATCAAATTAGTTCTCATTGATCCTCTAAATATACACAACTCAATACCTTTTAAAAACATACCTTCTTGAATGAAAGAGTCTTCCCATTTAGTACTTGGTTGATCTTGAATAGGTTCTTCGCACTTTCTCCATTCCTCAGAAAAATCAGGGCTAGTTTCATACAAAGCTCTCATGTCATTAAAACCAAGAACTTCAATTGTCATTTCATTCATCAAAGATCCTTCTACTTAATGCATCAACAACTCAGTCAGTGAGTCCATTCTTATGTTTTATCACAAATGTATAACTCTGCAAATACTCAACCCATTTCATATGTCTCTGATTCAACTTATTCAAACTACCCAAATATTATAAAGCCTTAAGATTAGTATACAAAACAAACCCATTTGGTATCAAATAATGTTTCCATTTTTTTAGGGCTTGAACAATAGCATAGAACTCTTGATCATACACAAAATATTTCCTTTTTTCATCATTCAACTTATCACTAAAGAAAGGAACAATTTTACCTTCTTGACTTAACACCACTCCTATTATACTACCACTTGCATCACATTCAAGTTGAAATACCTTATTGAAAGTGCTAAGTATTAACCACACACTCATTGACTCTCCATTGCTATGGGTAGAACCACACAACCAAATGCTGAAAACTTAAGGAATGGTTCTTAATTTATGTTTTTGAATCATAACAACCACAATCAAGACAGGTCAACAAAGAAGTACTTATCTAGGCCAGTGCCTCATCCATTGGTCAAAGTTTCTTGGACAGACTACACACACACCAGAAATATACTTGAGATTCAAAGCCATAAACACATTTACAATCTCCTCTACTACTTACAGGATATCCCTACATAGACAAGAGATAAATTTAGGTCCCATCTGGAGCATCATTTAATCTAATCTTGGACTAGAACTCAAGATTGAAAACCTATACACAAATTGTTATGCAATGAACTAGAAAGTTCAAAATCCATCTACGTTAACACAAGGGAGAGATGAGAATCAAGTGCCTGCATTAAGTATGAAGAATCCTCAAGTGTGTACAGTCAATCCAAAGGAACCCTGCTTGCAAACTTAGCTTAGACCTGTAACTTTCTTTCAAATTGCCAAAAAAAATCAAGACAGGACATTACAATTCAGACTGGCAGAAGACTCACAACCAGAAAAGCTTGAAAATCTAACTCCCAATAACCTCAAATGACCACAAAAATCCCTTTATACCAGGGTTACAATGCAAGCATATGATCATTTCAAATTCAAAATTTCAAAATCACCTAACCCCACTGAGGAATAAACACAGACATGACAGGGGTCAAGCCACAGCAATTGACAATCCATTATGCCCACTCTGGCCGCTCAAGAATTGAATTTTGGTACCTCCTACCACAAAAAACTCTCAGCAAGCTCAAACGGTCACATGCATTTCATGGGCTTTAAGTTTCTTAACCGTTTGCCCTCAGTCGTGCAATTGCGCAGTCACAGCTCTCACCGCCACAGGAATCCAGGCTCCAATTTCATGCTTGGTCGCATGATTGCATAGCTCGAGAATGGGCTATGCGAACATGCGACATGCCATTTCCCCTTGCCTTCTTCATAACTGCCAATGCTAGACCATGGCCACAAAAGGTTTTGTAGCATGTTTGCGAGCCAGAAAACTAGCTCACACGAACATGCGACAAGCCGCTACCATGCACCCTGCCGGTTGGCATGTTACCACTGAGATACCCCAACCTGGGCCCATGTTCAAACCTACCACCCACTAGCACGGACCAACCGGAGATCACCACGACCTCACCTACCAACGGGACCACCAAACAACTGCAAACAGGCCCCAGCACACGTGGCACCCTGTCACATGATCGTAGAGCCCGAAAATGGGCTATGCAAACATGCAATAGCCTGTGAACCTTAACCGCCACCGTAACCACCACCGCATGGAGTCAACAGCAAGGGGTTTGTCACATGATTACAAGCCATGGAAATGGCCCTTGTGATCATGTGACAAGGCCATGAGACTACCACATCACCCACTTCTCTGCATCTCCCAGGCCCACTGATGAAACACCACCACATTGCTATGGACACGTGTCAACCGGTTGCATGATCGCATAGCCAAAAATTGGGCTATGCGATCATGCGACAGCCAACCCAAAGCCACCACATCACCACCTCCGGGACCATGGAACTGCTTTACCTTTTAGAGGATCGGACGGTTGTCGCAAAAGTGCATAGCCTTGACAAATCCTTCGCACTTTAACGACAACCGTTGATGCTCCGACACGTCAGGACCCTCTGACCAATCCGAAAACTAGGTCCCACCACACATCGCACTTGAACACTAAGGCAAAGTAGACCGCCAAGCAGTTGAATAGGACTGGGACCCACATGGCTACGTGGCAAGCGGTCACATGATCGCGTGTCAGAAAAGTCTAACATGCGGCCATGCGACAACCAATCAAGAAGAGTCTGGACCCACCATCCAATCGGACTTGCGCAATTAAGACCGAGGTCGAAAACACACAAAGTTTTAGACACCAAAAGATAAGTGCACAAAGCTGGAAAGCAAAGGTTGAAAACAATGAGGGTTTTTGGCAAAAGATCGAAAACACACAGGAATAATGACAGACCGAAAGGTAGCAGGGAAGTTGAAAACAACATGAGTTTTTGAAAACATTGCAGGTTTTCGACACTATGACAGATTTTTTTAAAAATGTTTCCCGCAGACCTTGAAACTCAAAAAATTCCCTGGGCTTTGCGAATTAGGAGATGCGACCTGGACTGAAACAAGGTGACAACACTGAAGAGCACGGGGTAGGACACTTAACAAAAACATTGCATGGAATAGGCCAACTTCACAAGATTTTGCAATGACTGGAAAACGGACTAACACAGTGCACATACGCCATTCTCCATTCTTTTTAGCTGCCAATATAGTTGGTACTGCACATGAACTCAAACTTACTCAGATCAAACCTTTCTGCAACAACTCTCAGATTTGTTGGTTAAAGACCTAATTCTTGGTAGGTGTTAATTGATGTGGTGCTATATTTAGTAAAATAGCTCCAGAAATCAAATCCATACTGTTATCACTATGCAAATTTTTTAGGCTTCATGTTAATATTTTTTAAAATAATCCAAGTAGTTGACCCAATGGTAACGTTTCATGTTGAAAACTCTAATTTTAATCAAAGCCCTAACCGGTCCTGAGTCTTGTTATAATTTCATGTTACTTTTTGACTCACTAATCCCCCTAATAAAGCATGTGTTATTTTTTACCCCCTTTATTCATCATTTCATGTGTTATGTGGTTAGGTTTTGAAATCGGGGTACCTTTTAATTAATTGTTTCTTTCAAAGCCTAAGTTCCTGATAAATTTTTCAATAGTATCAAACCCTTCAAATATGTGGCTATCGTTGGACCGCAAGACTGCACGTTGTCAGAATCTCTGACATGCACTTTAGCGACAAAGCACCACCTGTCTGAGCAGGCCCATCAGGTAACAGGGTGTGCTGGCATTTAAAGAATGGATCACATCAACGGTTGTCGCTATACCATTGGACCAAGATGATAGCCATTTAAACATCGCACTTTAGCGATGATCGTCTGATTCTCTTTAAGGACTGAAGTGTGAAGTGGGCCCTGAAGGTGCTAGGTCACATTGACATGTATGCTTCTAATTGGTTGCTGGGAGTTGTGATGTGGTGGTTGTCACGATGATTTGAACTAAGAGTGAAAAGGTCAAGAGGCCCACCCGTTGGTTCTTTCACAATGTGGCGGTTATTGATTCGATAAAGATTAATGAAGTGTCACACTGGGGCCTATTTTTTCTAGATCGTTAAGATGCAACAAGATCTCACAGTTTTCATTATACCGCTGGGGTAAGATGCACATTTTTTAGGGTCAGCGGTATAGTGACAACTGTAGATCTTGTTTAAAGATGGGGACCATTTAGTGGGTCCTTTGCTGCTGACTTTTTGATGACACGGTCATTTCTGATTGGCTGAGGGTAATAATGACATGTCAAAGTTGCCAGTGCATTTGACACCAAGCATAAAGTTAGGGCTTCTTCGCTGCTGACTTGTCTAACATGGCATTTCCTGATTCGATGGAGTTTTTAAAAGAAAAGGTGGGGTCATTGCTTCAGGAATGGATAAAGCACTGAAAGTTAGAAAGAATCTTACGGCTATCATTACACTGCTAGATGAAGATGCTCAAGTTTTACGCTTGCGCTTTAGTGACGAAGCGCCACCTATCTGCTCTGATCAAGATAATGTTAAGTTATTTATTTCCTCACATTCCTTTATTGAAATGTTCTCATTGGTTGAGAACTGATTTGGGGAAAAGTAATATAGGGTTATGTTGTTAGACTTGTCAACCGTCTGATATGCCAGAGAAGAAATAAATCAATGGCCTAAATTCACATTTTTGCTTAGTGACATTTTTTTTTGCTTCCTGTGAATAACTAAGGCTGCCAACTTTCAGTAATGGTGGATTTAATGTGTTACATGTGGATAGATTGTAGGCAGTTGTCGATGCTATACATCAAAACTGAATCATTATTTCTATTCACCATTCTCATAAGCATTTCTGGCGAACTCATTTTTGCCTCTCAGGGTGATTTCAAGCGAAGAATTTGCAGGTGCCTAGTAGGTTTCTTTTTTGAGTTTAAAGTTGTTTGAAGTCTGTGAAGGAGTTGTGAAGGAATATGTGTTGCCAGTTGATCATTTTTAGGGTTTTCTTGAGTATTCATATATTGTTTTATAAAAGCCCTAGTTTCAAAATGCCACTGAAAATAAACCCATTTGGTCAGACAGAGTACAACAAAAGAGGAGTCTTTAAAGATTTAATGCAGTTATTACCACATTCAGATAACGGGGTAGCTAGGTTAAAGGAGTTAGTTCCGAGAAACCCTAGGGATTCTATTGCAAAGGCACTCCATGATAGAGGGAATTGGATGAGAGATGCAAGGGTTGGTGAAAAGCATAATGGTCTTATTTTGTTTAGATCAACATACTGACAGAGAAATTCATGTGCCCCCCTTAGTAACATATGGCAGTTTGATATAGGAAAATTCGTGGTTCCTGGTGTGTTTATGGATGCTAAGTTATTCATTCAAATTACTAAATGCTATGATCCTGTGACAAAGTGTGTCAAGGATGTAAATGGGAAGGACCTAATCAGTATCACAGAAGATGAGATTAGGGAAGTTTTTTCACTAAATGACCCTTCTGTGGGGTTAGAGAAAATTGATTTCATAGAATTTATAGAAATATATGAAGCACAGAGGGATTATTTGAGAGCAGGGCCTCTAAGGGAATTTCTAGATGAGATTGGATCCATGTGTGTCATCAGTCCAAGCACACCAAAGCCTTTTAGGCTGGATTTGTTTAGTAAGAGAGCATAGGAGGTTTATAAATCATTGACTTTAATTCTAGGGCATGATGAAGCAACTCATATGCCAGTCCCATACATGTTTATGATGGTACAATCTCTGCACCCCCAATTGGCACTAATTTTTTATTTTGCACCTCATCTAGCTGACTTAATCCATGAGGGATTGATGGGAATTAAGGACATGAAGGTTAGTAGGCCTTTTTGGTGGTACTCGATGCTTATGCACATGTTCCTATACAAAGGTGAGTAGTCCTTCAGCTCAATAATAAATATTGTGAAAGAGAGGAATGGAGAAACCCTTCCAGTAAAACTATGGACTACAGCCCTGTCATGGTACAGAATTGATGCCAGTTACATTGCATTTGACAGGGATTTTGCCTCAAGGCTTAGAACTCTCTTATTTTTTGACAATCCAAGGATCCCAAGAGAGTTGCTAAGATTAATCAAGCCAAAGGAATATTGTCAAGACATCACCATAGTCCATAATTTTGGGGATATCATTCTGTATCCTATTTCTATAATTTTTAGGGTTTATGGTTGCAAAGTGGCACCATACATTTTACCTTATCAGGTCCCATTAAAAATATAGTATGCTGAAATATTGAGACAGATTGGCAACCTGCAGGAAACCACTCTCACTGGCAAGGGAAGGGGAACTTTCTTCCTGGACATTACTATCTAGCACATCAGTATGTGATTACAAAGGGAGGATGGGTGCATTTGAACAAAGTTTTGCAGCCCTATAGAATGACTAGAGTAGTGGTAAGGTGTGCAAATACAGAGGGTTTCCTCTCAGGAATGTTTAAAGATAAAATAAGGTGTGCTCATATTGAGCATAAATTTAATTTTCCTCAAGATGTGATAAGGAATGAGTTTGACCTTCAAACTCAAGAGATTAAAAAAGAGAAATGGATCATTTACAAGAAATTTGTGGATTTCATTTAGAATTTTGACAAGGCTTATGACCCATTAAAAGGTTTTGAGCCATGGGAAAGGAAAGTGGATGCCCTAATGGAGCATTTTGAGGGCATCATGCATGCAGTGAATGAAAAGAGGGCTGCTATAAGCAAGACAGACCCTGAGAGGGCTAGGAAAATTTTGGGCCAGCCAAAATATATGAAATTGACTCCAAGGAGAGTCTATACAATGTAGAGGAGAAGTGGATACACTGTTCTCTTACCACCACAATAGAGAAGTGAGGATGTTCCCTCTACTTCGAAAGGGAAAAGGCCCATGGATGAATCGACAATGCAGGGACTCTCTCCTACGAGATAGAGACAAGAAGAGGTAAGGTCAAGAGAGGAAGCTTATTCTCCTTCTCAATCCCCTATCCAATTAGGTGAACATGGGGTAGCAAAGAAACTGGTACAATTGAGAAATGAGGGAAACATTTTTGTTTCCAATGATGACTTGCAAGAGGGGATGCTTGAGGCACCTAAAGAAGTAGCCATGGACCTTACTATTGATGAATTTGAGGGTAAACAATTGGACCTTGTTTTAAAGCAAGCTAGTGACTCTTTTCTTGCCGATGACAAATTTTTCAAGACTAGGGCATTCTCCCAGTTTTTATGGAGAATGAAGATAAATCAGTACAGAGAGATCTATGAGAAGAAGAGGGAAGAGTTCCCTGATAAAGACATAATAGAAATAGAAAGTGAGACCAAGGTAGAGATGGTCAAGCAGTTTGAAAAAATTACTCCTAAGGAAGGAAGGGCCATGGTTCATACTATAGGAGTGTTAATTTTGCTAGAGTGGGACATTGCTGATGCAATTGTCTTTGACCAAGTCAGGAAGAGCAAAGTGAAAACTCTTACTACTATAGAGCAAGGAAAACAAGTTGCTAGGGGCATTGCTTTCTCAGAGGATCGTGCAACCTTGGTCATGTGGTCCCTAAAGAGGGAGGAAGATAAAGTAAGAAAGGAGGCTCTCTCCATAAGATATGCAATTAATTCGTTAGTGCAAAGAGTAGGTGAAACTTTTGGTGTGGAAGCATCAAGCTTAATTCTAGAGACTACCAAGTTCAATGTTAAAGTGGTAGAAAAGGATGCCAAAGAAAAGGAGGAGCTTAGGCTCAAATTTGAAATTGTCCTTAAGTCATATAATGATCTCAAGGTGGAGTTGATCCAAAAGGATAAATTGATTGCTCAGCTATCAAGGCCCCAGGACCACAGGTCTCCCCAATTGGTAATTTCTGACAAGCCTATAGTAGCTTCATCCTCAAGCCCAATTGTTGAGTTACCACCATCCCCCTACCCAAAGAAAAGTATGGATGTTAGGGTTATTTGGGAGAAACAAAGATTAACAGAGGAGACTAATAAATTGAGGGAAATAAGAGTGCAACTAGAGAAGGAAAAAGATGAAAATGTGAAGGCCACAGCTTTGGAAAACTAGAAGTATGAAGAGAAAATGAAAGATGCAATCATGCAGTTTGCATATGATTTGAAGCCCTCCATTTTCCATAGTCATGCCAATAAATTATATTCATTATTTGAAACATTGAATAAGGAGAAGACTGAAATATCACCAATTTTGAAGAAATGGATTGAGAGATCTCCTAATGTGAAGCTGTTTCAATTGCTATCAAAGGGCCAAGAGGATCCCAATCCATTGATTAAGCTAGTGCATCAGATTGTGAAGAAAATGGTACAGTATGGCATCATTTTAGATAATTTTATCAAAAGATCAAGTATGTTGAAAGCTGAATTAATGCTTTCAAACTATGAGCTGGTGCCCACTATTTTCACAGACAAGGGAAAATGTAAATAAGCATATCTATGGAGAGAAGAGATGGATGCACTTTTGTCAGAAAGGGTGATCGGTGTCCTAAATGACACTTTTTCTATTAGCAGCATTATCAAGTTGTTAATAAATGCCAAATCAATGTTTGATAATATTCAGCATAAGGTTACTCAAATTGAAAATGAATGGGAACATTTATTAAGTAAGAGGACTGAGTTCACCAATTTTGAGTTCCCAAGTGAAGAGGTTTACAATAAATGGAGGCATCAGTACATACCTCATGTTGAAAAATTTAATACTCTGCCAGCTTCCTAGAGAAAGTGAAGGCAACTACTTTTTGAGTCATAAAAGGTTGTTGAGATGTAGGAGGACATTCATTGCAGGATGGACAGCAAGATCTTACAAATCAAATTTTTTGAAGGGATCCAAGGACAATATTGAAGACATAAAGCAAGGTTGCTCGGCTACAAATATCTCACCTACTTGACTTGTGTATTTATTGTAAACTTTTTGAGGTTGTTGTAAAGGTTTTTAGGTTAGAAATTTTGCAAACCCTAGAATGATTGGTAGCTTGTTGCATCTCCTTGTATATAAGGTATTTTCCGTGATCATTCTAGGCATTGAGAGTTTAGGAGTTGAAAAGATAAAATTTTTGAAACCCTAGCCCTCAGTCGGGGATTGTAATATATTGTATCATTTTTCATCAAGCAATAGAAAGAAGTACAGGTTGCTGCTACTATTTTGCAAGCTTATCATTCAAAGTATGATGTATACAACATTCAAAAGGTTATACTTAATACAAACTTTCAAGTCTTTATCTCTCCTTTGAGTTTATTCTATAAATCTTTAAGTCTTCCTGAGATTTATATGTATGTATTTAGCTTTGAGTTCTAATTCAGGATTGGATTAAATACTACTCAGAGTGGGATACATGTTTACTGAATTCATTTAAGGATTTTCTAAAAAGAAGGAAAGAGTTAGAATGTTCTATATTTATTTTTAAAGACCAGGTTCTTCTCCAAATATCTTTTTATTCATTCTATCTTTTGATCTTTCACCCAATGGATAGGGCACTAGCCTGTATTTCCCTATTTTGCTTTGTGTAGATTGATTAACATCTTTTGATCCTAAAACATAAATCAATACTAGTCTTTTATATTTTATTTACATTTATGTGTTGTTCTACCAGTGATGGAGAGTCAATGAGTAATAGGTTGTTACTTAGTACTTTCTCACTATCATCTATTGTAAGATCCAGTATTAGATAAAGAATAGAGTCATATCTCTTGGATCAGGTGTACCCACCTTAGTTATGTAGAGCCAGAAGTGAAGAGGGCAGTCTTGTCCCTATAGTTGGTCCAGTTGCTTATAGATTTCCTACATTTGGAATTAACCTCTCCTTAGCATTAGTCATAAGCATAATGGTATCTCTTGGAGTGTAAAATCTTTTGAAAAACCAACACATACAATGATCAATGCTTCTCATCAATGATAAACCATTAGGTACATTGTCAAAAATGATCTCTCTGTACTTGGTGAGTATCTTATCAATCTCTTCAAGGATGGTATCTACTATTTTCTCACTCAATTTTTAAGGAATCACAACAAAACACACATAATTCTTCTTCAAATCCTTATCAAACTTTCTTCCTTCCATCAAAAAAACTTTCACAGATGTACAAACATTACCAACTTATTCTTCAATCAAAGGTAACAAGATCTGTCTTTTCCCATTAGCCCAAATAGTATATTTATGTAGTCTTCCATCATATATAGCATGCCTACCATATTGCCAAGGTCTACGTAATATAATTTGACAACAATCCATAGGAATGATATCACATAATTCCTTATCATAGTATTTTCAAATTTTCAAATTCACATAACATTGTTCACTCACTAGTAGGGCATGCTCATCTTTGATCTATGAGATCTAATAGGGTTCAGGTGTTTCAACCTTTCCAACTGTAAATTTGCAACCATTTCCTCAGATGCCAAATTCTCCAAGCTCCCACTGTCAATGATTTCCGTCCATACTTCATCAGCATATCTGCATCTAGTCTTGAATAAACTTTTCCTTACCAAATCTTCCTTAGTACTTTCACTCCATAGTGCTCTTCTGGCCATCAAGTTCTTTTCCTTCTCTGGTTCATTCAGTGAGTCTTCATGAACCAAACCATTTCTACTATTACTGGCCTTCTTACTTGCATGTGTACACTCAAATGACCTATGTCCTTCTTCTCCATAATTGTAACAAGTTCCTCGGAATCCACCTCTACCATAACCACCTTGGTTGTTACTGCCTCTTCCTCTAGAAGAACTTTCACCTTTCCACTTAGTTTTACCTTTATCCTGATTTGTTTTGTATTGATCATATCTACTATTTTCACCATAAGATCTACCTCTTCCTCTAGGGAATCTATCACCTCTTCCTCTTTGTCTTTGGTCATGTCTTTTGTTCAATTTCTCCTCATCTTTCAGGGCAAATTGATAAGGTTCTTCATTGCTTTCTGACTTAACCAAACTTATTTCCTCTTGAATAGAAACTCTTAACCCATTCAGGGACCTAGCAATTCTTTCCACTTCATCCTCAACATGTCCAGATATGATATCTAACTTATAGAATTCCTCAGTATAATTCTTTACCGAGCTATCTTTTGTTGGATATTGCTAATGCACTAAGAAGAATGATGAATAAAATTTATATGTTTAATCACTACATTATGAAATTGGCATTCATACTATTGTCATTTGTGTTTTTCACTGATGTCAACATATGTTTCTATAAGGAAGATAGACTGGTTATTATAGTATACAAACACTGTATGGATGTTTTACATCATGTGAAGTTATTGGTGAGTACATGAAGGTGCTATGATATTATTCCTAAGATCACATGGTGTAATGATGTATATTGGATTAGTTACATATTTCCTAGTAAAGAGTGTTTATTGGGTTGTGACAGTGAAAGTTGACAGAGTTAGTCTCTGTGTTCTGGGTATATCTTACAAAAGGTATGGATTCAGTAAATGAGAGATTAAGGGTTAACAATTGGTATCTTGGATAATGTTTGTTGGTCTGTGCAAGGTACAGAAAGCATGATATGCAACCTTTACTTAGGTTCTCTTTTTATCTCCCTTTTCCCTGATCCTTTTCATTAATCAATAGATATAGTACTTTCTTAGATAGCAGTTATCTTAGCAGTTAAGGTTTGACATCAATGACAATACAATAATTGTTTCAATTGCAGTTTCCAATAGAGACATGGTATGCAAGTTGAAGAAGGAACTATATGGACTGAAGAAAGTACCAAGAGCTTGGTATGCAAGGTTAGACAAGTACTTACTTCACCTTGGATTCAAAAAAGGCAATAGTGAAAAGGCAATGGTGACGATGGAAAGTTCTAGGTTTGTTGATGAATTTAGACCATTAAACTTAAGGGGTTTTTTGCACCCTGATGCCTTGGAGCTTCCACTTGAGGGTAAGATTACTAACGAACTCTTGGATTCTATGTTCTTTTTTCATTGTCCCAAATGTCGTAGGTGTATTCATCGACTTATTGGTGAATCTATCCTATCTCCGCATTTTAAGAGAATTATATTCCCATCCCAAATTGTCTCCATTGTTTGTTCCATTTTCCCTGACCTCTCACAATCTTGGTCTCCATTGTTTCATGTGGAAAATTGGGTACTTATGCCCAAATTTCTTCAAAATAACAAGTTTCTCTCCACGGTTCAAAGCTATAATCTTTGGCAGGGGGATGCAAATGTTGGTGGTATTTTTATGTAGCATCTGCTCTTGAATTCAGACAAATTTTTTATGATCCTTGGAGAAATTAAGGATTGCATTTCTTCTTCTTCTATTATGCCTTTGGATATTATGATAAACATGTATGTTGTTGAAGCTAGGTATTAGGGGAAAGTATTTTCCAAATCATATGCTATTCTTGGTCTTTTGTCCCATTCCAATGCAATAGCTAATGCCAATATTTTCCCTTACTTGGCTTCTTTTGTTGTGGATGATAGAGCCTCTAATTTGGTTCCATGTACTTCAACAACCCATGTTATGCATTCATTCAAACCTGGTTTAGGCCAATCCTCCTCTCCACTTCAGTGTGGTAATGATGATTTTGGGTCTGCTTCATTCATTCATAATGAAGCTGACAAATTATCGAGTTATTTTTTCTTCTCTCCTTTGTCTCAGCTTAGGGATGAGAATCTGCACTACCAGGGTTGATTATATTATGAATTTTCATTTTAACTAATGTTGTAGGTCTTTCTTTTGGATATCTCTAGTTTTTTTCCATAGGTTATATTTTTCCATTGGTTGAATCATTCAACTTCACTCTTGCTCTTCTCGGCTAGTCTTTCATGTGGGGATGCTCCATATTTTCTATTTTGGCAAACCTCATTTTTGGATGCCATTGACAGTGCATTCGGCCTCTACTTCCTTTAATTTCTTTGGTTTCACAATTTCTTGTACAAATATCTATCGACACATTGTTTTGTACACAAGTTTCTTACTATTTTGGGTCTATGTATTTGACATTGTATCCTGGCTGCATGCCAAGCTTATATATGTTGTATTTTTGTAAATAGGAATGGATTATTTCATATATCCTTCCTTCTATTGTGAAAGGTTTAGGGAGTTATGATTGGGGGTCTTCTCTTCAAATGTAATATGTCATTTATTGGCCTATAAGGCCTGGGATAGATTATGACTTTCATGCAGAACATTCTACTATTTGTATTATGGGTAACAAACTAAGTTTTTATTCACTGGTTCTTTTCTCTAGGAGCCCTTTTTGGAACCAATTTTTATTAATATAAATATAAATTTTTTGCCAAAAAAAAAATAGTGTAATATAAGTATTAAATATTTATTAAAATATTTATATTATATGTTCAATAATACCTAAGGGAGGCCTGGGATAGATTATGACTTTCATGCAGAACATTCTACTATTTGTATTATGGGTAACAAACTAAGTTTTTATTCACTGGTTCTTTTCTCTAGGAGCCCTTTTTGGAACCAATTTTTATTAATATAAATATAAATTTTTTGCCAAAAAAAAAATAGTGTAATATAAGTATTAAATATTTATTAAAATATTTCTATTCTATGTTCAATAATACCTAAGGGAGAGAGACAGACAGATAGACAGACAAACAGACAGACAGACAGACAAAGACAGAGAGATAGAGATACAAAGAGATTCTAAAAAAATTGAGTAGGAGATTTTAGATATCTGATTCTTTTTACTGGTATTGAAAAGAAAACATTTATTCTCAGGGTCTCTCAGTCCAAGAAGAACATTTTTTTGCAGATAATATCATGGGATTGCAGTTGTAGAAGACAAAAACTCACTTTTTCCCCCTTCTTGGTTGGAATTTCTCTATTATCAAAGGTTTTTTCATCACCTTTTTGGGTCTCACTATGGGGAGTAGTAGTCATTGAAAGCATAAACAGAATAGGAAACTCACAAATGAAGATATTGAATTGTATAGAGAAATGGATAGGGTTACCCATTGGAACAAGAGACATGGTATGTTAAATATTAATGAAGATGTTTCCATAAGCCCACCCTTGAATGTGGTTTCAAGTCAAGAAGAACATGAATTTGAAATGATTTATGATAATAATATTGAAAATGAGAATGTAGGGATTGAAGATGAAAATGTAGGTTTTGAAAATGAAAATGTAGATGTGGACAATGGAAGTGTGGACATGCACAATGATAATCCACCGATTGAATATGAAGGAATTGACAATGTTAATGGTACATAAGAACCAAAACAACATAACACATCTCCAAATTATATGAGAAATGAAGTACCTTGGGAGGAAGAAAGACAAACTTCAAAATTGAGACCTTCAAGAACAACAAAACGGTTACTTGAAATTGATGAGAACATTATGAGAAATTTTGATGGCAAGAGATCAGAAAGAACTATTTCCTTGTAGGTTTCAAAATTTTTTGATCAATTTTTTAGCCACAAGACGTTGGTTGAGAAATGTCAAATGTTTGTGCAATTGTTAAAGATGTAGAAGATGAGACATATAATAGTCAAATTGAAGATTAGTGTGAACAAGAAAAAGGAGAGGAATGCTATTATTGTAAGAAATATTTTTAGTGCTCTCAATTTCATTGGGAAGTCTACCAAGGAAAAAGATAAGAGAGCCACTAGTAGAGTTATTACAATTTCCTTAGTAAGTCATCATTTGAGAAAGACTCATTTGATGAGACAAACTTGTGTAGACTTGAACCTAAATTGTAAAAATTTGGATAGAGAACTTGCAAGAAGAGAAAGACTTGATGATCCTCTTCATAATGATACATGGGCTTATTGTGGGAGACTTTCACGTTGTGATAAGAAGCTTACCGATGGTGTGAAGGATCAAATTCAACTATTTTGGCAATCTAACTCAAGAGTGTCATGAAATGTGAAGCATGTCTTGAAGTTGACAATTGACATTTGAGACCGCACCCCACATCCTAAACATTATTTGGAGGCGAGTCAAACATTATCCTAGATCATTTTTTATGTCCTAGTGATGGTGGATGTTTCTTTTATAGAAAATATTGCTTAAATGACAAGTGCTCAGAGTGTGGTGGGCTAGAGAGAGAGAGAGAGAGAGAGGATAAAATAGAACTAGACATAAATTGAAAATCATCTCAAGAGATTTATCATTAAATAATAGATTTAATTCATCTATGGTTTCTCTCAAAGTAGTATGTTGAATCCACTCTAAAATTTTGTAAGGGAGAGAGGGAGAGAAGTAAGGAAGAGGGGGAGAAAGTAAATGAGAGAAGGGAGAGGGGGGAAAGAGATAGAAAGCTTTAAAATTATTCAGAGGTGGAGAAAGAGGAATGAAGAAAACTTCACATAAGTGCAACATCAAATCAACAGTCTTAAATCATCTCAATAATTATTTTTCTTGCAATCTTCAAAATACACCTCTCTAAGATTATAATTTTTTATGGATGAAATGAAAGAATAAAAAAATAATTGTGAAAGATTTGTAAGAAAAAAAGGGATTTAGGGAGAGGAGAAAGCATTCAAACTATCTTGAGAAAGAGAAAGGGGATTGAACAAAAGTAGACATAATTGCAACATCATTTGAACAGTCTTATCATTCACGAAATAAAACTACTCCTTCCATGGTTTATCTCATAGTAGCATGGTAAATCCACTGTATAATTTTGTGAGAGAAATGTTGATACTATTTTCACATGGCTTTTGTTGATACCTACAATTATGTTTCCTGCAATCCTCAAATTATACCTCACTAAAATAAGATCTTTTTATGAAGGAAATGAAACAATAGAATCCCTAATTATGTAATATTTTTTATAAACAGAGGGTTCCAAGTGGCCTACTATGTAGATATCTTTTTAGGCACACTTTTCTAATGCACACATTTTATTTTTTACTTGGGTCACATAATAATATCATAATATTTAGAGCTATACAACTCAATGATTTCCAGGTTCAAAATCTATGCAACTAGTTACAACCATACCACCAAGGAAATAAATTCCATTGTAATTATCTATCTTATCAACTTATGTACAATCATGTTGGAATGTCTTAGGCTCATTAGGATGATCTTATTTTCATGAATGTTTCTTGTTGATCAAGAAGATGCTAGTACATTTGACATCATTTTTCTATGAAAATTATCAACCATTAATTAAAAAGGTTTAGGTTGGTCAGATTATAGAAGGAAAATTTTGTTTTTTTTTAAATCCTTGCCTGTGTTGGTTGAAATTGAGACCAATACCATGTTGGTTGAAATTTCAACCAACACGGCCATATAACCTAAAAAAAAACATTTCAATTCTCATTTCATTTTTATGGATTCTCATTTCATGGTTGCAGCGCGCAAATTAGAATTTCCATCTTCTAAGCGAATGGAGAGCCAAACCCTAGGCTAGCAGCATATCCAGCACCCCACAAGATCATTTTCTTCTACTCGTTGACTCTATTAGTAATTTTATAAAATTTATTCTACTGGAAGATTAATGCAAACAAAAGCTTTTGCAATAAAATCAAAAAACTAAACAAATAATCGTAATGGACTGTAAAAATCTGATCTCAATTTTATAAACCAATCTCAAATTTATAGCCACCTCTAGTCTATATTGCTTGCATAGAGCCTTAAGAGAATTGGAAAAGCAACAAGCTTTCATGTCCACAATCCTTCTTGGTTCCTTAGGATCTCTTGCTGAAATAGAACTCTTGTAAAAGAAAAATAAGAATTAGAGAAAACAACAATGAAATAGACTTGGCCAATGAAATTTGATGCCCTAGGCTAATTGCCATAGATGGATTTAGCTGGTAAGGAAGGGAATTGGGTAGCAAAGGCACCCACAAATAGAGGTTGCAATAGAAGAACATGTCTAGGGTGGAGCATTGGTCATGACATGTACTGGCATGGATGGGGCTAAATCAAATAGTACAAGAAAGGCATTCAGTCATGATAGTTTATTTGGGTGGAATGACTAATTCTGGCTTACCATTTTCCAATCAAATTAGCCCCTTCAACCAGAGTTGTACTTGATATTTTGCATTACTGTTGTCCACAAATACTGTCTGATGATTGTCAGAAGCATCCCACAAAGAACTAGTTAATAGTAAATACAATGTGAAACATGTGGGCAAATTTTACTTGTAAAATGAATTGGTGAAATCTAGAAATGAGTAGATTGAACTTATTTGGTATTTGTTTCAATTCATCAAATGAGGAAATGTAACACTATATCTTAGGACACCTTCTTACATAGCCCTAAAGTTGTGGATGAGAGATTTTTAAATCCGATGATGAACAATATTTTATTTTTCTTGATTTTTTCTTTTAGGTGTAGATGTAAACAATAGCATCAAGATTTCACACTTCAAGTTTCCCTGCGACTATCTCTTTATTTGAATGAAAATTAGCATGTTTGGTTAGCTAGAGTATTTCAAAGTTGACTTTTCTTTGAAGGGAAAGTCTGTTTATTTGAGCCTCAAACAATCTTGTGTAGAGTTATTCTAGATATAATGTAAATTGTGTATATTGGTTATTCTATTTATTTTATTTTATGTGATAAATCTAAATCCTTCATGGCATTTGTTGGTGATCTTTTTCCCCAAAGGTCAGCTTGGCATTAGGATTGAGCTAGTGTCACATTCACTCAACACTCCAAATCTAACACGAAAAAGGGCCAACTGACAAGGATCAAAGAGAGATCCTTCTACACTTTGAGCTCCACATCACTCAAGTGGGTATACCTCATCTACACACTCATACAACTTGTGTCACACTACAGGCCTACAGGTAACTGACTATAGAATGGTTCTCAAACTCCTAGGTATCATGTACCTCAATGAAGCCAATATCTCATGCAATAGCCCAACTTGCATGGAGTGAGTATGAAAACCAGAGACCTATCCTAACAACATGAAAGGGAAAGGGTGGGATAGAAATGAAATGATTTTAAAGATGATTGAAAGGTCCCCTGAGATGCCCTAAGTCTCTGATAGATGAGTGCCTTATCCATTAGGCCACAGAGTCAAATACCTTACTGCAAGAGACAGCTATGAAACAAGAAAATAATATGCTTAATGTGTTGATGCCTGACATCAATCACACACCATGACCAAACCTCAACTTAACACCCACCTGTGCATTCAAACATGCTATTATCCATCAAAGGATTTTAACCCTCCCCTTAGAAGAGACCTATGAATCAGATAATACATTAACTAGCATCCATTGGAAGACAAGCATGACCTATCTTTGATATTTCAATTCATACATGCATAAACACTAACCCTGAACCAGTTACCTCTGTGAAGATAACTCTACTTGCAAACACTTAGGCAATACAAGTAGAAAAACCAGACACCCTTGATGTGTGATTAATGAATCTAGAATTCAAATGGAGATAGCTTAGTGATGGTAAGAATACATTGAGTCCTCATACATAAGACAAATCTACTGTAGCATGCATTATATTCTCTGAGCCAGCAAAAGAAAGAGGAACACCCTATATACAGAGAGAAGGAAAAATCTGCAAAACAAAACCCTTCACTAGAACTGACAAAATTCAGAACCATCTCTAAGTCAAAAATTTGACACTTTATACCACTAGCTGCCATGGGAACCCAAAACGGGTTGCAACAAGCTACAGATAGCTAGGGCATAGCTTTTACCAACCAAGCCAATTGGAAATGGTCAAAAATTTATTACAGGGGCAGGAAAGAGGAAACCAGAACTGATCCCTAATCATGAAAATCCTCTCTGCAAGTACAAGGGATCACAAAACTGAGCTCAAAAGGACACCCTGCAACATGCCTTGAGCACACAACCACCACGGTACAAGCTTTGCAAACAAGCACACAGCACCCTAGACCACACCGCAAATAGCAAATCAATCATTTCTTACCGATTAGGGTCATTTCTACATTTAATTCCATAAATTGGTCTTTCTGGCACTAGAAGTTCACAGAAATTCAAATTTGAATCTGTAATGGCCACCATGCAATTCAAGGGCCTTAAGCTTCTTGACCGTTCGCCCTTAGTCATGCAACTGCATAGTCATGAACCTTACCACCACAAGAATTGGGCTCACCTTATGCCTGGTCGCATGATCGCATAACCCAGAAATAGGTTATGCAAACATGTGACAACATTTTCCTTTACTGTCGATGCTACCGCTTGCCATAAGATAGTTTGTTGCATGTTCACAAGCTGGAAGATTGGCCCACGCAAACATGCGACAAACCGCTACCATGCACCCTGCCGGCCTGGCATGTTACCGCCGAGATATCCTCACCTGGGCCCACGTACAAACTCACCTTCCCGCCAACACAGTCCAACCAGAAACTGCCATGATAGCACCCTCCATCGAGCCCACCAAACAGCCACAGACGGGCCCACAAGGACACATGGCACCCTGTCGCATGATCACATAGCCCAGAAATGGGCTATGCAAACATGCGACAGCCCGTGAACCTCAGCCAATGTGACCGCCATCACAACTGCAAAGGGTACCACAACCGGTATGTCGCATGATTGCATGCCATGGAAATGGCCCTTATGATCATGTGACAAGGCCATGAGACCACTTCATCACTACCCACCGGCCAATGAAAAAAAAGAACACCTCATCATTGCGTGGCATCCGGACCCACTGCACAAAATGCACACCTCCACAACAACAACCAATGGGCCCACCTGACAAGATGCCAACACACTACCATGGACACGTGGTAAGCGGTCACATGATCACATAGCCAAAAACTAGGCTATGCAACCATGCGATAGCCTATCACAGGCTGCCACATGTCTGCCATCTGGGACCACTGCCAGAGAAGCCACCAACTGCTAAGAACTAAGACCCATGCAGACAGATGGCAAGCGGTCGCATGATCGCATGTCAGAAAATTCTAACATGTGGCCATGTGATGGCCAATAAGAATGTGCCATCTATCCCCCCTCCGACACTGGGCCCACTTCACTGAGGCAACGCTGGAAACAAACAAGATCAACGACAGGTGCATGATCGCATGGGGAAAGAATATACCATGTGATCACATGTCGACCGTTGATCTCCTTCCTTTTCCATCTTGAAGAAACTGGCCCCACATCATCGCACTTGCGTGCTAAGAAAAGAAGACCGCCAGGCAAACGAACAGAAACTAGGACCCACCATTCCACGATCACTCGACTGAAGAGAAACAAACTACCCACCGGGTCACTGAAGGCTAGGCACTTAACCACCAGAATTAGGAGACCCCGTGACTACACAGTCGCATAGTTGCTGAAAGACAAAGGTAACCACCAAGGAATAAAGCGAACCAACAACTGTCATGATGGAGAATTGGGCTCCACAAGATAGGTGGCAGTCGGTCGCTACGCCGCAAAGAATAAACATTGTGCAACTTCCCCAAGCGAACATGTGACCACCACAGATTTTTTCCAAACTTTAACTGCACCCATCAATCGAGAAGAACCAGGTCCCACCACCCCTCACACCTGCGTAGTTAGAGAAAACATAGCAAACAGGGAACTAGTGCGAGGTTGAAAACACACAATGTTTTCGATGAAGGAGGATCAAAAACACATAAAGTTTCTGACATGTCAATAGATAAGCGCACAAAGCAGGAAACACAAGGGGTCAAAAACAACACAGGGGTCGAAAACACCATGGATTTTTGAAAACACTGTGGGTTTTCAACACTGTGGCAAATTTTGACAATGCTTCCTGCGGACCTTGAAATTTGAATATCTTTCTGGGTTTGGCGATTTAGGAGATGCAATTTGGACTGATGCAAGGCAACACATTGAAGAACATAGGGCCAAGGGGCACTCAAGAAAATTTGCAAGAAAATAGGCCACTTTCAAAGAATTTTGAACTAATAGAAAACTGGCCTAATAGCATTCATTATCAATTTCAATTGTGTTTGGTTGGTTGTCTCGAGAGCAATCATATCTATTATAACAGTTTGGTATTTTGTAAGTGTTTTATCGTAGGGTTTTATGATGACATTTGAAAAAACTTAGTGTTGGGTAATGCTACAGGACAGACACCAAGGGGAAATTAAAAAGCCCATGTGTAGTACCTCCAATCCACTCACCAAGATCCTTAGCATTTGCAAGTGAAGTAGAAAGAGAAACAATTCGAATACAATTTTCAATTTGACTTGAAATATACCTCATTCTAGAAACAATTACTTCCAAGATGGGACCACCCTCTCCACCAATTAAATGAAGTTCATCCACAATAAATAAGCTGACTTGGTGCACCTACTTACATTGTTTCCATCTGCGGGATAGAGCATCCCATTTCTCAGGTGTACTTATAACAATCTAACCTTTCTCAAATAGCTTCAAATTAGTTGTAGTCTCACCTGTCAATTCAACTACTTTCCATCCCAGACCTTTCCCAAAATTATGCTCCCATTCACAATATTTTTCCTTTGCAAGTGCTACTACAGGGGCAATGTAAACAGATTGAAATGTACTCTCTCCACCTTTTTGATGCAGTCACAGCAAAGCAAACTCAACACAAATAGTCTTACCACTTCTAGTTGGTGCCGCAACCAAAACATTATAATCTGAGTTATATAGGACTGTAAATACCCGTGTTTGAATAGGATTGAATTGCTTGAACTACTGATATAGAGCTTCATATGAAGGATTTCTTAATGCAGATAAGGAAGTGGCTATAAATCTAGTAGTTCAGTTGCAGGTGGATATTTCTTTGGCAGAATAAGATGTCTAAATGTGAAACTGGCCAAACAGTCTATGATCCTAGCCATTTTTTAGAGACAACATGAATAAAATACTGGGGTGGAAGAGGTTCATGTATTGGGACAGTGAAGCTAAGATTATGATCATCCTCCACATACTACATCTTCAACATAAAATATTTGTGATGAAGTATAAATTCACCATCATTGTCTTCCACTATAATCCAAAAAGGTTCAACATATCCATGAATTTTCTCATCCCACTAAAAATCTAGAGTGGTTGTTAGTTCCACCTTCAACATTATATGTATTATTGGTTGAACATGGGAAGAAAGATCCAACTTTGGAAACTGATAAACAAATTTATGAATGGACTTTCCCATTTCTGGAATATGAATAATCTCTCCAATCTCCTGGGCAGAAAGATCATAATATCAATCCCAGGCTAAATCTTTCTTCTCAATTTTGGTCAAGATGTCATTTGGAATGCCTTTAAATTGTTGGAGTAGAATTTGAACACTTGACATACCAACTCTTATTATACCATAGCACCTCCTATTATAAATTTGAAAATTTATACCAACTCTTTACCTTCTCATTCCACCATTATTGTTGAGCCTATTAACCTTGTGACCATGGATGTTGACATTATATATAACATGGAAAACAATGTAGTTAACCTTATTGAGAAACCTAAACCTATTCCAAAACCTAGGCTTGAACCTTGCATAACCTTTGATATCAAGGAAACTATTAAGGTTGTTGATGGACCCCTATACATTACTATGAAGATTAATTGAGAGCTCTCTTGAGGAGTGCTTATTGATCCTATGTATGGTGACTGTTATTACCAAATAACATCTCTTTACCTAACAATTTCATCAAGAAACTTATGAAAAATCTGATGTCATGGTTATGGTGCATGATTGTTTTACTTGTTCTACCATAAGTTTTATGACCCTTCCTATTGAATTTGGTAAGAAGTGCTTAGATTGTCACCTTTGTCACTATTCCTAAATCCAATCAATTCCAATTAAGACTAGGTCATCCTTGGCTTACTTTAATGAGAGTTATACCTTCTACTATCCATGAATGTTTGAAGTTCCCTCATAATGGAGAAATTATCATGGTCATTCAGAAATTCATGGAAAGTTCCTTATAGATATTTGAAGAGAGTCCTATTATTCATTACATTACTTGCGATATGTATGCTGATATTTCATTGTCTCTATATATGCTAAGTGTTTATATAAGAGTGGGGATATGCTATGTAACTTTACTTAGTCATGGTCTTAATTATATAAGGATATATACTTAATCGTAGTATAAACTTGAATAAAAAATAGATTATTTTAAAATAGAAATATGAGGGGACTGGGATATTATAAAATAATGAGCATATCTTTGAGAATTATCCTAAGATTGTAGGGCTCAAATATTCATTGTGATTAATACAAGTTTGTAAACATTGATTGATGTATTTTGAGGTCATATAATATGGAAATAAGAAAACACCTACATAAATCTTGATATCATCACAATATAACATATTTTGATTCTCTGCAAATTTGAACAAGTTTTCATTCACAATATAACATAAAATGTTTTGATTCTCTGCAAATTTGAACAATTTTTCATTGTGGGAAGTGTAGAGATATACTAGAAGCCTATTTCCATTCATTTTGATGAATTAGAAGTTCACTATCATCAATTATTAGCCTGAATATATTTTTTATATTCTGTGTTAACTGTTTAGATGCCTGGGGTTACTTGACAGGCTATAAGTTTTGAGTTTCTTTTGCAACAATCTAGGTTCTCACGAGGATATGGTCTTCCCATGAATTCCAAGGGCCCAAATTTCATGGGAAGCATTCATCTAACATGTATTATGATATCCTAACATCTTTTATGAAGGAACAGTGCTAATCACCATTGACTGTAATGAAACAGTGAGGGTTTCTTTGATGAAGTTTGTAGGTACAGTGCAGCAGTAGCAAATCGGCCTAAAGGAGGAGAATATATTATGATTTGGATCATCATATAATGATAATTTCATGGTAAAAAAATCACTTGTTGAATCTAGAACAGATTGGAGATAGGAGATTTGAGAAACCCTTCCATTTAGGGTTTAGAAGTACCAAATTGGGGTTTTGGGGGTTCCCAGTGGACTGAGTCTTATCCCTTCATAATTTGTTCATTTTTAACCATTATATAACACTTCTAAGAGTTTAAAGTGATAAGGATAAAGGGAGAGTGATGATGCTTTGTAAATTGGTAGTTTTTCATGCTATTTAAGGGTCATTGTGTGGGAACAATCAGGCCTGGTCCAAAGAAGCCCATAGTAAGTTTCTGATATGTTTTAGTACTTGGAAAAGGGTGTTCATAAATGCTTTTTCTTTGTCAAGTGCTTTGGGAAAAGGTGAAGTTATTTGGGTTTGTATCTTGCTGCAAGGCTACTAGAATTACAATTAGGTCTCAGGGACTGATTAAGAAGATTTGGAATATTGGGAACATGGGTTTGACTAAGAATCTTAAAAACCTTTGAATCTAAGTTAATAAAAGCCTATCAGATCAAAAAAACCACTTAGGAGTCTTGCAATAAGTTTGGTGAGACAAGTCTCTAAGTGCACTTAAGGGTTTGGTAAGTCATAAAAGAGTAAGTATATATCCTTTATAATTAAGACCGTGACTAAGTTATATAAGAGTGGGGATACACAATATTATTGAACCATATTGAAGTTGAACCCAACTAGTTTCCATATTAAGACCCAAGTTTTATTTTTGCATCTTTTTTATATTATGGTTTCATGATATTTATTGACCTCTTGAGTACCATAAACTTGTTAAGAAAATAATATGAGAAGAAAGAAGGGGTACCATGGTAGGGTTGGATGATTGTATGTTGTGTACGAATTGTGGCTAAGGAAAGGAAAAACCTATCTTGTAAGGCCTGTTCGGTTTTCAACTCTTGTTATATTGGAAATTATGTTGGACATAATGTTATATTGTGATGATATCAAGATTTTTGTAGGTTTTAACCTTTTGGAAATTATATATGCAAATTTCAGGTGTGTCATGAATTTTAGTCTTATTTCCATTTACTAGAAAACATACAAATTTGGAATGTAAACATACAAATTTAGAATCCATAGTTGTGCTTCAGATTAGAGTCTAAGATTTTACTTAAAGATTTTGATGATGTTGTTTTAGATGACATTGCAAATGCTCATGTTGGCCATACATTTTACCAGTACGAGGCCATCCCTTTTGATTATAGTTTTGAGGGTTTTGTGATTGATTTCTGAGTTTTTTTTCCAACCGTACAAATCTAATTTGTAGGTCGTATAGCAAGGAAAGGGCAGAGTGCTAACTAGATGTGTTACAAAATTGTTTGCTGTCACATAAATGCTTACCAGCATTGCAATTGATTTATAAATTAGTATTAACTCATAGACTCATAGATGTGTTACCAGCATTGCAATTGATTTATAAATCAGTATTAACTCATAGACTCCTATAAATCAGTATTAACTCATAGACTCATAGATGTGTTATAGTATTGTTTGCTATCACACAATGCTTACCAGCATTGCAATTGATTTATAAATTTTCTTATCTCTTCCTTATGAAGAGTAACTTGTATATTTTATTACTATTGTTCACTCATTTCATAATCATTTTACTTGTTATTGTATCATGGGTATAATGTTTCTATATATAATTATAAATATTCATTTGTATATCTTGAATATATACATCAATTATTGACAAGAGTTTCTAGGCTTCGGCACACACCAGAGAAAAATATATATTGCATTATGTGTCTTGTCTTTTACATCACTATCAATAGAAATTGGTCTGCCCTCTCCATTCTTTTCTTACTATATCCCGTGGAGTTTCTTTTCAATGTATAGATTGTGTGATTTTTCTTCCCATTCCATGATCCTAACAATCTAATCTGCTCTTCCATTTTATATTGACTCACTTGTTTGAGGAGAGGTAATCCTTTGTGAGGACTCATGCCTCTTCATTAATTGTTAATTAATCTTTCTTTTATTCTCTGATCACAGCTTTCATTCTTGATACATTACATGGCCAATTGTATTAGTTTGTCTTAATATCTCTGCCTTTGTTTCTTTCGTATAAATATCTATTTTTGAATCGTATCCAGTGTTGTCCATCAAATCTTGTAGAGTGCAAGGAAAGGGCAGAGTGCTTGCTAGTAAGGTTGTGCCACCTGTTGCCTTACACTTGCAAGGGGGGCTTGGAAGTTTCTAGCTAGGAAGCATTGCTCTTATTGGTGATTTTTCTAATGGTATGTTGGCACTTAAGGCTTTAGCATATATTCCTATCAATTTGGCATTTGAAAATGGCACTTATGTTGGAAATTTCATGGCCCACGGTGTCTGGTTTAGAATAAGACCAGCACACAAATATAGGGGATTGGTTATTCAAGAAAGGAAGAGGTTGTGATCAAGGACATAGTAGACATACACTATCAAGTCAGTGGTATTAACCAAAATTTCTCTTTGCCTTTGTGAAATGAAATGATTAGTGGTATTTTTATGCTGATCTATTAAAGGATTATAGTGGTTTTTTTATATTTTTTCTCTTTGCCATTATTCAAAATGACATATTCTCATCTTTGTAACCATTTTGTTTATATTAAGCCACTCTTTCAAGTAACCATTAGAGCTATTTCATATGCACAGGTAATGAGCATGCATATTTGTATAAGCACTACAGGAAGCTTACCCTGCAACACATGTACTATTGTGAAATATCATCACAAGTCCATTTGTTGCAGGGTTGAGCTCCTAGTAATGCTTGGTCGATAAATCTGCATGTTTTTCACCTGTGCATATACCTTCTAGATCAACTCTTATATGCACATGTACTATTGTGAACATACAAATTTTCTATAGTCGTAATGAGTTTTCTTATTTCTTGTCTTTTGTCCCTTTTTTATTTCCTATGTCTATACTTGGTGACAGCATTTTGAACATTGTTGACATACTTAAATGGAATACACAATTCCAAATGATGAATGCTCAATTATTGTAATGGCAAAGCATCAAAACTATCCATTTCTAAAATTTGATTTGGTATGATAAATATCCCTTTGCATTGAGAAAATTATAGTTGAGAAAATGGTTGTTCAATAATGATTTGTATCTGCAGGTTGCAAACAAATCAGCCTTCTTCCACCAATGAGTCATTCCATTCAAGAAAGACCATGTCTAACAATATCAATGCACAAAAAAAATGGGAGACAATTGCTAGACTATGGTCTAACTTAAAAAGAAAAGGTGATCGAAAATGTTATTGTCCTTGCAAAATTTGTAAGGGCTTAAAGACTCAAAGATATCTAATCAAAATAGATGAGGAACATTGTAGGCAACATGGTCACATTGAAGGGGGAAATGAATTTCATCCATTGGTATGTATTTTAATAATTTATCAAATACATAAGACATGATTTGATGATGACATCATGGTCATGGTTAATATAAGGTCATCATTTTCATATAGGTCAACCTCCCTAGGTTTCATGTTATGGACCATGACAATCCGGAGAAAGTGGATTTCCAAATGATGGAACATAGAGGTGTGAATATAGAAGTAGAAGGTAATGATCCCATGGAAGAAGACCATGATGATGAAGAAGATCGCGATGATCAAGATGATGATGATGATGATGATGTTGACACAGACCTTGATGTACCTATATTTGAGAAGGCACACGAGCCCCTATATGAAAGCTCCCAAACAACTCTTCTTGCCACTGTATTGTTGTTGGTGAGCTTGAAGGTTATGAATAGTTTATCCAACATAGCAATGACATGTATGTTAAGGTATGTCATCTTTTTTCATTATTTTAGTCGTAATTCCCTTACAATTAACATTGGGTGAATCATGTAGCAATTAATATTCTTTAAATTAATAAATTATATTTTTGGTCGTAGGTTGATAGGTGAGTGTTTTTTACCACCATCAAACATTCTACCTTGCTCATACTGAGAATTATCTACCATTATGAAAGATATTGGAATGGAGTATCAAACAATACATGCATGTCTGAACGATCATATTATATATCATAAACAACATGAATTTGCAACAGAATGCCCTATTTGTCATATTAGTAGATATCAATTAGATCGAATAACAAAAAAGGTGCCTCGCAAGGTTCTTCGGTTTATTCCCATTATTCCACGTCTGCAATGATTATTTAGGTGCAATAGCTTGGTACAATTTATGAATTACCATGCACGCAATAAAAGTCAAGATGACATTATGCGAATGTCTGTGGATGGTTTGGCATTTAAGAAAATAGAGGAAAAATGGCCACACTTTAAAGAAGAACCTCGTAATCTCAAGCTTTCATTGGCAGCGGACGGTGTTAATCCATTTGGAGAGATGAGATCCACTTACTTGGTGTGGCCTATTTTTGTTATCAACAATAAAATTGCTCCCTAGTTGTCCATAAAGAGGGAGCACATAATGTTGGCACTGATTGTTCTAGGTATTTTTTTATTTAATAGTCATCTAAATTAATTTATTATAAATAATCCATCAAAATGGTCATAATAATTATGTAATTTTTTTGTTCATTCAACTAGGTAAGTACCAAGTTAAAGATATCAATGTATATATTGAGCCCCTTATTGACGAGTTGATGGTGTTACGGAATGGGGTCACTATGTATGATATCTCTAGACCAATAGGACAAAGATAATTTCAATTCCATGTAATGCTTGTATCGACAATACATGATGCCCCTGGGCTAACACATTTTTGTGGTATGTTCTCTTCTTAACACCTTTTTTTTGCTATGTTATAGTGCTAACACAAAGTTAACATATTTAATCCAATTATACACAATCTTGTAGGTTTTTAGACAAAGGGAAAATTTGCATGTCCAGTTTGTGGTCCAAAGATGAAATCTCGTCATTCAAAAAGTTTAAGAAAGTAGGTGTTTGATGAGAATAGACACTTTCTCCATAGAAATCATAAGTACCAAATTATCAAAAAACATCTTTTCAATGGGAAAGAAGAGACTACATCAAAGCCATGGAGAATAAAACCTCACCTATGGAAGTCGGCATACAATAAAATAAATCGTCGAGGTAATGTCATTCCATCTGATGGTTTTTGTTTCAAATTTATATTTTGATATCGTGTGTTGTTTACTGATGATGTAATTGATGCTTGTGAAGGTCGTCAAGGCATCAATGACCAACTTCCAAAAGGAATAAAAATTTATCCTACACAATTTAGTAGGTTGTCGTACTACGAGCAACTCCCAATCATGCATTTTTTTGATCCTATGCATATTGGAAAGAATGTAACAGAGACATTATGGAAAATCTTGGATGGAAGGCGTGACAAAGACCAAATTGTCAAAATTTGTAGTGACATTGAAGAATCCAACCATGCAATGAAAAATGACATTCGATCAAATAACAATGGAGACCAAATTGATACAAGTGCCCTTAGTTGGTTATTGTCAGAGCAGCAGAGCAATGCTATAAAAGAAGTAAAAAAAATATGATTTCCCATAGAATTTGCTGCGAACATAAACGATCTCATATCAAAGAAAAGTGAATTTGGGCCAGGGATGAAAACACATGATTGGCATACATTTATTAAGGTAATTCATGTTATTTTGTATTCACTATATATTTGTATACTGCATGTAGTTTTCATTGCATTCTTTTATCAAATATTGACAAGATCATTTTACAAATATTGCAGTACATTCTACCTCTATCTCTCCCACACCACTTCATCAACAGTGTCAAACAAGTTATATATGATCTTGGAAAATACATGAGGTGGTTTTCATCTAAAGAAATCAATAAAGAAGATATAAAAT
The DNA here is from genome assembly GCA_027943335.1 of Chamaecyparis obtusa. Classification (NCBI taxonomy): domain Eukaryota; kingdom Viridiplantae; phylum Streptophyta; class Pinopsida; order Cupressales; family Cupressaceae; genus Chamaecyparis; species Chamaecyparis obtusa. The sequence continues at coordinate 425,286 of BSBK01000897.1, read as the reverse complement.
ATTGGAAGAGAAAATTCCTCTTCTTATGTGTGAAATGAAAAAGTGTCTACCTTCAACTTTTTTCAATGCACAAGAACACTACCTCATACATCAAGTTGAGGAGATTGAATTGTGTGGACCTATATCAACTAGGTCAATGTGGATGGTTGAGAGGCACTTAAAATTTTTGAAAGGCTTGGTTCGACAGAGAGCACATCCTGAGGGTTCTATGGTGGAGGGATATATGGTATACCAGACCATGGTGTACATTAGTGAATATCTTTCTAAGTTTGTAGTAAAGATCCATGTACATTGTATTTGGGATCCCAACCCCATTAACAAATTTGAAGGGGAGTACTTGATGGGAAAAAGTAGATTGAGGAAAGTGAGAGGTAAATCTAAGATTTTTTTGATAGATAAAAGCAGCAAGAGGGTGCTGGCCCATAATAGAGACTAGATGCACATTAACAACATGTTAATGGCACTAGCTGAAAGAAAGTTCCACAATGAAGCCAAGACTCTAAACATACTTTCCCCTATCAAACACAAAAATCATGATGCTAGCAAGCCAAAAAACAAAATCAAACCTACAGCTAATAGTGTTCAGATTGTAAGCAAACTAGAGCCACATCAGGCTAGTCTTAAAATAGTAGCAATTGACAAAACCTACAAAAACAACACCAGGGGAAACCAACCAATAATTGAGCAACATAAAGACCCCCATAACTAACTACTTTTTCCCCCCATCTTCTTAGATAGCAGCGTATTTGACCACTCTTCCAGCAAAAATTGGAAGAGATCCTTGTTGTCTTCATCCTCCAGCAGCGCTCCTCCAGCAAGCTTCTCCTGCACAAGACACAAAGTAGTGGCCGAGTTCCTCATGATTTTGAGGGAAAATTTGTTGGTCAGCTTGCAGTGATCCTCAAGCCTCTAGATCTTCCTCCTGAGGTCATCGATATCACTATCCATCTCCAAAAAAAATTTCTTGAGAATGCCTTTGAAATTAGTCACCTCAGAGGGGGCTCTGTCAATATTGGGATCATCCTCATGATTGTGTGGTTCCCGGGTGGGGCTCGAAGGGGGGGTGGGGTTGATGGGGAGATTCTGAGTATGCTGGGGGGTGGAATGGGGGTGGGGGTCACCTCTGTGGGGGCTAGTTAGATGATCAAAGGAGTCATTGAGGGACTCATGGGATGGGGAATCTTTTTCTGAGGCTTCATGGGTAGCAGCCTTCTTAAGTCTGGACTTGCATTGCTCCTTAGCAATTCTGCTAGAGTGCCTATGCCTAGTGCCACTAAGGTCCACCTCAATAATACCCAAGCCCTCCAAATCTTTCTTCATGGGGTCGGTTATGGGGGTACTTTCAAAATTAATTTTGAGGTCAATAGAGTTGGATATATAGGAGTCCTCATGGTCAATCCGCTCCTTATGGGTCCTCTTCCATATTTTTCATCCAACCATATCAGTCTCAGAAGTTTGAACAAATTGAAGGGATTGAGAGGATTGGGTGGGTTTAGCAGCTTCAACCAGAGGCACATTTTGGCTGATTTCTTGGATAAAAGGGGGTTGGGGGCAGGACAGAGGGCTTTGTGGAATTGGAAGAGGTGGAGGAGGAGCCCCTGGTGGAGAATGGGGGTGGGTTTTTCTAGATTCTCCTTAATATCAACAATATTACTTTCAATAGAATGAAGCAGATAAAAAGGAATAGACATCAAATCTTTATTCCTAATATGGTTCAAAAATGGCAAGTGATAGTAGTAGTAAACAGTAAACTTACCCTCCAGAGTAAAGTATTTCATAATAATTAGATAGATTTTAGGCCAGAAGTTAGGGAGCTCCTCTCTGTTGAACCCTCCCTGCTTTTTCACAGGTTGTTCCCCCTCTCAAAAAAACTGATTGAGGCTGGTGGGATCTGGGGTCCTGCTCATCTTCTTGTATTTTCTACTAGTCATGGGGAGACCAGTCGCTTTGGCAATAACTTCCTCGTTCAGATGGAAATGAAGGCCTCCCACTGAGACCTTACGATTATCCCAAGAGGAGACAAATTGCTTCAAGATCCTCTCATCATGTCCTCCTCTCATGCACTCCATAAAACCCCAAATCTCACCCTCTTTACAATAGTGAGTGACGAGCACATCACTGGAAAAGGCTTCATCAATCTTATCAGGTTCAATACACAAAGTATTGCCCCCCATTTTAGAATTAGGATCAGCTAGCATCGGAGGAGTAGAAAAACTGGAGAGCCAAGTAGGGTAGTAATTTTTAGCAAACCACATAAAATGGAAAAACTTTCCCTGAAACCTTTTAATGTAGCGTTTTCTTTGAGAAATTCTTTGAGAGGTGTGCACCATACCAACCAATCTAGCTGATTTGTAGGTGTTATTAATGGAAATAATGCCAGGGATACGCCCATTGTTTAAAATTGCCAAGTAGGTAGCCTGAGTCATTCCACCATTACCTCACACGTATGGGAGGTGATTATCAAAATGTATGGGGTGAAGAAACCACCTTTTACAATTCCCAAAAATCTTATGGACATAAGGGCATGTGATCCAGCACAAGTTTGAATTAATCATGATAATGTGTCACAACATTCAAATTCTTCTCCTCCTTGATGATATGTTGAGTCATCAAGGGCAATTCTAACACCTCATTCCAAGTGGTGAGTCTTTGCTAATGTAGGCCCATCACAGCCAAAGAATCAGTGGCCTAGTTCCCTTCTCTATACTTATGTTTGATAGTGAAATGTTGAAGGTTATTTAGAAGCATTTTTATTTCCAGCAGGATGGGGTTGGCTCTCCATCTAACGCTAGTCCCCCCTTTAATAGCCTGGATTACGGTTTTGGAATCCCCTTCAATAGCCATATGTCTTATATTCAAACTCAAAGTGGTTTGGATTCCCCATAATAGAGCCATACTCTCATCTTGAGTCACAGTACCGTTAAAAATGGGTCCAGCATAAGCAACAACATAGTTGCCATTGTGGTCATGAAGGATCCCTCCTCCACCTTGGCCCTTAGCATTAGCAGCACCATTGAAATTTAATTTGGTCCACCCCTTGGCAGGAGCCAGCCATCTAGTGGCTTTTCGGGAAACTTTCTTAGTGTCATCAAACCGGGAGAACCCCTATAGGATATTCCAATTATCAGCAATTTTAACCTCCCAAGCCTTGGGGGGTGCAGAGGGGAGCTTCCAGTTGGCCACCTGAGTATTCTCACAAAGCAATCTAGTACCAAGCTGGAAGCAAGTTCTAGTAGGGGTACACTCATCTCTAAAGATCTAGTTGTTCCTTTCCTTCTAGATCATCCAATAGACATGTGGGGGGATGAGCCGCCAGAGCAGTTGGAGTAGCAGATGTTTAGAGGGAGAATTCTAGAAGCTGAATTGGTGAACCTCCCTACTGAAGACCCATTGGACCCCCAGTTTGCAAATGACTTCATGCCATATACTACTAGCATATTCACAGTGTAGAAACAAATGATTTATTATTTCTTCCTCTCTCAAGCAAAGGGAACATCTATTTTCCATGGAGAAGCCCCTTTTAACAAGGTTGTCTTGAGTTAGAACTTTTCCATGCATGAGAGTCCACCAGAAAAATTTAATTTTTAGTGTGAGTTGAGGGATCCAGATCTTCTTCCAATCCTTCGAGTTACCATTTTCCTTTAATAACAAATTGTAAGCAGATTTGACAGAGAACCTCCCCGATTGGGTGGGGGCCCATAGGATAGTATCCTTATGGTCTAAAATTTTGATATTAAGGTTCTCCATTAGCTCCTTCCCCATTTGTTTCAGATCATGTCTATCCAGCAGCCATGTCTGTATGTCCTTCCACTCTCTATCGGTCATATAATTAGAGACTTTGTTGCCAAGAATAGGTCTAAGGTGCTCCATGAGAGGTTTAAATTTACATCCCAGATTAGGGAGGTTAAGGATCTAGTGATCCTTCCAGAATCCAGTAGACCTCCCATTGTCGACTTGCTAGAAAGCCCCCTTGGCAATGATGTTCCTACAATTGTAGATGTTCTTCCATAGTTTGGAACTAGTAGGAAGGTCAGTATCTTGGAACTTCCTATTAAACAGGAGACCCTGGAGATATTTGGCTTCCATTATTTTACACCATTCAGCCTTTCCCTCAAAGAGCTTCCAGGCAATCTTGATCGATAGAGCCTTATTCATGTGGTTGATTTTTCTTAACCCCAACCCACCAAGATGTTTCGGAAGACAAACCATGTCCCAATTCACAAGAGACAACCTTTTTTTATCCTTTGATCCAGTCCATAGGAAAGTCCTCTGGATCCTTTCCAACTTTTCAGCCATGCTGCTCTTGATCTTAAAGAGAGATAGGAAATAGATGGGGACACCTTGAAGGGTAGCCACCACCAACTAAAGTTTTCCAGCATTGCTCAACATTTTCCCTTTCCAACCCGCAAGCTTTTTCTGAGTCCTTTCAAGAATAGAATTCTAGAAATTCTAAGCGACCTCTTTGATAGTGAGTGGAAGACCTAGGTAGGTGGAAGGAAGAGAAGCAGAGAGGCATCCAAGGATTTGAAGCACTTTATTTGAGTCTCTAGAGGTGTATTGAAGAATAATAGATAGCTCTTTTGATAGTTAATGCATTGACCAGAAGCCCAAGCATAGCACTCCAGAATTTGCTTCCAATACCTTGCCTCAATCACTGAAGAAAACCCAAACAGGAAGGTATCATCCAAAAATTGTTCCAGCACCACCTTGGGGCTGGTAGAAGCCAGTTTAACCCCCTTAATTAACCCTCTATCAAATAGCATACAAAGATTCTTGCTAAGAATATTAGCAACCATAATAAAAAGATAAGGTGAGAGGGGGTCTCCCTGTCTGAGACCTTTTTCAGGAGTGAAGAAGCCCCTTAGGGAGCCATTAACCAAGATAGAGAAGCACACTGTTTGGGTACATTCCTTGATTATTTGGATAGTTTTGTCCTTGAACCCCATTTTTCTAAGAATTTTGATCAAAAAAGACCAATTGATCTTGTCATAAGCTTTAGAAATATCCAATTTAAAGGCCATACCTAGAATCTTGCTCCTGTCCATAGAATGAATGATCTCGTGGGTAGCAATAGCCACATCCAAAATTTGCCTTCCCAAGACAAATCCCTTTTGAGTGGGACAAATTAACTTCTCCAAGAGAGGCTTTATCCTACCAATAAGAATCTTGGTAATAATTTTGTAGAAGGTATTACAGAGGCTTATAGGTCAAAAATCCAACATAGAGGAAGGATTGTCAAGCTTGGGAATGAGGGCAATTTAGGTTTGGTTATGCTATCGAAGAAGATGCCTAGTTCTAAAGAAATCCCTGGCAGCACGGATTACATCAGAACTGACAATGTCCCAAAAATCTTGAAAGAAGGCCGGGGGAAACCTATCAGGGCCAGGGGATTTGTACCTACCCATATCAAAAAAAACACTCTTAACCTCTTCATCTGAGACTCTTCCAATAATTCTTTCATTGTCCTCCGAAGTGATAGCACAATGGACATTCTCCAGGAGTTGATTTTGAATATTATTCGGGCATATCGGACCCCTCTCCGAGAATAACTCCTCAAAGTAGTTGATGGCCACCTAGTTAATCTTTTCCTTATCCTTAACTATATTACCCCATTCATCCACTAAAGAAGAAATTGTATTCCTTTTTTTATGGATACTGGCCGATCTATGAAAGAAAGCCATATTTCTATCTCCTTCATCGAGCCATTGGATCCTGGACCTTTACTTCTAGTAGATTTCTTCCTTTTTTAGCTTGTCCTGCCACTTGTGTCTAGTCACTTCTTCGTCCTTTTATGTTTGGGGAGAGAAATCTTTGGTAGCCATTTTGGCTTGAAGGGAATTAAGGGTACCAAAGAGTTCACATTTCTCTTTGCGGAAGTCACCAAAATTGTGCTTGCTCCAGCCTTTGACCTCCCTTCTAATTATTTCAAGCTTTTGAGCAACTCTGAACATGGTTGTGCCAATAATTTTTGTGCTCCACCAGAGTTTAACTTGATCCCTAAAAGAAGGGTGAGAGCACCACATAATTTCAAACTTGAAGGGGGCCAAGTAGGCCTTAGGTTGATCAAACCAATGAAGAAGGAGGGGGTTTTGGTCTGAGGTGGTTCTGGGAAGGGAAGTTAGGGAGGAATTTAGGTAAAGATCCCAGGAGGCCAAAGTTAGGACACGATCAAGTCTCACCTGAATAAAGTGGTTGCCTTTTCTATTGTTGGACTAGGTGAAGGGATTTCCAACCAGGTCAATATCCAGTAGGCCATTAACCAAAATAAAATCAGCCAATTCTAACATACTATCAGAGTAATCAACAAGCCCACCACATTTTTCTGAGGGTTAGAGGGGGGTATTGAAGTCTCCAGCCAGCATAAAGTTCCTCGAGCTATACTGTGTCAACTGGCTACTAAGCTCATTCCAGAGCATAATCCTACCAAGGTGGGTGTTAGGAGCATAAATGTTAAAGGTTATCCAGTCCAGTCCGGCCTTATTAAAAGTGACAGCAAGAAAATTAGGGGTCAACTACAGCAATCTACTGTTGATTCTATTGGGGTTCCAAAGTGTCACCCGGCCAAAACTTAGGTGCCATCCTTTCAAAATTACTAACAGACATCTTAACTTCTTGCAATAGAAGAACATCAAGTTTATGATAAAAAAATGTAATGTTGAACAACATTTTATTTTAGGGAGCTATTCAGGCCCCTTACATTCCAAGAAAGGCAAATCATTTTTTACCCTTAAAACTTAGTTCCAGGGTTTGTTGCTTACCCATTGCGATGTCTCTTATGCATCCTCTCAATCTCCTTTCTTGATCAAATGACCTTCCTCTTGGTGTTTCACCACCCAAATCTGCCTTCTTAGGCTTGGTTTTCTTCCTCTAAGTTTTCCAATCTCCCGCCTCATCATCCAGATCATCAAGAGAGCTGAATGAGTGCTCTATATCCAGTGCTAGGGGAGCATCCAACTTTTGAGATATTAATTCCAGTGCCACCACAATGGTTGGTTGTTCAGTCTCCGATGGGAGAGGTGACCCCATCACAGAGGGGGGTTGTAGAGGGGATCGAAGTCACCACAGACTTTTCCTATGAGCCTGGGAGAAACTCCATGCCACCACCATTCTCCACCTCCAACTATAGGGGGATAGACTCACCTACCACTGGGGTGGTGCCAACAAATGCCAGGGGAGCCACCATATCAGGAGAAGTGGCCTTCATAGTGGCAGGGGCAGCTATTCCCACATCCAGATCTAGGTGTTCCACAGCATCAGCTTGCATTTGGGGCAGGGAAGCACACTCTTTCCCTTTGTCCTTATCCTCACCAGTAGCCTTCTTAGAGAGCTTGTAGTTGTTACTCGAATGCCCCCTGCGATCATAGTTCTGGCAAAATAGGGAAGCATTCTCGTAAACAATAGCTTGTGTCCATTTACCTAGTTTGGACTTCAGAGTGACAAAATTTGGGAGAGTTTTGTTTAGAGTAACATTCACACAAAATCTAGTGAAAAAAAGCCTAGATTTGGAACGAATCACCTAATCTGTAGTGATGAAAGAGCCGAAAGAGTCACCAATCCATCAAAAAAATTTCTCATCCCAATATTCAAGAGGGAGACCTGGGAGGTGAACCCAGACAGGGGCTGATCTAGACAAGTTTGTATCAGGATTGAAACCAGGTTTCCATTTAGCGAGGTCCAGGAAGTGTTTCACGTAGACCCATGAGCCTAACAAGATAGAAGACAAGTCTTCCAAGGATGTGAACTTGAATAGAAACAAGCCCCTCAGCATAGCAAAAGTTGACATAGAGCCCTTGATCTTCCACTGAGAATCAATCCACTTCCTCACCATCTCGATAGTGGGTCGAAAGTTGAAGAACCTCCCCACCAGAGCCATTTGAAAGTCTGCCATTATTCTGTTGACAACAGAGTCCAGGAGTGAGAGCTCAACCCCACTATCAGTGAGGACAAAATCAACCAAGAGTGACTCCAGTGTTTGATGTGCATCTCTGATAAGAGCCCCAATCCAGTTAGGCTTTTGTACAGCAGGGGAAGCCACTTTTAGAGATTCCTGTGAAGATTCAGGCATAGGACTCATGCCAGAGGGAGTCACGGGGGACACCTTGGAGGCACCAGGGTTCTTAGGCAAGTCAACCATGGGGGCCACACCACCCCCAAAGGAGGCAGGCATGGGACTTGCAAAATCTAAAGCCTTGGGCAAAAACCTGCAAAATAAAAAAAAACCTTGGACAGGCAGTTGCAGACGGTATTATAGTATTACAACTATCATCATCTTCCAGAGTGTAAATCTAAGATGTTATTGTAGTTAATTAATTCTTATAAATCTTCAATATAAGTTATTTACGATTGGTGTATTTTTTTTTATACAGTTGGTCGAGAGTGGGATGCAATACATTTGTATATTGCGAACAATCTTGATTGGATGATGGTATGGATTGAACGATGTCAACAAAATGGTTGTTCATTAACATGGGAAGGTGTTGCTTCATTGGTTAGAGAAGCTCATCGTAATGGAGATTCCAATGTTATGCCAATGGTAATTGATCTAGCATATGGTTTAAGAGGTAGAGAGGTACGTACAAATTTATTAATGATCATGACTCATATGTTTCATATCAACTCATGATGCAAATAATTTACACATGCTTGAAAAATTGCAAGTCAAGCACCACAAAGCTATGTACTATCAGGGCTACAAATTTTGCATAAAAAAGTTGGATGACACAAAGAAAACTTGTGATTCTAGGATAATTGCAATTTTTGAGGTCACCAATATATCATTTAGAAATGATGTACATCCTCAACAATCTCAAAATTGATACTATGACATCTTGGATGATATAATTGAGTGCGACTTTAACTCCTTCAAAGTAGTTCTATTCGTCGTCAAATGGTTCAGCCTACGACTGAATCAAAATAATCCAAATAAAACTGTTATTCAACATGATAATGGATTTACAATGATTAATACAAGGTCATTTGAGCCAGTTGGAGATGAGCCCTATGTTCTTCCAAGCCAATGTGAGCAAGTGTTTTACTTAGAGGTTCCACATAAACAGGGTTGGTCATTTGTTGTTAGACATGATCCAAGAGGAAGGCCGATAAAGTATAATGTTATGGAAGAAGAAGATATTGAAGATGATAAAGAAGCAGATGATGAAGATCAAGATGATGGCGATGATGATGATGATGATGATGATGATCAATGACATGATTGAAATGATCAATGAAATGATTGACATGATTTATTGATTTCAATTGTAATGATAAAATATTTATTGTGTTTAATTTTAATGATTAGTACAACATATGTGATTTATAATTACCAATGTTTTGCTTACGATGCTCAATTAATTGTTGTTGATACATGTATATATTGTGTTTGATTATCACCCTTTTTGCAAATAGGCAATTGACTACAGACATTGTCACCCCTTCTATTGATGATCTTGCATTCCATATATAAGGTAAATTTGTTCATGTTTACGATGTTGCATATTGTTCATGTTGTCTTCTAAGTTATTTATAGCATATGTATCATATAATTTTTAGCTAACATAAGATAAATGATTAACATATGTAGGAAATTTAACCCCTTTGGTGTGGATCGTGCATAGTGACATGGATCAGCAGGTATAAGTCAATAAATAAACATAATTTTTTTATATTCTTCTTGTTTATCACTGAGCATGTATGTTATAAATAGTGTTGGTGTTCTTTTTCCCCAAAGGTAAGATTGACATAAGGATTGATAGCGCTAATGTCACATTCACTCAACACTCCAAATCTGAGAAGGAAAAAGGCCAACTGACAAGGATCAAAGAGAGATCCTTCTACACTTTGAGCTCCACATCACTCAAGCAGGTATACCTTATCTGCACACTCATACAACATGTGTCACATTACAAGCCTGTAGGTAACTGACTATGGAATGGTTCTCAAACTCTTATAGGTATCTTGTACCTCAATGAAACCAATATCTCATGCAATATCCCTACTTGCATGGAATGAGTATGAGAACCAGAGACCTATCCTAACAACATAAAAAGGAAAGGGTGGAACTTAAAGGAAATAATTTTAAATAGATTGAAGGGACCCCTGAGATGCCCTAAGTCTCTCATAGACCAGTGCCTTATCTAATGGGACACAGAGTCAAATACCTTACTGAACAAAGCTATGAAACAAGAAGACAACACATTCAAATATGTTAGTGCCTTACACCAAGCATATACCACTAATCAGACCATACTTCAACTATCCACCTGTGTACCCAGATATGCAATCACCTATTAAAGGATTTTAACCCTCCCCTTAGAAGAGACCTATAAATAGATAATACATTGATCAACATCCATTGAAAGATAAACATGAGACATCTTTGATTCCCTAGCTCATACATATCTGAAAACCAGTCATGAATTTAGTTGTTTCTACGAAAATAACTCTATTGCAGACACTCACTGGAAATGCGAATAGAAAGACTACAACACCCTTGATGCTATAATCAATAAACTCAAAACTCAAATGGAGACAATCTGATAGAAGTATAAATGTATTGCAATCTCATACATAAGACATCTGTTACAATCTATATTCTATTCTAAACCACCAAGGGAAAGAAGAATACCCTATATGTAGAGAAAATGAAATATCTATAGGAAAAGGACCCTTCCTTGGAACCAGAAAGGAACTCTAAGCTGGAACCCTTACAAAGTCAAAATTTCAACTATTTATACCCCCTAGTCATCTTGGAAACCCAAAATAGGTTGCAACAAGCTACAGATGACTAGGGTCAAAGTTTCACCCACCTCAACCAACTAGAAATACATCAAAATTTAAAAACTCTTGGAGGGAAAACCAAGCACATGTCTATCAGACCAAGGATGATCTTCACACTTGAGAAGACTCTCTGAGAAGGATAGGAAGATCATAAATTTACCATGCAAATCAAACTGAACAGACCTACAAAATGCCTCAAGCAACAAAATTTGTCCATCACCAAATGGTACCAGTCCCACAAGCAACTACCCAACTCACTGGACCATTCTGCAACCACTGGCGCCACCAACCAAATCAAATCTAGCCGAAGAAGTAATAAAAACCAGTCCTTCTGTCACTGGAACTTCTCAGGAAATTTAAAAATGAATTTCAACGGTTATGACAAAGAGCATTTAAGACACGACCGTAGATGCACTTTATTTCTTGAAAAATTGGGTGGCCCAATATAATCTTTAAAACTACCGCAAGACCCCCAGATTAGTCAACCACCACCTCATAAATCCCTCGGTGAATGAAGACAACAGCAGACAGGACCCACTACCCAACTCCGCAATGGCGACATCCAAATAGTTGTCGCATGATCACATAGCCAAGAAATGGGCTATGTGAACATGCGACAACTCACAGACCTTTACCTTGCCACATAACCGCCGCCACTGCTAACACAAAGTGTCAGTCGCATGATCGCATAGCCTTGAAAAAGGCTATGTGAACATGTGACTAACCGCCAGCATTCACCATTGCTACCGCCACATTGACCAATCAGGAATGCCCACTCCACCACCTATCACCAGGCCCTAGCAAGGAAGAAACTTGTCACATGGTCATAAGCCATGAAAATGGACCTTGTGATCATGCAACAAGGCCATAAGACCACCACCTTGTCACCCGCCGGCCAATGAAAAGTGAACACCAGCACCGCGTGACATCTTGGACCCACCGCACTATTGACCAATTAGGAAGATGCCACATCACCACCCACCAACGGGCCCCAGCACAATGTACCACCCTTGTCGCATGGTCGCATGGCCAAAAGATACCCCTTGAGATCATGCGACAAGGCCACAAGACTGCCACCTTATCCTCCCAGTCTGCCAGCGGGACCACAATACTTCCATCACCAACGGGCCCCATCACAAGTGTCAACCGGTCGCATGGTCACATGTCAAAAATTTTGTACATGTGATCATGCGACAACCAATCATTTTAAAACCCCTGAAGACCCGAGCCCACCATCCAATTGGACATGCGCAGTTAGAGAATGCCAACAAACAGGGCAGAAGTGCGAGGTTGAAAACATCCAAGGTTTTCACATTAACACAAAGGCAACCAAGGAATGCGAAAACAATGAGGGTTTTCATGCAGACCATAAAGGTAGCAGGGGAAATCAAAAACAACATGGGTTTTTGACATTTTGGCAAATTCTGAGACTATCTCCTGCAGACCTTAAAACTTGAATAACTCCCTAGATTTTACAACTTATGAGATGCTATCTGAACTGGAGCTAGGTGAAAACATGAAGAACACAGGGCTAAGATCGTAAATCATAAAACCATGTAGATTTTCATCGCATGTTAAAATTGTGTTGTAGCAGGGTGGGATAACATTACTTCAAAACATTTGTAGGGAATAGGCCATTTTCATAGGATTTTGCATTGATAGGAAAATGGACTAACAAATAGACATATTATATAATCATATAATGTATATATAGACAAAGAAGAACCATATAGAAATATAATTATATAATCACTTTCAACTTAGTAAATTTTATATCTCCCATGTATAGACAAAGAAGAACCGTACGTATGGGTCACGACTTGATTATTCTATATATATTATTTAAATATTATCAAAATTCTATTTGAAGCAAGGACGTCACAATATCTCATTTGATGGATTGCAGGACCCACCAAATAGGTACTTGTTAGATCTATCTACATCGAATGAGGGAAATGAGGGAATGCTAGATGAAAGTTCTACATGTAGTACGGCTAAAATGGGGAGATCAACTAGAGGTCAAAAGATTAGAACAAAATTTGATAAACACATGCAATTTTTCCTTGCTAATGGGGGTTCATGTTCTTATGATGATGAGACCAAAGGTGACATCAAGGTGCCCTTTTGGTACACACACATTGAGAAAGAATGGGTACCCAATGAGCTACCTCCAATTAACATTGATTTTTGTATTAATGAGAGGATATATCGCATTGCTCCATCCTCATTACATGGTTTGGGCCTATTTTCCATGGATGGGATAAAGGTATGTTACAAAAAAGTTGTTGAATTGTTCAAGTATGTCGGTTCATGTTACAATTACAATGATTGGATGCGGATTATTCAATATAAAAAAAGTATGTGTAGGTATGCACTATCAGCTAATTATATACAATGGAAAGAAAATGATCAAAGTAAAAGATTTACAATGTACATTGATGGGAGACCAAAAGCAACAAGTAATATTGCAATTTTTATAAATAGTACGTGACCTTCCTCAACTAATAAGCAACCCAATTGCATATTTGAGGCACGTGAGGGGAATCAAGTTTTTGTATGTGCAATAAAATCAATAAGTGCAGGGGAAGAATTGCTATTAAATTACCATTTAAATCTCATAGATACAAACAAAGTTACTATCATGAGGGTGGTAAGTACTATATACCATTTTATTAATAAGTTTTTTTTTCTAAGTCTATTGCTTTCAATTCACTGAAGTTTTTATATTTAATCTTTGTCACAGGACGATATGGATCCTGCACATGATAGAGGCCACGAGGATGCTCCTCCCACCCATTCTTTAGCAAGGGTAAACCTTATTGAAATTGTACAAATTAGATAGTTGAAAAATGTTATATTATTATGTTATTTTATTTACGGTTTTGGAGTTTTTATGATAGTTTTACTGATATTCCTGTCACAATTTGATGTTTAGGATAGGGGAAAACCACCTATAATCAGTATAGAGGCAATAGCTACCCCTTCTGATGATGATATCACAAAAATGCCTAATGTAACAATTATGTTGAGGAAAAAATTTAAAAAAATCAATTTAGAAATAATGAGAATTTTGGATGAAGCAAATATTCCAACTGAGGAGATGTTGAAGAGGCTATCTGAATTGAAAGCGCAAGCATGTCGTTATGAAGTAAGTAGTAATGAATCTTTAGTTATAACAAAAGTTCAATAAAGGTTTATATTTTATACTCTTTTATGTTGTGAAGTAAAATATGTAATATGTGTTCTTGTTACAGGAATTTTTGGCAACTGATCTAGAACCTGGTCAAGGACAACGTGGTGAGGCCAGTACTAGCAAAGGTCTGGCCGCCTCAGGTAAAATAATCCTTTACTTGACAAGTTACAAGGAATTTTTTCTTTGGAACATTCAAAAACTTCTTAAGTTAACTCTTACTTTTATTATTTCAGAATGTCTTTGCTAACAATGTATTGTTCAGGTCATCAAGTGTAGGAGACTCCTCCTAGGAGGTTGACAGACGTCCATCTGAGATTGCCGAGTGCAATGTTGGCAACAAGCGGCATGCAAACATCAACGCCTTCATGGTTTATGCCAGCTGGTAAATCCTTGTTTTGCTATATTTGGTTTTGTGTTAATTATGATTTGATAATTTGTACTTTAATCTTGGGTGCATCACATAGTGGATTATTTTTTTGGAGTAGGAGATACACCAGTGGCACCATCTGGTATGCCAGATATAGATCAGAGTACATGTATTGGTGATAATTCACCATCATTTCCTGGATCTACCCGTGTTTCTAGCATGGGAGTTATGCAGATGTCATTGTTGATTGACAATAATGAATCGATGCCTTTAAAATGTCCTAAGCTTCTAGGTACTTTAAATAATTATTTTTTATATTGTAATATGCCTTTACCTATTCATAACAAGTTTTGGATTGATTATCCCATGATAATTTTTTATAGGAAATAATTCATTTTATAGGACGCTTTATGACCTCGCACTGCATATATTCGGGCCCACCATACATACAAGGTGGAACATCATAAGTGAACTAACTTTATCCCACATATTTTTTTTTCATATCATTAATTGGTACAGTATTTTTCCTTTCATTTAGGTCTTTTCTTTTACTATATCTAACAATTTTGTGTTTTTTCTTAAAAGGTGCAACTTGCAAGACAAAAAATTAAAAGATCAGCTCATTAAAGATTTAGAGCATGAGTTTGGTAATAATATTTTTGATGAGAAGAAAATTTTAGAAAGAGCTTGCAAACATCTTAAGACTATGAGGGACTCATATAGAAAGAGTCTCGTCTAGAACCTAAAGTACAAGCATCCTCCTTTATTCCAGTGAGGGATTGGAATAAGTTCATTTTGGATGCAAAGGAGAAAGGGGATGCTCAAAGAGAAATTACACCAGAAAATGAGAGAAGAAGGTATGCAATAGTATTATCTACTAGTACAATGTAATAATGCACTAATTAGTGATCTTTATATCTATATCATCTAACATATTTCAAACTTTTCATAGGTTGCAGGACACATTAAAGGCAACAAAGGCCAGGCTGCAAAAGATTGGGCAGCACAAACTTGGCTCTCATGAATATTCCAAAATTAAAGCATGAATTGTAAGTAGCAGTAAATGAATTACAGAGAAAAATTATTTATAAAATGCAAAAAAATTTGTTTAATCAAAAAATGCAAGGCTCTGAATTTAATTTAAAGGCCATGGCAAAACACAAAAAAATTGCCTTCAAGGAAGGCTATCAAGTCATGGCTGAACGCCTACGGCAAGCTTCCACTAGCCCAACCAAAGAGTCTCCTTCATCATGTGCACAGGTAAATATGCCAAAAAATATATTAGAAATTAAATACTTGAGCAACAATCTATTTGATAATAATGTGCATGGCATTGCAATGCAACCTCTTAATCGTGACATAGATCATACGCCACATGATGAAGCCCCTGATGTGCATTGTACTGTCGATGGAGGTGCTCATTTTCTATTTAAAACTAATTATATAATTATTAATACAATGTAACATCTTAAATTGAACTTGGTGTAACCTTTTTGTGTATATTTTAGATAATACAGAATCATGTCATGCTGAACGAGTGCCGGAGGATGTTCAGACTGATCACCATGTAGATCATGTGGCACATTTAGGTAAAGAAAATCTATGTTTTGTTCTTTTAAATTAATTTTTAGATTTATAGTTCTTTTACTTAAATAAATACATGTAATTCACTAATATAAAATGGTGTGAATTTAACTCATGAAGTAGTTGTTATTGCAGCGGACCCCCCTTTGGCGTAGCGGCCCCGTGTTCCTGAATAGATGAGGAGGAGACATGTGTTGGATTTAGAATTAGTAGAGGAGGGGAATGATGAGGACATTGATCTTCCTCTTAGAAATTACATGATTAAAAAAAAAGGCAAGAAATCCAAAAAGAAATGATTGTAATTAACATTTTTTGCTAATGAAAGAACGTTGTCTTAATGGATGTAATTTTGTACTAGTAATGTTGATGAATGATGTGTTAATGAATTATTCATGAATGTTGTGTGTTAATGAATTTTATGGGTTAATGAATTATTCATGAATGTTGTGTATTAATGAATTATTCATGAATGTTGTGTGTTAATGAATTTTATGTGTTAATGAATGTTATCATGTGATTATAATGATTGAATGTTATATTTCAAAAATGGATGAATGAATGAATGTTATTAAATATTAATGGGGAATTTAGAGTGATGTTAGGGGGGGGAGGGGCCAAATGAGCTTCCACCTTCATGTGGTTGGCTTTGTTTAGTAGAGAATATTAAACTATTCTCGAAACCAAGTGAAGCTCAAACTTTAAAGATAAGCTTAGAGTTAATAGTGACAACAAATTAGCAAGTCGAAATGAAGTTCTTCGTTACAAGTGCCCTTTTTATTTTTTAAAGCACAATGTCATGTTTTAATATTGTGTAGTTTTTTTCTTATGCCAAAGTATTCTTTTACTATAAGAACATAATTTATGACCATTTTAGTAACTATTCTAACATCGCTTTATGAAAAATCCTATTTTGGAAAAGATGGCGATAAGTGGTGCTGTCTATTCCTTGGGAGATTGGATTGCATAGGTTTGTATCTCAAAATCATTTGCATGTGGCAGAAATTCATACTTACAACCATTTCATTCTACATTTAGAAACATTGATGACACTCTAGATACAAAATAATGCTCATGTTGTTGACTTGACAATTGCTATGAAGGCAAACCAATTTTTGAAATTGATCGAACCCAGATGTTCAGATCTGGTCTCCTTGGATTTAGTCTTCATGGTTCTTTGTCTCATTATTACTATCATCCTAGTGAGGTAACACCTTTTCCTTCTTTCTTAGTCTCTTACAATTCATACTTGTTTAATTTGAATAATTTTTGAGTTCCTTGCAAAAAGGGTATGACAAACAAATATGGTTATATAGGCTCTATTTCCTTTCTAGGATTGGTGGGTGGTGCCTGCAAAAGTGGCCTTTGATCAAACTATCAAAATTAATGCCATATGTTTCTTACATTTGATTAATTTTCCATATTAATTACAGCTCTCTTCAGTTGTATTAGAAACTTTTGCCTTAAGCATGTGTGATGCAAACCTGTAACACCTCTTTTTTCCATATGTAATCATGATGCTCTATTTCTTGGTAGTTGTCACTCTTAATGATTAAACCATCTCTTGATCATGTTATTGCACTTGATATATGACTATTTCATGTAGGTGCCTTGGTTTTGGGGCCAAGCTTTTGGGGCTCGGCAATATCATATGTTAGGATTGTATCTACAATGAGCATGGATTGTAATCTTTGGTGTTGCAATTCTTCTCCTACCAATGTATATATTTGCAACCCCTATCCTGAAGATTCTTGGGCAGCCAGATGACATTGCTAAATTAACAAGAACACTTTCAATCTCGTTCATTCCCCAATATTTCTCATTTGTTTTCCTCTTTCCTGTTCAGATGTTTTTACTATCCCAATTGAAAAACATAGTGATTGGGTGGACTTCTGTAGCCTCTTTGGTGCTCCACATTTTTCTGAGCTGGTTATTTGTTAGTAAATTTGAGATGGGGTTAATTGGTGTGGCAATTACATTGAATTTAGCATGGTGGATGCCCACAATTGGCCTAATTTTGTATGCCACGTGTGGGGGTTATCCATTGACATGGACAGGTCTGTCCAAATATGGCTTCTCAGACTTGTGGCCTTTTTTCAAGCTCTCTATTTCATCTGGTGTCATGATATGGTTAGCTGCCAGTTCTTTTATGGAAGATATAAATGTATGTAGGTATCTTGAGTCCCAAATTTATTAAATTCTTAGATGGTGCTAACATACTTTCATCTTGTAGACAGTTTAGAGAATTGGTATTATAAAATACTGGTCCTCTTCACAGGATATTTGTCAGATTTAGTTGTTGCCATTGATTCTCTTTCTATCTGGTAAAAATGCATAAAAAGAACTATTTCTTTAATGTTCATTAATGGTAGGATTTCATGTAATAGTGCAAACAATATGTTTTTAAAAAGTTGATATGTGTTTTGCAGCATGAGCATCAATGGGTGGGAGCTAATGATACCACTTGGTTTTTTAATTGCTACTAGGTATGTACTGAATATTTCCTGTACTAATATTCCCTGTATTGAAATGAAATGCAAAATTTATAAATGTTCTCGACATATGAAATGCATAATGCTGAAAAGATAATGAAATGCATAATGTCGAAATGATAATGAAATGCATAATGTCGAAATGATAATGAAATGCATAATGCTAACATGATAATTAATTTGTATTCTTAATGTTTGAACATAGTTATTTATGATATACTATCAGAAATCAATTATGTAATTTTTGAATTAAATTCATTCACTCATATTTCATGAGTAGTAGTTCACAAGAACCTATCTTTTTCATGGGAATGATTGGTACACTTAACACTCATTGCATCTAGGTGATACTCTTAGAGGTGAAACATTGGGCTTTCCCAGGAGGTTACCCATCCTACTACTTCTCCAAAACAAGTGTGCTTAACCATGGAGTTTCCCTAAGATTAAGCCCACTTAACTTGCTATCCCATTTGCAAAACTTTCAGTTAGTGTTGTGTCTTATGAATGATTTAGTATAGAGCCCCTCTAGCTTATTAATTGACATGTAAGAAATAATTTTCATAAAAAATATAATTTTTAATATTTCTATTACAATTCAACTGTATAATTTATGATTCAAACTCATTGATTCATTTTTCATATGTAATTTACAAATCAAACTCAAATACTTTTTTTAAAAATCTACTGCAGCCTTTGTTTGTGTCACTCTTTTGCAGAAGCTCCAAGCATGAAATGCTTATCTTAGTCTACTTATTTTCATCTTTCTTGTGGCAATGTTTATCTTTTACATCCAATTTTTATAATAAATTCGTGTACAATTTCAAGTAGTTTAGGATTTTTCTTTGTAAGGGCTTGTTCCACAAAGGGCAACTAAATACAATGACTAACTGAACCAATGATCTAGATAGCTACATCTCAAGCTTTTGACTTATAAATAAACTTTATCTTTTCTTTCTATCCCTGAATTCTAGCATAACCCACTTTTCAATGGGTGACTTCTAGTCATAACTAGAATGGAGTTCAAAATAGAACATTTCCATTTCATTGACCCATTGAATCAAAATGTAACCATTAGGTCTACCTTATGTACGATAAAATTTTGATGTTGAGAAATATCAAATTATGCTCTGATTGAGATAAGATCATGCTATCAAATAACTTGTATGTCTTCAAATCTACCTTGTATATATTGTTAATTAATATGTTTTCTTGTGAATGCAGTGTGAGGGTGACCAATGAGCTGGGTGCAAGAAATGGAAAATGAGCCAAATTTGCAATTATTGTTTCTACAATTACTTCATCCATGATCGGCCTTGTTTTTTATTTTCTCATTATTCTGCTTCATCGGGAATTTTCTTTGGTCTTCACAACTAGTACCATAGTTATAGAAGCATTTTCTAAACTATCAATTTTGTTGGGCTTTTCTGTCCTCCTCAACAATGTTCAGCCAGTACTTTCAGGTAAAGCACCCCTGTATTTGCTCCTCCAACTTATTCGAATCAAACATGTTTCTGACAATGCTGGAAATAAGGTATTTCAAAAGGAATAAAAAAATTGCAATTATAATAAGAGTTATCAGCACTGAACAAATCACATTTAATTTCTGATCATTTATGATATTGACTAGGCATTCTTCTTCCTTATTGTGTTTCAAGGGTAGTAGTGGGATTAGGGTGGCAATCTTACATTGCTTACATCAATATTGGGTGTTACTATGTCATTGGTGTACCCTTTGCAATGATGCTTGGTTGGGTGTTTAAATAGGGCATTTCGGTGAGTTTGAGTTCTATCAGAATTGGCTAGCATGAAAGGGATTAATGTATATAGGGAATATTCATATGAAAATATAAGTAAAGCATGTATATATACATTATAGAATCTTGAAGTTCAAATGAGAATTTAAGTCAAATAAATTATCAAAACTGAAACATTAATACTATGAAACAATCAAAAAAATGTGATCGCATCCCTAGAACATCCCCATTTCAAAGCTGGGTCAAATGGACCTGAATCCTGACTACGCATCCCTGAATAACTCTACTTCCAAGTAGACCCTGTGAACAAAGTCAACAAAAGAATGGAAGGTTGTTTAGAGCTAGGAATAAGAACTAGAAACAAAGATTTTATTAATTAATCATCTCCTTGTGCTTGATTGTGTTTCTCAACCTTGCTTTCTCAAATTTAAAAGCATGATATCCTATATTTTGTATGACAAGGGATATGGATTGGAATGATATGTGGGACAACAGTCCAAACAATTGTTCTGGCTATTATTGTGTATTGAAGTGACTAGGACTGAGCAGTAAGTACTAAATTTCATTTGCACTTCTTTGTCTATAAAACATATAATTGTCTAAGTGGCAGTGAATGTTTTTGAAGTGTTAAATACATTTATAATATATTGTTGTTCTGTACTAATTGTAGGCTACTCAAGCCAAAGAGAGAGTTAGTAAATGGTCTCCAGAGGATTTGTCCTAATACTAAGGTAACAGATGCATCATCATGTTCCAATGATGTACAAAAAACACATGAATTGATGTGCTTTGTCTGAAGTGTATTCATGTGGAGGCTCTTGCTTTTTTTTAGGTTTTAATTCTATTAATGTTGTAGATTCAAACATAGTTTTAGGAAGGTTTGCAGTTCCATTTGGAGAACAAGTAGAGTCATTTCAATTGTTTCCCTACTCATATGAGGGCAAAGGAGGATCTATTTTTGTAATCATTCATGAGATTTTCATGAAGATTCATAGGTTAGTGGATCTAGTTTTTCAATTCTATTATGAATTATTTGTATATGATGATTTTTTTACATTACATGAAGTTTATTCAATAGTATATTTGTGTTTTATTTATAGTTATTATTAAAAAAAATTGTTATATTGATAAGTTTGAAGGTTTTAATTTTGTAATATTAAAATTTAAAATGAGTTAGATTTTAAATAAAAAATAAAGGTAGGTTTTTGGCAATGATTAAAATTTTTTAGAGTGATGCAATTAGATTTTAGATTTTTAATAGAATAGATCAAAAATTAATAATGAAATTATTACAAAATCAATATCATTATTGTAAATCAATAATTACATAAACGAAACAAGAGTTGACAGACCATAGGAAAAACATGAAGTTAAGACAGAATTCACACAATGAAGAAAAAATTATGATGTCTTGAAGCCAAAAGACTACAACAAGCTCTAAGTTTCAAACATGATTCATATCTTACAAAATATGTTGTAAAAGCTCTTCTTAACCTCCCTTATAATCATCATAAATACACTAAGAATGACAAAAGTGTCCTTGTAAATAGGATAAAAAGTTAATCCACTACCATCAGTTCATGAACCAAAGACTTGGAGGTAAGTTTTCCTACATTTATGATTTTTAACTATCTCCATATTTAGACCTTCCCAAGTTGTCTTGTATCTATGTATGACCCCCAATGCCAATTTTGAGTCTTTTGATTTGACCTTCAGTGAATCATATTTTGATGTTTTAAATGTCCCTACGATGTTTGAATCAACTTGTAAATCTAAACCCTTACCCTATCCCTCAACCTTATCCCCTAAATCATATAGGATAAACCTTCAATCTTGTTACTTGTATAGTCAACCTTCAACCCTATATGATAAATATTAAATCTATCCATTAACCTTAGGCCCAAAAGCCTATACACTAAACCCCTAACCATATAAATATTAAGGCCCTTAGATACCATGAACCATGCTTCTTCACTAGATCCTCTACTTATTTTCACAACCTTCTTAGTGGATTCCCTTGCAATAGCCTTACATTGCACATGGAAAATACATCATTAGCAATTCTGAAGTCACCATTGTTGTGGAGGTGTAGTTGAGAGTAGCATTCATAAACCATGAATTGCTCTTTCTTGTTTCCAAGGTAGATTTTCAAAGGCTAATATGGTATCACCATCTTCTAGTGTTTGTTATCATTTGGACAACAAATGCCTCTAAATAAGGGACTTAAATTGTTTTGTATTGAGGCCCATTGAGCAAGGAGAGCTCATCGAAGTAATAAAAAAAAAATTATGGTTTTTTATTAGCCTTCAATGATCTAGACATGGTCAATAGCTCAGTTGTTCAGATGGTTTAATACCTTGTGGAATTCTATTAAAAAATTAATAACATTGGGTTTCTCCCAAATGAACTAAAAAAGAAACATTTTTTTCCATTAAACTTACCTTTAATATCAAACAATGATGTTTGTATATCAGAACATTCGTTATCTTTAACAGCGTAGAACTTTTTTGAGGAGATTGATGTTTTTTGGCTCAGGGCAATTTCTAGCATAATGATATTTCCCACAATTCTAACATCCACTCGCAGGACCTTGGTGGAAACGTGAATGTTGTTTCCCCCCAATTTGGAGGCTATTTCCAGTAGAGTATAATTTTTTATAAGAGTTTTCTCTGCTATAATTTCCTTTAGGATTTTCCTTTGATAATGCTAAATTTCTTTAGAGAAATGTCTCTTATGAGGTACCTTCGCACTTGACATGGTTGCATTCTTTTGTAGCCCTTATTATGCTTATAGTCTTGTGAAGCCTTAATTCTTCATTTCTCTTTTTTCTCTCCTCTATAGGAATATTTAGTGAGTAGGATTTGTCATGTTTACATTGTGTATTTTCACCTCTTTTAGCCCTCACTTGAACTTTGTGATCTTAGTCTTTTTCATTTTACCTGTAATCAACCTTGCTTAAGTTCAATAGTTCTTTGGGAAATGTCTGAGAGGCCATTAGGACTCCTAAATTGTCCAACAACTATCTCATGGAGTCTAATAATGGCCATAATCAGAGTGTCAGAAATACCAATGCTCCATATTCATGGAGCAATAGTTGTTGCATGATGGAGCCAATGATAACAAAAGACTTTAGAAGACCAATAATTAGCCCTTTCGATGATAGCACTAAGAGTGAAAATGTGGTCAATAGTCTCCAATTCACATACTTTCAACAACTTCAACTATAAGAGTGATCTAGAAATGGCCTACAATATTGCAATTGAGGGTAGTTTTGTAACATAGAGGTAAGTCTAATGATCAAGGTGAGGCTTTCCCCAAAAATTAGAGCTCATTACACTTGGATATTGACTAATAGGTAAGCCAAATAAAGTTTCAAAATAATTATAAGAATAATTGAGTCCAATGTGATCTCCTAGCACTCAAGCTGGAATGTTGACTAATGGGTAAGTTTCAAGGATCAAGGTCATAACTTGTAGGTCTGTAACAGTTGTTTTGGCAACTTATTTTATAGTAAGAACAATGCACCAAGATAAGAAGGTACAATTTGTGAAAGCACGTTCCTTGCAAAAATAAGGGGATATCATTTCATATGTAGTGTGTTGGTGATAGTGAAGTGATATTCCTTCAAACATTATTTGTGCATTACTGATTAATGTTTATGTCTTATTTGTATCTATTTATTATTGACATTCTTCTTAATGAATTGGTTTCTAGGTTGGGAGTCCACTGGCAGATCCATATCTTGCATTTGCAGCTAGTATGAATGGCTTAGTGGGGCCTCTCCATGGTTTAGCAAATCAGGTATAAAATATATGCCTGCTATTGCAATGAATATTGATGAAAATAAGATCATTTTTATATACTTAAGTGGTGAGGGATAAAAATATGTTTCGTATTTGTTGAAATTGGAAGGGAAGCAACAAAATTCTTACTGCCTAGTTCATTTCACAAGTTTTTGAGGTTCATTTGTCCCTATTAGACTCTCTTTGATTTTCGATGTGCATCTATTTTTAAGGAGTGGAACCTAGTAATGTCCTCTTTTAGGTACATTTATTTGGGTGCATATTTCTTAATTGCATTCCAACTTTTTTGGATTGCTTTTCAAATTTCATAGCAAAAGGCCCACAAAAGTAACATTGGTGTATGCCCAATCATTCTGGATAAAACAATCTACAACACCATTGACACCTCTCCTTTCTAGGCATCATTTTTTTTCTATGCTCTGACTCAATAATGTTATATGTTGTCAAAACAATATCATAATCAAAAAATTATGTTATATCTTTACATCTATTAGCACCATGATAAACCAGAACTTTAGTGCTTCCTTCACTTGTGAACCTTGCAATCTCATTTCTCCATTGGATAACTACTACCATTGGACAAACAACAAGTGTGGTTTTAATATGAGGCAGAACCTTAGATTTGCTACTGGACCCCACTTCAATGTTTGACACCTTAGATGAGTTCATAGTAAGAGGTGCCTTCAGTCGCAGGTCACGATTACATAGAAAAAGGGATATTGCCTGAATTGTTTTTTGAATTCCCATTTCATTTGCAAGCATGCCACCTTTAAATTCATATTATTCTTACTTTAGACTCCAAGGTAGCCACTCCTTTTGGAAAGGTAATAATGGCATCAACATCTCAAGAGGTGGTTCCTGCTCTTCCATGGGACCCTTCTTTTGAGAAAATGCATCTAAGTCAAGCTCCCCATCATGTGCCCATGATTCGTAGTCTTCAAGGCATTTCTCCCAAACCCACCAATTCAAATCATCAGCAATGCCATCTTCTAAATGTCACATTTCTGGTCACATTTTTTTTAACCAAAAGTTAGTATTGGTCGCTTTTTCGATATTTACACATTACTATATTTGACAAGAATGCTATGCATTTGACGGCCCCTTCAACAAAATTTGGTGGATATTTCAACTAACCAATGGTCTCAATTTTGACCTTTACACCAATAGAATCGATGAGAATGCTATACATTTGACATTTTATTCTTCCAGTTCCAAGGGATTGATTCAGTCAATAATTCAACCACTTGTAGGGTTCAAATTTTGATGATGATTTGCCCTGTACAATAATCGACAAAAAAATATCGACCATAGTTTTAGTCATTTGTTCGACCAATTGGTGTAGAAAATTTGACTAATTCTCATCGAAAAATAGGGTAAAATTTACTAGTGAGAGAAGAAGAATTACAAGACCTACATCTTCAAAAAATTAGTTTGTGGGCGATGGTGTGTTTCCTCTCCATTGTTATGGCAACTTGACATGGTTGAGAGAAACAAAATCACATTTTGGTTTATTTTGGATTTTTGGAACATTTTCTATTTCTTTGGTGTCTATTACTTTTAAAATAATAATAGTCATAAAACCACATCAATGTTATGGTTTTTAAGAATCCTAATTGAAATTTTTAATATTAAACCTATGATTGCACTTTTACTTTTAAAAATCACACTCATATTTTTAATATTAAAAACCATGCTCATAGTTTTAATATTAACAACTACACCCTTGGTTTTAAGATTAAAAACCATGCTCAAGGTTTTATTTAGAATACCATATATGGATTTTAGGTCAAAAAATTTTAGCCATAACAAGTTCAAGTTATTTTAATTTTTCAAGTAACCCGAATATGTTGTGTCATTTTTGGTTATTTTTATAAGTGACCAATTATTTATTCACCATGTCGGTACATTTTCTCCATTAAAAAAATGAGCTAGATAAAATAAAGATTTGAAAGTAAAGGACTATTCTTTACTACTACTAGTAATGATAAATTAAAAAAAATACACCAAAATGAAAACATGTGGAGAGAGAGGAACTTGAGATCAAATGTGAAAACTCTCTAGCTCAAATGCATGTGTCATGTGAATTTCAAATTTACACATTGTTATTTATATTATTTTTGTGTTCTATGCCTACAAAAAACTTGTCTTAGTTTAAAATTATACTCTGAGCTAAACCTGGATTAACAAATGGTAGTAGATTCCAAGGATGTTAAGTATATAGAAAAATAGCCTAAATCAAATATTAAAGAAATAAAAAATAGCTTAAATTAAATATTAAACAAATACAGAAATAGTTTAAATTAAACAATCAATAAGGGGAGAAGAAAATAACATAAACCAATTTTAGATGAAAAATTAACAAGAAATACAAAAAATCTAGAAGCAATGAAGGTTTTGATATACAAAAGAGCTTTTTGTCAATGGTTAAGGTCATCTTTTAGTTTTTGTAACTCAATGAGCATTGCAATGAAGGAATATTGACCTAAAGTGTGTTCTCATATCTTAGATGTGTCTGGAAGTTGACAAAGATGTGAAAAATTGAAGTAATGTAAACAAGTTCATATAAAATGTGACTCCTAATAAAGAAAATAAGACATTAGGCACTAAAAATAATAATAATAAAGACATAAAAATAATGAAACAAAATAATAGATTAAAAGAAAAAATAATTAAGTAGATCAGAATCACTTATCAATCTTGGTGAAACCAATGAAAGAAAGAGTACCATTTGAATATACTACCAGATTCCTCACGTGTGTTATGAAATGTTTAGGTCTTCACAAAGACTTCACAAAATTAATCTAGACTACATTTAAACTAATGATAGAAATCATGTAGTTTTACCAAGATGTTAAAAGAGCTTGCATAACGAGAGGTTGTATGTAATAGAATGATATTGGAGAAATGGATAAATTATAGAAAGATATAGACATGTGGGTAGCGAG
This sequence comes from Chamaecyparis obtusa, assembly GCA_027943335.1. Taxonomy (NCBI): domain Eukaryota; kingdom Viridiplantae; phylum Streptophyta; class Pinopsida; order Cupressales; family Cupressaceae; genus Chamaecyparis; species Chamaecyparis obtusa. Next base: position 398,375 of record BSBK01000897.1, on the reverse strand, counting down.
TTGAACTAGCTCTAATGTTGTTACCAATGACATAGATAGGTTAAAATTAATAAAATTTTAAAAAACTACACAATCCTATGAGATAAGATGAGATGATAGTCTATTGAATTTATGTTTATGTGTTGCAATACACTCCAAATTTAGTTCAATCTTAACATAGATTCAAAATACTAGCAATGACAAGTTTAATTAAATTATAGCATTAGTTTTGAGAAAAATGACCATGGGTAGGAAAAGGTTAAGTTTAACATTAAAACGTAAAAGAGGAGATAAACACTAAAGTGATAAATATACATGAGATAAAACTAAATAAGTGTATAAAATTTTGACATGATAGTTGTGCAAGACATCATTTCCCAATCTATCATTAACTTTTTTTACTTTCCTCTCTCAATTTATATATTCTTGATACTCTTTCCAATTTAGGTACACATCTTCCTTTTTCCTCAACTACACAAACTCCATGGTTTCCTCCCTAACAATATCAAATAAATCCTTTTATATTCTTAGGATTTTGGCTTGGTCCATTGGTTATATAAGCTACAACATAAAATGATAACCTAGATCTTAATTTATTAGGTAGCATACTAATTATAATTCCCCTTGTTACACGACATTTTTCTCATCTTTCCAGTGCAACCTAATTTCCATTTTCCTTCTCCTTCCTTGCAACACCCTACATTCATCTTCTTCCTCATATCACAAACTCCCAAATCCCATATTATTTCTAATTTTAAACACCAAAATTATGGGCCTCTCTCTATCTAATACCACATCTCTTGGAAAAATATTCATAGAAAATTCTCTAAAATTATATTTAGCGAATTCCCAAAAATTGTGTGGATGATGCCTTCTTTCACCCTATAAATTGACCTTGGATAATTAAAATCTCCCATGGGTCACATGAATCATTTCCATACATGTGAAATGCTATAAATAAAGTTGAAGATTAGTCGGGAAGTATGCAAAGAACATTTTCTCTAGCTTAAACCTTTGAATTATCCTTGGTAGAAGTAAATGTGTCCCCTTTCTAAAAATTCATGGACTTCTTGTGCAATAACTAGAGTATACAATAAATGCTAGTTGAACCAACACTCAAATTGAATTCTACCTATGATATGATGTAATACATCCCTACATCTAAAAAGATCCATATATCTTGTAGGCAGGGTATAAATGACTATCTAAGAATAAGCACAATTGGTAGTCCATTGGATAGCTACCCGAACAAGTGGTAAAATTCAAATTTTGAAATCATGGGTGGTAGATGTATAAAAGTATGCAACACAGTAGTACTATGAGAAACAAATCGCGATATATCTTGCTCAACATTCATTATGAGAGATACATGCCACTTTATGTAAATGAGAGAATGATTTCATGAATAATCATCTTTTTCATGAACAGAGTTATAACACTTTAATGCATTAATATAATAATTTTATTAAGATTGTAAATAATAATGACCATCTCTTCAAAAGTTCACATAGTTTTAATTTTATTTTTTTAATTTAATAAATCAAGCACATACACATACGTTGTAGTAGAACAAATTTTAGGGCACAATCTTGCTTCTTTACTTCTAATTAATCCAAAGGATATAAATAGAGGAATCCATGCTTTTATGTTTATCATTATATACATTTATATTCTATTGATAGGTAGATTATTGTCTAACATTAAATTCAATGTCATACACACAAAAAGATAATTGAAGACTATAATAAACATATAAATTTGAAGGATGCCAATCTTTATTATGATTATTGAACATATATATTACTATATAAGAAAATTCTCCATTATTATTTTCTATATTTTTATGCATTTTAATTAAGACATTCAAATGATACATAAATGCACCTAATTATTCATATTTATTCATTTAATTTCTCCATGATAAGTGAGATAACATTTTCCTTTTACATCATCCCATGCAATATTTTAAAAAACTGTTTAAAGCCTTCATTAACTCATTTATATGTCTTTAACTCTGTTTATTTTTTTACAACATGCTATTTAATCATAATTTCATTAGTCCTTATCGTTTATATTTTTGTCTTCAACTCATTAATTATAGTCATTTATCAACTTGTACTATTTAATATGGCGCTTATCAATGTTTCCACTGGTCCTTTCCTAGCTCAGGTGATGTTTGACAATATTGATCAATCAACTATCTTCTAAATTGTTATAAAGGTTTATTTAAACAACAGAGTAATAATTAAAATGAATGTCAAGGAATGGAATGGCGAGAGAAAAGAATTGCAGAAAACATGCAGTTCTCTTTTGTGTGGCATGACTACTGTATGTAGATAAGAACAGAATAGCAGGCAATATTTATTTAGACGGTATAACCATCCAACAGATGGTTGCTGTGTTAAGCACAGATGTATTATTGCAACCTAGTGAATGAATGTAATAGTAAAAGTACAGAATTATACAAAATAACTGGTTCTATTTATGTGCCGCAAGTAATGTTTACGGATTAGAATAGATGAGGACCGAAAACGGCTTTCAGTAGATGTCCTTATGCTCAAAATCAGAAGCGGCATCTCCATAATTGACTTTTTTGAGTAGGTGTGGTGGTGGAGCGCATGGTGAAGAGCCACAGGGGGAACCAGAAAAAATAGACTGCTCCATTTTTGTAAGCACATTATGATCTGATAAAGCAAGCTTTTTGTGTAGATGTGGTGGTGGTGGTGGAGGTGGTGGAGCGCATGGAGAAGAGCCACAGGGGGAACTAGAAACAGCAGACTGCTCTATTTTTGTAAGCACATTATGATCTGATAAAGCAAGTTTTTTGTGTAGATGTGGTGGTGGTGGTGGTGGTGGTGGAGGAGGTGGAGCGCATGGAGAAGAGCCACAGGGGGAACCAGAAATAGCAGACTACTCTATTTTTGTAAGCACATTATGATCTGATAAAGCAAGTTTTTTGTGTAGATGTAGTGGTGGCGGTGGTGGTGGTGGAGGAGGTGGAGCGCATGGAGCAGAGCCACAGGGGGAACCAGAAATAGCAGACTGCTCTATTTTTGTAAGCACATTATGATCTGATAAAGCAATTTTTTTGTGTAGATGTGGTGGTGGTGGTGGTGGTGGTGGTGAAGGAGGAGGTGGAGCGCATGGAGCAGAACCACAAGGGGAACTAGAAACAGCAGACTGCTCCATTTTTGTAAGCACATTATGATCTGATAAAGCAACTTTTTTGTGTAGTAGTGATGGTGGTGGTGGAGCACATGGAGAACTGCCACAGGTGGGGCTAGAAATAGCTAACTGCTCCATTTTTAGAAGCACATTATGATCTGATGAAACAAACTTTTTGTGTAGTAATGGTTGTGGTGGAGTGCATGGAGAACTGCCGCAGGTGGGGCTGGAAACAGTCGACTGCTTAAAATTTGTACAAGCATTATTGTTGCTTGAAGGATTTGGGAGGTTATATCGAGTGGATACAAGAACCAGAAAACCAAGGGAAAGCACAGCAAACATTGTGTTTATTTTCATCCGCACCAAACTTCCCATGCTTGGAGTTGTGTGTCTTTACTAACTCAAATGCGGAGAGATATCTTAATAAACTCTATTGATAACAATTGTAGAAATATGTAGAAGTAGCATGTAAGACATTCTCCCTAATTATGCTTATCTAAATTATGTGTCCATTTCCTTTAGAGATAGCACTTAAGTTTTAGGTATAAAATTAAGTGCCATGAAGATTGAAGAGACAAAACATATGGTACATAAAGAAAGAATGTGTTCAGTATAATCTTTAATAAATCTATTGGCATGTAATGTTTGTGTGACATGCTCGATTACTTGATAATCCATGATGTCAATAAATGGTTTACCAAAGACCTTAAGTCTATATGTACAACTAAATACAAGTTGCAGGTAACAATGAGGCTAATAAAGTAACGTTAAATTTACCAATTCCATTTCATTTTCATTGACAAGCACATTACAATATCACATTCATGCATTGTTTTCAATTTTAATTTTCCCATCCACATAATTATCTTTTACAGAAACGTTATTCTACACAAGCCACAGTTGATATTTGTAACATAAATCATCTAAGAAAAATAAACTGCTTCTTATAATAACACTCAATATAAACAATAGTTCCCTCTTACTAAGAACAAACACCATTAATGTTCCCAACATTAGTCTACAAAATTATTTATACTCTGCCAAGCACCCAAGCTGGCATTTTTCATATCAGAAGCCATTAGTAAAGATGGATAAAAAAATGTCGCTTCGTAGTGCACTTCATTGGCCCACATAATATGTGTACCTTTTTATTTTGTACAATTACAACCTTGTTCTTGAAAGAGCATATTCATCCAAAGTGAACGCATGAAAATGATGCTTGCATGTTTGAAGCAGCTATTGCTCAATATATTTGTACATCATAAAAATTGATCAGTCATAGTGGCAATGAGAAAGAGCTCCCAACCATGGACCCAAATAACACCCAACAATTCCAAATCTGCCTTGGAAACTCTCTAAGAATTTAATAACATATGTGTCAAATGTTATGGAAAATAAATAAAATATTCTTTTTCAATGTTAAATGATATCACATTTGATATGCATTTTACAAAGTTGTGCTTGTGCAGATGGTAGAAATAAGTTAAACAATTTAACCGTGCACAAACAAAATTTGTAACTATCTAACCTAATTAATGTAATTTACATTTAATAACAATGTAATACATTATACTAACAATCCCCCCTATTACATTTATCTTATTAAATGTTTAGCTAGAAACCCCCCTTAAGCCTTACATAATAAAAATTGCTGATTACAGAATATAATATAGACGAGCTATGTGAAATTTTTCTTTAAAGAAACAAATTATGAATCAAGTTTAGCTCCATCAAGCTATCTCATAACCCTCAGAAATATGTAGCCTCTATCTAATATCCTAAATTATTCAACAACAATCCATATTGAGCTCTCCAACCACATGGCTCCATCAAGTTGCCTGATAACCCTAAGAAGGGTATAATTCTCAAACACAACCTTGAGTACTACTGAAAAACCATATATATTAAGGTTTACACTAAACCCCTTACCTATCTCCTGAAAAACCTTCACAATACATGTATCCTCAAATATGCCATCAAATACAAGGAATAAACAAAAAACAAAAAATGCTTCTTAAGAAAAACACCAACTGGAAGTGATAAGCTAACTTGACATGATGGAAATCCTCCATCCTCTTGCCCCACTAACCTCTAGAATGATTCTACTAAAATTTACTCATTTGGTATTTTAAGTGATTCTCTAGAGGCATCTTCCTCATATGAGTTAGGAATCTTGATGTACTTATTTAAGCTTTTACAATCCAATTGACAAGAGCTTCCATGCTTTACAGGCTAGTGTGGAATAAAGAATTCTATCAAATAATGTCCTATTATTGTGAGCTCAATTTTAACTCAATTGAAGGTCCTATGATTGCATATGCCAATGATTCTTCCAATCATTTGAGGTATAATAATCATTTTTAGGAGATTAAATTTAATTGGTTCTTTCTTTTGGAAGAGACTCATGCTTAGCTTTGCACAGTTTCTTTATTAGGGCCATTTTTAAAACCTTGTAAGAACCTTCTTTGAGCATGATTATGAAAGGTATTGACAAAGTGTATTCATATCTATATTGAAATTAAACTTCAAAAAATTTCTTCTTCAACTATGAAGAAGACACATGCACATCTGAAACTACATCTTCCATAAATAACATATCCAATCAAAATAGAAATCTCAAATGTATATAAACTACTTATTGCGAATGATGCTTCTTATAAATATAATCTTAGTTCAAGAAAATATACTAGATGATCCTTTTATAATGGACAACTATAACACTTTTAATGCTAGTCCAATTATAAAGTGGTTTCCTTTAATGATATTGTAATCTTTAATTCTATGTTCTTCAAAAATAATGTTTCATTAACTAACCTTGATATCCAAATATTCCTTCTTTGTCTGAAAAACAAAAAACTGATGGTTTATTCAAATTATCCCAGGAGTGCAATATTTTGAAAGCATGATATGACTTGACTTCTTGTAGCAGTAAAAACACCTTTCCTACTTCAATGTTGGCTTCATTTTTCTCTACACACAAGTGTTGCCACTTTTCACCGCAAACCTAAGGTATTGCCAACATGAATATATGTTCACTTCTCTTCACCTTTGCTTCACGTCTTACCTTTGCTGGGACAAAAACAAAAAACATGATGCCAAACATCACCAACTCTGTGTGATCGTTTCACTGATACCAATTTTTATGAAAATTACATAAAATATTTATTTTTGAATGTTAAATGATATTACATTTGATTTGATATGCATTTTATAAAGTTGTACAGATAGTAGAAATCATTTAAATAATTTAATTGTACACAAACTACCTTTGTAACCATCTAACCTAATTAATATATTATATTTAATAACAATGTAATACATTATAATTACATCAAAATCCTCTGGACTTTTAAACAATTCATCTCCATTACATGAGATAGAAATTTCTAGCAATGCACAATATTTTAAACCAACTTATCCCAATATGAATATTTTTTTATTTTTTATCGTAGTGACCCATCCCATCGTGATTAAATGAGATTTATCTTCAATATAGAAAGAGGTCCAAAACCCCATAAGTTTCATCCAAATATAAATCTCTTAAGATTTCCAGAGCTCAAAGACCACATCCTACAACATTGAGTAAAAAATTAAAAAGTAACAGTAATTATGTCAAATGTAATGTGGTAAATTTTATAATGGAGGTTGTGCATGAACATCAATTCACTTCAATGGATTTTTCCATGATGATCTAATGCAAGGGAAGCAATGGTTAGGGCCAAAAGCCACACCCTAATCACCAAAACTCCTAACAAAAACAACACACAGAAGTAATAACACAATAGGGAGAGAGAGAATATAGAACTGTCATATATTATCCATCCAATAACCTCATACATGCCGGGTTGTAAGGCCTTTGCAGTTACGGCCAATACATTCAAAATGAAATCACCATGGTCCTCTAACATGTGAAGAATCCCTTTCAGAAAACTATCTTCTCTCTTCTATCTTCTAAAACTCGATCCTAAAACTACAACCAACTATTTTATTTATACAAGAGGCCACCGAACCATTTGGCCTTAAGATCCATCATCAGAGAATTAAATGACCAGATATAGGTCCAAATGCTTCCCAATGATCAATGTAAACATTAACTCTGCAACCAAAATTCAATGCACAAGTTAGTCTCAAAAGAAAACCAAAATAAACCACTCGGTGAGAAAGATTACCGATCAACAGGAAATCAACTCGGTGAACCAACCAATCCAACTCAGTAAATGAAGTAACTGATCAACAACTGAGTTGATTGGTGCAAACATGAAAACATCACCGAGAGCCCAAGCGAAGCTACCGATCATAACTAAAAAATCTAACTTGTTTTTGGTAAACAGGATTGCCAAGAACCTGAGATGCTCCTGCATCAGACACCTGGGGTTGATTTGAGATGATTCTCTGAATCATGCAGAAGGTACAACCTAAGATGAATTCAACTCAGATTGCATAATCCATGATCAATCTTCAATTGGTCTGTTCTTCCATTTTACTAGGTACTCCATGTACTATTTTCCCCGTGTGCTTCTACTAACTCTTTGTTCCAAAATCTGCTCAACTTCTTATGTTTCCTTCTTAAGATAATCATTCAATGTCATCATTTCCTCATCAGGGTCATAATATTCATAAAAGTCTATAATGTGTAATATATATGATATATCCATGTCACTAGGTAACTCAATCTCATAAGCATTTCCACTGTCAAATCTCCTCAATATCTTGCAAGGACAAAATTTCTTCATTTTCAATTTTCCATAGTTTCCAACAAGAAATCTACCCTTCTTCAAGTGTACCATTACTTCATCCCTAACTACAAAAATCTTATGTCTTCTTGATCCATCTTCTCTTTCCTTGTATTTTTTATTACTATTTTTCAACTTATGTTTCACTTCCTCATGCAATGTCTTCATGAGCTCAGCAAACTCTTCTCATTCAACACTTCTCTTTTCTTCACTAGCAATGTCCTTCAAATCTGATATACCTCTATGTTGTATGTCATTAACAATCTCAAAATTTGTTTTTCCAGTACTCTTATTTACAAAATTATTGTATGCAAACTCTACTTTTTCCAACATAGAATCCCAATTACCTGGTTTATGTCCACATAAAAATCTCAAAAGATTACCCAAATTCTATTTAAAACCTTTGTTTGTCCATCATTCTATGGGTGAAATGTAGAACTATAGCTCAACTTGGTACCCAAATTTTTCCAAAGAGTCTTCCAAAAATATCCAATAAACTTACTGTCTTAGTCAGAGATGATACTCCTTGGTAATCCATGTAATCTAGAAAGTTCTTTAAAGAAAAGATCTGCTATATGCACTATATCTAATTTCTTTCTATAGGGTATGAAATGTTCCATTTTAGAAAATCTACCCACAACAACAAATATAGAATCATTACCTCTTACTGTCTTTGGTAAGACAAGAACAAAATCCACACTGACACCAGTCTAAGGTTTCTCAAGAACAGAAATTGGTGTATACAATCCAGTATTCTAACTTACTCCCTTTTCCATTTGACAAACTCCACAAATTTTCAAAAATTCCTGAACATCCTTATACAACTATGGCCAAAAGTATTTCTCCTTAAGAAAATTCAATGTTTTATCAATGTCGAAATGTCTAGCCAAACCACTACTATGTTTTTCTTTTATCAAATTAGTTCTCATTGATCCTCTCAATATATATAACTCAATACCTTTTAACAACATACCTTCTTGAATGAAAGAGTCTTCCCATTTAGTACTCGGTTGATCTTGAATAGGTTTTCCGCACTTTCTCCATGGCTCAGAAAAATCAGGGCCAGTTTCATACAAATCTTTCATGTCATCAAAACCAAGAACTTCAATTCTCATTTCAGTCATCGAAGATCTTCTTCTACTCAATGCATCAACAACTTGATTAGTGAGTCCACTCTTATGTTTTATCACAAATGTATAACTCTGCAAATACTCAACCCATTTCATATGTCTCTGATTCAACTTATTCAGACTACCCAAATATTATAAAGCCTTAAGATCAATATACAAAACAAACCCATTTGGTATCAACTAATGTTTCCATTTCTTTAGGGCTTGAACAATAGCATAGAACTCTTGATCATACATAGAATATTTCCTTTTTTCATCATTCAACTTATCACTAAAGAAAAAAACAATTTTACCTTCTTGACTTAACACCGCTCCTATTATACTACCACTTGCATCACATTCAAGTTTAAATACCTTATTGAAATCAGGTAAAGTTCATACAGGCAATTCAACAAATTTATGCTTTAATGTCTAAAAAATTTTATCAGCTCCATGTGTCCATTTGAATTGTCTTTTATCTCATCTCATAGTCTCAGTCATACCATTACAAATTGAACTAAAATTTCTAATGAACTTTTGGTAAAAACTTGCTAAACGATGAAATAATCTTACCTCACTAGCATTTCCAGGTGTAGACCAATTCAAAATACCTTCAACCTTTTCAGGATTCATTTTCAAACCATCAGATGAAATCACAAATCCCAAATATACAATATCTTCTTTTATGAACGAACACTTTTTAAAATTAATCAACAACTTTTCTTCTTTCAATCTCTGCAATACCTATTTGATGTGAAAAAAATGTTCTTCTCTAGTCTTACTAAATATTAGAATGTCATCTAGGTATACAATCACAAATTTACTAAAAAATTTCTTCAAAACCTCATTCATCAATCTCATAAAACTACTCAGTACATTAGTTAGACCAAAAGGCATAACAACCCACTCATACAAACCTTCTCTTGTCTTTGAAGCAGTTTTCCATTCATCACCTTCTCTGATTCTGATCTCATGATGTCCACTTTTCAAATCAATTTTGGTAAAATTATTTTCTCTAGTCAAACTATCCATTATGTCATCCATTCTCGGTATAGGAAACCTATATTTCACTATTATCTAGAAGTGCTGATTTCTCTGCAATCAGTGCACATACGCCATTCTCCATTCTTTTAGCTACCAATACAGTTGGTACTACACATGAACTCAAACTTACTCAGATCAAACCTTTCTTCAACAACTCTTCGATTTGTTGGTTAAAGACTTGATTCTTGGTAGGTGTTAATCGATGTGGTGCTTTATTTAGTAAAATAGCTCCAGAAATCAGATCCATACAATGACCAGTGCTTCTCATCAATGGTAAACCATTGGGTACATTATCAAAAATGATCTCTCTATACTTGGTGAGTATCTTATCAATCTCTTCAAGGATGTTATCTACTATTTTCTCACTCAATTTTTTAGGAATCACAACAAAACACACATCATTCTTCTTCAAATCTTTATCAAACTTTCTTCCTTCCATCAAACAAACTTTCACAGATGTACAAACATTACCAACATATTCTTCAATCAAAGGTAATAAGATCTATCTTTTTCCATTAGCCCAAATAGTATATTTATGTAGTCTTCCATCATATATAGCATGCCTACCATATTGCCAAGGCCTACATAATATAATTTGACAACAATCCATGGGAATGATATCACATAGCTCCTTATCATAGTATTTTCCAATTTTCAAATTCACATAACATTGTTCACTCACTAGTAGGGCATGCTCATCTTTGATCTATGAGATCTAATAGGGTTTCAGGTGTTTCAACCTTTCCAACTGTAAATTTGCAACCATTTCCTCAGATGCCAAATTCTCCAAGCTCCCACTTTCAATGATTACCTTCCATAATTCATCAATATATTTGCATCTAGTCTTGAATAAAATTTTCCTTGCCGGATCTTCCTTATTACTTTCACTCCATAGTGCTCTTCTGGCCATCAAGTTCTTTTCCTTCTCTAGTTCATTCAGTGAGTCTTCATGAACCAAACCATTTCTACTATTACCAACCTTCTTACTTGCATGTGTACACTCAAATTACCTATGTTCTTCTTCTCCACAATTGTAACAAGTTCCTCAGAATCCACCTCTGCCATAACCACCTCAGTTGTTACTACTTCTTCCTCTAGAAGAACTTTCACCTTTCCACTCAATTTTACCTTTATCCTGATTTGTTTTGTCTTGATCATATCTACTGTTTTCACCATAAGATCTACCTCTTCCTCTAGGGAATCTATCACCTCTTCCTCTTTGTCTTTAGTCATGTCCTTTGTTCAATTTCTCCTCAGCTTTGATGGAAAATTGATAAGCTTCTTCATTGCTTTCTAACTTAACCAAAATAATTTCCTCTTGAATAGAAACTCTTAACCCATTTAGGGACCTAGCAATTCTTTCCACTTCATCCTCAACATGTCTAGATATGATATCTAACTTATAGAATTCCTTAGTATAATTCTTTACCGAGCTATCTTTTGTTGGATATATATAATGCACTAAGAAGAATGATGAATACATTTTATATGTTTAATCACTACATTATGGAATTGGCATTCATACTATTGTCATTCATGTTTTTCACTGATGTCAACATATGTTTTTGTAAGGAAGATAGACTGGTTATTATAGTATACAGACACTGTATGGATGTTTTACATCATGTGAAGTTATTGGTGAGTACATGAAGGTGTTATGATCTTATTCCTAAGATCGCATGGTGTAATGATGTATATTGGATTAGTTACAGATTTCTTGGTGAAGAGTGGTTATTGGGTTGTGACAGTGAAAGTTGACAGAGTTAGTCTCTATGTTTTCGGTATATCTTACAAAAGGTATGGATTCAGTATATGAGAGATTAAGGGTTGAAAGTTGGTATCTTGGATAATGTCCGTTGGTCTGTGCAAGGTACAGAAAGCATGATATGCAACCTTTCCTTACGTTCTCTTGTTATCTCCCTTTTCCCTAATCCTTTTCATCAATCAATAGATATAGTACTTTCTTAGATAGCAGTTATCTTACCAGTTAAGGTTTGACATCAATGAAAATACAACAATTGTTTCAATTACAGTTTCCAACAGAGACATGGTATGCAAGTTGAAGAAGGAACTCTATGGACTGAAGCAAGCACCAAGGGTTTGGTATGCAAGGTTAGACAAGTACTTACTTCACCTTGGATTCAAAAAAGGCAATGGTGACAGTAATTTATATTTAAGAACTAGTGAAGATGGAGTTTTGATAATAGAAGTATTTGTTGATGATATTATTTTTGGAGGAAATAATGACTTTTGTAAGAAGTTTTCTAAAGAAATGGAGAATGAATTTGAGATGTCCATGATAGGTGCAATGAAATTATTTCTAGGACTACAAATAAATCAGAGAAAGAATGGCACTTTTATTTCTCAAACTAAGTATCTTAAAGAGATATTAAAAAAGTTTGGAATGGAAGATTGTAAACCTATGGGTACAACTATGGTGACTGGTAATAAACTACCCAATTTTGATGAAACTAAGAGTGTTTTACAGACCAAGTACAGATTAATGATTGGAGGATTACAATATCTGAGGATTATATTACTAATGTTGTCAGAATTGTGGCTAGATATCAAGCAAATCCTAAAGAGACACACATGGTTGCTATGAAAAAGATATTTAGATATCATAAAGGGAAAAAAAAGTATGGATTATGGTATGGAAAAGATGATAATTTTGAACTTCATTCTTATACTGATGCCAATTGGAAAGGAAACATTGATGACATGAAGAGTACTAGTGGAGGTGCATTTTTCCTTGGGAAAAAGGTTGATTTCATTGTTAAGTAAAAAGCAATATTGTATAGCTCAATCTACTACTGAATCAGATTATGTTTATACTGGTATTAACTATACTCAAATTGTTTAGATGAAACAAATGTTGAATGACATTGGGATAGCTTTTCTTGAACCTATGGTTATCCATTGTGATAACACCAGTATATTGAATATGTCAAAGAACCCAGTGATGTATTCTAAAACTAAACATATTTCTATCAAGTATCACTTTTTGAGAGACAAGGTGGCAGAGAAAGAAATAAGGTTGGAGTACATTAGCACAAAGGAATAGATTGCTAACATTTTTACAAAGCCATTTCCAAAAGATTCCTTTGAGTATCTCAAAGGTATGCTTGTGGTGCAGGCCCCTCCTTGTGAAAATTAAATGATGTAGGGATGCATCAGTCCAGAGGTTTTCAGAGCATCGTCATATTTTGGACTTGATGTATGGATCTATTCCTCATGGGGAGTGATCACTAAAGATAGTTGTTGAAGATAGTTGATTACTTGTGGCACCCTTTTCCATTGTTATTAAAGGGGTAGCTAATCTATGAGAAAATCCCTACTATATGGGGATATTGAATGCAGAGATACTATGAGGAGATGCTATGAGAAGCTATACAGAACTTTGTGTTGATAAAACTTTGGAATGATGAATTTTTCCATATGTTGACATCAATGCCAAAGGGCGAGATTGTTAGATATTTATAATGCATTGAGAATATTGTTGGATACATTTAATATGTTTAATCATGACATTATCTCAATATTGGAATTGGCATTCATACTATTGTCATTTGTAGTTTGTCACTGATTTCAACATATGTTTCTGCAAGGAAAATAGACTGGTTATTAGAGTGTATGAATGTTTCAGAATGTGAGAAGTCAGTTGAGAGCATAGGAAGGTGTTGTGGTATTATGTGTAAGATCACATCATGAAATTTTTAGAATTGACTGAGTTACAAAAGTCTTGAAGAAGACTGGTTACTAGATTGTGACAGTGAAAGTTGATAGACTTAGTCTCTATGTTCTGGGTATATCTTATAGAAGGTGTGGATTTAGTGTTTGTGAGCTTAAGGAATGACATTTAGTGTATTGGAGAATGTTCGTTGATCTGTGCAAGGCACAGATAGCAAGTTGACGTCAGTTGTGGTGTGTTTTCTAGAGAAGGCATATTTGGAAGCCGACTTGGAAGATGTACCGTGTGTTATGAATGGAAAGCATGGATTGTGGATGTCAGTCCTTATTTGATGTATTATTATTGTTGTATACTTGTTTTAGATATCATGTGTATCTTAGCGAGGGGTTATGTAATTATTTGTAAATTAGGAAAGCCTAATCGGTTGACCTGATCATGTAGAATATAATAGGGGATATATGTAAGGTCTTTTCTTTGGAAAAGAGGAATGCATGATGTATGTAATGTAAAAGAGAATTGTGGAAGCTGTGAGCTTGTATCTGGTCGATGTAGAGCAAAGGATTGTATGTACTTCCTCAAAATTGATTAAGCAAAGTCAATTGCTAGTGGACAGTTCACAAGGACTGTGTATTTCCTCATATACACTTGTGTTGCGAACATTGTGTTCTTAAGGTGGACTTAATATTCTTTGGGCAATGTACCTAGGTAGTGATCCTACCTCTTTTCTTGACTCCTAACAGGGCATGTCCTCTAGCAAGGACTATGTACTGTAATTCTTTAATTAGCTCCTAAAAGGGCTAGATCTTCTAACAAGGATAGTATACTTTTAGTACATCATTAGTGGGTGCTAATTCCCACCAAGGTTTTTACCTTTAACAAGCTTTCCATGACAAAAAAAGATTGTGTTGTTGTGTTCACATTCATTGTGTACATTTGATTTGGTTTTGTTGTTACTTCAAAGTTTAAATTTTAATATTCTATCATATAATCGATTCACCCCCCCCCCCCCCCTCCCAGTTATATTGGTGGACTGTTATTCCTAACAAATGGGTGGTATTTCCCCCTGCCCATACAATCATAGATTTTAACAATTTCATCTTGGATAATGATCTTTTTTATATTTTGCCCCAGAATGGGTCTTTTAGTTGGACTAATCGTAGGTCTAGGTTCTCACAAATTGTTGTCAAGTTAGATAGATTCCTTTGTTCTCAAATTTGGAAACTGGAAAACATATCTATGTCTATGAGTATTATATCCTGTTCAGACTCGGATTGTTTCCCCATTCAACTTTCTATTGATATATCTTGCAAGGATGGTAGTGACTCTTTTCTTCCTTTAAGTTTGAATCTGTCTGGTTCAGACACCCATCATTTCATTCCCTTATTAAATAGTGGTGGATGTCTACCCCATTGGAGGATGGTTCTTTGATGTTAAATTTTTATAAAAAATGCAGTTGGTTAAAAAATCAATAAAAGATTGTAATGTTAATGTCTTTAAGAATATCTTTGAGCATAAATCAAAAGTTGAAAAGGAATTGTCTAATATTAATCAACAAATTATCTCTAATGGTATGGATTCTCAAACCTTTCAAAATCAAAAACATCTTCAAGAGGAATGGGCTGAGTTGTGTGTGATGGAGGAGGAATATTGGAGGCAGAAGTCTTGTAAATTATGGTTGCAGTCAGCTAATCAAAACACTAAATTCTTTCATGCTTCAGCTAAGCAGAAAAAGGCAGTTAGATCTATTTTTTCCATCAAAGATGAATTGGGGAATCTAATTTTTTATGAATAGGGTATTCATCAGGAAGCGATTAGGTTCTTTTCAAATCTCCTTTCCCCCATTCTACCCTTCAGGTAGATGAGGCTAAGGTTAATGAGCTTCTTGATGTAATACCCACCTTAATAACTCCTCATGATAACTTTTCATTAGTGGCTCCATTTACCCTTGGGGAAGTAAGATCAGTAGTTTTTTTGTTACCACCAGAAAAGGATCCTAGGCTTGGTGTCTTTATGGCCCTATTTTTCCAAAAATGTTGGGATATCATATGTTTAGATCTTTTGGCTATACTTGAAGATTCTAGGAAAAATACAACTATGTTGAAATTTTTTAATGGTAAAAACATTGTTCTTATCCCCAAAAATATTGATCCACAAAACCTTTGCAGAGTTCAGACCAATTTCACTTTGTAACAACATTTACAAAATTGTTACAAAAGCAATTTACTTGAGACCTCATTATTTTATTCCTAGGATTGTTTCCTCTGAGAAAGGGGGTTTTGTCCCTGGTCAGGAATCCACTAATGGTGCTATTCAGGCCCATGAAACCCTTCACTCTATTAATGAACATTCCATTCCTTCTTTTATTGTTAAACTAGATATGATGAAGGCATATTATCAGCTTAATTGGTCTTTTCTTATTCAAGTCTTATTTAATTTTGGATTCTCCAAGAAATGGTGTAAGTGGATCAAGGCTTGTATTTATGGGGCCCACTTCTCTATCATAATTAATGGTTTACCTACTGGTTTTTTTCCATCATCTCAAGGTGTTAGACAATGTGACCCCTTGTCGCCCTATCTTTCCATCATCATGGCTGGAGCTTTCAGTCGTCTCATTAATGATTCTCATATTTCAGGTCCTTGGCTTGGTGTTAAAATTTAGAATACTGCTATCTCAGGTACTCATTCCCTATTTGCAGATGACACGCTGTTGTTTGGGAAATCTTATATCCATGAAGCTAGGCAAATAAAAAAGGTCCTTGATTTGTATACCAATGTTTCTAGGTAGAGAATCAATGTTCAAAAGTCAAAAGTATATGTTTTTAATACTGACCCTAAGGTATGTGCCAAGATTGTTAACATTCTAGGTTTTCCTTTAGTTAATCTTCCTTTGACCTATGTAGATATTCCCTTCTTCATAGGTCATAATAAGCCACATTATTGGAAATCGATTATTAATGATTGTATCAAATCCCAAGTTGTGTCTTGGAAAACTAGGTGGCTGTCTCTTTCTTGTAGGACCCTTCTTATTAAATCAATTTTATCAGCTATCCCTAACTATTATATTTCAATTTTACAAGCTCCAAAATCAATTCTTAATCAAATTGAAAGATTAATTATGGATTTTCTATGGACTGCTAACGTGACCGACCAAAAGAGGGTTCCTCTAATTTCTCTTTCTGATATGTCCCTTTCTCCATCCACTCGCGGTGTTGATCTTCATAACCTTTCTAATATAAATTTGGCTTTTGGTGGTAAATTAATTTGGAAAATGTACACGAAGCCAGCTATTAAATGGTGTCAGTTAATGCAACAAAAACACTTGGATAAATTAGATCCATCCATAGTCATTTAAGCCCTTGACCCCCTGAAAGGATCTTCCATTGGGAATTTCATGCTAAACTCTAGACACATTATTACTTCTTATATCTCATGGGAGGTTCATAATGGTGAATCTGTTAATTTTTGGGTTGATTAATGGAATGGCTTTCCTCCTTTAAATACCCTGGACATATTTCATGACATTTAGGATATTGTTACTTTAAATTAGGGGACTAGGCTTATTGATTATGTATATGTACTTCATATCCATTCAGGATTAGTAATTTGGAAGGATTTTCATGATCTTCCTATTGATTTTCAAAGAGCATCTAATGAATATTAGTACCTTCTTGATAAGGATTTTTTCTTCTCTAGGGCCCCTGATTGTCTCTTTTGGGCTCCTTCTACATATAGTAATTACTCTGTCAAACGTGGCTATAAATTGGCTCAATCTGTCCAAAACAATGCTGCGAAACACAAATATTTTTTCTTCTATTGGAATTCTGTTGTTCTTCCTAAAGATGGATGTTTTTTCTGGTTAGTAGTGAAAAATGATTCTTAACTAGTGAGAGATTAGCTAGGCTTAATATTGTAGGACCATTCCAATGTGTTATTTGTAATCAAGATTTGGAGTCGGTTGATCACCTCTATCTAAATTATCCATTAGCACAACTAAGTTGGTAGTTTGTCATGCAGAAATTGAATCTCTATATGCCTCTTCTATCGTTGATTTTGGACTTATTCCAATCTTGGCCCACTCTATTTCATAAATCTATGTTTTCCTGTTTATGGATTTGTATTCCATCTCTGGTGTTATGGTCTATTTGGTGGGAAAGGAACAAAAGGATTTTTTGCAACCCTTCTTCCTCTTTTGAATTTGCATTGGCTAGTCTTGATAAATCTATCATGGAATTTGTTAATGCTTATTCTTGAAAATTCAATGGTAACCAGATATTCTCATCTTGGGATAACTCTATTTCAAAAAATTGGAACGGTTTAGTTTTTCCATTACTTCCTTATCCTCTTTTCCCTAAGGATGCATCTAAAATTAGATCACAAATTAAATGGTCCCCACCTCAATTGGGTTTTGTCAAAATTAATTTTCATGGATCTTCAAAGGGTAACCCGAGTGTTTAAGGTATAGATTTTTCTCTCTGAGATTGGCATGGTTCTGCTCTCTATGTTCATCCTATTCCTCCTGGGATGAATAATCTAGTGGAAGCATATACCTTTTTATATGGTCTTTCTCCTACCAAAAAGCTAAACAATAATTTTCTTCATATTGAAGGTGATTCTTCTATGATCATTAATGCGTGCATCTCTAGACGTTATTTTTCTTTGCATATTCACTATGTTTTAAAGAAAATTTGGTCTCTTTTAGATTCCTTTGCTGAATGTTACATTTCTCACATCTTTAGAGAAGGGAATAATCTACCAGATTTGCATGCAAAGTTAGGATCGGAAGGCCTTCATATTAGTTTCCCCTCTACCATGGTCTCCCCCATTTCTCATCTTGCCATTTTTAATTTAATTAGCCTTGAGTCAGCTTCCTAAGATCTTCCTTCTATTCATTATGAGATTATCATGCTTGTTCACTTTGGGATTAACATGATATCTATGAGGACGCTCGTATCATTATGACATGTACTTTGAACATAAGATGAATATTTACTTAATCATGCAGGCTTGTTTATTTCATTGCTTGTGTCATCATCATTATTTTAAGCAGTACCCTGTAAGGTGGTGATGGCTCTTTGGCTTTTCTCTGGCCAAATTTCTCATGTGGGTATGATCCCTATTATCTATTTACATAAGCATTTTAATGGCTCTCTGTACATTTACGTGAGATAACAATCATTTTATTTCCATTTTTATTTATGATGATCTTTTCATCATTTGGCACTTTAAGATTTATATTATATGCTCTTCTTTATCAGTCATCACTATTGGTTTCAAATTAATTTGGGTGATCTCTGCTCTACTTTTTTTTATGGAAAGTTCTAGGTTTGTTGATGAATTTAGACCATTAAACTTAAGGGGTTTTTTGCACCCTGATGCCTTGGAGCTTCCACTTGAGGGTAAGATTACTGACGAACTCTTGGTTTCTACATTCTTTGATCATTGTCCCAAATGTCGTAGGTGTATTCACCAACTTATTGGTGAATCTATCCTCTCTCCACATTTTAAGAGAATTATATTCCCATCCCAAATTGTCTCCATTGTTTGTTCCATTTTCCTTGACCTCTCACAGTATTGGTCTCCGTTGTTTCATGTGGAAAATTGGGTAATTATGCCCAAACTTCTTCAAAACAAGTTTCTCTCTACAGTTCAAAGCTATAATGTTTGGCAGGGGGATGCAAATGTTGGTGGTATTTTTCTGCAGCATCTGCTCTTGAATTCAAACAATTTTTTTATGATCCTTGGAGCAATTAAGGATTGCATTGCTTCTTCTTCTATTATGCCTTTGGATATTATGATAAACATATATGTTTTTGAAGCTAGGTATCAAGGGAAAGCATTTTCCAAATCATATGCTATTCTTGGTGTTTTGTCCCATTCCATTGCAATAGCTAATGCCAATATTTTCCCTTACTTGGCTTCTTTTGTTTTGGATGATAGAGCCTCTAATTTGGTTCCATGTATTTCAACAACCCATGTTTTGCACTCATTCAAACCTGGTTTAGGCCAATCCTCCTCTCCACTTCAGTGTGCTAATGATGATTTTTGGTCTGCTTCATTCATTCATAATGAAGTTGACAGATAATAGAGTTACTTTTTCTTCTCTCCTCTGTCACAGCTCGGGGATCAGAATCTGCACTACCAGGGTTGATTATATTATAAATTTTCATTTTAACTAATGTTGTAGGTCTTTCTTTTCGATTTCTCTATTTTTTTTGCACAGGTTATATTTTGCCATTGGTTGAATCATTCAACTTCACTCTTGCTCTTCTCGGCTGGTCTTTCATGTGGGGATGCTCCATATTTTCTATTTTGGCAGACCTCCTTTTTGGATGCCATTGACATTACATTCGGCCTCTACTTCCTTAATTTCTTTGGTTTCACAGTTTCTTGTACAAATATCTATCGACACATTGTTTTGTACACAAGTTTCTTACTATTTTGGGTTTATGTATTTGACATTGTATCCTGGCTACATGCCGAGCTTATATATGTTGTATATTTGTAAATAGGAATGGATTATTGCATATATCCTTCCTTCTATTTTGAAAGGTTTAGGGAGTTATGATTGGGGGTCTTCTCTTCAAATGTAATATGTCCTTTATTGGCCTATGAGGCCTAGGATAGATTATGACTTTCATGCAGAACTTTCTGCTATTTGTATTATGGGTAACAAACAAAGTTTTTATTCACTAGTTCTTTCCTCTAGGAGCCCTTTTTGGAATGGGTTTTTATTAATATAAATATAAATTTTTTGCAAAAAAATTTAAAAATAGTATAATATAAGTATTAAATATTTATACTATATGTTCAATAATACCTTAGGGAGAGAGAGAGAGAGAGAGAGAGATATATATATATATATATATATATATATATATATATATATATATATATATATATATATATATATATATATATATATATATATATATATATATATATATATATATATATATATATATATATATATATATATATATATATATATATATATATATATATACTAAAAAAATTGAGCGGGAGATTTTAGATATCTGATAATAATGGATATCTGATTCTATTTACTGGTATTGAAAAGAAAACATTTATTCTTAGGGTCTCTCAGTCCAAGAAGCACATTATTCTGCAAATAATATTATGGGATTGCAGTTGTAGAAGACAAACACTCACTTTTTCCCCCTTCTTGGTTGGAATTTCTCTATTATCAAAAGTTTTTTCAACACCTTTTTGGGTCTCACTATAGGGAGTAGTAGTCATCGAAAGCATAAACAGAATAGGAAACTCACAAATGAAGAGATTGAATTGTATAGAGAAATGGATAGGGTTACCCATCGGAACAAGAGACATGGTATGTTAAATATTAATAAAGATGTTGGCATAAGCCCACCCTTGAATGTGGTTTCAAGTGAAGAAGAACATGAATTTGAAATGATTTATGATAATAATATTGAAAATGAGGATGTAGGGATTGAAGATGAAAATGTATGTTTAGAAAATGAAAATGTAGATGTGGACAATGGAAGTGTGGACATGCACAATGATAATCCACCAATTGAATATGAAGGAATTGACAATGTTAATGGTACATAAGAACCAAATCAACATAACACATCTCCAAATTATATGAGAAATGAATTACCTCGGGAGGAAGAAAGACAAACTTCAAAATTGAGACCTTCAAGAACAACAAAACAGTTACTTGAAATTGATGAGAACATTATGAGCAATTTTTATGGCAAGAGATCAGAAAGAACCGTTTGGTTGTAGGTTTCAAAACTTTTTGATCAATTTTTTAGCCACAAGACGTTGGTTGAGAAATGTCAAATGTTTGTGCAATTGTTAAAGATTTAGAACATGAGACATATACTAGTCAAATTGAAGATTAGTGTGAACAAGAAAAAGGAGAGGAATGCTATTATTGTAAGAAATATTTTTAGTGCTCTCAATTCCATTGGGAAGACTACCAAGGAAAAAGATAAGAGAGATGCTAGGAGAGTTATTACAAGTTCCTTAGTAAGTCATCATTTCAGAAAGACTCGTTTGATGAGACAAACTTGTGTAGACTTGAACCTAAATCGTAAAACTTTGGATAGAGATCTTGCAAGAAGAGAAACAATTGATGATCCTCTTCATAATGATACATGGGCTTATTGTGGGAGACTTTCACATTGTGATAAGAAGCTTACCGATGGTGTGAAGGATCAAATTCAACTATTTTGGCAATCTAACTCAAGAGTGTCATGAAATGTGAAAGATGTCTTGAAGTTGAGAATTGGCATTTGAGACCGCACTCCACATCCTAAACATTATTTGGAGGTGAGTCAAACAATTTTGTTCAAAAATATTTATGAGACACATCCAAAATTACAAATATCAAAAAGATCTTTTGAATCCCTCAAGCCCTTTTTTTGTGTGCCTCTTAAGATTAAAAATAATTGTTGTTTCAAATATCATGTGGAGTTTTCAATGTGCCATGAGCTGTTATGATCCCTTATTCTAATTTGCATACTAGATAACGTGCAGTTCTCTTTTGTGTGGCATGACTACTGTATGTAGATAAGAACAGAATAGCAGGCAATATTTATTTAGACGGTATAACCATCCAACAATTGGTTGCTGTGTTAAGCACAGATGTATTATTGCAACCTAGTGAATGAATGTAATAGTAAAAGTACAGAATTATACAAAATAACTGGTTCTATTTATGTGGCGCAAGTAATGTTTACGGATTAGAATAGATGAGGACCGAAAATGGTTTTCAGTAGATGTCCTTACGCTGAAAATCAGAAGCGGCATCTCCATAACCGACTTTTTTGAGTAGGTGTGGTGGTGGAGCGCATGGTGAAGAGCCACAGGGGGAACCAGAAAAAACAAACTGCTCCTTTTTTGTAAGCACATTATGATCAGATAAAGCAAGTTTTTTGTGTAGATGTGGTGGTGGTGGTGGTGGTGGAGGTGGTGGAGCGCATGGAGAAGAGCCACAAGGGGAACTAGAAACAGCAGACTGCTCTATTTTTGTAAGCACGTTATGATCTGATAAAGCAAGTTTTTTGTTTAGATGTGGTGGTGGTGGTGGTGGTGGAGGAGGTGGAACGCATGGAGAAGAGCCACAGGGGGAACCAGAAATAGCAGACTGCTCTATTTTTGTAAGCACATTATGATCTGATAAAGCAAGTTTTTTGTGTAGATGTGGTGGTGGCGGTGATGGTGGTGGAGGAGGTGGAGTGCATGGAGAAGAGCCACAGGGGGAACCAGAAACAGCAGACTTCTCTATTTTTGTAAGCACATTATGATCTGATAAAACAAATTTTTTGTGTAGATGTGGTGGTGGTGGTGGTGGAGGAGGAGGAGGTGGAGCGTATGCAGCAGAGCCACAGGGGGAACTAGAAACAGTAGACTGCTCCATTTTTGTAAGCACATTATGATCTGATAAAGCAACTTTTTTGTGTAGTAGTGATGGTGGTGGTGGAGCACATGGAGAACTGCCACAGGTGCGGCTAGAAACAGCTAACTGCTCCATTTTTAGAAGCACATTATGATCTAATGAAACAAACTTTTTGTGTAGTAATGGTTGTGGTGGAGCGCATGGAAAACTGCCGCAGGTGGGGCTGGAAACAGTCGACTGCTTAAAATTTGTACGAGCATTATTGTTGTTTGAAGGATTTGGTAGGTTATATCAAGCGGATACAAGAACCAGAAAACCAAGGGAAAGCACAGCAAACATTGTGTTTATTTTCATGCGCACCAAACTTCCCATGCTTGGAGTTGTGTGTCTTTACTAACTCAAATGCGGAGAGATATCTTAATAATCTGATTGTAGCCGAAGGTTGAGATGGGATGCAATGCATCATGGTGACCCATTTAAAGAGGGGCGATAACCTACAGACAATTTCTTCCACAGAGAAGTATTCAAAGTCGTATGGCGTATTGGAGACGAAGCAGTTAGCAACTATGTATTAGTTAACTACTTTTTTAGGTACGTATTTTCACTCAATGACCATTCATTTTCTTCATTTTCGTATACAGGCAGTTCAAACTAGAAGCCTTGACCGAGTAGCCCTTCCACTTTATTGAAAGCCTAAGGAAATAAACATCATGAATTAATATGAGATATGGTGTTAATATAAAACAATCTCTTTATTTGAGATCTGTCAGCTTTGTGGTGAAATTTATTAGTTACATCAAGAGCTGTAACCTTATAATATCAATAATCGAAGGTCATCAGATCAGTTTACAGCTTACTATTTAAACTAGAAGCTTTGACTGAGAAATTCTCTACGGATGTTTTGTTATCATGGAAACAAAATTATAATCATTGAGAAATTTATTATGAATGGTATTCTGATCAGACGAAACCATCATGATTGAAGGTTTTGTTTATAAACTCTAATGATAACAATTGCAGAAATATGTAGAAGCAGCATGTAAGACATTCTCCCTAATTATGCTTATCTAAATTATGTGTCCATTTCCTTTAGAGATAGCACTTAATTTTCAAAGCCCTTCATATCAGAAGCCATTAGTAAAGATGGATAAAAAAATGTCGCTTCGTAGTGCACTTCATTGGCCCACATAATATGTGTACCTTTTTATTTTGTGCAATTACAACCTTGTTCTTGAAAGAGCATATTCATCCAAAGTGAACGCATCAAAATGATGCTTGCATGTTTGAAGCAGCTATTGCTCAATATATTTGTACATCATAAAAATTGATCAGTCATAGTGGCAATGAGAAAGAGCTCCCAACCATGGACCCAGATAACACCCAACAGTTCCAAATCTGCCTTGGAAACTCTCTAAGAATTTAATAACATATGTGTCAAATGTTATGGAAAATACATAAAATATTCTTTTTCAATGTTAAATGATATCACATTTTATATGCATTTTACAAAGTTGTGCTTGTGCAGACGGTAGAAATAAGTTAAACAATTTAACCATGCACAAACAAAATTTGTAACTATCTAACCTAATTAATGTAATTTACATTTAATAACAATGTAATACATTATACTAACAATCCCCCCTATTACATTTATCTTATTAAATGTTTAGCTAGAAACCCCCCTTAAGCCTTACATAATAAAAATTGTTGATTACAGAATATAATATAGACGAGCTATGTGAAATTTTTCTTTAAAGAAACAAATTATAAATCAAGTTTAGCTCCATCAGGCTATCTCATAACCCTCAGAAAGATGTAGGCTCTATCTAATATCCTAAATTATTCAACAACAATCCATATTGAGCTCTCCAACCACATGGCTCCATCAAGTTGCATGATAACCCTAAGAAGGGTATAATTCTCGAACACAATCTTGGGTACTACTGAAAAACCATCTATATTAAGGTTTACACTAAACCCCTTACCTATCTCCTGAAAAACCTTCACAATACATGTATCCTCAAATATGCCATCAAATACAAGGAATAAACAAAAAACAAAAAATGCTTCTCAAGAAAAACACCAACTGGAAGCGAGAAGCTAACTTGACATGATGGAAATCCTCCATCCTCTTACCCCACTAACCTCTAGAATGATTCTACTAAAATTTACTCATTTGGTATTTTAAGTGATTCTCTAGAGGCATCTTCCTCATATGAGTTAGGAATCTTGATGTACTTATTTAAGCTTTTACAATCCAATTGACAAGAGCTTCCATGCTTTACAGGCTAGTGTGGAATAAAGAATTCTATCAAATAATGTCCTATTATTGTGAGCTCAATTTTAACTCAGTTGAAGGTCATCCGATTGGATATGCCAATGATTCTTCCAATCATTTGAGGTATAATAATCAATTTTAGGAGATGAAATTTAATTGGTTCTTTCTTTTGGAAGAGACTCATGCTTAGCTTTGCACAGTTTCTTTATTAGGGCCATTTTTAAAACCTTGTAAGAACCTTCTTTGAGCATGATTATGAAAGGTATTGACAAAGTGTATTCACATCTGTATTGAAATTAAACTTCAAAAAAATTCTTCCTCAACTATGAAGTAGACACATGCACATCTGAAACTACATCTTCCATAAATAACATATCCAATCAAAATAGAAATCTCAAATGTATATAAACTACTTATTGCGAATGATGCTTCTTATAAATATAATCTTAGTTCAAGAAAATATACTAGATGATCCTTTTATAATGGACAACTTTAATACTTTTAATGCTAGTCCAATTATAAAGTGGTTTCCTTTAATGATATTGTAATCTTTAATTCTATGTTCTTCATAATTAATGTTTCATTCACTAACCTTGATATCCAAATATTCCTTCTTTGTCTGAAAAACAAAAAACTGATGGTATATTCAAATTATCCCAGGAGTGCAATATTTTGAAAGCATGATATGACTTGACTTCTTGTAGTAGTAAAAACACCTTTCCTACTTCAATGTTGGCTTCATTTTTCTCTACACACGAGGGTTGCCACTTTTCACCACAAACCTAAGGTATTGCCAACATGAATATATGTTCACCTCTCTTCATCTTTGCTTCACATCTTACCTTCACTGGGACAAAAACAAAAAACATGATGCCAAAGATCACCAGGTTCATGTGATCATTTCTTTGATACCAATTGTTATGAAAATTACATAAAATATTTATTTTTCAATGTTAAATGATATTACATTTGATTTGATATGCATTTTATAAAGTTGTGTAGATAGTAGAAATCATTTAAATAATTTAATTGTACACAAACTACCTTTGTAACCATCTAACCTAATTAATATATTATATTTAATAACAATGTAATACATTATAATTACATCAAAATCCTCTGGACTTTTAAACACTTCATCTCCATTACATGAGATAGAAATGTCTAGCAATGCATAATATTTTAAACCAACTTATCCCGATATGAATATTTTTTTATTTTTTATCGTAGTGACCCATCCCATCGTGATTAAATGAGATTTATCTTCAATATAGAAAGAGGTCCAAAACCCCATAAGTTTCATCCAAATATAAATCTCTTAAGATTTCCAGAGCTCAAAGACCACATCATACAACATTGAGTAAAAAATAAAAAGTAACAGTAATTATGTGAAATGTAATGTGGTAAATTTTATAATGGTGGTTGTGCATGAACGTCAATTCACTTAAATGGATTTTTCCATGATGATCTAATGCAAGGGAAGTGATGGTTAGGGCCAAAAGGCACACCCTAATCACCAAAACTCTTGACAGAAACAACATATAGAAGTAATAACACAACAAGGAGAGAGAGAGAATACAGAACTGTCATATATTATTCATCCAATAACCTCATACATGTCGGGTTGTAAGGCCTTTGTAGTTACGGCCAATACATCCAAAATGCAATCACCATGGTCCTCTAACATGCGAAGAATCCCTTTCAGAAAACTATCTTCTCTCTTCTATCTTCTAAAACCCGATCCTAAAACTACAACCAACTATTTTATTTATACAAGAGGCCACCGAACCATTCAGCCTTCAAATCCATCATTAGAGAATTAAATGACCAGATATAGGTCCAAATGCTTCCCAATGATCGATGTAAACATTAACTCTGCAACCAAAATTCAATGTACAAGTTAGTCTCAAAAGAAAACCAAAATAAACCACTCGGTGAGAAAGATTACCAAGCAACAGGAAATCAACTCGGTGAACCAACCAATCCAACTCGGTAAATGAAGGAATCGATCAACAACTGAGTTCATTGGTGCAAACATGAAAACATCACCGAGAACCCAAGCGAAGCTACCGATCATAACTAAAAAATCTAACTTGTTTTTGGTAACATAGGATTGCCAAGAACCCAAGATGCTCCTACATCAGACACCTAGGGTTGATTTGAGATGATTCTCTAAATCATGGAGAAGGTACAACCTAAGATGAATTCAACTTAGATTGCATAATCCATGATTAATCTTCAATTGGTCTATTCTTCCATTTTACTAAGTACTCCATGTACTATTTTCCCCTTGTGCTTCTACTAACTCTTTGTTCCAAAATCTTCTCAACTTCTTCTGTTTACTTTTTAAGATAATCATTCAATATCATCATTTCTTCATCAGGTTCATAATATTCATAAATGTCTATAATGTGTAATATATATGATATATCCATGTCACCAGGTAACTTGATCTCATAAGCATTTCCACTGTCAAATCTCCTCAATATCTTGCAGGGACAAAATTTCTTCATTTTCAATTTTCCGTAGTTTCCAACAGGAAATCTACCCTTCTTCAAGTGTACCATTAATTCATCCCTAACTACAAAAATCTTATGTCATCTTGATCCATCTTCTCTTTCCTTGTATTTTTTATTACTATTTTTCAACTTATGTTTCACTTCCTCATGTAATGTCTTCATGAGCTCAGCAAACTCTTCTCATTCAACACTTCTCTTTTCTTCACCAGCAATGTCCTTCAAATCTGATATATCTCTATGTTGTATGTCATTAACAATCTCCAAATTTGTTTTTCTAGTACTCTTATTTACAAAATTATTGTATGCAAACTCTACTTTTTCCAACATAGAATCCCAATTACCTAGTTTATGTCCACATAAAAATCTCAAAAGATTACCCAAATTCTATTTAAAACCTTTGTTTTCCATCAGTCTGTGGGTGAAATGTAGAACTATACCTCAACTTGGTACCGAAATTTTTCCAAAGAGTCTTCCAAAAATATCCAATAAACTTACTGTCTCAGTCAGAGATGATACTCCTCAGTAATCCATGTAATCTGGAAACATCTTTAAAGAAAAGATCTACTATATGTACTATATCTAATGTCTTTCTACAGGGTATGAAATGTTCCATTTTATAAAATCTATCCACAACAACAAATATAGAATCATTACCTCTTACTGTCTTCGGTAAGACAAGAACAAAATCCACACTGACACCAATCCAAGGTTTCTCAGGAACAGAAATTGGTGTATACAATCTAGTAATCTGACTTGCTCCCTTTTCCACTTGACAAACTCCACAACTTTTCAAAAATTTCTGAACATCCTTATTGTTAGTCCATTTTCCTGTCAATGCAAAATCCTATGAAAATGGCCTGTTCCCTGCAAATGTTTTGTAATGCTGACTTGCCATGCCTACAATCACAGTTTTAACTTGCAAAGAAAATCCATAATGTTTCATGGTGTACGCTCTTAGCCATAGGTTTTCCATGGTGTCACCTTGCTCTAGTTCAGATTTCATCTCTTAAATCGCAAAACCCAGGGAGTTATTTAAATTTTTATGGTCTGCAGGAAATAGTCTCAGAATATGCCAAAATGTCAAAAACCCATGATGTTTTCTATTTGGTCTGCATGAATACCCTAGTTGTTTTCGACCTTGTGCCTTCCTACTTTTGCAAGCTTATCTTCTGGCATTGAAAACCTTGGATGTTTTCGACCTCGCACTTCTGCCCTGTTTGCTGGCATTCCCTAGCTGCGCAGGTCTGACTGGATGGTGGGCCCGGGTCTTCAAGGGCTTTAAAATGATTGGTTGTCGCATGGTCGCATGTCAGAAATTTTTGACATGTGACCATGCGACCGGTTACTTCTTGTGCTGGGGCCCATTGGCAGGTGGTGATTTGGTGTCTTCCAATTGGTCTGAGGTGGCAAGATGGCAGATGGGCCCGATTTGGAAAGATTCTTGATCCTGTGGTTGTCATGTGATCACATGGAATCTTTCCAGCCCATGTGATCATGCGACCGTCATTTGATCTTGAGCTTGTAGTGAGTGTGTCCTGTGTCAGTATGACTTGGTGGTTGCAACGAATGGTGGTGTGACATGTGGAAAAAAGGGTGGGCCCGTGTGTGGGTCTAAGCGGTTTGGTGGTCCTGACAAATTTTCTTCCTGTTCGCTGGTTCACGTAATGTTTTGGCAGTGCCCCAATTTATTTGGTGATTCAGCGAAGAGTGGTTGTGTGATCACTAGGTTTTTTAGCGATGGTGGAAAGTATTTCACGAACTGGTGGAAGTTCTTCAGTCGCCAATTTGCTAGATAAAGTGGGGCTACTTGCTTGGTGTTGTTCTTTTTTTTGGTTGATCCGCAAGGATGAGGTGGCAGTCTTGTGGCCTTGTCACATGATTGCAAGGGCCATCTTTCAGCCATGCGATCATGCGATAAGGGTGCTATGTTGTGCTGGGGCCCATGTTTGTAGTGCCCATTCGGTGGTGAGTGTTTGTTGTTGCATGTTTGCATGAGCCTTTTTCATGCTATGCGATCATGTGACAAACACTTTGTGTCACCATTGCGGAGTTATGAGGTGGTCTGCACTGCTAGTGCTATTGAGATACTCAATTCTGGTTGGTTGCTGACTGGTGATGTGGCCGAAGACTTCTGAGGGGAGTTTGTGATCGCAGTTGTGCAACTAAAGATGAAGGCTAAGTCACAAAGCCCGGGAAAGATAAGAAGATCTACGATCAAGACTTAAAGTTGGTCTTAGTTTGATTATGGGCCACTGATTCCCTGCAGGCACCAAGATATAACCATTGTCTTTCAATTTTAAACTTGCAGAGGGTTTTTGTGATAGAAAGTACCAAGATTTATGGCTTCCGCGATGGTTTTCAACTAGTTTGGTGGAGATGGTTGTTGCGATGTGATCTGGGGTTCCTGTGGTCGACTGCATGATGGTTTTGTACCTGGTGAAGGACTATTTTGTTGCTTGAGGTGTGTTTGCAGGTGGCCAATTTGACTAGTTTTCATGGCAATCCTCTAGTTTTCTGTCTTGATCTCAATGATGCTCGTGATTGCAGAATTTGTCTGAGATCTTCTCTCTCTGGATTGCTTGGTTTCCTACCCTTGCCGTAAATTTTGATGTAATTTTGATTGGTGTGGTGGGTGAAACCCTAGCCCTAGCTTTTTGTAGCTTGTTGCAACCTATTTTGGGTTTCCAAGGTAGCTAGTGGTATAAATTGTCAAAATTTTAACTTAGTCAGGGTTCTGTTCTTTCTGCAAATTTTTTAGGAGAATTGGTTCCAAGTGAAGGGTCCTTTTCCTGTAGATATTTCTCCTTCTTCTCTGCATATAGGGTGTTCTTCCTCCATTGCTGGTTCAGAGAATAGAATATAGATTGTAACAGATGTCTTATGTATGAGATTGCAATACATTTATACTTCTATCAGATTGTCTCCATTTGAGTTTTGAGTTTATTAATTATAGCATCAAGGGTGGTGTAGTCTTTCTATTCACATTTCCAGTGAGTGTCTGCAATAGAGTTGTTTTCACAAAAGCAACTAAATTCATGACTAGTTTTCAGATATGTATGAGCTGGGGAATCAAAGATGTCTCATGCTTGTCTTTCAGTGGATGCTGATCAATGTATTATCTATTTATAGGTCTCTTATAAGGGGAGGGTTAAAATCTTTTAATAGGTGATAGCATATCTGGGTACACAGGTGGATAGTTGAAGTATGGTCTGATTAGTGGTATATGCTTAGTGTAAGGCACTAACATATTTGAATGTGTTGTCCTCTTGTTTCATAGGTTTGTTTAGTAAGGTATTTGACTCTGTGGCCCATTGGATAAGGCACTGGTCTATGAGAGACTTAGGGCATCTCAGGGGTCCTTTCAATCCATCTAAAATCATTTCCTTTAAGTTCCACCCTTTCCCTTTTATGTTGTTAGGTTAGGTCTCTGGTTTTCATACTCACTCCATGCAAGTAGGACTATTGCATGAGATATTGGCTTCATTGAGGTACAGGATACCTATAAGAGTTTGAGAACCATTCCACAGTCAGTTACCTGCAGGCCTGTAGTGTGACACAAGTTGTATGAGTGTGTAGATGAGGTATACCCGCTTGAGTGATGTGGAGCTCAAAGTGTAGAAGGATCTCTCTTTGATCCTTGTCAGTTGGCCTTTTTCCTTATCAGATTTGGAGTGTTGAGTGTATGTGACATTATCCTTGTCAATCCTTATGTCAATCTGACCTTTGGGGGAAAAAAACACCAACAAGATGGCGACTCTGTTGGGGAGGAAGTAAAAGGTAGCAAGCTTCCTTGCTTGGTTGGATCATCCCAAAGTCTTGGTTGAAGATCATAATACAGAGTCTGATAGAAAAAACACATTAGTAACATCTTCTCACTGCGTGTTGAGTGGCGACTCTAAAGTCTTTGTTTGATCAATGCATCTTCTGATAAATAGTGTGTACAAATCCTGGTTTTGTTTTGGTTGGTTGGAAGAGATACACAGATAAGTACAAAATTTTCCTCTTCAAGGAGGTGGCGACTCTATACTGCAAAGAATCTGATGGAGCTTCTACGTGAGCTCTAGATCTGCCCTACCTTCCAGTCAACAAAGTTGCTACTGCAAAACTTCCAGGTATTCTCTTGTTGAAAATGTTTCCCTACCAAGTGTTTAGCACCAGCAGAAAGGGATGAGTTGTAGTGGGCGGTTCCTCATGGAGGAATATAGGCCCTTTTATTTTGATGGCATAGAAGGTGCCCCTAATGAGTTTTCTGCTAAGGATGGAGAGTGCTTGCCTAAATTCCTGGCTGGTGGGTCTATTTCTGCAAGCCAGCATGTTGATGATGTCATGGATCTTTTTGGTGAAATGGATATTGAACATGAAGATGTTTCTATGAGGTTTTTTGTGCATACATTTTATAATAGTGCAAGGAGGTGGTTCTTGTCCTTACCTTCATGTTCAATCCCTCCTCGGGATGTGTTGAGAGCTGAGTTTATTGAACATTTTGATGAGGTTGCTGCTCTCAAGATGAAGATTGCAAAGAGAAAAATTGACATCTGGCAATTAGAGGATAGAAGATTGAGAAGACTGGTGGTTCCTTACGGTGATCATGAGGAGGTCATTGTTTTTGATGTTGAGTCTCATTATGTAGGAAGTGTGAACTATGAAGCTGACATTGAGGTCATTGCAAATGAGAGTGTTGAAGATGAATCTGAGGATGACAATACTTCCATTTTATCGGTAGATTTTTCTTCTTTTCAGTGTCAAAGTTCTTGCTTCTGGTCCCGGTTTAATGATGTTTTGTGTGAACAGGAAAATATTGAATATGATGCAAAAATGATGATTCTTGCATAGGCTGCTTCACACAAGATGATTTGAGGCTAGAGTTCTCGGTTCTTGTTCTTGACAGGGATGAAGCTGATGAAGATGAAGATGAAGCCCAAAGTCCATTGAGTAGTGAAAAGATATCAGCACTCTTGGCTGATGAATTCCAAAGGTATGCACCTTGTATGGGCTTTGATTTGCAGTTCCCTTGTGATATACACTTTGACACTGATAATGAGGCCAGTGTTCAAAGTGACCATGAAGATTCATGTATATTAGGTCCCCCTTCTGGTAGTGACTTTGTAGAAAGAGAAGTAGAAGGACATGACAGTGTGTTTTCCTGTCATCAAGATTACAGCGATGAACAAATTTCTTGTTCAAACCCCTTTCTTGTTTCTGCTAAATATGATACTAAATGTGACAGTGTTGAGGACCTAGTCATCAATAGTTGGGACAGAGTTTCTTTTGCTGAAAATGATGATGCAGATTGGTTCTTCCCCTATCACCAGAATTTTGAGATAAACCTTCACTTGGTTCATTATCCAGTTCATGAAGATGTTGGTGAGGAACCAAGTTTCTTAGTGGTTGAAGCAATGCGTGAAGGTAAATCAGAGGATTCAAGTCCTTCTCAGCCAGGTAACTGTATATTAATGCATGATGCTCCGTATGCTACATTTTCTAGTGCATTACTAGATCAAATTTTTGTTTCTAGTCATCAGGAAGAAATAGATGATGTTCCCAACTTCTTGGAGTATGAATATGAGTGTGAATACAAAAGTCATGACTAGAAGAACATGGGTGGTGATCAGTGCAAGTTTATTTTTCAGCCCATGAATATTCATATATGCTGGCTGCAAGATGGTCAAGAAATTTTTAGGTGGTTCGTCACGTATGTGGATGAAAATCAGATTTTTGATTCAGGAGGGTCACTGGTTTTCTTTTGGTGGCCTGGGGCCATCTTTGTAAATTTGTAAATTTTGTAAATATCTGTAAATAGTTTCCCTTTCCTGTCTATTCCCTGTGTTTTTTGAGGTCTCTGTGTTTTTCCAGTGGGTGGTCTGTTTCTTCCCAAAGATCTGAGGTCCTCATTGTATCTGCAGGAGATACATGTCCCCAACTAGAGCCACTGTTAGTCCATTTTCCTGTCAATGCAAAATCCTATGAAAATGGCTTGTTCCCTACAAATGTTTTGTAATGCTGACCTGCCATGCCTGTAATCACAGTTTTAACTTGTGAAGAAAATCCATAATGTTTCATGGTGTACACTCTTAGCCATAGGTTTTCCATGGTGTCACCTTGCTCCAGTTCAGATCGCATCTCTTAAATCGCAAAACCCAGGGAGTTATTTAATTTTTTATGGTCTGCAGGAAATAGTCTCAAAATATGCCAAAATGTCAAAAACCCATGATGTTTTCTGTTTGGTCTGCATGAATACCCTATTTTTTTTTACCTTGTGCCTTCCCACTTTTGTGCGCTTTTCTTTTGGTGTTGACAACCTTCGATGTTTTTGACCTCACACTTCTGCCCTATTTGCTGGCATTCCCTAGCCGCGCAGGTCTGACTGGATGGTGGGCCCAGGTCTTCAAGGGCTTTAAAATGATTGGTTGTCACATGATTACATGTCAAAAATTTTTGACATGCGACCATGCGACCGGTTACTTCTTGTGCTAGGGCCCGTTGGCAGGTGGTGATTTGGTGTCTTTCGGTTGGTCTGAGGTGGCAGGATGGCAGATGGTCCCGATTCATTTGGAAAGATTCTTGATCCTATGGCTGTCCTATGATCGCATGGAATCTTTCCAACCCATACAATAATTGTTTCAATTACAGTTTCCAACAGAGACATGGTATGCAAGTTGAAGAAGGAACTGTCTGGACTGAAGCAAGCACCAAGGGCTTGGTATGCAAGGTTAGACAAGTACTTACTTCACCTTGGATTCAGAAAAAGGAAATGGTGACAGTAATTTATATTTAAGAACTAGTGAAGATGGAGTTTTGATAATAGAAGTATTTGTTGATGATATTATTTTTGGAGGAAATGATGAATTTTGTAAGAAGTTTTCTAAAGAAATGGAGAATGAATTTGAGATGTCCATGATAGGTGCAATGAAATTATTTCTAGGACTACAAATAAATCAAAGAAAGAATGGCACTTTTCTTTCTCAAACTAAGTATCTTAAAGAGATGTTAAAAAAGTTTGGAATGGAAGATTGTAAACCTATGGGTACAACTATGGTGACTGGTAATAAACTACCAAATTGTGATGAAACTAAGAGTGTTTTACAGACCAAGTACAGATTAATGATTGGAGGATTACAATATCTGAGGATTATATTACTAATGTTGTCAGAATTGTGGCTAGATATCAGGCAAATCCTAAAGAGACACACATGGTTGCTATGAAAAAGATATTTAGATATCATAAAGGAACAAAAAAGTTTGGATTATGGTATGGAAAAGATGATAATTTTGAACTTCATTCTTATATTGATGTCGATTGGGAAGGAAACATTGATGACATGAAGAGTACTAGTGGAGGTGCATTTTTCCTTGGGGAAAAGGTTGATTTCATTGTTAAGTAAAAAGAAATATTGTATAGCTCAATCTACTACTGAATCAGATTATGTTTATACTAATATTAACTGTACTCAAATTGTTTAGATGAAACAAATGCTGAACGACATTGGGATAACTTTTCTTTAACCACATGTGATAACACCAGTATATTGAATATGTCAAAGAACCTAGTGATGTATTCTAAAACTAAACATATTTCTATCAAGTATCACTTTTTGAGAGACAAGGTGGCAGAGAAAGAAATAAGGTTGGAGTACCTTAGCACAAAGGAATAGATTGCTGACATCTTTACAAAGCCATTTCCAAAAGATTCCTTTGAGTATCTCAGAGGTATGCTTGGGGTACAGGCCCCTCCTTGTGAAAAATAAATGATGTAGGGATGCATCAATCCAGAGGTTTTCAAAGCCTCATCATATTTTGGACTTGATGTATGGATCTATTCCTCAGGGGGAGTGATCACTAGAGATAGTTGTTGAAGATAGTTGATGACTTGTGGCACCCTTTTCCATTGTTATTAAAGGGGGAGCTCATCTATGATAAAATCCCTACTATATGGGGAGATTGTATGGAGAGATACTATGAGGAGATGCTATGAGAAGCTATACAGAGCTTTGGGTTGATAAAACTTTGGGATGATGAATTTTTCCATATGTTGATGACATCAATGCCAAAGGGGGAGATTGTTAGATATTTCTAATGCATTGAGAAGATTTTTGGATACATTTAATATGTTTAATCATGACATTATCTCAATATTGGAATTGGCATTCATACTATTGTCATTTGTAGTTTGTCACTGATTTCAACATATGTTTCTGCAAGGAAAATAGACTGGTTATTAGAGTGTATGAATGTTTCAGAATGTGAGAAGTCAGTTGAGAGCACAGGAAGGTGTTTTGATATTATGTCTAAGATCACATGATGAAATATTGAGAATTGACTGAGTTACAAAAGTCTTGAAGAAGACTGGTTACTAGATTGTGACAATGAAAGTTGACAGACTTAGTCTCTATGTTCTGGGTATATCTTATAGAAGGTATGGATTCAGTGTTTGTGAGCTTAAGGCATGACATTTAGTGTATTGGAGAATGTTCGTTGATCTGTGCAAGGCACAGATAGCAGGATGACGTCAATTATGGTGTGTTTCCTAGAGAAGGCATATTTGGAAGCCGACTTGGAAGATGTACCATGTGTTATGAATGGCAAGCATGGATTGTGGATGTCAGTCCTTATTTGATGTATTATTATTGTTGTATACTTGTTTTAGATACCATGTGTATCTTAGCGAGGGGTTACATAATTATTTATAAATTAGGAAAGCCTAATCGATTGACCTGATCATGTAGAATATAATAGGGTATATATGTAAGGTCTTTTCTTTGGAAAAGAGGAATGTATGATGTATGTAATGTAAAAGAGAATTGTGGAAGCTATGGGCTTGTATCTGCTGGATGTAGAGTAGAGGATTGTATGTACTTCCTCAAAATTGATTAAGCAAAGACAATTGCTAGTGGACAGTTCACAAGGACTATGTATTTCCTCATATACACTTGTGTTCTGAACAATGTGTTCTAAAGGTGGACTTAATATTCTTTGGGCAATGTGCCTAGGCAGTGATCCTACCTCTTTTCTTGACACCTAATAGGGTCTATCCTCTAGCAAGGACTATGTACTGTAACTCTTTAATCAGCTCCTAACAGGGCTAGATCTTCTAACAAGGATAGTATACTCTTAGTACATCATTAGTGGGTGCTAATTCCCACCAGGGTTTTTACCTTTAACAGGGTTTCCATGACAAAAAAATATTGTGTTGTTGTGTTGGCATTCATTGTGTACATTTGATTTGGTTTTGTTCTTACTTCAAGGTTTAAAGTTTAATATTCTATCGTATAACTGATTCACCCCCCCCCTCTCATTTATATTGGTGGACTGTTATTCCTAACAAATGGGTGGTATTTCCCCTGCCTATACAATCATAGATTTTAACAATTTCATCTTGGATAATGATCTTTTTGATATTTTGCCCCAGAATGGGTCTTTTAGTTGGACTAATCGTAGGTCTAGGTTCTCACAAACTGTTGTCAGATTAGATAGATTCCTTTGTTCTCAAATTTGGAAACTGGAAAACATATCTATGTCTATGAGTATTATGTCCTATTCAGACTCGGATCGTTTCCCCATTCAACTTTCTATTGATTTATCTTGCAAGGATGGTACCGACTCTTTTCTTCCTTTAAGTTTGAATCGGTCTGGTTCAAACACCCGTCATTTCATTCCCTTCTTAAACAATGGTGGATGTCTACCCCATTGGAGGATGGTTCTTTGATATTTAATTTTTATAAAAAAATGCAATTGGTTAAAAAATCAATAAAAGATTGGAATGTTAATGTCTTTAAGAATATCTTTTAGCATAAATCAAAAGTTGAAAAGGAATTGTCTAATATTAATCAACAAATTATCTCTAATGGTATGGATTCTCAAACCTTTCAAAATCAAAAACATCTTCAAGAGGAATGGGCTGAGTTGTGTGTAAGGGAGGAGGAATATTGGAGGCAGAAGTCTTGTAAATTATGGTTGCAGTCAGCAGATCAAAACACTAAATTATTTCATGCTTCAGCTAAGCAAAAAAAGGCAGTTAGATCTATTTTTTCCATTGAAGATGAATTGGGGAATCTAATTTTTGATGAATAGGGTATTCATCAAGAAGCGATTAGGTTCTTTTCAAATCTCCTTTCCCCCCTTCTACCCCTCAGGTAGATGAGGCTAAGGTTAATGAGCTTCTTGATGTAATACCCACCTTAATAACTCCTCATGATAACTTTTCATTAGTGGCTCCATTTACCCTTGGGGATGTAAGATCGGTAGTTTTTTTGTTACCACCAGAAAAGGATTTTGGGCTTGGTGTCTTTATGGCCCTATTTTTCCAAAAATGTTGGGATGTCATATGTTTAGATCTTTTGGTTGTACTTGAATATTCTAGGAAAAATACAACTATGTTGAAATTTTTTAATGGTACAAACATTGTTCTTATCCCCAAAAATAATGATCCACAAAACCTTTGCAGAGTTCAGACCGATTTCACTTTGTAACAACATTTACAAAATTGTTACAAAAGCAATTTACTTGAGACCTCAACATTTTATTCCTAGGATTATTTCCTCTGAGCAAGGGGGTTTTGTCCCTGGTCGGGAATCCACTAATGGTGCTATTCAAGCCCATGAAACCCTTCACTCTATTAATGAACATTCCATTCCTTCTTTTATTGTTAAACTAGATATGATGAAGGCCTATTATAAGCTTAATTGGTCTTTTCTTATTCAGGTCTTGCTTAAGTTTGGATTCTCCAAGAAATGGTGTAAGTGGATCAAGGCTTGTATTTCTGGGGCCCACTTCTCTATCATAATTAATGGTTTTCCTGCTGGTTTTTTTCCATCATCTCAAGGTGTTAGACAAGGTGACCCCTTGTCACCCTGTCTTTTCATCATCATGGCTAGAGCTTTGAGTCCTCTCATCAATGATTCTCATATTTCAGGTCTTTGGCTTGGTGTTAAAATTTAGAATACTGCTATCTCAGTTACTCATTCCCTATTTGTAGATGACATGCTGCTATTTGGGAAATCTTATATCCATGAAGCTAGGCAAGTTAAAAAGGTCCTTGATTTGTATACCAATGTTTTTGGGCAGAGAATCAATGTTCAAAAGTCAAAAGTTATTGTTTTTAATACTGACCCTAAGGTATGTGCCAAGATTGTTAACATTCTAGGTTTTCCTTTAGTTGATCTTCCTTTGACTTATGTAGGTATTCCCTTCTTCATAGGTCATAATAAGCCACATTATTGGAAATCGATTATTAATGATCTATCAAATCCCGAGTTGTGTCTTGGAAAAGTAGGTGGTTGTCTCTTTCTTGTAGGACCCTTCTTATTAAATCAATTTTATCATCTATCCCTAACTATTATATTTCAGTTTTACAAGCTCCAAAATCAATTCTTAATCAAGTTGAAAGATTAATTAGGGATTTTCTATGGATTGCTAACATGACTGGCCAAAAGAGGGTTCCTCTAATTTCTCTTTCTGACA
This sequence comes from Chamaecyparis obtusa, assembly GCA_027943335.1. Classification (NCBI taxonomy): domain Eukaryota; kingdom Viridiplantae; phylum Streptophyta; class Pinopsida; order Cupressales; family Cupressaceae; genus Chamaecyparis; species Chamaecyparis obtusa. The sequence continues at coordinate 359,015 of BSBK01000897.1, read as the reverse complement.
TGTCCCTTTCTCCACCCACTTGGGGTGTCGGTCTTCATAACCTTTCTAATATAAATTTGGGTTTTGGTGGTAAATTAATTTGGAAAATGTATACGCAGGCGGCTATTAAATGGTGTTAGGGTAAAAGTACAAACCTGTGTCACACTTTTATAAAGGAAAAGGACAACAACATTCAAAACTTTCAACTTTAACAACATAAAAGTGACATTTGTGTTTAGAATTTGAAGATGATGTAAACTAATGAAATGTGTAAAATTTGATGAAGTTTATGCTTATAATTTTTTTTAAAAAATTTGAACAAAAATTGACATAGTTTTCTAATTTTTGAAGTTGATTTTTTTATTGCTGAAATATGTTGAAAATCTAGGGTCTAGTTCGCGTTAACAAACTATCTGCAAAAAATATTTTTTTCCTCTGATTCCATAATATGTTTTAGATGACATGTATAGCTAGTGCATAAAAAAGTTAAGATTGGATTTCGGTATATATTTTGTCTGTTATAACTATCCAAAGTTGGTGTTACCTGAAATCAACAGTTTTTAGTTCGCGTTCAATTTTCCCTATCAAATCTACACCATTTTTTTAAAAAATTACATATTCTTCAAGAGGACTCTCTCCTCTATTGTTAAATATAAAGTTTTCATTTTTCTAACATGATTTGTTATTTTTAATATTTTTCGAACAAGCGTGTTCTTAAATGTTAAAATACCTACTTGAAATATTTTGAACTTAAAATATATTATATGAAATCAAAACATGATAAAAATTACATGATCATAATCTTGATTACGAGCTCTACAAAAGGGTATTTTTAGATTTTACAAAAAGGTAAGTTTTGATAGAGAATTTAGGTCCAGAAGTGAGAACTTCTGAGAGCCACCCTTTTTTGTTGACAAGGCTGCCAAATAGGATTCCACATGGGTCCGGCCAGAAGGGAACTGGCTAGACCCCCTTCTGGCCGAACCATGTACGGCTGGAGCCAACGAGCGACCAAACACGGTCGCATGGCCAAGCGATTAAATTCGATATTTCACAATATGCAATTTTTTTAAAATAAAATCAATTTTTTTTATAGATTTATAATAGTTTTTTTTTTTTTATAAATTCAGTTTTTTTTATAGATTTATTATAGTTTTTTGAAATTTATAAATTATTTTAATTTTATTTGTAAGAGTTAAGTGGTTTTTATCTTTAATTAAGTGATTTTTAATAGTTTTTTTGAAATTTTTTAATTATTTTATTTTTATTTGTAAGAGTTAAGTGGTTTTTATCTTTAATTAAGTGATTTTTAATAGTTTTTTAAAAATTTTGAATTATTTTTATTTTATATTTGAGTATTGCATGTCAAGTTTTGATTTAGTGTTTTTAAGTTAACTAATTTTTTGCTATTTTTCACAGGGCAGTTTACCTGTTTATTGTGTTGCATGTATTGAAACTCTTATTCAGTTTTCTTTATTAAGAGGATTTTGGCTAGTATTCGATATACAGGTTTATAGATTTTGGCTCTAAGATTGAATTGTAGGATTGTGAAAGTTTTGGAAAATTTCAGGGTTGTTGGATTGTTCTTTGCATGGTTTCTGTCGAGTGGTGGTTTAAGGTAGGGTTTGAAAAATAATTTTGCAATTATTTTTGGAAAATATTGTCTTCATTGTGTTTCCAAGATAGGTTGATGATTTTGGAGTAATTATATATTTTTCATTGTCCTTGAGAAATTTTGCAAGATTAGATTGTTGTGATTTTGTGAATGATAAATATGTATATATTTTGTTTGCTTATGAGCGTAAGCTTTTATATAAATTTGTGAGTTTTTCCAATTAAGTGATTCTTTTATATTTTTCAATCTGAACAGTTTTTGCAATGGGGAATAAAAAGAATAGATTAAGAAAATATGATCGAACAAAGGATGACAAAAAATATCAGACAAAACATAATCAAGATCAACTTGTTGAAGTTTAGGAAGAACCTATTAATATTTAGGAAGATGCAATTCAAGCAGCGGAACAAATTGGTAGTTCTAGAGGTGAAAATAGATCTTTTGGCATGGGCAATTTAATGGAGATGAATGAGGATTCATTTTTCAATCAAATTCCATCTGAAGAAATGTTATCTGAAAGTATAATTAAAAGTCATTGCAAAAAACTTTGGGATGAATATTTTGAAAATAAAAGTATGGTTGCAAGAGCTCAATTATTTGTTAGGTTATTCAGGAAAAAACAAATGACTCCTATTTTGGAGTTGTTGGGTGTTGACAACAAGAAAAACTTAGGAGAAAATGTAAATCGAACAATAGTTAAAAATTTACAGGATGCATTGAACAACATTAATAACTCAAGTCGAGGAGCTGATTTAAGTGCTACACGTAGAGCAATTTTGACTACTTTATCTAGTAGGAGGTTGACATAGAGAAAACAAGTGCATGCAATTTTTTATTTACTGAATGTATCTACAAGAACTATTCAAAGATATATCAGGAAGAGAAATATGTTAGATGAAAATATTGAAAAAAATTAGGTAAATATTTGTAGGCTTCCTCGAAAAGACAAAATTTTTGAACATGCAAAAAAATAGGTCATTGAATATTGGACCGCTCACTCTCGTGTTTCTTCTAATAGAAGAGATACAATACAGATGAAAGATGAAGAGATTGGTATGAAAATTGCACATCCAAAACATTTTATAGATACAACACAAAGTGAATTATTTGAAGCATTCAAGAAAGAATTTTCAAATGTGAAAATATGTCAAAGAATGTTTGAGAGGTTGCGCCCTTGCTTTGTACACATAAACAAGGTTCGTGAAACTTGTTGTTGTCGAAATCATGTTGAGTTTCATCTATATTTGCAATCATATAAAAAAGTTATGGCAGTTCTTGATTCAAATATGGTCATCCTCAGAAGTACGACACAATTTGTGAAGTCTATTTTATGTGATAAATTAGAAGATTCAGATGAGTTCAAAGTACAATGTATAAAGAATGCATGCAGTGATTGTGGAGATTTGCATAAATTTCCATTGCAAATTGAGAATATTAATGTTTCAACATTGGTTTTGTGGAAAAGATTTGAATATGAGACATATCGAACAAAGAGCGGAGATGAATCCAAAAAAATTGTATTGAAGGAGAGTGAATTTCCCTACCTTGAGTTTATGACCAGATTTCATACTCTAATTTATCCACATATCCAGCATTGTCATGGTGCACGATGGCAAGCTAAACAGTTTCGAGATTCCAAAAATTGTTTTCCACCTGGTTGTATTCTTTCAATTGTAGATTTCTCGGAGAGCTATACATTTGCCCCTCAAAAAGAGTTTCAAGCTCAATATTATCATTCTGATCAGGTTGCAATATTTGTGCAAGTGACCTATAGACATGCACAATATAATTTGGATGGGGTAGAAAGTCCCGATCCAAATGAACGCATTATCATCAAGGAGGTTCATTTCTATATTAGTGATGATAAGGTTCATGATAGAAGCTATGTGGCTCATTATTTTGCAATGTTTTTTGAAGATATTGCGAATCGTGGGATAAATGTTTCACAACACTGGATTTGGTTTGATGGTTGTGCAGGTATACATGTATAGATACTTCAATTTATTTTCATTGTCATTTAATTATTTGTTAAATTATTAAAATATGACATGTATGTATGTATGTACAACTTAATTTTTCAAGATAATTTAAATTTGCAAAAGCCTTTAATTGGCTAGCCATGAAACATGCTAGATGCAATGTTAAGTTTTTGTGGAACTTCTTTGAAAGTGGACATGGAAAAGGAGAGCACGATGGAGCAGGAGCATGTGTGAAGCGTGCACTTCACCAACATGAACTTGCAGGTACAAATGGTGTTCAATAGTTAAATATATATGTATATATAAATTTCAAATAATATAATTTTAGCTTAGATCTCCATTTTTTTTAAACTGATAATTCAGAAATGTACAGGTAACATGATACAGAATTCAAAGAAAATTATTGAATGGTGTGAAATTCATTTTGCTCCTCGGGACACCATATACAACAAACGTTATTTTTGGGAAGTGAAAGGTAATTTATATTTTGTTGTAAAATTTTAAATTAAATTTTGATTCCGTGTTCATGTTTATCTTTTTATAATTGTTGATCTAAACATGTGCAACTTTCATTTCATATTTGTAACAGATATAGACCGATCTAATCCTTACAATTGTCAAACAATTGTTGGTATTAGAAGTTTACATCAATTGATCACTACAAGACAACACAAGCCTCTTTTGATTCAAGTAAGAGAAAAATCATGTTTTTGTGCTCACTACATTGAGGACAATCCATTGAGTCAATGTGAGAATATTGCAAATGGATATGTTTCATGATGGGATATGAAGGAGTTAATCAGAATGCCTCCTTATGAAGATGATGACATTGACATAAACATTCATGATCCTATATATTCAGCTGATTATGAGCGTGTTTCTGATTTAGTTGTTACAAGTATGTGCACATACATGTTATTTTATTTAATTTTAATTTATTGTATAAGTGATGTTTAATTTTAATAAAATCTATTTGTATCTAGGTGATATTTTTGTTGTAGTTGTGGATCTTGACAATATAGAAAATGTAGATTATTATCTACTAAGATGCACGAAAGCAAAATACAAGTTGACAGAACAAACTGTAGATGGTGATGGACAGAAATATCCAATTGGTTCAGTTGTTATTGAAGGAACCTATTATCAGCAAATAAAGGTCGACAGAAATGGTGTTCAATTTATTGAATACCAGTCTGGCAAAAAAGTTCTACATTACAGTCACTTGGTTATAGCAACAAAGTTGCAATTCAAGACATTGCCAAAAAGAAAAAATGTCAATCAGAAGTGGAGGTTGTCTATTGAAGAACATGAAAAACTTTTGGAGATAATAAAAGATAGAGAGGATCCAAACTATATGTATGATGAGCATTAGAACTCTATAAACTTCAAAATAAACTTCTTTTTGTAGCTCTTGTACTTTTGAATATATTTAAACTCTATAGTTTGAATTTTCATGTTTGAACTCATATATATATTGTATGTTTTTATGTATACATATGTTCTAGTTACTTAATTATATTAGTTAATTTACTTAATTATGTTAGGTAGATTACTTAATTAAATGTATGCTTTGATTAATTACGTCACCTTAACATAATGTATACATAACACATGTATATATATATATATATATATATATATATATATATATATATATATATATATATATATATATATATATATATATATATATATATATATATATATATATATATATATATATATATATATATATATATATATATATATTGTATGTTTTTATGTATGTATGTTAGTTAATTAATTACATGAAAATGATTAATTAGTTAATTAATTAAATGTATGCTTTGATTAATTACATCACCTTAACATAATGTATACATAATACACACACACACACACATGTGTGTGTGTGTGTGTGTGTGTGTGTGTGTGTGTGTGTGTGTGTGTGTGTGTGTGTGTGTGTGTGTGTGTGTGTGTGTGTCTATATATATATATATAGTATGTTTTTATGTATGTATGTTAGTTAATTAATTACATGAAAAATGATTAATTAGTTAGTTAATTAAATATATGCTTTAATTAATGATGTTAGTTACTTAATTATGTTAGTTACCTACTTATTTTAGTTACAAATTCACTAAATTATGTTAGCTACTTAATTATACTTAATTATGTTAGTTAGATTACTTATTTATGGTGTCGTCTACGGAGGAGCTGTCGATGGTGGTGTAGTCACCTAAGGACCTGCCGACGGTGCAGTCTATTGTGGAGGAGATGTCGGTGGTGCAATCTGCTGCGGAGGAGCTGTCGGTGGTGTAGTCTGCTGCGGAGGAGCTGTTGGTGGTGCAGTCTGCTGAGAAATGATATAGGACCTCACAAATGATGGAACCTCCCTAAGTGAAATCCCACCGAGCATCTGTATGGTCTGATAAGAAAAAAGAAGATCACTGGATAACAATGCACTCGTAGATCGCAAATGATCTATATCTGATATACCTACAACCTCCACGGGAGATGGTATGTCGACTATATCATATAAATCAGGTGCACTAGAAGATGCATCCTGTGCAGGTGAAGGAATGTTGGAATGAGACCGTAACATATATCTCCCCACATGATCAAAGGATATCTCGTGAACCTGTGTGGCAATAGTCGCTATACTAGAAAAAACATCCATCCTCACTAGGTCATCTGCAACACTGGCTCCTGCCACTTCCAAACCTTTTGGTACGACCAAAAGGTTTGGACCCACCCTTTCCCGCTTATTAGCGGGCACAGGGGCATCAAGTGCTCTGAACCTGTCTGATAATCTCCCTTTCCCTTGCCCAACATAAGCAGGGAAATCTGTATAATCAACATCAAGGTGTAAATGAAATTCTACAAACAATTGTTTGCAGAAATATAATGGCAACTCATCCTTCTGGGGCCACATATGGTGAGCAGCCAACCAGTGAGGATATATAAATGATCCTACCAAGTCATCCTCACATCTCGTAGGCATGTACCCTTTGACCTTCTTTAGGTCTCGATAATGGGGAAACATCTCCTTCACTATAGGAGTGGAAACAGTTGTATCGATCTCACTGAACTTCACAGTGCCAGTAACACTGCGAGATAAAGAAGCATAGAATCTATCAACACTCATGTCCTGATATGGGTTGTATGAATGAACTATGTCAATCATACGCACCAACTCATCTCTAATAATGTTCACCCTTTCCCTATTGGGAATGCTGGTGGGTGAAGCTAATGTCTGATCAAGAACAAGTAATGCTTGTGTCAATCTCTCAATAGTGTCTGCAAATAGCTTCTCTCTAGCCTATGTTGTATCGACTGATCTATGAGAGGAGCAAGTACTAGTACCACTATCACTATGAGGTCCCCCCTCCCCCAGAACACTAGGCTCTCCTGAACCAGCTGAACCTCTACCCGATGCCATGTGTAATAGATAAACAAGAAAATATATATAGATCTCTGCACATGTACATACTTAAATTTAAGAAACATACATGTGTTACAAATTTAAGAAATGTATACATGTACATACAAATTTAAGAAACATACATGTTACGTGCATCTATGTTACAAATTTAAACATGCATACATGTAAACTACAAATTTAAGAAACATACATGTACATACAAATTTAAGATCATCTAGTTTAAAAATGAAATCTATATATACATGTACATACAAATTTAATAAACATGTTAGAAATTTAAGAAACATAAATGTTACGTGCATAGATGAATTAGAAATTTAAGAAACATACATCTTACAAATTTAAACGTGCATACATGAACTACAAATTTAAACATACATGTCACTAGGTATAGGTTAAGTTTAGGTTAAGTTTTAACTGGACAGTCAATTAATAGGTCTTAATTGGTTAAATATTAGTCACTAGTTCTACATCTTAATTGGTTAGGTATTAGGTTTAAATTGATTTAGATTCTATTAAGTGGTCATATTACTCACATGTTAGAAATTTAAGAAACATACATGTTAGGTGCATAGATGAACTAGAAATTTAAGAAACATACATGAACTACAAATTTAAACGTGCATACATGAACTACAAATTTAAACATACATGTCACTAGGTATAGGTTAAGTTTAGGTTAATTTTTAACTCCAGTCAATTAATAGGTCTTAATTGGTTAAATATTAGTCACTAGTTAGATCTTAATTGGTTGGGTATTAGGTCCTAATTGGTTTAGACTCTAGAATTTTTGTTTATGTTAGTTTCTAATCTTACAGTTTAATAGGTCTTAATTGGTTAGGGTTAGCATTTAGCGTTAGTGTTAGGGTTAGAGTCTGGTTTATATTTATTATTATGATTAGGGTTAGAGCTTATTATTAAGGTTAGCTTTATTAGGATTTGGTTTAGGTTTATGATTATGGTTAGGGTTAATATTAGGGTTAAGGTTTAGTGTTAAGGTTTAGTGTTAAAGTTGAGTGTTATAAGTTGAATATATTAATATAATTAGGATTAGGGTTAGCATTTATATCATGGTTCTAGGGTTAGAATTTTGTGTTATGCTTAGGATTATGTTTAAGGTTTACATCAAAGTTAGGGTTAGGGTAGGGATTAAGTTTAAAATTATGATTAGGGTGACATAATGATTGCAAATGTAATTATTATTATGATTAAATGATATAATAATAGTTATGTTAGGTTTAAGTTCAAAATTAGGATTAGCATTAATGTATCATGGCAATGGTTTGATATGTCATTTAGTACATTACAATTTATATCAGGTTTAGGGTTAGCATTAGGGTTAGAGTTTTGTATAAATTTATTATATTAATTAGGTTAGGGTTTAGTGATAAGGTTGGGTTTATGGTCATGGTTACAAGTAGAACTATGGTTAGTATCATGGTTATTAGGGTTAGATTTATGCTTTCAGTAAGGAATATAGTTAAGGTTAGGGTTTAATGTGTGGATTAAAATTAGAATTAAGGTTTAGTGTTAGGTTTATTGTTAAGGTAAGATTTTATATTATGGTTACTATTATGGTTGGGGTTCGGATTTTGATTAGGATTATAATTAGAGTGAGGATTTACATCACAGTTGGTATTATGGAACTATTAAGGTTAGAAATTATGGTTAATTTTTAATAATCATTAGTATTATACTTAGAATTATAGTTTTGATTATTTTTAGGGTTTATTTTTTATTAGGATGATGGGTTATGGTTTAGGATTAGGATTTGGGTTTAGCTCTTTAGGTTCAGATTTTAATATTCATGATTAGGATTATGTTCAGGTTCAAGATTTTATATCACGCTTGTAATTATGGTTTGAGCTAGCATTCTAATGAGAGTTAGGGTTTAGGGTTACAATTAGAATTTTTTTTTAGGTTTATTCCATGGTTAGGACAATGGCTAGGGTTAGAGTTTTAAATTAGGGATCAAGCTTAGGGTTTAGGATTTGGATTGTTGTTAGAGTAAGGATTTATTTCATGGTTAGTATTATATTTAGGATTAATTTTTTTATTAGAATCAAATTTTTTGTTATGGTTATCTAATCAATATTAGTGAACTATGATCTTATGGTTAGAGTAAAAGTTTGTGCATCATGGTTAGAATTATGGTTATTAGAGTTAGGGTTATGATTGAGGGTTAGGGGTTAAATTAGGATTTGTGTTAAGTCTAGGTTAAGAGGTATAATTTGGATTATGTATAGGGTTAAGGTTTAAATTAGGTTTAGAAATAAATGAGAATTAGAGTTCTAAAATTAATATTATGGTTGGGGTTAGCATTATATCTGAAATCTAACTACACCCTAACTCCTATTAAACTATATCTAACAAAATTAAATTAAAACATATCTAACAATTAAATTAAACTAATATCTAACAAAATTAAATTAAACTAATATCTAATATAATTAAATTAAACATACCTAACAATTAAATTTAACTAATATCTAATATCATTAAATTAAATTGAACTATATTTAACAAAATTAAATTAAACTATATTTAACAAAATTAAATTAAATTATCTTCTATTAATTAAAATAATAATTATTATTAAACTAAGATTTTTAATTAAAATACAATTATTTAATACTAAATTTTTTTAAAAAACTAAAAAAACACATTAAAAAACATTAAAATTAAAAAACTAAAATCCTACTTACCCGTTCCAGTTGGAAGCCCTCTGTAGCTCTTCTCCAAAGCCCCAAGCCACTTGACAATGACAGTCACGGGCCCCTTTTTGGGTTATATATACTTTTGGGGGTCCGGTCGGACCCCCTGCGCCACATAGACACCACCTAGCACCAGAAAGGCGCCACGCGGTTCCGGTCGGACGCCGTCCAGCTGGACCGTTGTAGAATGTCCTCAACTGCGATAGAGGTGTATAATTTTACCCATCAGTTAATGCAACAAAAACACTTGGATAAATTAGATCCATCCAGAGTCATTTCAGCCCTTGACCCCCCAAAAGGATCTTCCATTGGGAATTTCATGCTAAACTCTAGACACATTATTACTTCTTATATCTCATGGGAGGTTCATAATGGTGAATCTGTTAATTTTTGGGTTGATTAATGGAATGGCTTTCCTCCTTTAAATACCCTGGACATATTTTATGACATTTAGGATATTGTTACTTTAAATTAGGGGTGTAGGCTTATTGATTATGTATCTGTACTTCATATCCATTCAGGCTTGGTAATTTGGAAGGATTTTCATGATCTTCCTATTATTTTTTAGAGAGCATCTAATGAAGATTAGTACCATCTTGATAAGATTTTTTTCTTCTCTAGGGCCCCTGATCATCTCTTTTGGGCTCCTTCTACATATAGTAATTACTTTGTCAAACGTGGCTATGAATTGGTTCAATCTCTCCAAAACAATGCTGTGAAACACAAATGTTTTTTCTTCTATTGGAATTCTATTGTTCTTCCTAAAGATGGTTGTTTTTTTCTGGTTAGTATTGAAAAATGATTCTTAACTAGTGAGAGATTAGCTAGGCTTAATATTGTAGGACCATTCCAGTGTGTTATTTGTAATCAAGATTTGGAGTCGGTTGATCACCTCTTTCTAAATTATCCATTAGCACAACTAAGTTGGCAGTTTGTCATGCAGAAATTGAATCTCTGTATGCCTCTTCCATCATTAATTTGAGACTTATTCCAATCTTGGCCCACCCTATTTCATAAATCTATGTTTTCCTGTTTATGGATTTGTATTCCTTCTCTGGTGTTATGGTCTATTTGGTGGGAAAGGAACAAAAGGATTTTTTGCAACCATTCTTCCTCTTTTGAGTTTGTATTGGCTAGTCTCGAAAAATCTATTGTGGAAGTTATTAATGCTTATTATCAAAAATTCAATGGTAACCAGATATTCTCATCTTGGGATAACTCTATTTCAAAAAATTGGAAGGGTTTAGTTTTTCCATTACTTCCTTATCCTCTTTTCCCTAAGGATGTATCTAAAATTAGATCAGAAGTTAAATGGTCCCCCCCTTAACAGGGTTTTGTCAAAATTAATTTTGATGGATCTTCAAAGGGTAACCCGAGTGTTTAAGGTATAGATTTTTCTCTCCGAGATTGTCATGGTTCTGCTCTCTATTTTGAGGCTCATCCTATTCCTCCTGGGATCAATAATCTAGCAAAAGCATATGCCTTTTTATACGGTCTTTCTCCTACCAAAAAGCTAAACAATAATTTTCTTCATACTGAAGGGGATTCTTCTATGATCATTAACGCGTGCATCTCTAGACGTTCTTTTTCTTTGCATATTCACTATGTTTTAGAGAAAATTTGGTCTCTTTTAGATTCATTTTCTGAATATTACATTTCTCACATCTTTAGAGAAGGGAATAATCTACCAAATTTGCTTGCAAAGTTAGGATCGGAAGGCCTTCATATTAGTTTCCCTTCTACCATGGTCTCCCTGATTTCTCATCTTGTCATTTTTAATTTAATTAGCCTTGAGTCAGTTTCCTAAGATCTTCCTTCTATTCATTATGAGATTATCATGCTTGTTCACTTTGGGATTAATATGATATCTATGAGGATGCTCGTATCATTATGACATGCACTTTGAACATAAGATGAATATTTACTTAATTATGCAGGCTTGTTTATTTCATTGCTTGCATCATCTTCATTATTTTAAGCAGTACCTTGTAACGTGGTGATGGCTCTTTGGCTTTTCGCCGGCCAAATTTCTCACATGGGTATGATCTCTATTATCTATTTACGTAAGCATTTTAATGGCTCTCTGTTGTATGCACCCTAAAATGGTCACCTAGACTTTGGGCCCCATTCTTCATTTTATCAATGTTGGAATTATTTTATCAATTTTCTGAATCAATGATTTTTAATATTTTTAATTCAAATCAATTTATTTGATCAAATTCTAATTAATTCAAAAAATTTAATATATTTCCCAAGTTTTATTTAATTGAGAAAACTTGCTCCCATTTAATTAAATAAAAATCTCTTTTAATTAAATAAAAATCATTTAATTAAATCATCAAGTCATTTATTTTAAATCTCATTTTAATTAAAAGAATAAATCTCTTTTAAATAAATAAAAAATATTTTAATTAAATATTGGAACCCACTTTGCTAAAAATTTAAAAAAAATAATAAAGTAAAGTGCACTTTCCTATGAGATAGAATCTTTTGACTTTTTGGAAAAGGTTTTTGCCTCTTAATCTATTCCACATATCTTTTTGCCTCTTAAACATGTTCATTGATTTTGCCTCTTGAGAATCTTGAGCACATGGATCAACCAAGATTTAATCTCCACCATTGCTCATTTCTTTTTGCCTCTTAATCTTGACCGTCCATTCATTTATAAAATCATATATAAGGAGCACTCTCCTTCTCATTTGATCATCCATCTTTTGCATCATCCATCTTTTGCATGATCCATCTTTTGCATCATCCATCTCCTGCATTATCATCCTCTTGGAGTCTCTCAATCTTAGCATCTTGGAGTCTTGGCATCTTAGCATCTTGGAATCTTGGAGCCTCTCAATCTTGGCATCTTGGAGCTATGGTATTCTTAGATCTCTCATATTGAAGCATTGCTTCATCATTTTCATTTTTTTCTTGCATCTAGCTTAATCCATCTAGCTTAGATCTACTTTCATTTTCATTTGCATGCATATTTGATGATCAAGGAGACTAGCATTCTTGATTTTCCTCTTTGAATCTCTCATTTTATGGTGTACTTGCATGGGCACAAACTAGGTCAAATCTGAGGGCCTCCATCAAAACCTTTGCACTCCATGAATAGAGAGCTATGAGTCGCCATTTGATATCTCATTATTGAGCAATCTTGGATATGACTCATAGAAGTGTGACAACATTTTAGCACACATCTGTACGTTTATGTGAGATAACAATCATTTTCTTTCCATTTTTATTTATGATGATCTTTTTATCATTTGCCACATTAAGATTTATATTATACACTCTTCTTTGTCAGTCATCACTATTGGTTTCAAATTAATTTGGGTGATCTCTGCTCTACTTTTGTTTATGGAAAGTTCTAGGTTTGTTGATGAATTTAGACCATTAAACTTAACGGGTTTTTTGCACCTTGATGCCTTGGAGCTTCCACTTGAGGGTAAGATTACTGATGAACTCTTGGATTCTACGTTCTTTGTTCATTGTCCCAAATGCCGTAGGTGTATTCACCGACTTATTGGTGAATCTATCCTCTCTCCACATTTTAAGAGAATTATATTCCCATCCCAAATTGTCTCCATTATTTGTTCCATTTTCCTTGACCTCTCACAGTCTTGGTCTCCGTTGTTTCATGTGGAAAATTGGGTAATTATGCCCGAATTTCTTCAAAACAACAAGTTGCTCTTTACAGTTCAAAGCTATAATCTTTGGCAGGGGGATGCAAATGTTGGTGGTATTTTTCTGCAGCATCTGCTCTTGAATTCAGACAAATTTTTTATGGTCCTTGGAGCAATTAAGGATTGCATTGCTTCTTCTTCTATTATGCCTTTGGATATTATGATAAACATATATGTTGTTGAAGCTAGGTATCAAGGGAAAGCATTTTCCAAATCATATGCTATTCTTGGTCTTTTGTCCCATTCCAATGCAATAGCTAATGCCAATATTTTCCCTTACTTGGCTTCTTCTGTTGTGGATGATAGAGCCTCTAATTTGGTTCCATGTAATTCAACAACACATGTTTTGCACTCATTCGAACCTGGTTTAGGCCAATCCTCCTCTCCACTTCAGTGTGCTAATGATGATTTTGGGTCTGCTTCATTCATTCATAATGAAGTTGACAGATTATCGAGTTATTTTTTCTTCTCTCCCTCGTCTCAGCTCGGGGATGAGAATCTACACTACCAGGGTTGATTATATTATGAATTTTCATTTTAACTAATGTTGTAGGTCTTTCTTTTGGATATCTCTATTTTTTTTCCACAGGTTATATTTTGCCATTGGTTGAATCATTTGACTTCACTCTTGCTCTTCTCAGCTAGTCTTTCATGTGGGGATGCTCCATATTTTCTATTTTGGCAGACCTCCTTTTTGGATGCCATTGACAGTGCATTCGGCCTCTACTTCCTTTAATTTCTTTGGTTTCACAATTTCTTGTACAAATATCTATCGACGCATTGTTTTGTACACAAGTTTCTTACTATTTTGGGTCTATGTATTTGACATTGTATCCTGGCTACATGTTGAGCTTATATATGTTGTATTTTGTAAATAGGAATGGATTATTGCATATATCCTTCCTTCTATTTTGAAAGGTTTAGGGAGTTATGATTGGGGGTCTTCTCTTCAAATGTAATATGTCCTTTATTGGCCTATGAGGCCTGGGATAGATTATGACTTTCATGCAGAACTTTTTGCTATTTGTATTATGGGTAACAAACGAAGTTTTTATTCACTGGTTCTTTTCTCTAGGAGCCCTTTTTGGAACCGGTTTTTATTAATATAAATATAATTTTTTTGCAAAAAAAAATAAAAATAGTATAATATATGTATTAAATATTTATTAAAATATTTATATTATATGTTCAATAATACCTAAGGGAGGGAGGGAGAGAGAGAGAGAGAGAGAGAGAGAGAGAGAGAGAGAGAGAGAGAGAGAGAGAGAGAGAGAGAGAGAGAGAGAGAGAGAGAGAGAATTGAGCGAGAGATTTTGAATATCTGATAATATTAGATATCCAATTCTTTTTACTGGTATTGAAAATAAAACATTTATTCTCAGGGTCTCTCAATCCAAGAAGCACATTTTTCTATAGATAATATCATGGGATTGTAGTTGTAGAAGACAAAAACTTACTTTTTCCCCCTTCTTGGTTGGAATTTCTCTATTATCAAAGGTTTTTTCATCACCTTTTTGGGTCTCACTATGGGGAGTAGTAGTCGTCGAAAGCATAAACGGAAGAGGAAACTCACAAATGAAGAGATTGAATTGTATAGAGAAATGGATAGGGTTACTCATCGGAACAAGAGACATGGTATGTTAAATATTAATGAAGATGTTGGCATAGGCCCACCCTTGAATGTGGTTTCAAGTGAAGAAGAACATAAATTTGAAATGATTTATGATATCAATAATATTGAAAATGAGAATGTACGGATTGAAGATGAAAATGTATGTTTTGAAAATGAAAATGTAGATGTGGACAATGGAAGTGTGGACATGCACAATGATAATCCACCAATTGAATATGAAGGAATTGACAATGTTAATAGTACAAAGAACCAAATCAACGTAACACATCTCCAAATTATATGAGAAATGAAGTACCTTGAGAGGAAGAAAGAAAAACTTCAAAATTGAGACCTTTAAGAACAACAAAACAGTTACTTGAAATTGATGAGAACATTATGAGCAATTTTGATGGCAAGAGATCAGAAAGAACCGTTCGGTTGTGGGTTTCAAAACTTTTTGATCAATTTTTTAGCCACAAGACGTTGGTTGAGAAATGTCAAATGTTTGTGCAATTGTTAAAGATGTAGAAGATGAGACATATACTAGTCAAATTGAAGATTAGTGTGAACAAGAAAAAGGAGAGGAATGCTATTATTGTAAGAAATATTTTTAGTGCTCTCAATTCCATTGGGAAGACTGCCAAGGAAAAAGATAAGAGAGTCGCTAGGATAGTTATTACAACCTCCTGAGTAAGTCATCATTTGAGAAAGACTCATTCGATGAGACAAACTTGTGTAGACTTGAATCTAAATTGTAAAACTTTGGATAGAGAACTTGCAAGAAGAGAAAGAATTGATGATCCTCCTCATAATGATACATGGGCTTATTGTGGGAGACTTTCACATTGTGATAAGAAGCTTACCGATGGTGTGAAGGATCAAATTCAACTATTTTGGCAATCTAACTCAAGAGTGTCATGAAATGTGAAGGATGTCTTGAAGTTGAGAATTGGCATTTGAGACTGCACCCCACATCCTAAACATGATTTGGAGGTGAGTCAAACAATGTTGTTCCAAAATATTTATGAGACACATCCAAAATTACAAATATCAAAAACAGCTTTTGAAGCCCTCAAGCCTTTTTTTTTTGTGCCTCTTAAGATTAAAAATAATTGTTGTTGCAAATATCATGCGAAGTTTTCAATGTGCCATGAGCTGTTATGATCCCTTATTCTAATTTGCATACTAGAGAAATTTTAGAGGAGTGTGATGCAAGTTCTCTTCCAAAATCATCAAGATACTTGCTAGATCATTTTTTATGTCCTAGAGATGATGGATGTTTCTTTTATAGAAAAGATTGCTTAAATGACAAGTGCTCAGAGTGTGGTGGGCTAGAGAGAGAGAGAGAGAGAGAGAGAGAGATTTTTAAAACCATCTAGAGGAAAAGAAAGAGGATAAAATAGAACGAGACATAAATTGAAAATCATCTCAAGAGACTTATCATTAAAGAATAGAGTTAATTCATCTATGGTTTCTCTCAAAGTAGTATGTTGAATCCACTCTAAAATTTTGTGAGGGAAAGAGGGAGAGAAGTAAGGAAGAGGGGGAGAAAGGAAATGAGAGAAGGGAGAGGGGGGAAAGAGATAGAAAGCTTTGAAATTATTCAGAGGTGGAGAAGG
The DNA here is from genome assembly GCA_027943335.1 of Chamaecyparis obtusa. Classification (NCBI taxonomy): domain Eukaryota; kingdom Viridiplantae; phylum Streptophyta; class Pinopsida; order Cupressales; family Cupressaceae; genus Chamaecyparis; species Chamaecyparis obtusa. Next base: position 342,393 of record BSBK01000897.1, on the reverse strand, counting down.
AGGAATGAAGAAAACTTCACATAAGTGCAACATCAAATCAACAGTCTTAAATCATCTCAATAATTATGTTTCTTGCAATCTACAAAATACACCTCTCTAAGATTATAATTTTTTATGGAGGAAATGAAAGAATAAAAACATAATTGTGAAAGATTTGTAAGAAAAAAAGGGAGTTAGGGAGAGAAGAGAAAACTTTCAAACTATCTTGAGAAAGAGAAAGGGGATTGAACAAAAGTAGACATAATTGCAACATCATCTGAACAGTCTTATCATTCATGAAATAAAACTATTCCTTCCATGGTTTATCTCATAGTAGCATGGTAAATCCACTATATAATTTTGTGAGAGAAATATTGATACTATTTTTCACATGGCTTATGTTGATACCTACAATTATGTTTCCTGCAATCCTCAAATTATACCTCTCTAAAATAATATCTTTTTATGAAGGAAATGAAACAATAGAAGCCCTAATTATGTAATATTTTTTAGAAATAGAGGGTTCCAAGTGGCCTACTATGTAAATATCTTTTTAGGCACACTTTTGTAATGCACACATTTTATTTTTTACTTGGGTCACATAATAATATCATAATATTTAGAGCTATACAACTCAATGATTTCCAAGTTCAAAATCTGTGCAACTAGTTACAGCCATACCACCAAGGAAATAAATTCCATTGTAATTATCTATCTTATCAACTTATGTACAATCATGTTGGAATGTCTTAGGCTCATTAGGATGATCTTATTTTCATGAATGTTTCTTATTGATCAAGAAGAGAAGAATTGCAAGACCTAATCTTCACAAAATTAGTTTGTGGGAGATGGTGTGTTTCCTCTCCATTGTTATGACAACTTGACATGGTTGAGAGAAACAAAATCACATTTTGGTTTCGTTTGGATTTTTGGAACATTTTCTATTTCTTTGGTATCTAGTACTTTTAAAATACTAATAGTCATAAAACCACGTCCAGGTTGTGGTTTTTAAGAATCCTGATTGCAATTTGTAATATTAGACCTATGATTGCACTTTTACTTTTAAAAATCACACTCAAATTTTTAATATTAAAAACAATGCTCATAGTTTTAATATTAAGAACTACACCCTTGGTTTTAAGATTAAAAACCATGCTCAAGGTTTTATTTAGAATACCATATATGGATTTTAGGTCAAATTTTTTTTAGCCATAACAAGTTCAAGTTATTTTAATTTTTCAAGTAACCCGAATATGTTGTGTCATTTTTTGTTATTTTTATAAGTGACCAATTATTTATTCACCATCTTGGTACATTTGCTCCATTAAAAAAATGAGCTAGCTAAAATAAAGATTTGAAAGTAAAGGACCATTCTTTACTACTACTAGTAATGATAAATTAAAAAAAAATACACCAAAATGAAAACATGTGGAGAGAGAGGAACTTGAGATCAAATGTGAAAACTATCTAGCTCAAATGCATATGTGTCATGTGAATTTCAAATTTACACATTGTTATTTATATTATTTTTGTGTTCTATGCCTACAAAAAACTTGTCTCAATTTAAAATTATACTCCGAGCTAAACCTGGGTTAACAAATGGTAGTAGATTCCAAGGATGTTAAGTATATAGAAAAATAGCTTAAATCAAATATTAAAGAAATAAAAAAACCAGCTTAAATTAAATATTAAACAAATACAAAAATAGTTTAAATTAAATAATCAATAAGCGGAGAAGAAAATAACATAAACCAATTTTAGATGAAAAATTAACAAGAAAGACAAAAAATCTAGAAGCAATGAAGGTTTTGGTATACAAAAGAGCTTTTTGTCAATGGTTAAGGTCATCTTTTAGTTTTTGTTGGAAGTTGACAAAGATGTGAAAAATTGAAGTAATGTAAACAAGTTCATATAAAATGTGACTCCTAATAAAGAAAATAAGACATTGTGCACTAAACATAATAATACAAAAGACATAAAAATGATGAAACAAAAGAATAGATTAAGAGAAAAAAATAATTAAGTAGATCAGAATCACTTATCAATCTTGGTGAAACCAATGAAAGAAAGAGTACCATTTGAATATACTACCAGATTCCTCATGTGTTTTATGAAATGTTTAGGTCTTCACAAAGACTTCACAAAATTAATCTAGACTACATTTAAACTAATGATAGAAATCATGTAGTTTTACCAAGATGTTAAAATAGGTTGACATAATGAGAGGTTGTATGTAATAGAATGATATTGGAGAAATGGATGAATTATAGACAAATTGTGTGGATGATGCCTTCTTTCACCCTATAAATTGACCTTGGATAATTAAAATCTCCTATGGATCACATGAATCATTTCCATATATGTGAAACACCATAAATAAAGTTGAAGATTAGTTGGGAAGTATGCAAAGAACATTTTCTCTAGCTTAAACCTTTAAATTATTCTTGGTAGAAGTAAATGTGTCCCCTTTCTAAAAATTCATGAACTTCTTGTTCAATAACTAGAGTATATAATAAATGCTAGTTGAACCAACACTCAAATTGAATTCTTCCCATGATATGATGTAATACATCCCTACATCTAAAAAGATCCATATATCTTGTAGGTCGGGTATAAATGACTATCTAAGAATAAGTACAATTGGTAGTCCATTGGATAGCTACCCGAACAAGTGGTTGAATTCAAAATTTGAAATCATGGGTGGTATATGTATAAAAGTATGCAACACAGTAGTACTATGAGAAACAAATCGCGATATATCTTGCTCAACATTCATTATGAGAGATACATGCCACTTTATGTAAATGAGAGAATGATTTCGTGAATAATCATATTTTTCATCAACAAAGTTATAACACTTTAATGCATTAATATAATAATTTTATTAAGAATGTAAATAATAATGACCATCTCTTCAAAAGTTCACATAGTTTTAAATTATTTTTTTAATTTAATAAATCAAGCACATACACATACGTTGTAGTAGAACAAATTTTAGGGCACAATCTTGCTTCTTTACTTCGAATTAATCCAAAGGATATAAATAGAGGAATCCATACTTTTATGTTTATCATTATATACATTTACATTCTATTGATAGGTAGATTATTCTCTAACATTAAATTCAATGTCATACACACAAAAAGATAATTGAAGACTATGATAAACATATAGATTTGAAGGATGCGAATCTTTATTATGATTATTGACCATATATATTACTATATAAGAAAATTTTCCATTGTTATTTTCTATATTTTTACACATTTTAATTAAGACATGAATGATACATAAATGCAGCTAATTATTCATATTTATTCATTTAATTTCTCCATGATAAGTTAGATAACATTTTCCTTTTACATCATCCCATGCAATATTTTAAAAAACTGTTTAAAGCCTTCATTAACTCATTTATATGTCTTTAACTCTGTTTATTTTTTTACAACATGCTATTTAATCATAATTTCATTAGTCCTTACCGTTTATATTTTTGTCTTTTAACTCATTAATTATAGTCATTTATCAACTTGTACTATTTAATATGCTGCTTATCAATGTTTCCACTGGTCCTTTCCTAGCTCAGGTGATGTTTGACAATATTGATCAATCAACTATCTTCTAAATTGCTATAAAGGTTTATTTAAACAACACAGTAATAATTAAAATGAATGTCAAGGAATGGAATGGCGAGAGGAAAGAATTGCAGAAAACATGCAGTTCTCTTTTGTGTGGCACGACTACTGTATGTAGATAAGAACAGAATAGCAGGCAATATTTATTTAGACGGTATAACCATCCAACAGATGGTTGCTGTGTTAAGCACAGATGTATTATTGCAACCTAGTGAATGAATGTAATAGTAAAAGTACAGAATTATACAAAATAACTGGTTCTATTTATGTGGCGCAAGTAATGTTTACGGATTAGAATAGATGAGGACCGAAAACGGCTTTCAGTAGATGTCCTTACGCAGAAAATCAGAAGCGGCATCTCCATAACCGACTTTTTTGAGTAGGTGTCACTACTACACAACAGAGCTATTTAAGACATTTTTTAAAGATGAAATTAATATTTTGTCTTAAACATTTCAATTATTATTTTGATCATCTTAAATTAAAATCAAAATTATTTTTATCGTCTTAAATTAAAAATTAAGAGAAAAGAATAGCGGGAAGGTTTTGCGCTCCCAACATTTTGAAAAAATAAGTCAACTTTGACTATCTAGCACTTTTAGTCTAGGAATGAAGCTTAGTGTGTGATGTTTAAGCCGTCCGCATTTTGAAGTATGTAATACTTTTATCTCTATTTCTATACTTAAACATGGAATTTTTTTAGCTGTACGATGGGCTGGGGTTTCATTTATTAATGTCTATTTGTGTTCAATTTTTTTTTTATCAAATAAGTCTTGCATCTAACTGCCCCCTGCAACATTTGCAATCTAATTTCTTGAAGCAGGAGAGAAGGTTCAACTCTTGACGCAGGAGATAAGTTTCAGGGAACAGCTTTTTAGGCTTCAGATTTCTATTCAGATTTTTAAACTTGTGAATTCTATCTGGCTCTGTAATATATATATATATATATATATTACAGAGCAAAGCCAGATATATATAGTTCAGTGTCTGGCTTTGCTCTGTAAAATATAAATATAAATAGTATATTACAGAGAAAAGCTAGAGAGTGGACAATTGTTTTATCAGTTAGGGTGAAGGTATTGAAATTTTTTGTAAGTTCTACTTGAATGATATGCAGTTTTACAAGGGCTGTTGATGGAGTTTTGAAAGTCTGACTTATTATCTGGACTCTCTTTTCTTCATATGCTTCTCAACCTTTTAAAACATGATCTATATTTATAGTAAGATATCTGTTATAGTGGAAAAAATTGTGAGTATTTGTGAACTGAAATTTAGAGTTATGTTGTTTGGCAGTGGTTGTCTGATAGTTTTTAAACTTGTGAATTCTATCTGGCAACTGTCCTAATTTTTAATTTTGTTTTGTCTTAATTTTACAATGTTTCTTGAAATCAGGATTACTGGGCTTCAGTTGGATGTGTAGTAATGCAGTGCTGTAATACCGAGGTAGAATTTCCATTCTTGTAGTTTTAATAAGTATCTGCAATGTTATCATTGTTTTACATATGCACATAAAGCAAGGCGTACAATAAGACAGCTGGATGTCATACTGTAATATTTAATAGTTTGACTGGATTCAGGTAGGGGGGGCACTATGAATCCTTTCAAACTTTCTGAGGGTACTTGGTCCAGAGCCATGGAATGTTGCGTAAGTACGTTGAAGCATATATAAAATCTGGTTTTTATGTTTTCATACTTTTGAAAATTGTAAATCTTTCTTAGTCCCAAGCATCAAAATTTATGAGTTGTTGCAGATGAATGAGGTTTATGACCAAAGTCTATTTATGTTTCATGTTTTAATTATCTCAAACAAAAAGTATGGATGCCTGTAACAACTCAACTAAACTATCCTAAATAACTAGGAAAGTAAAATATCTCTTACAAGAGAAGGAAATATCAAATATGCTTTAATATGATAACTGAAATAACTTTATTCCTTTTCCTATGAACATGGATAAGAAATATCATTAACTAACTAAAAAGAGGTCACCAACTAACTTCAGATGAAACTGATTTTAACCATTTTATTCTGTTACTTTAATAGCAATAAGAAATTTATTAAGGAAAGAAACATTAATTACCATATGAAAGGAACTCTATTATATTTCTAAGAAGTGTAATAACAAAATTTACTTCCAAAGTAAAATACATAGAACCTCTACTTGTTGTTTTAACCTGATTGTGCTTCCATAGCTTCCGACCTCCATAGTGCCAAAGAGTATCATTGGCGGTTTTTGCAACCCGACCATTGATCTTTCCATCGTGACTTAACAGTCCCTGCACAACTTCCATGTGGAAGTGACCTGGCCCTTCCCAAGGGCATGTGAACACAACTTCAATTTCCGTGCCATCTGAGACTTCGTTTAGAACCCACAACTGTCGTTCAAGCACAAATCTTTATGTGGTCAATGTCACCACCAAACTCATTATGAGTCATATACAACCTTATTTGGATACCCACATCCCGATGGCCTCATTGTTCTTAAGGGATCATGTTTACCATCCCAAGGGTTAACCATTATGTTTTTAAAGATTCAAGAGAACAATATACAGTTGGAAATTGTTGTCCCTAAGTTATACAGACCAAGACATTTCCTAACTAAGGGCAGGGAACTAGATATGCATATTCATATCATTCAATTATCAGGTAAGGGTCTTATAGATGCATCTTACATCAACCAGATTCCTATTCTTTTGTTCACTGAAAGCACAGAGAAAATCATGCAGCAATCATAATGAAAGTTGGCTCCACTTGAAGGAAGTAATTTAACCCTTCTCTTAATTATGACTGACTGATTCTACACTTTTATAGACTGTAAGGTGAATGCATAAATTCATTGTTCCTTTTTCTATCATGATCCACATGGTTAATTCTATCAATTGATCTGTTCTTTCTTAATTATTATCGTAGAAAGGAATGTGAGATGACCAGGATTGTATGATCCTTTCTTATATAAACAACATAATATACATAGGATAGGATCGTATGGTCTTTCCTTTTATAAACAACATAATATATGTAAGAACCCTTGGCTAAAATAGCTTCAATATTCCTAAATTTCTTATTTTGGGAGTATTGTCATATTCACAAACACTTAGTATTCAAGTTATCTTGTTTACTTTCCGAGTTAAGGATCAGATTTGATAGGTTTATTTATTCCTCAGATTATTGTGAACAATATATTCCAAATATAATTTTTTTTTAAATGTCATTAGAACATCATATCATATTGAATGAATAAACCCTTCTTGATTGATTACAATCTTTTAATTTCTGAGCAGTATCAATCAGATTTTCCTGAATCTTATTTTAAGCGGAAATAACAAAATAGAAATTCTCACCTTGCCTCATTGCATGATTCCCCACACTCAACCAAGGTGCATCCTCAAACTCATGGTCACATCTGACTTTTTATACACTGCTTCTTTATAACAAGAAGCTTTATGTCAAAAGTAACCAAAGAACTCCTCATAGGCAAATGAATATCCCAAGATAGTTGTCTTCTCTCATTCTCAGCTGTATAGTAAACAAGGTCTCTTCGAAAGAATCTGAACCTGGGTAAAAGTATATTCATGGGTCACTTGCTCCACAAAATACTCATTAAAATGTTGAGCAGTGGCTACTAGCCAAAATGAGCCTAGTAGCCACATGGGGACCTGCCCTAAGTCACACCATATGAAATAAAATCCAGTGCTCAGCAAGTATTTCAAACAGCTGAACATATCATTTTTAGCAGCAAGACATAATGAAATGGCTTCTACCAATTAATCCCAAGCGTTCTTCAGAATTATTTTCCCACAGAAGCACTTCATAAGAAACGCGGCACCAAAACATTAATAAACACCTTAAATATTAAAGGGACCCACTTAATTCCCCTCCAATATATCACCACTAAAATAATATTCAAGCATGCTATGCACTTAAAAAACCATCCAATAAAATATATTTCAATCTCATGATATGCTGCAATTCATTTCCTCACTTTGGTGACAGAACTATCAATTAATAATCTTATTGATTTGTCCCTTCGTAATGAACCGTTTTCCCTCATATGTTCTCTTACCTTCTTCACTGCTGTGTAAAGTGTCATGGCTTCATGCGTATCTTGTATTGGCATCATCATGTGGATCATCATTATGTCTGTTGGTTTTCATCTGGCCGGATACGGTTCTTGTATTTATTCAACACCTATTCTATTCACCTTTGTTGCTGCTGAAACACTTGATGACTTGGCATCATTATCGTATAACTTGGCATCACCATGGGTTGCTTCAACGGTACGTAGCTCAAGTTGATTGTTTATGTTTGAAGGCTATTGTGTCTTTTGTCCAAGTTTGTAACTATCAACTCTAGCAATTATGTGGGAGTCCCTATGGAGGACATGACATTTCAGTCATGTATGCTGACTCTTGGTCTACCGATAGTGAATATGACTTATGGAGAGTCTAATATGTTTGTGTTGCCGAGAATTTTTTAGAGAGCTATGTAGGTGAGCAGCTTATGATATACCTTGTGTTGCATGGGTATTCATACCCACACCCTTAGGATGCATACTGGGTATTCAATGGGTACTCAATGGAGAGCATCATAGCTAAGGACCTTGATTAAGATTTCTGTTTTTTGTTTCAGATTTTTGTTTGCATATCAGCTTGTTGTTTATCAAGCTTAATTCAATACTTAATCAGTTTGAAACTTTGATACAATATTGATCAACATTCACAAACGTGTGATCTTGAAGCCAAATTCTTATGAACGAGGCCATGTTGTATAAACATCTATCAAAGAAAATGCAACATTATGAGATGTTGAGGCCTCACATTGATCATAATTTTAAGCTCAAGTTCCTAGGAGTTTTCTCTAGTTGAAGAAAACAAGAAGACTTTTCCATCAAAGTTTCTGATGAACCCAGAATGATACACATTAAGAATTGATTTGAAGACTAAAGTTCTAAAGATCAAAGTTCAATATTCCCTATTTTTACATCTACCATTCCATTTCTACCCAAGAACAAGCCCAAAGGTTCATCATGATCACTCACAAGTACCATGGTATGCAAGTGCGTTCCCTTCTTTCCTTTAAATTTACATGCATGCTTAATTTTCTTCTACAGTTGACTTTGCAAGCCAATCTTGTGACCATCATAACTTTTTCTATAGGATACTGCAGGGATAAGCTAGCAGCATATGGCATAACATTTTGAAGGTTAGGCAACCACAAGTACAACTGAGAAACCATGTAAGTTTTAGTCTATTTTACTATGATTTTACAATATTTTGAGCTATTACATTTAGCACCATCTCAACAGTAGTGATTGGAAACATTTTTGCATAAATGTGGAGGTTGATATGGTAAATCATAAATGGGATGAGCAGATTTGAATTTTTTTAAATAGTAGTACTTTTTGCATGTAAAATTTATGCTTGCCGCTAATACTCAAAAATTCAATCATTGAAGGGCATTTTATTTGATATTTGATAGGTTTTTCTACCTTTGCATGAATGTTTACTGTGATTTCTATGAGTCGTGTGATTAAAGTTATCAACACATCAGATGACAAAGTAATTTTACATCTAAATTTGCCAGGTTTGACATAAATAGGGAATAAAGCATATTTTTACTTTTAAACTGAGGGTTAGAATGATGTTAGGCACAATCAGGGAAATAGTTCTGGTAATGCACAAATTCTTAATGAGACAATTAGCTAGATTAGAACCTAAAACTTGTAGGATTGATCTTCTAAATAAATATAAACCTAGCTTCTAGAGACCAATTTAGCATAATAGCATTAAAATTCATTCAATCCCATCTCATTTAACACAGTAATGATTGGGATAAACAGAATCTATAATAAAACATATCAGAATGGCATTGGCATTTGCAGATCTCTCCGGCCTCCTCAAATTCAACGTTAAGCTTTCATCTGATTCCCTTTCACAATCATGAAGAGAGACATTTGGCACTTGTTCGAAGATGTTTTTCAGGCTCGTCCCCACATCACACATTGCCCTCGTGCATAGCATCACTTCCCTTGGGCATTTCTGCACATTGTTTGCAAAAGGCACATGCAGCACAAAATTAAATGAGTTCTAATAACAAATAGACTGTCATATTTCTAATTTAACTATTTTCAATTACCTGCATCTTGCTGATGAATGGTTCAATTTTAAGACAAAATGATCCTGCCAGATTGGGAATGGGGAGCCCATCTAATTCTGGATAGTCATATATCCTGAGCTTTTCTAATGATCGTATGCTTTCTAAAGCTTCTATTTTCTCCAATTTGTGAAATATTTGCAACTGAAATTCTTTAAGAGAAGTTAATCCTCCAAGATCTGAAAGCCCGTCAAATTCTAGACAGCCATGTATCGTGAGATTTTCCAATGATTGTATATTTTTAAACCTTCTAGCTGCTCCAATTTCTGGCACCTATACAACGTAAACATCTTGAGAGAAGTTAATTCTGAGAGACTTGGAAATCTATATAATTCTGGACAGTCACATATATGGAGTGCCTCCAGTGATCTTATGTTTTCTAAACCTTCTATCTTCTTCAATGCGAGACATTCTCTCAAATGAAAATAGTTTAGAGAACTGATTTCTGGAAGATTTGGACGTGCCTTGAACCGTGGACGGTCACTTGCCTTGTGCTTCATTGGTGAAATGATTTTCTTCTCCAATTTCAGGCACTTGTTCAATTCAAGATAAGTTACATCTCCAAGACATTGAAGCCCATCTAATTCTGGACAGTCATATATCCTGAGCATCTGCAGTGATGTTATGCTTTTTAACCCTTCTATCTTATCCACTTTGGTTTTTGTCAATTCGAAAGTTTGTAGAGACTCTAATTCTGCTAAACATGGAAGCCTCTTTAACTTTCTACATCTGAATATCCCCAAATCCTGAAGCTTTTTCAAGCCAAAGATGCCTCTGTTGTCATGAAGGACATCACACTCATAAACTTCTATCTTCTTCAATGCTGGTGGCAGGACTTCCAACTCCCCTAAATCCCTATTATCTCAAAGGTAAAGAGTCTCAAGGGAGGGGCAACAATCTCCACTAATTGAGATCTTGGACACTTTTGTGTCCTGTAGATGTATCTCCTTGACCATGCAGCGGGACTCAAAACTCAACTCCATAATTGGGGTGAGCAATACTCCCAACCTTTCAAGACGTATTAATGATTTCAGTAAATACTTTAGTCCTGATCTCAGAATCCATAAATCTGTTAAGAAATCAAGATGCTCCAGAGAATCTGGTAAAGCTTCCAGCTTCTTACACGATTCGATTCTGAATGTGGTTAAGGAGCACAAATTCCCAAGAGACGCTGGCAAAGTTTCTAAGTGAGGTTGGCGAAATTTCCAAATTATCACATCCGTCAATTTCAAGCTCAATTAAGGAGGACAAATTCTCAAAAGAGGTTGGCAAAAGTTTCAGATTATGGCATTGTCTAATTTCAAGTTTTCTTAAAGAAGACAAATTTTGAAAAGAGGTTGGCAAAGCTTCTAAATTAGCACAGCCTTCAATTTTAAGTTCACTTAAAGAGGGCAAATTCCCAATAGAGGTTGGCAATGTTGTGAAGAACTTACTACCTATCTGCAACTTGGTTAACTTGGTTAGCTGATGGATGTTAGCTGACAATTCCTCCAAGCTAGTCTTTGTTAAATAAACTTCTCTTAAAGAAGCCGCTTTTGGAAGGCACAACTCTTCCAATTCCATGCAATACTGAAGATTCAAATACCAGAGCTTTGTCATGTTTTCTAGAACGTGTAACCCTGACTTGATGGTGAGCTCACTGCAGCCATAAAATTAAGATATTCCAGGAATGTCAGATTCTTGAAAGAATATGGTAATACCTTCAACTTCCTGCAGCCTGTCAAACTTAGGTGTTGCTGATTAGTCAACTTGCCAAAATTACTTGGCAGTGATGACATATTATCACACCTTTCTATCTCGAGATGCTCCAATGATTCGAGATGACAAAATTCTTGTGGGAGATCAATCAGTCTTTCACAATTGTCAAGTTGTAAAATCCTTAAATTTTTGAATGAAAGCCACAATGGAACATTTTTCACCTCAAACCCTTTACACCAAAGCCACACCAGTTCTAACTTCTGGGGATATTTCTCCATGTGCACGATTAGTAAAACCTCTGATACCAAAAAAAAATTTCAATCCAAGTGAGGAGGGCTCTAGTATATGCTTTCCTTCGCTTGTGTTTATTATGATCTTCCCTTGCTCCAGGTAACAATTGTCACCAACTTCACCAAGTGCATTCGCCATCCCTCGGACTCGTATTTGTTTCTGAAATGTCAAAAGTAAATTTATGAAATATTTTTTTAGCTCAATATAACTGGAGTAGCTAGATCCCATGTCTATGATTAACAAAACCATAAAAGAAGGCATTGACTTGCCTGTTGAGGAATATCAATAGTCAGCTGTGGAGACCAAAAGCGGAACCATGCCATGATTAATAAATCCATACAAGAAGGCATCGACTTCACCTCGATAACCTGCTTTGGAAACCAAAAGCGGTGAGGTGACTGTCCATTTGCAATGTGCCTTTCCAAATCTCTCAAATGATCGTGCATTCTTATCAAACCATCTCTGTCCTCTTCAATGAGACACTTGTTGGAAAGTGTTACCCATCCGAGCAGTCCATCGGCATCCCACTCTGCGTCCCAGGCTGCAATGGCTGCACTTTTTCTTTGACCAATGAACAAACACGCTGCATCCAAGAACATCTCCTTTTCTCCTTTCCCTAGCGCATCATAACTGACTTTCAGCCTCTTTGAGATGTCCTCATGGGGTATCTGGGAGAATTTGTTGAAAGTACGCTGCCAATAATCCTTATCAGATTTGCCATAAAGCTGTGCCCCTAAGACCTTGAGTGATAGAGGCAGTCCTCCACAGGCATTTAAGAACATCTCAACGAGACCCTCGAATCCCGGAGCTGGAGAGTTTTGTTTGAATGCATGTCGACAAAAAAGCTGTTTGCCATGGGTGGCATTGAGAAGTTTCATTGGATTAAATATGTAAGTTAAACTTATCTTCAATAATTTTTGACAGACTAAATTTGAGTAACAACCATCTGTAAGATCCCCAAACCTATAGAACCAGGGAAGAGCCTCTACAATAATTTTTATCTTAGCAGGGCCAGGACCTCAACTACCAAAAGAACTTTGAAATTTTCTAATCAACCGAATATGGTCCAATTATTTCATCAATAGCTAGAGAAAAATCCAAACACAAAATAACATTTATAGTGAAAGCATAGTTGATAAAATCTTTATGATCTCCCTCGATCAGATCATCTTCTTAGCCTCTTGATGTTGTACTGCTTCCCTTAGTAGCTTACCATTTGCATGAGCATTAGATTCACAATTCGGATAAAGGCCAGCCCAACCAAATGACATATTGAGTAATCAAAACAGTACTTCTTGTAGCCTGCAGCCTTAAAAAATTTAGTTTGATTTCTCTCGACAAGTTTGCTCGAGAAATTCTACCTCAAAGCAAAAAGAAAACCAAGTATTTCAAAGTTAATACAATATATGGTATAAATTTCATCTAGTTATAGTATTATAAAATGATCTTAGTTTCAGGATATATGGAACTTGATTCTTGGGGAAAAAAAATCATATGGTTTTGTAAAAACGACAAAAGATTAATTCTACTCTAATGTGCCATTTGAGTGAACACAATAGAGTAGATGATTGTGCACAACCTGATAGGAAGCACACACAAGATGCACTACTTGACCTCCACATGTGGCTGTGCTAAGGTTATGTCATTCTCTGTTTCAGTTACAGATTTGCCAAAAAAACATGTACATAGAACCAATTTTTTCAGTCATCAGTAACTATAAATAATTTTTCTGGTATTCAAAAGCATAAGTTTTAGAAAATGAAACAAAACTTTTTTTTTCACCAAAGATGGAATGGAAAAACAACAAAATGTAAATAAAATAATTCACTTCAAAGATCTTTCTCAGAGATATATTCTAACAGGGCATTTTTTTTTTCTTACTTTTCATTTGGTGAATTTTTTTGGTATGTTTTCTACAAATGCCCTTATGCAGCCATTGATATAGTCAAGCCAGAGAAATTAATTGGGTTTCTAGCACATTGGATAGAAATTAATTGGTGTGAGGGAAATGAGACAACGCAAGGCATATGCAACCAATTGAAAAGTAAGTGATTGGTACTTTTTGACCTTTCTCTAAAGTCACCGGAATGAAGAATTCCCATTAAATAAGTACTTTTTGACCTTTCTCTAAAGTCACGGGAATAAAGAATTCCCATTAAATAAGAAGTGCTTAGTTGATAAACTTAGAGGGCCAAAGTGTTGACTTGGTGGTCAGCACCTCCTTGGAGATTCGTGACATGACTTAACCGCCTCTCGTGGATCGGGTTAAATCTGGCATTTGTATTGGGCATTGACAGTTCAAACTTTTGGTGCAACGGCAAATGATTCCAACAATTGGTATCAAAGCCTTGGGTCACAGGTTCGAGTCTCCCTTCAGTGGGTGCTGAAGGCTCAATTGGTGCTGAGGGGGAGATTGTTGACTTGGTGGTCAGCACCTCCTTGGAGATTCGTGACATGGCTTAACCGCCTCCCGTGGATCAGGTTAAATCTGGCATTTGTATCGGGCATTGACAGTTCGAGCTTTTGGTGCAACGGCAAATGATTCCAACACAAAGTCCCTAAAAATTGAATAGCCCTCTATTTCTCCACTGTCACATTCAGCTTATTAAAAGCTCATCACAACAGATGGTAAACAGTTAACCTCATACAATCTGTTCTGGTTATAAGTAAAATATAAAAAATTTAAGCATAGTGCAGAGGCTTTATGAGACGTGTATGTAGATTCTATCTTCTGAGGAACTTGTACCTCTTCCCTCACAAATTGATTGATTGAAGGCAACCTTGGTATGCTATTTATCATTCCTTCTATTTTTTTTTAATTTTCATTTTCTTCATCTCTGTTTACTTCATTTCTTTCCTATTTGAGTCATTGAAATAACATCAATATAAGGAGGCCTTGTTTGTTGTATATTTTTAGGGCTTTCATATCATTTTTTCAATGGGATGACTGGGATGTATAGATATTAACAAATTTTTAATTAGCTGACATGCTACATACAATGAGGTTTCATCTAAAACCTGTCTCACCAGAGAACCCATTAGTAAGACATACAAAACTTTTTTACAGTTGCCTAAAAATGCCTACCTGAAACATCTTTACCCCAGGTTAATTATTCATCTCATTCCACCTAAAATAGATATAAACTCACAAGAAATATTTTTGTATGGAAGGTTTCAAAATTCTTGTCTTTACCACAAGTTACAACAATTAAGCATCTATAAAACCCTATTATTTTTAAATTTATTTTTCACTTTTTTGATATATAGATTTAAGCAACAAATACAATGGGACTGGTTTTGATTTGTCTTGTTTTAAATAAATTTCTACTCTCATGGGGTTTCATAATTTTTTTCTTCCAGCACCACCCTTTCTGGTTTCTCATTTTAAATTAATTTATGCATTGGTAGGGTTTCATAATTTGATCTTACAAACACTCCCCTTCTTGTTTTGTCTCATTTTAAATTAATTTATGCTTTTGTAGGGTTTCTTAAATTTAGTCCAACAAACACTACCCATTTTCCTCATCAGTATCATTGATTACGTGACACAATTTGTGTAGAATTCTGTATATACTGAATTGTTTTCAATGCGAGTGTTTGAGATAAGTTATGTGCCATGGTTTCAGTGAGTGTGTCATGGTTTCAGTGAGTCTAGGCCTTAATAAAATAAAGGATCGCAGGGCTTTCACATTAAAATGATAACACAGTTTGAGGACTACTTGTGAATCTTCTCCATAGATATTTAGCATGCAAAACATCCATAACTATACTCTTTAACTAACAGTTTAAGTTATACTCTTTAATTAATATTCATAACTATTGTTTCTTTGTCTTATGTTTTCTCTTTTTTGCAGGTAATACACCACAAAGACAAGTTTTTGTCTTTGCGGGATGAGAGGGATTAAGATAAGTGAGACATCTCCATATTTAAATTATTATTTTATAGCATGTCTATAGAGACAAAAGTGATACTGTCTCTAATGAAAATTGTCTCTCAAGAGACAATAATACTATTGTTATTTATTGTCTTGCAAAGACAAACTTTTAAGACAATAATTTAAGACATTTCAATAAAGACAATATTTAAGACAATTTACAAGTTTTATTTTGTCTCAATATTTGTGTATTGTCTCAAATATCATCTTTAACCAAATGTCTTAAAATATTGTCTTAAAAAATTGTCTCTATAAGACAATATGAAACAAAAGTAATTTTGTCTCTTTAAAGACAATTTCACTTTTGTCTCTTTAGAGACAATTTCTTTAATCTCAACTATTGTCTCTCAATATCATATTTGTGTCTCCAACGATGATATAAAATAATTAATCTTAAAACAAAACTCATTATTCAGATAAATCTATTCTTAAATATAAATTATAATATGATTGTTTAATTTATGTTAAGGCATGATGGAATCGAACCCCCGCTTGTAAAAGCGGGTGCTCTTCCATTGAGCTAGAACCTTTCAAAGAATAAAATTCTAACATTTATACCAACAAAACTCAAAATGTGAAAGTCTTATTCAGAAATACATGATGTAGACAAAATAAATACAGAAAATTCAACTATAAGTTCACATAAATAAAACCTATGATAATTAAACTTAAAATATTCACAAATAAGTTAGAAGAAAAAATCTCTATAAAAATTAATTATATGCTTCAAGGATACTTAGCCATATATCATGTCTACATAACACAAAATATTATTTAATACCAAAAATCAGGAATCTTAGACCGTGATCTTGAAAAAAATTCTAAGATGTTTAGTGTACTATTGCCAAGTTGAATTTAGATTATCAATCTAGAACATAACATTACTCACCAACTTGGCTTCGCACTGCCCCATGCACTAATGGTTGAGTCTCACCCGCCAAAGTTGCATTGACTCAGGAATTTGTATGTTCCACTTCTTCTTAGCTTCTGTAGTGGCCAAACTTGTTGTCAATGGATGAGTACCTCCATTGAAAGTGGTTGCTACCAAAAGTGGAGATAGGTTGGAAAGAAAGGGCCTGTAGACCATAAAGTAAAAATTAAACAAAACAATTATTCAAATAAAACTATCATAAACTGTAGCAATCTGATTACATGATACAATAAGTATAATCGGAACCATCAGAGGGTTAGGTCTAGTTGTGGAAAAAAAGACTCTTGGACCAGAATTCACTACCGATTCAACCTGCACATACAAATGCCAAAATAAACAACGCATTCATAACATTTTTTACTCAAACACAACCAAAATAAATTAAGAAAAATGAGCCAAACATATAGGAGACTATCCCATACATAATGTCATGGTGGTATGACTAAGCTCTAGCAACAATGCACCCAAATTCAGCATGATAATTCCATTTCATATAGTAGAAGACTAGACCTCAACACTTATCATAGAATTAATTACACTTAATTCTCCTTTAAGTTGTCTCGCAAGTTCCTATTACAATTCCAAATACAAAAGGAAAGATTAGAATATAAATCTTATATTAGTTGTGCGCCATATTAGGCATAAGTAATAAGCACCATTTAAGTTTTTTATTTTTTAAGCACTATTTATGATGTCCAAAAAATAACCTTTAAGACTGCCTTTTGGGGTGCTCTACAAATGGTTGGCCTCAACAATGATGTTTAGAAATGAGGTTCCCAAGCAGCATCTTGATCCATATGAATACTTGGTTAAAATAATTGATGGTTGGCCTCAACAATGATGTTTAGAAATGAGGTTTCCAAGCAGCATCTTGATCCATATGAATACTTGGATAAAATAATTGGTACTGAACAATGATGTTGAGGGACTTACAGGAAGTGAAGATCCAAGGTGATCATACAATAATTATTGTGTGTTCTTGATAACTACTAAGCGAGGAAGTTAATCTCATAGAATTTGAGAGGTCTAAATGACAAAAATTTAAAAAAAAACATTTTGAAGAGTCTCTTATTCACTGAAAATTCTGACATTTTACTTTTCCAAGAAACAAACACTGAACAATTAGAAGCAATGCATATTATTAACAAATTATGGAATAATAGTCGCTGCATTACAATCCCTTCTATGGGTGAATCTGATCTTACAGACTAGAAATCTGGTTTCACCCTTTTGGATTCCTTTCTAAATCCAAATGGGTACTAATCACATAACATAAAAACTCTTCCGAACGCCCAATTACAATCACTAATGTCTGTTCCCCAACCCAACCAATAGACAAGTGAGAGTGTTGGCATA
Organism: Chamaecyparis obtusa; assembly: GCA_027943335.1. NCBI lineage: Eukaryota > Viridiplantae > Streptophyta > Pinopsida > Cupressales > Cupressaceae > Chamaecyparis > Chamaecyparis obtusa. Next base: position 324,417 of record BSBK01000897.1, on the reverse strand, counting down.
CTACCCTTGAGGATGCCAACCTCAATAATCCTATCAACTAGATATTGGTGCTGACTTAAACATTATCATTAACTTTCATCAGAAGCAGAAATAAGATAGTTAACCTTTCTCGGTGAGAAAACCTCAAAACAAGATAAAATAAATACATTTGGTCTAACAAGCAAGATGAAGCAGCCTACTTTTGCAGCAAGATTAAACAGATTTTTTACCTCGTGTTTGCTCATGATCTAGAAGACATTAAATCAAATAAAAGATAAATACACTAGGCCTAACAACCGAGCTGGAACAGCCTACATTGCAGAAGGATTAGACAGATTTTTATCTCACTGAGCTTTTGAAGACATTCCCTCTGGCCTTTACAGAAATTCTCCCTAATCTTACTTCAGATCATCAGCTACTTGTCTTGAATTTCAAAAACAGAATTAACTGGAATCCTATCCCATTCGAATATTCTTCCATTTTGCTCAAGGAGTAAGGATTCAATCAGCCAGTCACCAAAGCCTGGTAAGAAACTCTCTCCAATTGTTAACCAAAGTGAAATTGGATGAATAAAATCCAATACACCAGTTTTGATATAAGGAGCTGGCTAAGAAATCAACACAAAATTTAAGATTTGAGAAAGCTGTGAGAGCCTGAGCCAATTTCCAAACCAGAATTTATGCAATTTCCCAACCTTTCACTATAAAGGTATTTTGTCAAACAGTTCATGTGCACCCTGGTCATTCAATTTTCTGATTGCAAATCATTTGATGCCTTTTTTAAGTAATCTGTGAGAGCCTGAGCCAATTTCCAAACCAGAATTTATGCAATTTCCCAACCTTTCACTATAAAGGTATTTTGTCAAACAGTTCATGTGCACCCTGGTCATTCAATTTTCTGATTGCAAATCATTTGATGCCTTTTTTAAGTAATCTGGAGCACATTTGCACAACACTATAACATTTTTTAGCTTAACATTCCATTCATAAATTAAACACTTCAGTATAGAAAGAGTTTGTAACTTTGTACCAAGCATCACGAGTGAAAATGCAAAGTTCCATATGGAAGTCTGCTGTAGAAAACTATAGTAATATAATCACGCAATATCTATCTTCATATCTATCCTCCCAAATAGGAAAATCTCATACTTTTTACAGCAGAAAGAATCACCCTTGTTTTAAGGATGAACACTTTCAAACTCCAGTGCTCAACCCTTTCAAACATCGGCAGTGGAAAAATCATAACCCATGTTTCCTACCAACCCACCAAACCTCACCTCTATCTCCCAGGCTGTTGTATACATTCCTAAGGACCTCATGCCAGCTCCAACAAAGGCTCAACCATCATTATAAAAAATTTCAACACCTTACAGCTGCTCAACTACCATGCCAGAGATTGTTATTCTTGATGTCCAGCTTGCCAATATTCAAGCCCAGCCATAAATAATATTTGAGCCAGCAATGGAAATCTCCAACACCTTTCTTCACCCTCAACCTACCTTTTACACCTTACACCAAACTAGAAAAGTATATTAACACCCAGCTAGGATGGAATGCTATGTCAACAACAATACTTTTAACTCACGTCTTCATAGCCAATGTTATGGACCTCACTTAGACAAGTTCTATTGCCCAGCAGGGTAACTCCATGCCAGACAAGGGAAGGAACTCATTGCCCAGCCAACACAACCCTTTTAATATGGTGTCTAAACTGATTTTGATTAACAATAGTAACTTGACCAGCAACTATGTTCTTGATCCACCTGTAGCCTTAAAATATGGCACCCCAATGAATTCCTACTAATCTCCTGCAAATCGTTAGTTGTTATTCTAATATTTGTCTTGCTAGCAAGACTACACAAATAATTTAACTAATTAATCCAATTGAGAAATTGAGTAGTTCCACCTGCAAATTAGCTAAGAAGTAATGTTGCACCACCAAAGCCAATTAAATCCATTAACTGCAACTGTGAATCTTGTGCAAATCTACCAGGGTTTTTGTCCAATCAACCAATAAAAAACCCAAGGTAATCGTCCTGGGGCTTGCTGAACCCAAAATAGAAGCTGTCAATAGCTCTCCAAGAAAAATAACAAAGCCAAGAATGATTAAAAGAGTTTTCAAAACCTCCTTATAAAGCCCTCCTAAAACTTTCTGAAATATCCTTTTATAAAGGTCACTTTAATTTTAAATATTAATCTATTTTTGGTCATATATATTCCCTCTGACCCACTTTATAAATTTTCTGTTGACATTAAAAAGTCACTTGTTGTGACCTGTTTCACAACGCACCCATCAGCGATGGGACCCCTCTCCCTTCTGTCCAGCCTGGCCCCCTTTTGGTTCGTGCTCTGTCAGTGAAGTCTCTCTGCAACAGTCTCAAACAAGGTCCTGCCTCCCGAGAATGGTGGACTCACAGCAAACGAAGGAGGAAGGAATGATTGCAAAATGAAAAATCCGTGATGCCCTAAGAATCCCGCTCCTAGACTTTCGGAAGTGCAAGTCAATGGAGTCAACGGAATCCTCTGCAAAGTGAAGAATCCGTTACTCCCAATCCCGAATTCTCCTTCGCTCGGGCATATTTTCAAGCACATGAAGGAATGAGTGTTGAGGACTAAGTCCAACACCCAGGAAAAATCCCGCTCCGGTTTCTTTGCGAGCGGAAATGAGATGAAGTCACGGAATGTGTGCTTAAGGAAAGAATCTGCCACCAATGTAGAATCCCACTCCCAGCTTCCTTGGAGCGTGAATCAACGCGGTCAACGGACACTACAAAATAGGAAAATCTACCACAAGAGGAAAGTCCCGCTCCCGCACTTTCCAGAGCGCAAGTTTCATGCAGTCATGGATTTGTATGTTGACGGATAGAATCCTTTACCCACCCAAATTCCCGCTTCCACTTCTCTCGGAGCGCAGGTCGGCACAATCAAAGGAGGATTGTGTCAAATGAAAAATTCATCAGTCCCTTTAAATCCCGCTCCAAGGATGGTGGAAGCGCAAGTCAACAGGGTCAACAGACTAATCTGCAAAAGAAGAAATCCGCTACGTGCTAAAAAACCCACTCCTGTTTCTTTGCAAACGTAAATATCATGAGGTAATGGAATTAGTCCTCAAGACAAAATCCATCACTCCCTCCGAATCCCGATCTAATATGAAGATGGGCACAAATAATATTAACTTGCGGAATGAATGCAGAAGACAAATTCTGCAACACACCTAAAATCTCACTCCCCTTTCCTCGGAAGTGCAAACCTTATGGGATAACATAATGAGTGCTAAGGACTAAATCCTTCACTACACCAGAATCCCGCTCCAAAGAACGTGGAGACGTAAATGCAAGCCACTCACAGAATGAGTGCTAAGGATGGAATCCGTGACCATCTCCAAATCTCGACTTATCCTTAATTTGAGCTCAAAAAACTACTCGATGGCATAATGAATTCTAAGGACAAAATCCTCAACTCACCAAAAAGTCTTGCTCCGATGTTTTCTCGAACACAAACAAAGATAGTCACGGAATGTGACAAAAGACAAAATCCCCTACATGTGATAAGATGCGCCCATAATGCAAAATGAAGGAAGTCACGAAATGTGTGAAAGAAGAAATCCATAAACTCATGCCCAAATGCACTCAATGCACATCAAGTCACAAATCGATCATCGAGGTGAAATTCCTAAGCATGGAAAATCTTGGAAGATTTTGAAAATTTAAAATCTTGAAAATTCTTAAACTCTTGGAAATTGAAAATTTTGGAAAATGCTGAAGAGTTCGAGGAATTCATGGAAGGTGAAATTTACAAAGTCGAAAAAGGGGTAAAGTTTCAAAGAGAAAATATGAAAGAATTTTTATGTGATTCTTATGTTGATTATTTTATTTTGCAGGAAGAAGGATTCCAGTCCCGCATGATCAAGGATGACATTCAAGTTCCAGGTCTCCAGTTGCAGTGTTGAAGACACCACGATCCAAGTGATCAAGTTCAAGGCGTCCAAAGTTCAAAGATCACAATTCAAGTGCAAATATACAAAGGGAAGAATGTCACGTCTTGAAATTCCTTCTCAGAGTCCAAGAACATGACCAAGGAATTTCCATGTGAAGAAAATCCAAATTGGCAAAATCATCTACAAAGGAGTTCGATCCATTTCCAGAGGTGAAGTCTCAAGCAAGTACATGGAAGGAAGTGATCAAAGGAAGATATCTTCAGAAGAAGTAATCAAAGTGCAACTTAGTTACAAAATGATGCAATTAAACAATATTTCCCAAATCTCAAAAAGCTAACATGGCACTCAATCATCTTCATCGATTAGTCAAAGATTCTTCAAGTCAAAGTCAACGCATTTGAGGAAGGGTATCTAGAATAATCCATTTAGGGAAAATTGTGCATTTAATGCATAGTGGACATATATGTAATGGTCATTTATGACACCCCACTCTCTTCTTGAAAGAGCATGAATGGTGGGCATTTATTACCCACTATGGTAGTGGATTCTTTTTGCATTGATGTAGATTCCCTCTTCTATGCCCTAACCCTAATTAGGGTTGAGGTGGCAAAATCTAGGCCATCAGATATTGTTTTGATCCGGGCCTTTCGTTGTTTTTGAAGACCTATATAAAGGCCTCTTCTTCTCATTTGTAAGGAGTGAATTTTGAGATTGTTGCTTATGAGCTATTGAGACAATAAAATTTTCATTGAAGTGTGGTGAACATTTGATGTGTCTTAATGCTTGCTTGGTTTTATTATTCTCTCAATTAGATTAAGTTTAGTGGATGAAGTGTTGTGATTGTTTTTGGAGAATATAATGATGTTTTGATGAGTTCCTGTGGTTCATACTTTTGATGTTTTAATGATTCTAAATCATCGTGCAAAGTTAGCCTGAACCCCTTATCCACGTGCTTAAATTCAATCATTTGTACAAACCCTTGAAGATTACACCGGTCTACGTGTAGTTGTAGCTTGACTTGGCAAAGCGAGACTTGGTAATTAAGGAACTCGTCCATTAGCGTACTTTCCTTGGCTATCATTACCCTTAGGAGTAGATTAGAATCTCTGAACCCTAAACCCTTTTAATTTTTGCATATTCGGTGAAAACCACAAAAAATAGTGCTTAATTGAAAATCTTATGATAGTACCCATATTCATCATGACATAAAGGATTGAAAACGTAAGGCCCCTTGTGATCATCAACAAATCACATCAACACCGAGCATATCCACGAGTCGAGGAACCTTGGAGTTATCGTATGATCTTTTTGCAATCTTAGCATACGCGATACTTTGTTCAAGAGAGGATAGGATAAAACACACATCAACATCACTTTAAATAATCAAGGTTCAGTATTTAATTAATAAAATATAAATAATCCCAAAAAACTTCAGATTGTTTAAAAAAAATTAATTAACTATTTTTGCAACCTTTTAAAAAATTTAAATAATTGAAATTAGTCATCTTTTAATTTATCTATTTTTTGACAACTTAATTTTAATCATTTAGTTCTTAGCATTAGAGAACTAGTATACCTATCATTAAAAAATCTAGGTAAAACATGCCCAGAATATCAAATATGGAGGAAACTATTATGCAATTTGATAAATAAAATAGTAAACGGCTATAAATTTAAGTAAATAAATTTATAAATTAATAAGTGATACTTTTAAAATTATTATTATTTTAAAATTTTATATGATTTTTGTCACATTAGTTTTTTTTCAATAGACAACAAATTATAATAAAATATCACATAAAAATTTAAAATACAAACATTACTTTAATTTTTAGAGGTTTTTTTTATATGAATATCATTTTTAATATTTATTTAAAAATTTAGATCAGAATTATCAAGCATTGTAATAATATTTATATTTGTATATTATTTTTATGAGATGTTTATGTTAAAAATGAGAGTTTTTTATTTATTTAAGAGTTATTTTATTAATAATATATTTATTTTAAAGTTGTTTTTTTCACTTAATAGCTATTTATGATTTTAGTTTAAGTTTTTATTATTTTGTATTTCAGCTCTTTAATAATTTTTGTAAAACAGTTTTTGTTTAACATGCTCACATATCACCCATCTCATCCCTTGCTTCACTAGAGTTATGCCTCTTGGCGTAATTAGTAGATTTTACTTAACACATTCACACCATTACACTCCCCCATATTGTCATTATAGCTACGCCTCTCGGATTAATAACAGTAAAATATTCAAACAAAAATAGAAGAGCAAGGTCCAAACAATAACCTCAAGAAACAAGAATGCACCAATTAATTGTTGACTGTTTTGCACATGGAAGAAGCCACCCAAAGAATTAAGTCAAGAATCTCTCGGTTGGCTGAGGGCGACCACAACAATAAGTACTTCTACAGATAAACATAACAAAGCAAACACTTTAAAGCTATCACCAAACTACAAAACTCAGAACAACTGTGGATTCAATTTGCTGTAGTCATCAAAGACCAGGTCATTTGCCATTTTGAACAGCTATACAAAGATGAGAATATCATCAGAAACCAGAATCTTTACAAGCTTATTCAAGCATCCCTATAATTCTTACTTTTTTATTCAAGCATCCCTAAAATTCTTACTCGGGCTTAAAAAAGGTAAGCAGTAAAGAGACCAACATTGAGGAAATGCCTAATCCCCATGGGGTCAAACTCAAAGTCAAATTCTTCCAAGAGTTTCAGTATGTCATTAAAATTGATTGCTTAGAGATGGTAAAGGAGACTTGCAAGTATTTCAAATTTCATGAGGGTGTCAACGCTTCTTTCTTGGCACTTATTCCCAAGGAATCATAGGCTGCAAGAATAGTTTATTAAAATTATTTCAAAAAAGACCTGAAAAGGTCCTGATTCTTTTTCAAGAGATTATTCACTCAAGGAAACCTGGAAAAGGGATAAGAGGGACATTACCGCCACTAAGCTAGATATGACTAATACTTTTCACAGGCTGAAACATGTGGCCATATTCCACACTTTGCAAAAGTTGAGATTTGATGAAAAGAATGTCGGATGAATCAAAACTTACATTGATAACCAATGGATCAATGGTCCCCCCTATCAACAACAGCCACACTAAATTTCTTAAGCTTTCACAAAGGACTAGGCAAAGGTACCCAACTAACTGGAATCCACTTCGTACAGGGATTCGGTTAGTATAGACATTAATGGTAGTGCTTGGCTTGATTCACAGGGATACATTTCATCTATCTCACTGGCTTCACATGGTTCATCGGAGATGCTTATGCTTATCATATCATGGGTACGCTTCCTAAGATGCTAACACAGGGGCTACGCTGCTACAGGGCTACCACTGCTACAGAGGCGGGCTTATAAAATGGGTAAAACTGTAAAAAAGCAAGAGTACCATTCCCTATATTATAAAAGATAAACTTCTTTGAAGAAGAATGGAGGAACAAAGACAACAGAAATTATTAATTTGGCATGCCCATCTAGGAAGGAAAAAACCTTAATCGTGCTCAATTTTCTGATGACCCATCCTCTTTGGCCAAGTTACTACACAGATTGCTAGGTGGTAGAGCATGATAAACAGTCATAAATTGTTGATTCACTTCTCTCATCCTTATAATCATGAAGCAGCTTAAATTCCTAGAATTATTGGTTATAGAGTATGCAACGAGCAAACTTTCTCCTCTTTGGAGATCCCTGTCACTATTAAGTTTTAGTAGACTTATATATATGCATTAGGCTAAACTGAACAGTAAAATCAGAAATGAAAGCTAACTTTGACAGCTAGTCCGATTCTTGGCTCACTCATCCTAGAATGCTCCCAATATGCTAGCTCGGTACTATAAGCGCCCTTGAAGGAGTCATTAAAAAACTGGAGAAGCTTATATCAAATTTCCTTTAGGAGGGTGAAACAGGATAATGTCTTTGAGATAAACAAAACTCCATGGAGGCAAAACTTGTTTAGAGAATGATCTCTCAACTGGAAAGATGGTGGACTAAAGTTCTATGCCAAAAGTATCATTTTAAGCCTAGTAAAGGTATTTCTCAGCACCCTTCTGCATCAAGAAGTCCAAAATTTGGTTAAAACATTGAAGCTGCTGTTCTCTTTATTTACCAGCATCTCTGTTGGTTGTCTCGAAATGAGTTTAAGATACATCTCCTATAGGATAAAATCATGGAAAATTGCAAATCTAAAATCTCCAATCAGGTAAAGGAATAGCGAAATCAAATGATATTGTAAATGCAAATTGGACCTATATCAAATTTAAGTAATATAACAAATTCTGAATTTTTAGTGTTCTATTGAAAGCAATTTATACATCTATATTCTTGAACTAATATATCTGTATTTATATCACTTTATATAAAATGACCTTTAAATATTATTGAATCTGAATATTGTATTGTTTCTGTTTTGCAGAATACTTAACCAACGACTTATCACTTGTCGATTTCTGTGCAGTTCGCTGATTATCATTCAGTGGGAACAGTACGTATACCATGGCAGCAATACTGAGTAGTCACGTCTATAATAGACGTGACTCTTGAAGGAGTCATGCCTATCATAGGCATGACTTTTAGTCATCAACCGGCGTGAGATTTCCTAGGCCCGATAACACATAATTGGGGTCTCTAAACATAATCGATAATCATATATATATTTATTCAATCAGAATAATTATAATATAATAATGATAGTCTTTATTATTATTATATGATAATAATGATAACAATAATATAAATAAATATCAATATATATGTATAAATTTGAAACCATATAATGGCTCAACAATTAGTCACTTGGAAACAAAAACAATTGCCCAACAAATTTTAAAAAATGCTCTTCAATGATCAAATTTCTGAGTATTAGCGGCAAGCATAAATCATACATGAAAAAAGTACTACTTTTTAAATATGTTCGAATATGTCCATCACATTTACAGTTTACCATATCAACCTCCACATTGATGCAAAAATGTTTCCAAATGCTACTGTTGAGATGGCGCTAAATCAAATAACTCAAAATAATGTAAAGCTGTGGTAGAATAGACTAAAACTTACATGGTTGCTCTGTTGATGTGGCTGCCTAATCTTCACAATGTTATATCATAGGTTGCTTGCTTATCCCCACAATCTCCTATAGAAAAAGTTATGATGGTCACAAGATTGGCTTGCAAAGTCAACCATAGAAGAAAATTAAGCATGCATGTAAATTGAAATTTGAAATGGAAAGACAAGAATGCACAGGCACACCATGGTACTTGTGAATGAGCATGATGAGCCTTAGGTTTATTCGTTGGTAGCAATGGCATGGCTGATGTAACAATAGGGAATATTTCAATTCCACTTTTACTTTTGGAACTTTGGCCTTCAAATCAATTTTTCATGTGTATCATTATGGGTCCATCAACAACTTCAATGAAAAGCCTTCTTCTTGTTGTCTTCAGTTGTAGCTAACTCATAGGAACTTGAGCTTTAAAGACTGATGAATGCAAGGCCTCAACATCTCATAATGATGAATTTTATTTATAAAAAGCCTATATGACATCACCTCTTTCATAAGAATTTGGCTTCAAGATCACATGTTTGTGAATTTTACCTTCTTGATCCTTCCAAGATCTACAAAAAAGGGCACTTACCTGTGACAAAACGTGAGATCATGGAAGAAGAGAGATGATCTGTCTCTCTAAATCCCAGAAATAAAAAAAAATTCACAAATGGTGCATACAAAAAAAATCCAGGGACAAATGATTAAAACAAAATTCACTTTTAACTTGTTGAGTAGTTGCAGCCACCTTAAGACTACTTGATAGTGTTTTGTCAACAAAATATTCATTTTAAGACCAATTTGAGTGATTCCAAAGGCATATGAAAGTATATTAAGATATATATCTCTAGTAGAAACAGCTTTTAAAAATACATTAAAAAGATAAGCCAACTATGCTAATGAAAAGCCTCCATAACAGTGCTGTTTTCAAATTCTTGCCTAGACCAGTAATCACAAAATTGAGTACAAATTTTACGTTTAATAATAAATTGTTTTGCTTCCAATTGGAGATGAAATTATATTCAATGTTTTATGTCCATTAAAATTCAGTTTTTAAGAAAAGAAGAATTGATTGGTGAAATGTGCCAATGAACAGTCAGGAAACATGAGTTTTAGATTGCAAATTTAGGATAGGCAGTCAGTATTTTGGACATAACTTTCTTGTACGATATCGGAATTGAGTGATTCAAATTGTATTGTAAACTAGATTCATAGGAGAATATGCACTGAAATCAATTTTTAGAGATTCAACAATTTGGTCACCCAAAAATTGACTTTCCTAACTCTGTTCTTACTCTGTCCCTGAGTTTCCTGCATGACACCTAGTGGATATTTTGGCCACATCTTTTTAGTATGATATCCAAATTGAAAAATTCAAATAGGGTTACAAATTATGTATCAAGGGCTACTTTATAAAGATACAAGTTTTTAAAATGTTCCCATACAACCCCCCGAAATAGGACTGTCCTAACTGTGATTTCAATGAAATCAATGTACCGAAATGCCATAAGTCTTAATAAAAAAATTTGGCCATCATGACTCATACAAGTTCTATAATGATTATAAAAACATTCCCAACATCAATTTAGTAAAAGATGAATGAATTGTCAAATCAAATCGAATGTGGTACTGGGAAGGATGGAAGTAGGGAAAGAAAAGTGAGAAGAAGAGAGGACGGAGGATGGATGTCTAGCAGTACATGAATGAAAGAAAAATAAATTAATAACCTAAAAACATGATGGAATTTAATAATATGCCTTGAGAATCGAAAAAGACTTAATCTTGAAGGCTCCTTATCCCTTGGCCTGCTTCTCCATTGGAATCTTCATTCACAAATGCTTCTTTCTTCTTACCAAACTTCCTGCAAAAGAGAGGTTAGTACAATGGGTGGCTCTAAATGCAGCTAAAACAAATGCTATATTAAATTCAATAAAAAATAAATGATTGATGTTTGTTCACCACAACTTAAGCAAGAAAATTCAAGGTTTATTATTCTAACAAGAAAATATAGAAATTGTATTCCAGAATTTTGGCCTCAAAATAACAAACAATATAAAAGAATTATTAGATTTACAACTGCTATGGAAGGATAGGATTCCTCTCCATTCTCTAGATGCATAACATCTTCCCCAAAAGTTATGGTTGGTATATCACTCACTAAAGGTATCCTCTAGCTGAGAGCATTGAAAAGCACAGGATTTCTTCCACCCATCTGCAATACACATATGAAACAACATACGATTACCATAATCCAAGGTAAAGCACTAAATTATGAATAGTAGCATAACTCCTAGCTCTCTAAAAAATGATTGAATACTCCATTTTAAAAAAGTTGATGCAAGGCCAGTGGTTAACTGTTCCTCCATTCACCATTTTTTGTTTTATTTAGTATATGTAAATATCAATTAGCAAAAGCTGCACATCTCCTTATAAGACACTAATCTACCCTTTTATCTAATGTAGTATATTTTCCCTTTTGTTGATCAATCAAGTTGGATACTGTAAATACAATCTAATCATTTGAGCAGGAAATGTTGTTTACCTTATTCATCATGTTCCACTAACCAACTTGAGGTACCAGTATCATGAAATTTCTGCAACGAATGGAAATTAATACATTAATCCAGATTCCAAAGTATTATATTATGTGACTATTTTATGCAATCAAAAATATATACCCATTGTCCAATTTTTATCAACACATAGAATGGGGTCTTTACCCATGGAGCGGGGAGGATTTGAGCTTCTACAAAAGAAAGTTTTCAACTAATTTTTATATCAAATTCCTTTGCATAAGGATTTTTATCATAATCATTATGGTAAACAGTCTTCACAAAAACACTAACACATTAGATATTCATTGAGTCCAAAGACTCTCTGTTGGCCACATTAATAAGATCTCAGGGTTTATTATACCTTGTTCAAATTTAGTGGGACAACCTACACCTTATCATGAGTATATTTCAGCTGGTAAGTTTCTGTGTGAATAGAAAAACACAAAGACTCCTCTCACAACCGAGAGCTACCCCAGCACATCCCCCTCCCACAACCAAGATCCACCCCAACACAGTTTTCAATACCCTATATTATTACGTCAACACAAAAAATGGAACTAACAACGGGAAAGCAACATAATAGGAAAAATTAAGCAGAGACCATCTACTTGTTTGATCCATAAAAGATAAAAACCTGTAGGATGTTCATTCCCCTTTCTTGGGGCCACTGGCATGTATTTTACAGCAAATTAGAAGTATGTTTCTCATTCAGCCACTTTGAATGAGAAGATTTGAAGGAAAGGCTAATGGACAAATTTCATCAATACATAAAATTTTTGGTCAAGCCTGCATGCTAAGCACGGTTTGGAGAAACTGTTTAGTGGTTAGAAAAATATGTGTAAAGCACAACATTTAAAATTTTTGTTTCTTGCATCTCACAGGTCACCACAATCAAATCTAACCTTATCTTTTATCTATATAAAATGATAAGATTTCTGAGTTTCCAAACCCTTGCCTAGGGGTTGTCGTCTCCCCAAATCAGGTGAGTAAAATGACCTTCCCACAGGAAACACCTAAAACAGAGCATCATGAGTTCGTTGTTTGTCAGCTTCTCGACCTTCCCATAGGTAAATACCTAAAATAGAGCATCAGGGGTTCCTCGTCCGTTGGCTTCTCCCAACCCTCCGCTTCCATATCAATCATTGCATTGATATACATATGCGTGAGCACCGTCACAGCTGTCACAACAGGCTTGTTCTTTTAAGGGCGCCTAGCTGTGGTTTGTGAGCGGGAGAGTGATGTCTGTTTGGGTGCGGCGCAGGTCCTTTATTTAAATTTTAGAAATCTGATGGATTTGCCAAAAAAATCATTGTTAGTAACTGCTTTTTTGTTGATTCAACCCAAATGGATGTTTATTCTTAATTCAACACTTTGCTAGGGCACATTTTTTTTTGCCAAATCTCAGTGTATCCAAAAACTTCTCGATTTCCATTTCAAACCCACTAATTAATAACATAAAATACTATTCATTAATAAACAGTGTTAGTGTTCACATAGAAACACCCAGACCAAGCACACTAGAAACATGACTAAAGAGCCATAAAATTTAGAGTTAAACCTATATAACAGCTATTAATATTCCTCTAGCATCCTTTATAGACAACATTGTCGAGGTTGTTCACCTGATTCATTGTAACCTCGTCGTTGAACTCATTAACCCGCATCATGATCGTAGGAACTTTATCACTTTTAAAAAAATTTGTTGGTTGTGTTTTGACCCAACTTTTGGGCATCACAACAGCAATCTCCCTCTCAGATTCCTTCTTGGCGCTAAAAAGCAGCTTGCTAGGTGTATCAAGCGAACGTATAGCGAACAGGGTGCCCTTTTCGACCAGAGCTTCATGTGCCAACTCTAGGCTTGCGGTGATGATGAGAGCTTTCTCACCCATTTGCAGGGTGAAGATAGATCCCAACTGCTTCGAGGATAATACAACAAATGACCTAATGAATTACCTGCTAATGAATTTCCCACTTAGTTTTTTATGACTATTATATTTTGTCGTGTTAAAGACTAAATCAAACATATTTACGCCGTAGGCGTTTCACTATGAACGCGTTCAGACAAAAAATTTCATCTGACGGTTGGAAATTCTACAGACAGAATGACGGATATTGAAATCATCTAAAACATTCATTTTTTCTGCCACTTTTCACCAGCGAATGTCAGCCACAAATTTTGTTGACCTGTCCGCTGCTCTGTTCTGACAAATTAAGTCATCTGAAGCGTTCGTTTATTTTGGCACTTTACACGTCGTCGAGTTTGAGGCAAAATACGCAGACTATGGAGACCCCAAATAGGTTTATATGAATTTGTTTTTATTAGTAAACAAAAACTGTCATGTACACCCCCTTCGTTCATTATTTTTTCGGTCACTGTTTTCTTCTGCAGTTGCCATTTTTTATTGACATGTCTGCCTTAATCGTCCACTTTCCCCCTCTGTCAATAAAGGTTTTTTAAAACTTTATATGCTTTCCAGTTATCGGAAAAAAATAACCAGAGTTGGGAGGAAAAAGCGGAGTAAAATTATTGTCCGGTAAAATTCCAACAGCAATAGTTTTACGTTTCTTTTGTGTCACTCGAGGTGGGACCGTCTTCCAAGCATTGTGAAGCCAATATTTAATATCATGTACGATGGAGGAGTATGCACAAACCAGTGAGGAGAAAATATCAACGCGCTATTAACTCGTATAATAGTTAAAACTATATTTATATAATTACTGTTATCATTGTATATATTATTTTATATTATATAATATTATTGAATTTAATCTTATATATATATCTATATAATTATTTGAATGTTTTCAAATTTATTTATTGTCAATTAATAATCAGAAACTATTCTTATTACAATATTGCTAATTAAAAATGAATATGCCGTAAACTTTTTATAAATTAAAAATATGTCGTAAATTAAAAATGAATGGATTTAATTGTTCATTATGGATTTAATGGAATTTACAATGAGAATAAGTAGAAATACTTGGATCTTTTAAATGATGCTAATGTAACTTAATGTGCTCTGTCATGTTAGCGCGGCGGTACTATGTGGGTTGGAGGGAGACTGGACCTCTTGACCTTGTATTTTACTACAAGCAAATCGCGTTCATTGAGCTAGACCCTCGGCCCTAAGGCAACTTAAAAATCCAAGTTAAAAATGCCCAGATAAGTTAGGTAAATAGGTGTCCAATTTAACACATGGGTAGACACAATTTTGATAACAAATTTAAAGTCGCAACAATTGGTGCAATGTTGTCAAACAAATTGGACATTAAATCAACAAGTGTGGGTATTAAATCAATAAAATCATTATCCCCATTTCTTTTGGAAATGAAAACTCTAAAACAAAAAAGGATTAAATTGCAAAGTAAATAGGTAAACAAAACTAGATGTTTGAACAAAATTATATGTTAAACGCTTAATTACCTCAAATAGTAATAAACATTTAGGTCCTACAAAGTTTTCAACTAAATAAAATTAGAGATTTAAATACAATACTTAGTTTTACTTTTCACAAAAACGTGAAGGGTGTTGATGAACATTTATAGTTAGATGATTTACAAACAAAATTTGTCTAAAAAAAGTGGTCAAAAGATAAAATCATGTTTAAAGTTCTCCTAGAACAACAACAAGTGCAAAATCATAAGCATGTTAGCCCTCGGGAAGCTATGTGCCCACCCAGCAACAAAACAAAATACTCTACATTTGGTTAACATGGACTTGCCAATCATCAACAAATAACCAAATACATAGGCATACCCACAGATGAAATGAGATAATGTTGCATCAAACCAAAAGTATGCAAACTCCTATTTGTGTGTCATTTTGTTTGTGTTACATGGTCATCAAACACTTTGTTATATGTCTATGTGTGTGAATTTAATGGCATTGTGTTGGAATGACAATTGGTGAGGTGTTAAGCATATCAAAAGTCAAGAAAAAAATGTCATTATATTGTCTACAAGAAAGCTCCGTACAATGTTTCCCTAGGGTCTTCATATTTATTTCACTTTGTTCGATGTAATCCCACCATACAAGAAAGTTGACCATCAATTTTACCAAGGGCAAGTGCCTTTTCTTCTTTGTGGTACTCAAATTTGATATAATAATTTGTATGTATCAAACTGAAATAGGATACATCTATTAGCATAGAGGATTTGCACTCAAGTTTTTGTAAGGTTAAGAGAGAATTTATGGTTTATGAAAGAGTAATTATGGATTATGAAAGAGAGATCGCCTAAAAAACAAGATCTTGTTGTAATGATTTAAAACAAATAATATAATCATCAACTAGTAGGGATGAATGAGATTGTCTAGATGGTCATCAAAATAATAGTAAAAAAAAGAAAGATATAGAATTATTTGATTAATGTGTATATAATTAATATATAAATAATTTTAAATTTAAAAATAGATATAAAAATAGAAAAAGGTTGATATAGATGGGAACAAGTGAGATGAAAAGAGGTGCGATTTTTTATTCCTCCAACAT
This sequence comes from Chamaecyparis obtusa, assembly GCA_027943335.1. Lineage (NCBI taxonomy): Eukaryota > Viridiplantae > Streptophyta > Pinopsida > Cupressales > Cupressaceae > Chamaecyparis > Chamaecyparis obtusa. Next base: position 308,384 of record BSBK01000897.1, on the reverse strand, counting down.
TAATACGGCGTACCCATTGCACACCAAGGTGCGATTGCTAGTAATAAAAAAATTTAAAATTTTGAAAAAGGGGGAAAGTTCAAGACAAAAGAGAAATTTTGTCTCAAATATATGTCTTAAAACATGCTATTATGTAGTAGTGATTGATGCTATGAATTGGCTTGGACATTTAGGAAAATCATTTTGAGAACCACCACTTTCTTCTATCATCTTTCTAAACCCTTGATAGTAGAGATCGAATTCAATATGATATCAAGAACAACAAGTTTCAGAAGATTTATTTATCTTTACAAAAAATGGCTTTAATCTTTCAAACATTGTTTGTCCAATCTTAATGTCAGGATTTGAGTTACAAATGAGAGATACAATTCATGTTGTGTGGTGTCCAACCAATGTTTTATGTGCTAGAAATATTCCTTAGGCCCAGTTCCCTTCTTGATAACGTCTCTTGTATTTGGTGAAGGACGAGTATGATCAGTCCAAAATGACTTAACTAAGTTCATAACTATTTCATTAATCCTATCAAACCAAGGAGCTCTACACTTTAGTGCCCAGTTACCTTCCAATGAAGTATCATCCAAATTGATTCTTCTTTTCAAATAATGTGTCATTGTCTTCCTACTGTACCCGATCTGAGATGAAAGTGAAGAAATTTTTCATCTTTGGGACATGTTTTTATTTAAAATAGATGTCAGTATCACTCTTCTTGAAATGGACCTATTTGTAGATCTAGTTGTTTTTCCAATGGAATGCAAACCTTCCTTAACACTGTCAACAATATTTTTTTGTACGTTACATGATTTTAACTTTTTCAAACTTGCATCTACACCCAACAATTTTAATGGCTCTTTTAACTCATCTTTAAGAGGTGTAATTGATAACAGTTGAGTTATTTCAAGTGTACCAAGATTCTCAAATTATTTAATATTTTATTAGACTTTTTATTCAATGCCCTCTTCGTAATATTTATGGGTTGTTTAGCATAATCTTTCAATTTTTCCACATACATTTCAATTACATGATCTATGCTTTTACGATTAATTTTTCTCTTCAACTGTTGGAGTAGACTATCATTCTCATATGTTTATTGCACTTCCGCTGCAAACAAAATTTAAAAAAAAATCTTATTATCTCATCTTAAGGGGACCTTCATGAAATAAGTATTTACAAGCTTGAATGTCAAAGGTAATAATTTATAAACTAATAAGATAAACACATACTTATTTGACCTTAGGTTGACCCTTCTCTAAAGTCCATTACTTCAACTTGGGATGCCCCTTGTCCAACATTTTCATCACCAAAGGCTGCATGTACACAACAAAAACAATAACTTCTTAAGGGGAAAGACCCAAAATGCATATTCACTAGTAAGAGTCTAAATTGAGATAGTGAAAGAGAGTCAATGAGAGAGAGAGAGAGAGAGAGAGAGAGATGCATACTTGTTTGATATTATGAGAGTTGTACTTGTTGAGCTTGTGATGACCCTTCTTCGTCTTCTAAAGGTTGTGCTTGTGGAGCTTGTGATGACCTTTCTCCAACTTCTAAAGGTTGGGCTTGTTGAGCTTGTGATGACCCTTCTCCAACTTTAGAAGGTTGTTCTTATTTAGCATTTCCTACATATGAAGTAAAAATTACTAAACAAAAACTTTTGAATGAATTTAGGTCTAACTAGGTTCATGTATTAAGTCAAAATAGATCCTAATACGTCTAGTTGGGTCCTAATAGGTCCTAATTGGTCTAATTAAGTCTAATTAGGTCCCAATTGGTCTAATTAAGTCTAATTTGGTCCTAATATGTCATATTAGGTCCTAATAGGTTCATATTATGTCTAATTGGTCTAACTAGGTTCATATTAAGTCAAAATAGGTCCTAATAGGTTCATATTATGTCTAATTAGGTCCTAATTTGTCTAATTAAGTCTAATTGAGTCCTATTAGGTCATAATAGGTTCATATTATGTCTAATTGGTCAAATTAAGTCTAATTAGGTCCTAATTGGTTCTGATTGGGTCTAATTGGTCTAATTAGGTGTAATTAGGTCCTAATTGGTTCTAATTGAGTCTAATTAGGTCCTAATTGGTTCTAATTGGGTCTAATTTGTCTAATTAGGTCCTAATTGATTCTAATTGAGTCTAATTAGGTCCTTTAGTTCTAATTGGGTCTAATTGGTCCAATTGGTCCTAATAGGTTCATATTATATCTAATTAGGTCCTAATTGATCTAATTAAATCTAATTGGGTCCTAATAGGTTCATATTATGTCTAATATGTCTAATTAAGTCTAATTAGGTCCTATTTGGTTCTAATTGGGTCTAGTTTGCTTAATTAGGTCTAATTAGGTCCTAATTCATTCTAATTGAGTCTAATTAGGTCTAAATTGGTTCTAATTGGGTCTAATTGGTCTACTTAGGTCTACTTAGGTCCTAATTGGTTCTAAGTGGTCTAATTAGGTCATAATTAGTTCTAATTAGGTCTAATTGCCTATCTACTTGGGTCCAATTAGTCTAATTAGTCCTAATATGTTCATATTATGTCTAATTAGGTCCTAATTGGTCTAATTAAGTCTAATTGGATACTAATAGGTTCATATTATGTCTAATTGGTCTAACTAGGTTCATATTAAGTCAAAATAGGTCCTAAAAGGTTCATATTTTAGTTCTAATAGGTCCTAATATAGGTCTAATTGGGTGTAATTGGGTCCTAATTGGGTCCTAGTGGCTCTAATTAGATCCTAATTGGTCGTAATAGGTCTAATTGGGTCTAATTGATTCTAATTAAGTCTAATTGGGTCTAATTAGGTCCTAATTAGGTTTAATTGGTCCTAATTGGTCCTAATAGGTCTAATTGGGTCTAATTGGGTCCTAATAGGTCCTAATTGGCCTAGAATTAAGTCTAGTTAGGTCCTAATTGGTCTAATTAAGTATAATTTGGTCCTAATAGGTCATATTAGGTCCTAATAGGTTCATATTATGTCCAATTAGGTCTTGGAATTAGTCTAATTATGATGTAAGATAAACTCCAAGGCTTAGATTTCAACTTCCTCCAAGAGACTTCTCTTGCCTCCTAGTATCCTATCCTTCTATAGGATCTCCTAATAGGCTTAGATCATTAACTAAGACCTATTCAAACTCTATTACAAGAGTTACACCTTGAAAACTTCACCTTGAATGGTCCACACCTTGATTTTGATTCAATTTCCCACTCTCACTTAGAAGGGTCTAAGGGCCAAATCCTCTAAAAATTCACAAATCTCAAACTTCATTGTAGGGACCATTTTCACATTGAATTCATTCATTTCCCATCCCATTTGATTGATTTGGGAAGGATCTAGCTTCATAGTTTCATCGGCTTCAAGGATTCACTCTATGAGACCTTAAAAGTAGGCCTTTTCCCAGTAGCCTTTTTTAATGGCTTTTGTCCTTTCTTGACCAAAATCTCCAAACAACCTGTAAAACCAATTTGATATTTGGATACCATTTTTTCTAAAATTGAAGATTCTCAAACTTTCAAGCCCTAGCACCCTCTGTACACCTCCTTCCTACTATCAAGGAGAAATAGGGCTAAAAGGCCTAATTTCTAGGACAGTGTAGCTTCCTTCAATAAACTTGCTCAAAACCTATCCTAATGGATTGGTATGACCTCCATATGTTTGGGATAGATAGTTAAGATGAATACCTTCTAGAAAAATCCCTGGGGTTGTACTTTACTTGCATTCCCCACAAGAAGTCTCAATTTCTCTCTATCAAGCCTCTAACCGGGTCTACCTAGCTTGCCTAGGGCTTGACTCTAAAATTAGCTACCTTGCTCATCCAACTTCCTCCCTTTATATACATAATTTAAAAAGGCCCCAATTGAAGATTCAACCACTTATTTTGAGTTTCCATGGTTGAATCTCATGTGGGAGCCATTTTTACAAAATCTGCCTAACAGGGACCAGCAGACTGTCACTAACTAAAACAATTTGCTAAGCACACTAAATATACTCTAAAACTTTAACTCATAAAATGAAAAAGTCTTCTAATCCACTATAGAACATGATCCAACCACTATATCAACACATTCAAAGATTAAGATATGACTGTTCACTCAAAAGCTTGATATATCCTTCAAAACAAAGTTGCAGAGCTCATATTAGCTAACTCAAACTTTACACAATGCATGAACTACTTAGAGATTCGAGCCATCAACTACACGAGATATCTCCTCCATCATTTTAGGGCCCTTTGGTTGAGCATCACCTCCTACAACCAAGGGAATCCAAGGTTATCAATGTTGCATGCAACATTTGCAACAATTGCAAATGTTGTCATGACAACATTTTTACAACATTTGGAAACTTCGATATGTGCCTTGATCTTATATTCTAGGTCACTTAACCTCCCAATTTTCAAGGTTCCAAGGTCATTTATGACCATTATAAAATCATATCAACAACTTCATATCTCTAAGACATATTGATGACTCAACCTCTTTATCCCTATACTAGGAAATTTAAATAGCAACTAACAAAGGCTATTAGTGTGACCTTGGTCCTAACGACTAACTCACATAGCCAACATTGCAAGAGACCTTCTAAGGTCTTAAAACAAACTAAACTAAGCTCTTGACTTGGCTAGAGTCAAGTACAAGCCAAAAGTTACTAACCAATGGAGGCTAACCTAGGTGCTCCTGCACCATCCTCCCCAAAATAAGAACTTCAATCTATCCTTGGATTGATGAGGCTAGGATCAATGCCCATCTGTTTGAACTCTGATTCCTTGACCCAAATTGCATCAGTATCACTCTACCCATACCTCTGAATGAGGTGTTCCTTATATTCCTTGAGTCTAGTCTTTTTGTATACCCTAGTGTCTAGTACTCTATCTGGTCCTGTACCTGCAGCAGTAGATAGTTGTACGTCTTCAACATCCTCAATCACCTCATGTATGGTCTGGACACTATCCTATTATGGTCCCTTGTAATGGACAAGGTCTGTAATATTAAATATATTGGACAGTCCATTGTCCTCTGGCAGGTCTATCTCGAAGGCATTGTCACCATACCTTGCCAATATAGGACAGGGTCCTATCCTCCTCATTTGCAGCTTGTGAGGGACTCCTTTTTGCAATCTAGATTTGTTTAAGTGCACCATGACAAGATCACCAACATTGAACTCTACTGTCCTTCTACCTTCATCCACCTTGGCTTTGTGTTTGTTGGTGTTGTCCACTAATGTCTTCCTCATTGTTTCATGAACTTCTTGCATAGCAAATGCAAAGTCATCAGCATATGCACTTGCCTTGACTCCATCTTTCAAATCCCTCAATTCATAGACACCTCTAGGATGTAAGCCATATATAATTTCAAAAGGAATCTTCCTGGTTGATCTATTTATGGTGTCATTATAGGCATATTCAGCTTGCCCAATCAACTGATCCCATTGTTGTCCGTACTCTTTAGTCAAGCATCTTAAAATATTCCCAAGGCTTCTATTAACAACCTTAGTTTGACCATCAGTTTGGGGATGGTAAGCTGATCCAAAAGACAAGTTGGCACCCAATCTTTGCCAAAGAGTCTTCCAAAAATGACTCATAAAATTAGTGTCCCTATCTGACACATTGTTGATAGGTAACCCATGTATTCTCACTATTTCTTTGAATAATAGGGATGCTATTTGACTTGCATCATTTGTAGTCTTGCATGGCACAAAGTGAGCCATCTTGCTAAATCTATCTACAACCACATAAACACTATCCATCCCTTGTCTTGTCTTGGGTAACCCAACTACAAAATCCATGCTTAAGCATTCCCATGGCCTAGTAGGAATAGGTAGTGGTTGATAAAGACCGGCATCTGTAGAAGTGCCCTTGGCCTTTTGACATACTACACAACTCTCCACATACCTCCTGACATCTAGATTCATTCTAGGCCAATAGTAGAACCTTGAAACAAGGTCTTGAGTCTTAGTGATCCAAAAGTGACCACTCAAAGCACCATTATGCTTTTATTGAATCAAATTCTCTCTAATAGAGCCTCTAGGAACACACAATTGATTCCCCTTAAACAAGAGATCATTTTGTAAAGTATACTCAACATATTTACTATGAAAATGATTCTTGTATTCAGGACATACCTTGTAAATGTTAGCAAAGTCCTCATCATCTACATATAGATCCTTGAAATGATCTATCCCCATGCTTTTCAAATGAATTTCTTGGAGTGTGAGGGCTCTTCTTGATAATGCATCAACTACCTTATTAAGAACACCCTTCTTATGCTTGATATTGAAGGTGTATGCTTGTAGGTACTGTATCATCTTAAAATGGAAGCACTTCCATGTTAAGAGCATTTAGCCCTCCAAGTAAGTGGTTTGGGGTCATGTTAAGCACCTTGATCGGGTCTTTGCATTTATTTGGCTCTCCCTGCTTTCCACTTCTTCCCTGCACTTGATTTCTTCATTCTAGGTGAAATTAGGGTTAGGATCCTGATGATTCTCCTTAATTTACCTCTTCCATGGCTCTATTTTCTAGGTAGGATTTAGAAATAGGTCCTCTTGGCCTTCATCATAGTAATCATAGGATTTTATGTCTATCCCTGATATTCTGATATCATTTCTAGGTTTCTGGGCATCCCCGGGACCTCCTGACCTAGTTCTGATTGAATCTGGGCCCAGGGTCAAATTAGAGGTTGATCCTGACTAGGTCAGGATCGAGCTCAAACCTGACTAGGTCATGATCAAGGTCGAACCTGACTAGGTCAGGTCCAACCTTGATTTTGCCCCCCTTATTCAAATTTCCAGATTCCTTGATTTCTGGGCATCGGGCTTTCGGGATATTTATTTTTCTGCCTCCGGGTTGGCCATTTCGGGTTTCAGGATGGTAAATCCTCTAATTGAATTTAATCTAGGTATATTTTCTAAAGGTTAGGACCTTATTGGGATTTAATTCTCCAAGGTGGCCCCTCTAGAGGATTGTGTCCTAGTTCACTATAAAAGGAGGCCTTCCTCTCTCATTTTCACATCAAGTTTTCAAGCTCCCAAGTTCTCAAGGTGATCAAGCAAGCATCCATTCAAGCATTCAAGTTCTCTTCTCCATCCAAGTTCTCCATTGAAGATCAAGGATTCAAGCATTCAAGCCATTGAAGGGATTTGATTCAAGCATTCAAGATTCATCATTCAAACCCTAGATCTAGCCATCATGATGGTGTGATCTTCCTTCAAGATCCTTTGTTCATCTTCAAGATCCATTCATTCTTCTATCAAGGTGGATTCCAAGCATACAATCATGTAGGTTTGATTTACATTTATTGATGTTCAAGCTTTCATATCAATATACTTGTTTATATTCAAAATACAATTGCATATCTATCGAATTGCATAGCTTCATTGTTAGATCCATTTCTACTACTTGCTAGCATTCTTATTTCAATTTCAATATTAAGGTTGATTCCAAACCGGGGTTTGACCAAGGCAAACCCCTCAAACAAACAACAAAAACCCTCTTTTTCTTGTAGGTACAGGTGCGGAATTTCGGATCTGAGAGCAAATTTGGATACCCTTTTCGGCAAACTTTTGAGATCTACGAACAGAATCAGAATCAGACTTCAAATAAAGAATGTAGTATTTGACCTTTTATGAGGATCAAACCCAACCTGAGCTCATCTTGGAGAAAGATTTCTGGGTTTTCTCTATCTCAAAATTTCTAGTCCAGAATAGGTTGCAAAATTATTTGAAAGTATACACAGACATTAGAATTTGACATTTTCCAGATCTGCCCTAATTTGAGGTTAGTACTTGTATTTCAATTATTTCAAATTCTAAACACTTCAATTCTACCATAGGAAAATATAGAGTTTTTCTCTCTCTTTCATATTCTCCATAGATTGATTCGATTGTGCATTAACCTTTTCGTTGATCAAATTGGATCTCTCCTTTGGGAATTTGGATTTGGGAGTGGATCTAATATTTCCCCCATACATCCACACACATCATACACATTTGAATAGGCATGATGCCATTTTACCACTATTCATTTTGGTGAACCCAACAAGCTTACTCTCTTTCTTTTTGGTGTTAGATTGCCTTTTAGATTAGATCTAGTTTATGCTCTTGCATTTTAAAATTCAAAAATACAAAAAAATCTATATATTCAATAAAATCCAAAAATATTTCTTGCATTTCATTTTCTATGGTGATTGTTAAGATGCTTTGGTGTGTAGTTATGTTCTTTATTACTCTTCTTTTAGCATCTCTTTATAATACCTATGATGTTTATGAGAAAATCATTCACTTCATTATGTTGATGACCCTTCACTTTGCTCTTGCCTATGCTTTTGTAAAGTTGACCGACACTAGTTTTCCTACATTTAAAACTTTTATTAAAGATTTATGTGGTAGCCTTATTAATCTTTTGGATTATGTGAAGAATTTGGTAGATGATAAACCATCTCCTACTCTTCCTAATCCTAATCCTATCAATCCTAATCTTAATCCTATCAATCCTAATCCTAATTTGATACCTAATTCTCCATCCGCTCATACTCGCTCTTCCCATACTTGTGATGGGATTCAAGCTATAGTTTAGGATTCGAATGTGCAAGATTTCTTTGATTTACCTTCTCTCTGATTCATGATGATATTAAAGGAAATGGTAAAGAAACTTCTTCCAAACCTATTATCCCACCTTACATAACCTTTACTCATGAACATGATAAACAATCACCTCATGTAGAAGCTTTACATAATATGTACACTACTGGATATAGTATGGTGACTAAACAAGGTTATAAAGGTTTAGGGCTTGGGGTTAATGAGCATGGTATTAAGTTTCCAGTTCAGATACCTCCTAAACCAGATATATATGGTGTGGGTTGTTTGAAATCTCAAGTTAAGGTAGGTGATGCTAAACATCGTCCTCCTCTTCACATTCTTCTCCCTACACCTATCTTAGATAACCCTAATACTCGTCAAGAAGTGGCTAAGAAGGTATATGTTGAGCTAATGAATTCCAAGAAAGAAATCTTTAGACCTATGTCGATTGATGCTTTATACAAATACAAATGTCCTTTTCATTATAGTAACAAACATTTACTTACTGATTGTAAACATTTCAAGTTATATGTTAGAGAAAGAGCTACTTTAGGAATTATATCTCACTCTCATGCAGTTTTACAATTCCTTCATAATTTTGATATAGGGGATTCCCCTCCTTTAGATATAATGTAGATGTTCTTTCCCTCTTGTCTCAGGACTAGGGGCAAGAGGTGTATCTTCATCCAGTCTCCTAGGATCCATTAGGTCTTTTATTGGGGCTTAATTGGTATTCTTTCTCTCCTCTTTTTCTATGGCTTTGCATTATGTTTTTAACCATCCATAGAATCTATATTTTCTTTTCAAGATATCTTTTCTAAGACACTTGTTTTGCAAAGGTATCCCTTGTCTCTATCTTTGGGGGGCAAGGTACCTCTTTCTTTCTCTTTTTCTAGGGAACTGCTTTCCTTAGCTTAGTGGTATTTGTTTATATTGCAATATTATTTCAACATATTGATAGATGTTTTGACTATGGATAACCTTCTTATATGAGAAGTTGTTGTCCTAAGTTGTCACTTCTTCTCTATTTTATAAATTATGTTCTTTATAAACTCTCACCCTTGCTTTGGTGTTAGAGTTGTTTCCCTCATTTCAAAGATTCCTCTTCTTCTTGTTTACAGGGGGCTTGATGATTGAATCTTTGTTCCCTCCTTTTTGAAAGTTGATATTTTATCTAAAGCACTCCTCTTTGGTGGGGGTCTTGTTGATAAGATCTCTTTCTTTGAGGATCCTTTTCCATGAGTGACATATCCTTTTCACGATTATCTATACTCTTGGATGTAGGGGTCAATATCCCTCACTAGGAATATGGTATACATTGTTGCTAAACATGATATCTCCTTGCATTGTGAAGTAGGTATCCTCTTCCATCTCTGTCCTACAATTAGGGGGCAAGGATGCCATTTCCTTCTGTCTTTTCAGGATTCACCTCTTTCTTTGGGTAAGCAGTATCTATCTATTATGTGACATTCAATCATACATGAAAATTTTGGTTTGCATTAAGGATCTACGTCCTTGATCATAACCTATTTTATTGTTTGACATTGGGTTCCCATGGTTGATATATCTCTCACCTTGGAAACTAAACAGTGTGCTATCCCTCATAAGGGTTACTTTATTTTCACTTCTTGCATGATATCTCTTTACATTCATCCCTTCCATGGCCTCATAGGAGCTGTGACCTTCTTGGCTTGGATTGGGTGTTGTTTGTGGATATTGTCTTGATGCTGAAGAAGGTTTTATCCTTGTTCTTTTCTTTCCTTAACATGTCAAAATAGTATGTTTTTGCCATCTTAAGGAGGGGGGAATATATAGGGCCTCCCTTGTACTATAGTTTTTTATTTTTACATGCTAAATCTTGGAAGGTAACACACATAAGTTGCTAAATCCTGAAAAGACACGCATTTGTATGCCAAATCTTCCGAAGGTAACGCACATAAGTTGCTAAATCTTGAGACACGCATTTTTCAAAATTTTCAATATGCTAAATCCTCTGAAGGTAATGCACATAAGTTGCTAAATCCTGAAGGGACACACATTTCTAGTTTCAAATATGCTAAATCTTGGAAGGTAACGCACATAAGTTGCTAAATCATGAAAAGACACACACCTATATGCTAAATCTTTTGAAGGTAACACACATAAGTTGATAATTCCTTAGGAGACATGCATTTCATATTCATAGTGATACAAGAAGGTGGATCTATGGGTATTCCAAAAGCCATCAGAAGATGCATTACAATTGCAAGCACAGTTTATGGGTGAACCTATTGGGCTCTCCCTCCTAGGTGATTCACAGTAAGGTGGGCATCTTACTAGGTGAGGTAATCACTTTCTCTTTTCTCTCTTTTTGCTTTCATGCTAATAGGACGAGATCATGAAGCTACATTATTTATAGTCTTGCTCTTGTCTTTCTTATGTAAACATTTATACTTTTATGATAGCTTTCCAAATATGATATTAGTATGAGAAATATTTCTTAGCGAGGTTTCTTATGCTAATTGATTTGGGTTATTTAGTACTAACCCTTGTTCTTTTGGCACCCCTGGGTGTGTATGTTGAGGTAGAATCATTAGTCTAGGGGCTCGTGTCCTTAGCTAAGTGTTATTTTATCTTGTTGTGAATCTACTTGGATCTCCTCTTTCTTCTCCTTTACCAAGAGTTTGCATCGAGTCCATACTCTTGCTAAAGTGGGGGCTTAATGTATCATCTTAAAATGGAAGCACTTCCATGTTAAGAGCATTTAGCCCTTCGAGTAAGTAGTTTGGGGTCATGTTAAGCACCTTGATTGGGTCTTTGCATGTATTTGGCTTTCTCCCTACTTTCCACTTCTTCCCTGCACTTGACTTCTTCATTCTAGGTGAAATTAGGGTTAGTATCTTGAGGATTCTCCTTAATTTCCCTCTTCCATGGCTCTATTTTATAGGTATGATTTAGAAATAGGTCCTCCTAGCCTTCATCATAGTAATCATAGGATTTTATGTCTATCCCTGGCATTCTATCCTGTTCTGATATCATTTCTAGGTTTCTGGGCATCCCCGGGACCTCCTGACCTAGTTCTGACTGAATCTGGGCCCAGGGTCAAATTCGAGGTTGAAGCTCAAACTTGACTAGGTCAGGATCAAGGTTGAACCTAACTAGGTCAGGTCCAACCTCAATTTTGCCCCCCTCATTCAAATTTCTAGAATCCTTGATTTCCAGGCATCGGGCTTTCGAGATATTTATTTTCCTGCCTCCGGGTTGGCCATTTCGAGTTTCAGGATGGTAAATCCTCTAATTGAATTTAATCTAGATATATTTTCTAAAGGTTAGGACCTAATTGAGATTTAATTCTCCAAGGTGGCCCCTCTAGAGGATTGTGTCCTAGTTCACTATAAAAGGAGGCCTTCCTCTCTCATTTTCACATCAAGTTTTCAAGCTCTCAAGCTCTCAAGGTGATCAAGCAAGCATCCATTCAAGCATTCAAGTTCTCTTCTCCATCCAAGTTCTCCATTGAAGATCAAGGATTCAAGCATTCAAGCCATTGAAGGGATTTGGTTCAAGCATTCAAGATTCATCATTCAAACCCTAGATCTAGCCATCATGATGGTGTGATCTTCCTTCAAGATCCTTTGTTCATCTTCAAGATCCATTCATTCTTCTATCAAGGTGGATTCCAAGCATACAATCATGGAGGTTTGATTTACATTTATTGATGTTCAAGCTTTCATATCAATATACTTGTTTACATTAAAAATACAATTGCATATCTATTGAATTGCATAGCTTCATTGTTAGATCCATTTCTACTACTTGCTAGCATTCTTATTTCAATTTCAATATTAATGTTGATTTCAAATCGGGGTTTGACTAAGGCAAAAGCCTCAAACAAACAACAAAAACCCTCTTTTTCTTGTAGGTACAAGTGCAAAATTTTGGATCTGAGAGCAAATTTGGATACCCTTTTTGGCAAACTTCTGAGATTTGCGAACAAAATCAGAATTAGACTTCAAATAAAGAATGTAGTATTTGACCTTTTATGAGGGTCAAACCCGACCTGAGCTCATCTTGGAGAAAGATTTATGGGTTTTCTCTGTCTTGACATTTCCAGTCCAGAATAGGTTGCAGAATTGACTGAAAGTATACATAGACATCAGAATTTGACATTTTCCAGATCTTCCCTAATTTGAGGTTAGTACTTGTATTTCAATTATTTCAAATTCTAAACACTTCAATTCTACCATAGGGAAATATAAGGTTTTTCTCTCTCTTTCATATTCTCCATAGATTGATTTGATTGTGCATTAACCTTTTTGTTGATCAAATTGGATCTCTCCTTTGGGAATTTGGATTTGGGAGTGGATCTAATATTTCCCCCATACATTCACACACATCATACACATTTGAATAGGTGTGATGCCATTTTACCACTATTCAAGTACTCAACCCACTTCATGTGCATGTGACTCAACTTCTCTTGGGAATTCAGGAAACTAAGTGCTTGATTGTCTGAATACATAATGAATTATTTTAGAAGAAAGTAATGCCTCCACTTTCTTAGAGCTTGGACCAATGCATACATCTCTAGGTCATATGAGGAGTACTTCCTCTTAGCCTCACTTAACTTTTCAGAATGGCAAGCTGTAACGCCCCGCCAGGAGACCCAAGAGAATTACACTAAAATTATACTAAGTTATGCAACATTTTTTTTTTGTTTACTAATGTTAACAAGCACATTGAATAAAGCATCACATTGTTCTACAAACATCAGTTTAAATGAACACTTCATATGTTTTATTCCCAAGGGTCCCTGACGTAGAATTACGTTGTCTAACTAACACTACGCTAACATGATCGAATGTTAAAGAACTTTTAAGTACATAGTAGAATTAAATACGTCACTTAAATCAATATTACATTACAACACATGATCACCTACATCCGCTACACATGTCGTAGGGTATGCGGTGATATTTAATACAATTACAAGTATCGAAATACATCATGGATCCACGTAGGGATCATTACTAATCAAATGAAACCTCTTACAAGTACAAGATAATATCTTCTATCAACTAGGTACATAAATCTGCAACAAATGTGTTAGACTGATCCAAGTGTTCAATCAGGTGAAAAGGATAATCCGCAAGAGTCTCAATGGAGGAGTACACTACCTCCCGACCATGTGGAACCCAGAGGTCCACCCCACCGTGCTAGGGAGATAATCACCAGGCCCACACACACACTAAGGACCAATCCACAAGTATCACCTAAGAAGATATCTCTAGAACAAGAGGGTATACAGGTTACCAGAGGCACTGACCTATGTAGGATATCTACGGTGTGAGTAGGAAGGTGTCATCACGTAGATCCACCCTTGAGTTTAGTCCTGAAGGTTCCTCACTGAACCGACGGCACTCAAGTGATCATATGTGGCATCGATATCTCTCATGAAGACAAGTATATCGATGATGCATCTAGCATCTTCCCGCATCCATCCTTAGTCTTAACTAGCACTCAAGGCATGGGCGAGGTACCTTAAATTATCTTTTTAATGTTCTCCTAACTAGATCAATTTTTTTATAATGTTATCACTGGAATTAAGAAACTTGACAATGGATGATCCGTCAGCCACTTGTGGGCCTCGGCGATCCATTGCAAGCCACCCCCTACATCACATCTAGATAACCTACCCTAGTTTCACAACAACACCCATCCTGGTTCGTGGCCACATTTATCATAATAATTCCAAGTAAACAGATAAACAAGGACCAATCATAATCCCATTCAAGGCATAAAACCACTTAGCCACTAATTCACATTTTAATCCACCAGGAGGAAGATACTAACAGGGATCGATTTGACCACCCATCAAGGTCTCACATTGACCCTAATCCAAAACAAGCAAATAAAGATAGCATCCACATAGCATCGTAAATACAATCATCAAATAGATAACTGATAACCACAACAAGTACCCGACCTCTGGATTTTACCCCCTAATTGGTCATCTAACCCATATGCAGATCGACTACACCAATAATATAATTCACATGTTCGTACAATTACACAATAAGAGAACATCGAAAACACAATGAGATAACATTTACTAATATCTCCCTATTATCTATAAATATTGATTATAGAGTACGTTCATTATCTAATTAAAAGATTACATTATAACCATTAAAAATTATAGACATACTTTACTCCCAATGTTACAATGGAATATTAATTATAATTACTAATGTGTTAATTAATTAAACTCACAAAATATAAATTCATTACTCAATTTTAAATAAAACATACATAAATTTTAAACATATAAGATCTCTATTCCACTAAATCCTAGACTAGCTTTTAATAAAGTATCTACTCACATTCAAATAGGCTCTAATAGCTTTTAAATCCAGCCACCTCAACAAGCAATAAACAAATAAATTAACCTTGAAATATATCCCCCTTACCTTATTAAATACTTTCCCTAAACTAGCACATGTGAAAGGAGGTCTTGTCTTGCATAAAGTTTTCAAACCTTTTTATTGGGTCAAGTGTGTACTTGGGGCTGACACATCATCAAAGCCCCTTCACTTAATGCCTTCCCTTTATGTCTTCATCAAAACCCACGTAGCCTTGCCCATACTTTGAAATTAAACACAAAACAATTTAATGAAATTACCCTTTTATGATATGACATGGGAAAGGAGTGGGGAGTACTTGTTCAAAGTCCAAGGTAAATGCAAGTGGATGGAGGGGCGCCAGACTTGGAGAATGGGCCCAAAACAATTTAAAAATATGCCCAAAGCCATTGGGGAAAGGGTGAGGAGACATGTCAAGTACATGTTAGGTGTGGGAAGAAGTAGGAGATTGACATGTGGCGTTGGGGAGTGGGCTTAGCCCCCAAAGAAGATTTAATTACATATACATTTATCTATTTTCAAAAAGGGTTTGTCCTCCAAATTGGAAGTGGGTCCCACGCCAAGTTTGAATGAGAGTTGCATTGAATTGAATATACAACTTATTTAATTTAAAGTTTGAATATGCATTATTCATTTTAGAGTTGAATATGCATTTAATCATATTATAAAATACTAGTTGGTAGGAATAATATTAAAATATTGACTGTGTTTTTTTTTTTTGAAGGGAATTGGTTTTCCTCATACATTTTCCAGCAAGCTGGAAGTGTATTTTTGGTTTCAATACTTAGTTTTGTTTTTTGTTTTTTGTGCTTGCTTCTTTTCTTAAGGACTTTAATTGATTTTGTTATCCAAGCAAATGGTGTTTTGCCTCCAAATTGTTTTCTAAAACAATATATTAGATTCTTAATTTCAGAATGAGATATATATATATATCTATATATAATCAATTAAATGAATAAATGGCAAGTAAATGGATCTAAATACAATGATTTCCATTGAGATTATGAAGCATCAAGCTCTCTTGCATTTCAATTTGGTTTCTCCTACGGTTGAATTGAGAGGGTTTATAAGTTTGAAACAATGAAATATCACAAATGTAAACTAAATTTCTCATTGTTTTGTTTTCTCACTTCACATTTAAAGAAGGTAAATATGCTCTCTCATTAATGGAAACTTAAAACTAGAATGGAAACATGATAAGGGAATTCGAAACCTACTTGATTCTCAAAGCAGGTTGATGGAGCCAGCCTCTCAACTGTGATCCAAATGTGCTCCACAAAATCAATCCTCCTCTTCTTCCTCTCTTCTCCTTCTCCAAAAATTGCATATCAAAAAGTGGTGACAAGTCTCTCTCTTTTGCCTCTAAATTGGCTTGGAAAGTAGGGAAGAAATATTTTATTATTTTCCCCCCTACTATTCAAGTCAACTACCTAAAATGAGACAATTTAAAATTGTAGAATTTCTTTTTATTTTCAATTTATCATTTGGTTTAAGTTATATCACTCAATATTTCAATATTATATAGTAAGCTGTGTTTATATATAATCATATATATACAATTAACGTATATACAATTAATAATAGTATAACCATAAGGGACATAGTGTAAGCATATGTATCCGATTAAGTCATAACATACCAATAACATAATATTTACCAATGTGTCAACATAATTTCAATGACTATCAGAGATCATACATGAGATCTACAAAGTCAAAATGCAACACCGACATGAAACAAAACCTAAGACAATATCATGCTCAACCGGGAAACATATATCGGATTCGTTCTACCAGGATGAATTCGATTTAGGTGAGTCAAGTAAGGTCTCATCCGTGATTTTAGGATGGTTAGGTTAGGTTAGGGAATTGGCCTGGGTGCTAACTCCCCTTCTCCGCCATTGAGACATAATAATGGCACGCTCATCCTGTCAAGCCAGGGAAGTCGATGCCCGGTACCTGCAACCTGCATAAGAACCATTGCATGTACATGTGCAAATATAACATACTATCAGACAATGGTAGGGATGGCTAGGACGTGTGGACCCGACTAAATGCAGGTAACTACGCCTCCTCCTCTACCATACATGCATGTCAACAGAAAAGAAAACATATATGATAACAAACATGATACCATACACATGCGGGTATGGGGTAAGTACCAAATATAATCATCATCTAATTACTTCAATTTATACATGCATTTAAAACATCATATAAAATCCATCATTACTAGATTAAACCATTACGTAAAGTTTTGTTTTAGGTTCAACATGACAATTAACATCCAAACTATAACTGTTTAATCACACACCAAAATATAAATATAACATGTAATATATGTCTGATCTAATCAACCAAGATAAAACAGTGTCAAACTAAACATAGTATCAGCAAAAGAAAGATGCGAGGGGTACTACATCCTCCCCCCCTAGGACTAGGCTTACTCCTGGAAGCCTGCAAACAGATAAGGATAGGCATCCCGCAATCGAGATGCATCCTCCCAAGTAGCTGTGGTCTCATCATTTGGGTCCCATTGGACCCTGGCCTGAGGAATAATACGACCCCTGAGTGTGATATCCCGAAGCTCCAAAATGTGCACGGGCTCCAGAGCCAGCTGCTCGTCCTCGACCTGTAATGCATTCCAATCAAGAACATGTGTCACATCTGGAATATACTTCCTAAGAACAGAAACATGGAATACATCATGTATGCGAGATAGGCTAGGTGGCAATGCAAGACGGTAAGCAACTGGACCTATCCTCTCCAAAATCTCAAATGGGCCAACAAATCGAGGCGCCAATTTAGAACCCTTTCCATAACGGATTGGACTCTTCCTTGGACGCACTCTCAAGAACACCTTATCCCCAACTGAAAACTGAATATCTGTCCTATGAGCATCTGCATATTTCTTCTGTCTATCCTGTGCAGTGATCAAATGCTCTCGAATGCGCTCCACCTGTTGCTCCATATCACGAAGCATCTCTAGTCCCAAAAGAATCCTGTCATCTAACCTATCCCAACTAAGGGGTGTACGACAAGGACGTCCATACAATGCCTGAAATGGTGACATGCCAATGGAACTATGGTATCCATTATTATATGCAAACTCCACCAAGTATAGATAATCCTCCCAATGTGTCTGCCTATCCATGACATACATCCTCAACATATCCTCTAGGACCTGATTCACACGCTCTGTCTGCCCATCTGTCTGAGGGTGATAGGCTGTGCTAAAGTTCAACTGAGCACCCAAATCATGTTGCAAAGAAGTCCAAAATGCAGAAGTAAATACTGGATCCCTATCAGAAATAATCTTTCGAGGAATACCGTGCAATCTCACTATGTCCTGCATAAAGACTCTAGCTACTGATGAAGCTGTGTAGGAGGATCTCATGGGAGAAAAATGAGCTACTTTAGTCAACCGATCAACAGTGACCATGATAGCATCATGTCTACGGGGTGTCAAAGGCAAACCCACAATAAAATCCATCGATATAACATCCCATTTCCACGAGGGAATACTATGTGACTGTAAAAGTCCTGCTGGATGCTGATGTTCTGCCTTAACCCTCTGACACTCTAAGCACCTAGCAACAAAATCAGCAATATTCCTCTTCATTCCTGACCAATGATATAGCTGTCGAAGATCTGCATGAAACTTCTTGACACCAGGATGTGCCGAGTAAGGTGCACAATGAGCCTCAGATAAGATCAATGAACGAAGATCATCTAATGGTGGTACATAGATCCGGCTCGCATGACGCAACAAACCATCAGACTCCAACACATACCCCTCAAATCTGCCTACTAGAGGTCTCCCAAACTCAATCTCTCCCTTCACCTCCTGATAAAAAGTATCTCGAGGAAGTGCCTGCAAGATCCTACTCCTCAAACCAACACCAAGTGTAGTCACAGCTGCAACTCGTCTCTTCCTACTAAGAGCATCAGCTACCATATTCTCCTTCCCCTGGATATACTTAACCTCAAAATCGTACTCACAAAGGAACTCCATCCATCTCCTTTGTCTAGCATTCAGATTAGGCTGAGTGAAAATGTACTATAGACTGCGATGATCAGTATGAAGCTCAAATCGGTGTCCCAATAAAAAGTGTCTCCATCGGACCAAAGCATGGACTACCGCTGCTAGCTCAAGATCATGCGTGGGATAGTTCAACTCATGATCCTTGAGTTTGCGAGACTCATAAGCAATCACCCGTCCTCCCTGCATGAGGACTGCTCCAATACCCTCTAACGAAGCATCTGTACAAACCACAAAATCACTTGTGGGATCAGGTACTGAAAGAATAGGTGTACTAGTCAACTTATGCTTGAGGGTTCTGAATGCCTCTTCACACTTCTCAGACCAAAAGAACTTCTTACCCTTTCTCTGCAATGAGGTGATGGGATAAGCAACTCTAGAGAAGTTCTCTACGAACTTACGATAATATCCTGCCAAACCCATAAAACTGCGAACCTCTGGCACATTTGTAGGTGCCGGCCAATCAACTATAGCCTGGATCTTTGCGGGATCCACTGAAATACCATCACCCGAGATCACATGGCCCAAGTACTGAATCTCTGACTTGAAGAACTCACACTTAGCTGGATTAGCATACAATTGATTCTCTCTAAGACATTGCAATACCAACCGAAGGTGCTCTTCGTGTTCCTTCATGGATTTAGAATAAACCAAAATATCATCCAAGAAGACAACAACGAAGTGATCAAGATACCTACGAAATACCCCATTCATCAAACTCATGAATACAGATGGAGCATTCGTCAAGCCAAATGGTACCACTGTGAACTCATAGTGACCATAGTGTGTCCGAAAAGCTGTCCTGTGGATGTCCTCCTCTCTAATGCGCAACTGATGATAACCTGACTTGAGGTCTATTTTAGAGAACACCCTAGCGCCTTTCACCTGATCAAAGAGATCATCAATCCGTGGCAAGGGATACCTATTCTTGACTGTGACTTTGTTCAACTGTCTGTAATCAATGCACAGTCGTAATGAACCGTCCTTCTTTTTAACAAAGAGGACTGGTGCTCCCCAAGGTGAAACACTAGGCCTGATACATCCCTTAGCCAACAATTCTTCCAACTGCAGCTTCAACTCATTCAACTCCTGTGTAGTCATCCTGTATGGAGCTCTAGATATAGGCTCTGCTCCTGGAACAAGATCAATACGAAAATCGATATCCCGCTTTGGTGGCATACCCGGGATCTCATCTGGAAAGACATCAATGAATTCCTGTAACACAGGGTGATCAAGGGACTTCTTCTCACCATCCTCATCCTCAAACTCCCTCAAGGACACTGCAAACACTTGGCATCCCTTTCTCATACTTCGCTTCAACTGCATGGCAGAAATCATACGAAGAGAAACAGGATGCTGAATGCCTCTAAGCTCAATGCTTTTACCCTGATCATCCTTGCACTTAATGATCTTCTGTCTACAATCAATAGTAGCTCCATGGGATTCCAACCAATCCATGCCTAAAACAACATCATATGACCCCAATGGAATAATATGAAGGTCAACTGAAGTGCCAATGCTACCCAAATCTACCCAACAATGATGAACTAAGGTGTTTGTGTTCACCTTTTCCCCTGAAGCTAGCTCCACTTGCCAACCTATGTCTTGCTTTACTGCCACTAGACCACATCTCTCTACTACAAATGGAGATATAAAAGAATCCGTAGATCCAGAATCAAATAATATAGAAACATCAATACCTCGGATAGCACTTGATGACTCAATAACTGTGCCCTGGTGCTCTGCCTGATGGTGGTCTACTGCTGCAAACACTCTGTGAGATCTACCTGAATCCCCAATCGTAGGCTCAGATGGTGCGGGTCTCTACCTTGAATACTGTGAACCACGCTGCGGGCAATTGACTGCAATATGCCCAAACTGTCCACATGTGAAACAACCTGTGCCTCTACCATAACCCCTTCCTGCTGAAGGTGCACTGGACTGATGGAAACTGCCTCTACTACTACCCTGATGTGAGCTCTGCACTGACTGTGTGGGCTGAGAAGACTGGTTGCGCTTGAAGCGCTGACTATTACGAAACTTTCTGGAATTGGAAGCTGTACCACTCTGATCAGGGGGTTTTGAACTCTGCTGACTTTGATTTTGATTGCCTTTGGAGAAGTGTGATGGTTTCTTGAAATTAGTGTTACCTTGTGACTGTTTACCCCTGAAATCTGATGTGCCACCACCCTGCTTGCCTTGAAATTTCTTCTCTGTGAGTATGGCTTTTGTTACTGCTTCTCTAAGGGTCTTGGGTTCTAAGACCTTCACTTCCCCTCCAATATGGGCATTAAGCCCTCTAACAAAATGCTGAATCATGAGGGGTGATTCACTACTATAACCAGCATACTGTTTCAGCTCAAAGAACTTCCGCTCATACTCCTGTACGGTCATATTCCTCTGTCTCAAGTAATGATACTCATCAGCACGGTCCTGTTTCCACTGATCTGATAAAAACCGATCTCTAAAGCTCTCAAGGAACAACTCCCATGTAACTGTATCTATGGTGATTCCCAATTTACTCTCTTCTGTCCTCCACCATGATGATGCTGAATCTGTCAACTGCATGATAGCATATCTAGCTTTTACATTGCTAGCAAATGAGTACATGGAGAAGTACCTATCTAAACCAATGAGCCATGTGTCCGCCTCAAACTCGGTACCTATGCCATCAAATGGAAGTTTAGGCATTCTAAACAGGTCCTTCATCTGACTTGCCATAATGGCATCATACCCTACTGGTACAACCTGTCTAAGGGGAGTCCTCTCCCTCTCCCTAGCCTGATCTCCCTGATTACCTCTATTCTGCACAGGTGGTAACCTCTCAAGAATGGCCTGTAAAATCTATCTGGTGTCTAAATCCTCTGAGCCATCCTGGTGGCTATCACCCTGATTTCTACTATGGCTCTGAGCACTATCCTGATCAACTGAGAAAGAGGGTGTAACCACTCTACCTCTTCCTCTACCTCTACCACGGGCTCTAGTCACAGGAGGCATATTTCCTGCAACCATAAGGTTAGGACAAAACATTTAAGCATAGATATTAAGTATGTCATATTTGAAACCAAAAGCAATCACATAAGGACATAGTTTTAAGGCAAGTTTTGTTGTTCTAGTTTTATTTCGGTTCAAATTTTCATGAAAGTTAAAGATTACCACAACCAAGTTGTTTTGATGTCTAAGTTTGGTTTTAACATGTTTACCTAATAAGACCTAATGGGCGCACATATTATTCCCAGAGTTCCCAGTGTGGAACTCGCGCTCTGATACCAATTGTAACGCCCTGCCAGGAGACCCAAGAGAATTACACTAAAATTATACTAAGTTATGCAACATTTTTTTTTTGTTTACTAATGTTAACAAGCACATTGAATAAAGCATCACATTGTTCTACAAACATCAGTTTAAATGAACACTTCATATGTTTTATTCCCAAGGGTCCCTGACGTAGAATTACGTTGTCTAACTAACACTACGCTAACATGATCGAATGTTAAAGAACTTTTAAGTACATAGTAGAATTAAATACGTCACTTAAATCAATATTACATTACAACACATGATCACCTACATCCGCTACACATGTCGTAGGGTATGCGGTGATATTTAATACAATTACAAGTATCGAAATACATCATGGATCCACGTAGGGATCATTACTAATCAAATGAAACCTCTTACAAGTACAAGATAATATCTTCTATCAACTAGGTACATAAATCTGCAATAAATGTGTTAGACTGATCCAAGTGTTCAATCAGGTGAAAAGGATAATCCGCAAGAGTCTCAATGGAGGAGTACACTACCTCCCGACCATGTGGAACCCAGAGGTCCACCCCACCGTGCTAGGGAGATAATCACCAGGCCCACACACACACTAAGGACCAATCCACAAGTATCACCTAAGAAGATATCTCTAGAACAAGAGGGTATACAGGTTACCAGAGGCACTGACCTATGTAGGATATCTACGGTGTGAGTAGGAAGGTGTCATCACGTAGATCCACCCTTGAGTTTAGTCCTGAAGGTTCCTCACTGAACCGACGGCACTCAAGTGATCATATGTGGCATCGATATCTCTCATGAAGACAAGTATATCGATGATGCATCTAGCATCTTCCCGCATCCATCCTTAGTCTTAACTAGCACTCAAGGCATGGGCGAGGTACCTTAAATTATCTTTTTAATGTTCTCCTAACTAGATCAATTTTTTTATAATGTTATCACTGGAATTAAGAAACTTGACAATGGATGATCCGTCAGCCACTTGTGGGCCTCGGCGATCCATTGCAAGCCACCCCCTACATCACATCTAGATAACCTACCCTAGTTTCACAACAACACCCATCCTGGTTCGTGGCCACATTTATCATAATAATTCCAAGTAAACAGATAAACAAGGACCAATCATAATCCCATTCAAGGCATAAAACCACTTAGCCACTAATTCACATTTTAATCCACCAGGAGGAAGATACTAACAGGGATCGATTTGACCACCCATCAAGGTCTCACATTGACCCTAATCCAAAACAAGCAAATAAAGATAGCATCCACATAGCATCGTAAATACAATCATCAAATAGATAACTGATAACCACAACAAGTACCCGACCTCTGGATTTTACCCCCTAATTGGTCATCTAACCCATATGCAGATCGACTACACCAATAATATAATTCACATATTCGTACAATTACACAATAAGAGAACATCGAAAACACAATGAGATAACATTTACTAATATCTCCCTATTATCTATAAATATTGATTATAGAGTACGTTCATTATCTAATTAAAAGATTACATTATAACCATTAAAAATTATAGACATACTTTACTCCCAATGTTACAATGGAATATTAATTATAATTACTAATGTGTTAATTAATTAAACTCACAAAATATAAATTCATTACTCAATTTTAAATAAAACATACATAAATTTTAAACATATAAGATCTCTATTCCACTAAATCCTAGACTAGCTTTTAATAAAGTATCTACTCACATTCAAATAGGCTCTAATAGCTTTTAAATCCAGCCACCTCAACAAGCAATAAACAAATAAATTAACCTTGAAATATATCCCCCTTACCTTATTAAATACTTTCCCTAAACTAGCACATGTGAAAGGAGGTCTTGTCTTGCATAAAGTTTTCAAACCTTTTTATTGGGTCAAGTGTGTACTTGGGGCTGACACATCATCAAAGCCCCTTCACTTAATGCCTTCCCTTTATGTCTTCATCAAAACCCACGTAGCCTTGCCCATACTTTGAAATTAAACACAAAACAATTTAATGAAATTACCCTTTTATGATATGACATGGGAAAGGAGTGGGGAGTACTTGTTCAAAGTCCAAGGTAAATGCAAGTGGATGGAGGGGCGCCAGACTTGGAGAATGGGCCCAAAACAATTTAAAAATATGCCCAAAGCCATTGGGGAAAGGGTGAGGAGACATGTCAAGTACATGTTAGGTGTGGGAAGAAGTAGGAGATTGACATGTGGCGTTGGGGAGTGGGCTTAGCCCCCAAAGAAGATTTAATTACATATACATTTATCTATTTTCAAAAAGGGTTTGTCCTCCAAATTGGAAGTGGGTCCCACACCAAGTTTGAATGAGAGTTGCATTGAATTGAATATACAACTTATTTAATTTAAAGTTTGAATATGCATTATTCATTTTAGAGTTGAATATGCATTTAATCATATTATAAAATACTAGTTGGTAGGAATAATATTAAAATATTGACTGTGTTTTTTTTTTTTGAAGGGAATTGGTTTTCCTCATACATTTTCCAGCAAGCTGGAAGTGTATTTTTGGTTTCAATACTTAGTTTTGTTTTTTGTTTTTTGTGCTTGCTTCTTTTCTTAAGGACTTTAATTGATTTTGTTATCCAAGCAAATGGTGTTTTGCCTCCAAATTGTTTTCTAAAACAATATATTAGATTCTTAATTTCAGAATGAGATATATATATATATCTATATATAATCAATTAAATGAATAAATGGCAAGTAAATGGATCTAAATACAATGATTTCCATTGAGAT
The DNA here is from genome assembly GCA_027943335.1 of Chamaecyparis obtusa. Taxonomy (NCBI): domain Eukaryota; kingdom Viridiplantae; phylum Streptophyta; class Pinopsida; order Cupressales; family Cupressaceae; genus Chamaecyparis; species Chamaecyparis obtusa. The sequence continues at coordinate 283,328 of BSBK01000897.1, read as the reverse complement.
TATGAAGCATCAAGCTCTCTTGCATTTCAATTTGGTTTCTCCTACGGTTGAATTGAGAGGGTTTATAAGTTTGAAACAATGAAATATCACAAATGTAAACTAAATTTCTCATTGTTTTGTTTTCTCACTTCACATTTAAAGAAGGTAAATATGCTCTCTCATTAATGGAAACTTAAAACTAGAATGGAAACATGATAAGGGAATTCGAAACCTACTTGATTCTCAAAGCAGGTTGATGGAGCCAGCCTCTCAACTGTGATCCAAATGTGCTCCACAAAATCAATCCTCCTCTTCTTCCTCTCTTCTCCTTCTCCAAAAATTGCATATCAAAAAGTGGTGACAAGTCTCTCTCTTTTGCCTCTAAATTGGCTTGGAAAGTAGGGAAGAAATATTTTATTATTTTCCCCCCTACTATTCAAGTCAACTACCTAAAATGAGACAATTTAAAATTGTAGAATTTCTTTTTATTTTCAATTTATCATTTGGTTTAAGTTATATCACTCAATATTTCAATATTATATAGTAAGCTGTGTTTATATATAATCATATATATACAATTAACGTATATACAATTAATAATAGTATAACCATAAGGGACATAGTGTAAGCATATGTATCCGATTAAGTCATAACATACCAATAACATAATATTTACCAATGTGTCAACATAATTTCAATGACTATCAGAGATCATACATGAGATCTACAAAGTCAAAATGCAACACCGACATGAAACAAAACCTAAGACAATATCATGCTCAACCGGGAAACATATATCGGATTCGTTCTACCAGGATGAATTCGATTTAGGTGAGTCAAGTAAGGTCTCATCCGTGATTTTAGGATGGTTAGGTTAGGTTAGGGAATTGGCCTGAGTGCTAACTCCCCTTCTCCGCCATTGAGACATAATAATGGCACGCTCATCCTGTCAAGCCAGGGAAGTCGATGCCCGGTACCTGCAACCTGCATAAGAACCATTGCATGTACATGTGCAAATATAACATACTATCAGACAATGGTAGGGATGGCTAGGACGTGTGGACCCGACTAAATGCAGGTAACTACGCCTCCTCCTCTACCATACATGCATGTCAACAGAAAAGAAAACATATATGATAACAAACATGATACCATACACATGCGGGTATGGGGTAAGTACCAAATATAATCATCATCTAATTACTTCAATTTATACATGCATTTAAAACATCATATAAAATCCATCATTACTAGATTAAACCATTACGTAAAGTTTTGTTTTAGGTTCAACATGACAATTAACATCCAAACTATAACTGTTTAATCACACACCAAAATATAAATATAACATGTAATATATGTCTGATCTAATCAACCAAGATAAAACAGTGTCAAACTAAACATAGTATCAGCAAAAGAAAGATGCGAGGGGTACTACATCCTCCCCCCCTAGGACTAGGCTTACTCCTGGAAGCCTGCAAACAGATAAGGATAGGCATCCCGCAATCGAGATGCATCCTCCCAAGTAGCTGTGGTCTCATCATTTGGGTCCCATTGGACCCTGGCCTGAGGAATAATACGACCCCTGAGTGTGATATCCTGAAGCTCCAAAATGCGCACGGGCTCCAGAGCCAGCTGCTCGTCCTCGACCTGTAATGCATTCCAATCAAGAACATGTGTCACATCTGGAATATACTTCCTAAGAACAGAAACATGGAATACATCATGTATGCGAGATAGGCTAGGTGGCAATGCAAGACGGTAAGTAACTGGACCTATCCTCTCCAAAATCTCAAATGGGCCAACAAATCGAGGCGCCAATTTAGAACCCTTTCCATAACGGATTGGACTCTTCCTTGGACGCACTCTCAAGAACACCTTATCCCCAACTGAAAACTGAATATCTGTCCTATGAGCATCTGCATATTTCTTCTGTCTATCCTGTGCAGTGATCAAATGCTCTCGAATGCGCTCCACCTGTTGCTCCATATCACGAAGCATCTCTGGTCCCAAAAGAATCCTGTCATCTAACCTATCCCAACTAAGGGGTGTACGACAAGGACGTCCATACAATGCCTGAAATGGTGACATGCCAATGGAACTATGGTATCCATTATTATATGCAAACTCCACCAAGTATAGATAATCCTCCCAATGTGTCTGCCTATCCATGACATACATCCTCAACATATCCTCTAGGACCTGATTCACACGCTCTGTCTGCCCATCTGTCTGAGGGTGATAGGCTGTGCTAAAGTTCAACTGAGCACCCAAATCATGTTGCAAAGAAGTCCAAAATGCAGAAGTAAATACTGGATCCCTATCAGAAATAATCTTTCGAGGAATACCGTGCAATCTCACTATGTCCTGCATAAAGACTCTAGCTACTGATGAAGCTGTGTAGGAGGATCTCATGGGAGAAAAATGAGCTACTTTAGTCAACCGATCAACAGTGACCATGATAGCATCATGTCTACGGGGTGTCAAAGGCAAACCCACAATAAAATCCATCGATATAACATCCCATTTCCACGAGGGAATACTATGTGACTGTAAAAGTCCTGCTGGATGCTGATGTTCTGCCTTAACCCTCTGACACTCTAAGCACCTAGCAACAAAATCAGCAATATTCCTCTTCGTTCCTGACAAACATGATACCATACACATGCGGGTATGGGGTAAGTACCAAATATAATCATCATCTAATTACTTCAATTTATACATGCATTTAAAACATCATATAAAATCCATCATTACTAGATTAAACCATTACGTAAAGTTTTGTTTTAGGTTCAACATGACAATTAACATCCAAACTATAACTGTTTAATCACACACCAAAATATAAATATAACATGTAATATATGTCTGATCTAATCAACCAAGATAAAACAGTGTCAAACTAAACATAGTATCAGCAAAAGAAAGATGCGAGGGGTACTACACAAGCCATCGGTCTGCCTTCTTGGCTTATAATAGCCCCAATTGCTACATTGCTAGCATCACACTCTATAGTGAATAGCTTCTCAAATCTTGGCAACATTAAGATAGGTTGAGTAGCTATCTTCTCCTTCAACAACTCAAAGCTCTTATTAGCACTTTCATTCCAAACAAACTTAGTTTTCATTCCACCTTTGATAGTATCCAACATAGGAGCACAAATTGCACTAAATTGCCTTATGAAATTTCTATAGTATTGTGCAAGACCATGAAAAATTCTTACCTCGGTTGTTGTCCTTGGAGTAGGCCAATTCATGATAGCCTCCACCTTTCTCTTATCCATTTTTAGATTGCCATGTGACAAGACAAACCCAAGGTACACTAGCTTTGTTTTGATGAACTCACACTTCTCCAAGTTGATCATCAACTTCTCCTCATGTAGCTTCTTGAAAACAAAATCAAGATGTTCCAAATGCTCATTCCTTGTCTTGCTAAAAATCAATATATCATCTAGATATACAACTACAAACTTGCCGATGTAGTCCTTGAGAACTTCATTCATGAGCCTCATGAATGTGGAGGGGGCATTTGACAAACCAAATGGAATGACAAGCCATTCATACAGTCCTTCATTGGTCTTGAAGGCTATCTTCCGTTCATCACCTTCATGGATTCTTATTTGGTGATAGCCACCCTTTAAGTCTATCTTGCTATAGTACTTTACTTCACCTAAACAGTCCATTAAGTCTTCAATCCTAGGGATAGGGAACCTATACCTTATGGTTATCCTATTGATAGCCCTTGAGTCATTACATAGCCTCCAAGTTCCTCCCTTCTTAGGTGCAAGTATGGTGGGTACAACACATGGACTAATACTCTTCCTAATTAGGCCTTGGTCTAAGAGCTCTTGTATTTGCCTTGCTATTTCCTCATTTTGTTGAGGGGTCATCTTGTAAGCAGCTTTGTTTGGTAGGGTAGCTCTTGGGATTAGGTCTATTCTATGGCTAATGGCTCTTTAAGGGGGTAAGGTAGAAGGTTTCCCATTTCTTACAATGCCTTGGTAAGTCTGCAACATACCTTGAATCTCCCTTGGCAATTCAGTCTTCTTAGCCTCCTTGATTTCATTTCCCCCCCTTGGTGTTAACACCAATGCATAGCCTATGCCTTCACTCTCTTCCATGGTTTGTAGGAACTCTTTTTCACCTACCATAAGAACATTTGGACCTGCTATCTTCACTTCAGCATCCTCCAATAATGACTGAATTTTGAAGGTTACATTGTCCTTCTTGAAAGAATAGGAATTCTTTCCTCCATCATGTATAGCTTGGCGGTCAAATTGCCAAGGTCTTCCTAGGAGCAAATGACATGCATCCATAGGCAACACATCACATAAAAATTTGTCTTTGTACCTTCCAATGGAGAACTCCACCCATGCTTGTTCATTCACTAACACATGTTGGCCTTTGTTAAGCCAAGTAACCTTGTAGGGATTGGTATGAGGTATTCTTTTCAACTTGAGCTTGCTGACTGCTTCCTCTGACACTATGTTATCAGTAGAGCCTGAATCAATGATGAACCTACATACTTTCCCCATTATCTTGCATTTGATTCTAAACAAAGATCTCCTTTGGCTTGGCTCCTCCTTCACCGGTTCCTTGATTAGAGTTCTCCTCATCATGAGGTTCTCTCCTTCCTCTGAATTTTGTGGAACTTCAGCATGCTTGTCTGCTGTATTGGAGTCATCTTGAACAAGGTTAGTCCTCTTGTCACCTCCTTGTGATGAACCACCTTTCTTTGGGCATCTATAGGCAGGGTGCCCCATTTGATTGCAATGGTAGCACTTCATATTGGAAAAATAATTGCCTCTTCTTCTTTTTGATGAACCACCACTTATTCCTCTAAAACTAGAGTTAGAATTCCTTCCTCTACAACCTCTATTTGAACTTCCTTCTTGCTGTTCACTGAACTTTACCTCACCTTGAGCTCTTGAATCATAACTTCTTCCACCATAGCCACCTCTTTGACCTTTGGTATCTTTGCCTTTGCCTTTACCTTTGGAGCTTTCTTGATTTCTCTTGCTCTTCTCCTCTATCTTCAAGGCCATTTGATAGCATTGCCTAATGGATTTGAAGTTCACTAGGCTCATCTCTTCTTGAATTGACCATTTGAGGCCATTCAAGTATCTTGCAAGCTTGATACTCTCATCTTCCACTACCTTGGATCTCAAACATAGTTTTTGAAATTCCTCACTGCAGGCTTGGACATCTAGTTCCTTTTGCCTAAGATTATGTCTTCTCCTATGAAGTTGAACTTCATAGTCATCGGGAAGGTAGGTTTTCTTCACCTTGGATACAATGCCCTTCCATGTTACAATATGACCTTTTCCATCCTTTTCCCTCTTGGTTTGCACAAACTTCCACCAAGTAAGAGCTAAACCTCTTAGTCTAGACTTGGCCACCATTACCTTTTGTGCTTCAGAGATACCATCACATTCAAAATGGTTCTCTATGTTATCAATCCAATCCATAACTGAATCTGGATCCATTTGTCCACTAAAGAGTGGGACACCTTCCAAAGCCTTGCCACTCAATGCCTTTAATGCTTTTAAGAATGGCTCCTCAGGAAGAACAGGGTCAGGAGCTGGTGCATCTTCCTCCAACTCCAATTATTTCTCCTTTGCTCTAGCTTCTTCTTTAAGGTCAATCTTCTCTTTGACCCTATCAGCTTTGTCTTGGACTTCACCCAAGAGCTGCTCCATTTGAGCTAGTCTTTGCCTTAACAATTTGTTATCCTCCTCTTGTTCCTCAACCTTCTTTGCTAGTTCAGCATTAGTCACCATGGCTCTATCTGGTGTATTCTCTCCTATTGATTTAGAAGGTTGAAACATCAACCACAAGCTTGATCAAACTAGGCTTTGATACCAATATGATGTAAGATAAACTCCAAGGCTTAGATTTCAACTCCCTCCAAGAGACTTCTCTTGCCTCCTAGTATCCTATCCTTCTATAGGATCTCCAAATAGTCTTAGATCATTAACTAAGACCTATTCAAACTCTATTACACTAGTCACACCTTGAAAACTTCACCTTGAATGATCCACACCTTGATTTTGATTCAATTTCCCACTCTCAATTAGAAGGCCCTAAGTGCCAAATCCTCTAAAACTTCACAAATCTCAAACTTCATTGTAGGGAACATTTGCACATTAAATTCATTCATTTTCCATCCCATTTGATTGATTTTGGAATGATCTAGCTTCATAGTTTCATCAGCTTCAAGGATTCACTCTATGAGACCTTAAAAGTAGGCCTTTTCTGACTAGCCCTTTTTAATGGCTTTTGTCCTTTCTTGACCAAACTCTGCAAACAACTTGTAAAACCAATTTGATATTAGGATACCCTTTTTGATAAAATTGAAGATTATGGAACTTTCAAGCCCTGACACCCTCCGTAAACCTCCTTCCTACTATCAAAGATAAATAGGGCTAAAAGGCCTAATTTCTAGGATAGTTTAGCTTCCTGCAATAAACTTGCTCAAAACCTATCCTAATGGATTGGTATGACCTCCATATGCCTAGGATAGATAGTTAAGATGAATACCTTCTAGAAAAATCCTTGGGGCTATACTGTACTTGCATTCCCCACAAGAAGTCTCTCAATTTCTCTCTATCAAGCCTCTAACCGGGTCTACCTAGCTCGCTTAGGGCTTGACTCTAAAATTAGCTACCTTTCTCATCCAACTTCCTCCCTTTATATACATAATGTACAGAGGCCCCAATTAAATATTCAACCACTTATTTTGAGTTTCCATGGTTGAATCTCATGTGGGAGCGATTTTTACAAAATTTGCCTAACAGGGACCAACAGACTGTCACTAACTAAAATAATTTTCTAAGCACACTAAATCTACTCTAAACCTTTAACTCATAAAATGAAAAAGTCTTCTAATCCACTATAGAACACGATCCAACCACTGTATCAATGCATTCAAAGATTAAGATATGACTGTTCACTCAAAAGCTTGATATATCCTTCAAAACAAAGTTGCAGAGCTAACTCAAACTTTACACAATGCATGAACTACCTAGAGATTCAAGCCATCAACTACATGAGATATCTCCTCCATCATTTTAGGGCTTGTTGGCTGAGCATCACCTCCTACAACTAAGGGAATCCAAGGTTATCAATGTTGCATGCAACATTTGCAATAATTGCAAATGTTGTCATGACAACATTTGGCAACTTCGATATGTGCCTTGATCCTATATTCTAGGTCACTTAACCTCCCATGTTTCAAGGTTCCAAGGTCATTTATGACCATTATAGCATCATATCAACAACTTCATATATCTAAGACATATTGATGACTCAACCTCTTTATCCCTATACTAGGAAATTTAAATAGCAACTAACAAAGGCTATTAGTGTGACCTTAGTCCTAATGACTAACTCACCTAGCCAACATTGGAAGAGACCTTATAAGGTCTTAAAACAAACTAAACTAAGCTCTTGACTTGGCTAGAGTCAAGTGCAAGCCATAATTTACTAACCAATGGAGGCTAGCCTAGGTGCTCCTGCACCAAATTAAGTCTAATTGGGTCCTAATAGGTCATATTAGGTCTTAATAAGTTCATATTATGTCTAATTAGGTCCTAATTGGTCTAATTAACTCTAATTAGATTCTAATAGGTCATATTAGGTCCTAATAGGTTCATATAATGTCTAATTGGACTAACTAGGTTCATATTAAGTGAAAATAGGTCTAGCTGGGTGTAATTGTGTCCTAATTGCGTCTTAGTAGGTCTAATTGGGTCCTAATTGGTCCTAATCGGTCCTAATAGGTCTAATTAGGTCTAATTAGGTCTAATTATGTCCTAACTGGGTGTAATTATGTCTAATTAGGTTTTAATTAGGTCTAATTGGTCCTAATTGGTCCTAATTTGTCCTAGTTAGGTCTAGTTAGGTCTAATAGGTCCTAATAGGTCATAGTTAGTTCTAGTTAGGTCTAATAGGTCCTAATAACTGTCTAGTTAGGTCTAATTGGTCTAGTTGGACCTCTAATTGGTCCTAATAGATCAGGTAATTGGTCCTAATTGGTCTAATAGGTCCTAGTTAGGTCTAATTGGTCCTAATTCTTCTAATAGGACCAAATAGGTTTACAATTAGGTCTAGTTAAGTCTAATAGGTCCTAATTGTTCCTAATAGGTCCTAATTGGTCTAGTTACCTGTCTAATTGGTCCTAATAGGTCTAGCTAGGTTTAGTTAGGTCTATTTGGACCTAATAGGTCCTAATACATCTAATTGGTTAGACTAATAAGTCATAATAGGTCTAATTGGTCCTAATAGGTCCTAGTTAGGTCTACTTGGTCCTAATAGGTCTAATTAGACCTCTAATTGGTCCTAATAGGTCCTAATTGGTAATAATTAGTCTTATTAGGTCTAATTAGCTCTAAAATTAGGTATTACAATATCACATTTACATGATTCATTAAGACAAGTCCTAACCATCAATTTAAAATATCTAGAGAGAGACAACTTAGACATACCTTGTTTCCTATGATAATATCTTTCTCATGAGTCTTCATGTAGTCTTTGTTTAGCCTCTTCTAAATAATGTCATCTACTCTTGTTTAGCCTTCTCTTTTTATTTCCCATCACAACTTACATAATTGTTCTGTGCCAAAATGTCTTCCTTCTCCTAAATGCGAATTATTTTACTTCTTTCGAGTTAATGAAATGAGAAAAATATACAGTTATTTATATGTAATCGTTATTAACCCAAAATGACACCAAATAGGCTAACCTAGGTTTCTATTGAAAGTCAAAGTTGACTTTCTATCGAAAGTCACTTACTTTCTATTGAAAGTAAGTTAGTGATGGTTAAACTTAGCAGCAAATTTGAAAGTACTTTCGATAGAAACTACTTTTGATCAAAACTCAAAAGTTTCGATCGAAAGTACCTGGTTTAGGCCATGTTTGCAAGCTATGAAGAAATTCTAAGAATTTCCTGGCTTCAGGCCTCAAGCATGGTGATCAAATGGAAGAATAAGAAGACATCCTTTTGCATACAAGTATTCAGAACTAGCTTTCTAACGATTATATATTCGACTATTTTTGAATTTATTATGTGTATGGTTTTTGACGTTAATCGAATGTAGGTTTTTTATCAAATATAAACCTCTGAGTTTGACATTCAATGAAAAATAGTAAAAAAGGGAAATTTTTTTTTGGAAGATAAACATTGCCCTCTGTCTTTGAGTCTACTTTCTATCAAATTTTTTTTTTGAAATTCGATAAATACACAACTTATAAGCTATGTAGTTAAGGTATGTCAAAATTATGGTTTAGTCAACTTCAAATGTTAATAAAATATGCAGTAATCATGATAATGTCATCAAACCAATTGCATGCCCTCAGTATGGATGTTAAGAAACTAAATTCGAAAGAATGACATTCATATCTATTTTACAAAAATATTTATGGTCTATAAAAACAATGTTACTATTTGAAAATGATGTTTTCAACACCATACCAATTTTTGTGGGAGAAAGAAAAATGTATTCAAATAAATTAAAAAAATATATATTTAGAATCTAGACAGAAAATCCTAAAAGACTCTAATTTACTTCATCCTCCAATTTCAAACGGTTCAACAACAATATGCATCCTAATCTGAATTTTTTTTCAAAATGTAGATTTCAGTGTCCGTTCAGGCAAAAAAGTGTAACTCACTATTGTTGGTTCACTCACATACATTAACCAATTTGTAGATTTGTTGAAGAACATATCAATAAAAACCTCAATTTATTGCATTTTTATCAAAATATAATCTTTGCATGAACATAGATCAAAATATGACAAATGCATTAAAATAATGACAAATGTGCATCAACTTATGATAAATGCACAACAAATTATGACAAATGCATTCAAGGATCTAGATTTATGCTGAACCATATGTTAATTTCACTGAAGCAAAGGTCACCTATGCTAAAATATAGGTGAATTATGCCTTGAATTGTTGTAAGCAAAGAACTGACAATTTTACATATTTTATATGTTCACATTTCGTTCACATAAAATAAAGACTAGGAGATTAGAAATATAAGAATATGAAATCACAAGACCATAATTAAAATACATGTGCATGTAAAATATAACCTAATTTATACAATAGAGATCAAAATGAAATGTGCAATACAATAAACAAACTCAGCCACAAGCACTCATTTGATCTACCTCCAATATTTTCTCTTATTCCTTCTATGATCTTTTCCTCCTAAAATAAAACTACATAACTACAATGAAAGAAAAGATGATATGATAGCAATATCATTTCAAGGAAAATCAAATATTTGAGGTTGAGGAATGAGAGGATTGATTATATTTTAGGTTGATTTTTCAGACAAGATTGATTGGAGACTTGAGATAATTGATGGCTATAATCACATGAGAGGAGTTAAGTGAGGACAAATAGAAAATTTATAATTTCAAGCATAGGAGCAAATAGAAGCTAGTAAGAGTTAAGTAATGAAGGAAATTAGTAACTGAGAGTTAGAAGGGGAGAGGAAATAGAAAGGAGATTAGTTAAGTAGAGATAATTAATAAATATAATTTATTAACTCTTCCACATGTTAATAATTAGATAATAAAAAATAATAATATTTATTTATCTTAGAGGAAATGTTTGGATAGGGGACTAAAATAATTAAAAAAATATTTGACCCTATGGAAATAATAGGATAAATTAATGACAAAGAGATGAAGATTAAATAATTAAAAACTATTTAATCATAGATATGGGAAGAGTGACTAAGGTCAAATTGATAGGAAAAGATCAAATCAAAAGGCATAATTAATTCTTAATTAAATAACTAGGAAGAGAGAGATGCAACATTGTTCAAATGATTGACATAGACGAAGTATTAGTAAAAAGTCTAGCAACAATCAACAACCAATTTTGAGGGTCTACGTAATTATTAGGTGGATGTCAAGGACTATAAATTTGCAAATCCCTCAACCATGCATTGCCAACTGATTCCTTTACCATTGCCACACCAATGTTCTTCAGTCAAGGTTAGTTTATTGGTCCATAACTCCATTTCTTTCCATTTTAAGCTAAAAAAATGTATTTATTAAATTTGTCTAGATGATGTTCACTTTTTATTCCATACTAAAAAGATGTTTAATTCAAATATTATTTTTGTAGTAGTGAGAATTTTTTGTCTTAAATAGTATTTTCTTTCTTTTAACAAAATTTTCTTTTCTAATATTTTATAACATAGAATATAATAGATAATTTAATTACATCAATTTATTTCAACATAAATTAAAAATGAATTCTAATGCTTACATATTATATGTCTTGTATAGCAAAATAAATTGTATTTAAATATCTCGATGTAAAAATACTTTATAAATAACATTTATTATATTTTTTTTAAGAAACAATATTTATCTTTTAATTATACTTATTTTAATGTATTATAAAATATTATCTTTTAAATAATAACTATATAAAAAATGATGCTAATTTAAACACATAATAATCATCCAAACACAATATATAAATTGAAACATCGAAAGAATGAAAAAAATTTGATGGTGAAAATTTTCCGTCTATTTTATCAATTGAAAGTACTGAAAAAAAATTGAATACGAGAAAAAGATACTCGCAGACAAGACATTGAGTTGACTGTCTAATGAATAGGAAAGTAGGCCAGCCGCCTTTCCCATTCTTACTTTACATGCGTACTAAACAAGCTTCTCTTTTTTTCTTTATAAGACAGAACAGACTAAAGTAAGATTGGACGGGGGAAGCCACGACTGAATTTCTTGGTTCGGTTGATCTGGAAAGCAAACAATTTCGTTCTCAGACTGGGAGTGGCTACTTGAAATTCTTTGCAGACGTAGAACTGTCTCCTTGCGATTGTGCTCGCCGCATGTCTGTAACCTCTCCAACACTTCTCTCATAGAAGGCCTCTGATTTGGCACTCTGTTGGTACAAACCAAACCAACATGTAATACGCGTAACATTTGTTCTATGCAATTATTTTCAACCGTTCGTTCATCCAGCACTTCCATCCTTTCCCCGCTCATGTGTATTGTGTTGCAGACCCAATCAACGATGTTTCCGTCCTCTCCATATTCCTCCTCTCCCATAGCTTTCATACCAATGACTAGCTCTAATAACACCACTCCGAAGCTATATACATCGCTCTTCTCGTTCACTTTTAGCCTATCCGCATATTCTATGCATAACATATTCATAAGCGTGAACAAAAAATGAGATAATTTGAGAAAAAAAACAAAAAATATATATATATATACTAAAATTTGTGGACAGAAAGTGTTCGTACCGGGGGCTATATATCCGTGCGAGCCCACATAGCCGGACACCGAATGAGCTTTGCCCAAGCTATCAAGCACTCTGGATACGCCAAAATCTGCAATTTTAGCCTCGAAATCCGCGTCCAGCAAGATTTCACATCCCTGTGCAATATGGGAGGGCAGCAATCATGATGCATATAACTAAGCCCGTGAGCTGCCCCAAGAGCAATTTGATATCTTCTCGGCCGTTCCCCCGCCATTTGTTGTCCTGGACCACGGTGCAGATGGTCGAACAAGCTTCCATTCGGCATGAACTCGTATACCAACAGCTTGAAATCTGATTCTTCACTTGAAATGCAACAGAGAAGCTTCAAGATGTTCTTCTGCCGGATGTGTCCCAAGGTATTCACCTCCACTTCCCCCATTTTATTCTGCTTTTCGTCACTTTTTCTGTTGAAACCTCCTACTGATCTGCTGATGTTACGGATCTTCTTAACGGCTACTGCTGCTCCGTTCTGCAGATGGACCTTGTAAACTTTTCCAGCACTGCCGGATCCAATCATGTTACTCTCCTTCAAATTCCGGAAGATGTATCGCTCGTTCACTTCTGTGGAGTAGAATGGAGTTACGTTCCACAATGGCGTGCTTTTTGGCTTCTTGTGATACGAACGATACAGACAACCGGAGCACAACGCAATGACCACTACAAGTAAACACGGCAATAGAAGAGTAGCCAAACTGTGAGGTTGAAACTTGTGTTGAGATGAACAGGAAGGTAGGATCAAGTTCCGACCTCCGCATAGCCCCGGGTTGCCCAGAAAACTCTCCTTGTAAAGCGGATTGTCTAGAGTGTCGGGAACGCGTCCAGACAAGTCATTGTTGCAAACATTGAAAGCATTCATATTCGATAGTCCCAATTCGGGAGGAACCCTCCCAGAAAGCAAATTGTCTGACAAATCAAGACTATTCATCTCACTCAGAAACAATGCAGGGATTTCCCCTATAAGTCGATTGTGACCCAAATTGAGCTGACTGAGTTTCTTTAGAGACATTATTTCCTTGGGAATCTCATCTGACAGAGAGTTATGGTCAAGCTTAAGAATATTTACCAAAGCCAAGCTCCGGAGCTCGCGGGGAATGGGGCCTGACAAGCGGTTGTTGCCAGCTTCAAATATCAGGAGATTTGTGAGCTGTCCAACTTGCGCAGGGATTCTTCCTTCGAACAGATTGTTGCTTATCTTCAATCGACTCAGGTCCTTCGCTTGGCCAATAGCAGGTGAGATCTTGCCTCGGAACTTATTGTTGTTTAAAAACAATTCGTGGAGATTAACAGAACCCCATAGTCCCGGAGGAATCTCCCCGCTCAATTGGTTGTTGTCGATATGCAAATACCATAGAGATTTGCAGTCCTCAAAAGAAGAAGGCAGAGAACCGCTGAAATTGTTTGAAGTGGCGTCGAAGGCAAACAACACTCCTCCCATGCACAGATTCGCTGGCAGAGGGCCTTCCAATTCACTTCTCGACAGGTCAACATTAATGAGATTTGAGTTCGTACCCAAATTCTGGGGTAACCAGCCATTGAAGTTGTTGTCGTAGAGCATCAAGGTACTCAAGTAACGTAGCTCTCCGAGCCGAGCAGGTATCGTCCCGGTAAGCCGCTTGGAACACAGATCAAGACGATTCAGATTTGTGAGATTGGCAATTGCTTGAGGAATTGTGCCGTTAAGCTGATTCCCACAAAAATTCAAACTGGATAAGCTCCGCAGTTGGTCAATGTTCGCCGGAATTCGTCCAGACAAGTTATTGTCTCTCAGATGCAGTATTCGCAAATTTGATAGAGTAATCAAACTCGTCGGAATATCGCCCCAGAGATGATTCAATGACATATCCAACTCCTCCAGCTTGCTTAGATTGCCCAAGAAAGTCGGGATGCTGCCCCAGAGATTATTCCGCCACAAACAAAGCGACTTCAGCTTTGTTAAATTGCCCAGAAAAAGCGGAATAACGCCCGAGAGAAGATTCTGCGAAATGTCCAACGACCTCAGCTGCGTTAAATTGCCCAAGAATGCTGGAATTCCGCCTACACGGCTGCAGTTATCAAGCGATAACTCTTGCATCTGCTTTAAATTGCCAAGCTCTCTCGGTATAACACCAGGACGCAAAGGATTACTCCCAATTGTGAAGTTCGTTAGGAACTCCAAATTCCCAACAAACTTAGGGAATGTCCCGCTTAAACTATTTTTGTGCAAGAAGAGAGCTTCTATCTTGGGCAGCATTCCAAAAGTGAGAGGAATGGTTCCACTGATAGCGTTATTTGCTAAATTCAAGACTCTGAACAACTTTCCAGCGAAGTTGTTCAGGGACAAATCGAGCATGCGCAAATGCTTGCAGTGCAAGAGGCCAAGTGGGAAGGGACCGCTGAAAGCATTGTGTTGGAGAATCAACAAAGTGAGATTGGGTAAGGTGCATATGGCAGAAGTCAAGTTGTCAGAAATGGACTCACCGGTGAGATCAACAGCCGTAACGGTGTTGAATTTATCACAGGCGATTCCTTTCCAAGCGCATGGATTTTGGTGAGATTCTTCCCAGTCCCTCCAATCTCCATTTTTTATTTTAAGCAAAATTTCGCCGTCTGGCGAGAGGGAAGTGCAATGGGGAATCATAAGTAGGTAGTTGAGAATAAGTGGAAAGAAGACGAGAGCTGGGAGGAGCATGATTGCTGTTGTATATTTCGCAATATCAAATTACAATAAGGAAAACGTTCGCTGTGTAGAAATCCTGGCTAAGCTCTTTCACATTTAAAGGATTGTCGATAAGCTTTTTTTTTTTTTCTCACGTCAGCAATGATGCAAACTTCGTAGACAGCAGGACTGAGAGTTGCGTGGACCAGGAAATTTGTAAATTTTGTCGAGGAAAATTTGAAGCAACTTCGTTGTGCCTACTTGCAGACATGGATTTTGCTTTTGATGTTACATAGAATTGAAATAAGTGGAAAGATGCGAAGACGTGAATGACCCGCAATGCACTCAATAGTATTGTCTCGTGAAATAAAAAGTAGTCCAGTTATTTCTTCTAGTTAGACAAATGTATGTACGTTCAATAGGATAGGGACAATCAATATCAATTCAGAATCATAGGTCTATGTTAGGAGAGAGTCACAGGTCTATGTTAGGAGAGAAGAAAAGAGGTTTCAGGATAACATTCATCTATTTTTGGAGTGTCTATGTAGCTATCAGAAATTTTACTTTTAGTAAGAGAGTTTAAAAAAAATTAAGTCTAGTCTTGACCCATGACTTTAAAGTAGTTCAAGTCTTTCTTCTAGTTGGACAAAAACCTATGTACATCAATGAGATAAGAACAATTAATATCAATTGAAAATCATATTTCATTTTAGGAGAAAAGGAAAGGAACTTTTAGGATAACATTCATCTGTATTTGAGTTTATATATGATGACAATAATACGAGACTATTATTTGCAATGCATTCAATAGTCTTACTTGTGAGTTAAGAGTAGTCTAGGTCTTTCCTCTAGTTAGACAAAAATCTAGGTGCATCGAATAGGATAAGGACAATTAATATCAGTTTAGAATCATATTTCATGTTAGGAGAAAAGGAAAGGAGCTTTTAGAATATCATTCTTGACTATCTTTGGGTTTCTATATGGTGACAATAGTATGAGACTATTCTTTCCTTCTTTTAGATGACACTTTACATATCTTACTCTTGTAGAGTTTGAAACTTGGAATGAGGACCCACAAGAAAATTATTATGTACTTATCTAATTTATATTTTTTAATCTTATTAAAATTAAGTTGTTTATTAAAAAGAAGAAAATTTTATTTCTTAGCTTAATAATATATTTAGATTAATTTTTAAATTATTATTTAAGTATACACTTTATTTATTTATCATGACATGTAATGCGTTTAGATTATTATTCGGGTTCTCTAATTTTTTATCATTAAATATAATGTGTATAAAATAATATGCCTATTTTTTGACTGGTTTTAGGATAAGTAATCACATATGATCTCCATACATCAAACAAAATTCTTCCTCTCATTTGTCCTTGCTCTTTGCACTCAATGATATGGATTTATTCGTTATTATCCACTTGTATTAAGGCCTAGAATGTGTAGCTTTTCATCATTTTGTGAATTTTTTTCCCCACAGTATCCCATTCTACTTTTCACAAAGGCCAACAATTTGATCTATTATTTCATCATTTCTTTATATGTAGTGGAGGGTTTGAGTGAATCAATTCTTTTTTCTTAATAATATGAAATCATTACATGGAATGCAAAATAAAGAAAACATTATGTTTTTGATTAGGTAAAACAGGTTTTGAATGGGCCCCAAAACCATATACAATCATTTTTTGAAGGGAACCATAACCCATTACAATAGCTAAGAAAGATAGGAAATATTAGCACCGACCATAGAGAGACAACTGGGGAATGAGGACATAGGCTTTATAGAACCCCCCAGAATAGATTACCAACAAAACTACTAGCAATCCCATACCAGCAAAACAACAACAACCACAAAAAGAATAAACAATAAAGCTCTAGCTGCACCAAACCTAAAGCCAAAGCTTTACATCAAACTAGGGTTTTCTGCCTCCCTAAACTAGTAGTATGGGTTTTGTCTTGGCTCCCATAACCATAATAACCAACCAGATCCATGCCCACAACCATAGGGTCATATCTTAATCCCATATCCATAAGGTCCTTGGAAAGAGAATGACCTTTACACAACCGGATCCTACAAGTAGTCAAGTAGTAATAAGGGAGAGAAGGCCTTTTGCTCCCACGAGAACACTTCATCAAGCCGACACAAACCACCTCCATAGGATGTGTGACATCCACCCCAAAAGGATTCAAGGGTGAAGGGAGCAGGAACAGACAGAGATTCCACCACCAAATAACCACCAGAACAGACCCCACCTCAATAGGGGTATACTCCACTTCAATAGGAGTATAACACAAAACAATCCAACCCAAAAAATAATCCCCTAGTAGAGGCAAGATTAGGCCTTTCTCCCAGAAAGAAGGAACCTCCAAAACCAGGGGAGAAACATACACGAGGGTCACATACCCAACAAAAGAGAAGTAGGTGCTACCAGCCCAAGTAGAAAGCAACCCAGCAACATCAGCCGCTAATGAAGGTTCCTTACAACACAATTGTCCCTCAAGCAGCATACAATATTTTGCAGGACTACCACAAAACAAAAGCCCTTCCCTCACGAAGTTGTGCCCTGCACTAGAAGGCAGACAGTGCAACAAATCATTCTCCTAGTAAAAATTAGCTTCTAGAAATAAGGGAGAAGACAAGACCAGGGTCACAAACCCATTAAAAAAGAAAGGATCAAAGTCATCCCAAGCTGAGTCCAACCCATCAAATATGTCCATAATATGTCTTTGAACCTCAAGAAGCCTTGGATACTTAGCAACTCTACCAAAAAGGGAGAGATTTTCCCTCACAAATATGCATCTAGCCCTTGAGACCAGACCACACAAGAGAAGAACCTCAACAAAAGCTAAGGGAGCCTTGCTACAAGCCCAACAAAAGGGAAGAGGAACCGTAGAGACCCTAAGAAACTCCCTTGCAATCTCAGCATAGGCATGCGCAAAAGACAGGGGTCTCCTAACACAACCCCTACTAAAATCAAGGAAGGTCCACACATCAACAATGCAAACGTCCTCCTATGCAATGCCATCCCCCAATGAATCCCTAGCTCCCATTCTCGCTCCCGCACTACCATCCAGAGTGATATGAGTGTTATCAAAGAGGACTTGTAGATTCAGGAGAAGAACCCCAGCAAAGGCTAAGGGAACCAGGAAGGAATCCCAACAAAAGGGAAGAGGAGCCTCAGAAACCTTGAGCAGCTCCCCTGCAACCGCAGTAGAGGTGTGCACAAAAGGCAAGGGCCTCCCAACATAGCCCCTGCAAAAAGCAAGGCTAGCTCGCGCATCTGCATCATCATCGTCCTCCTCTACCTCGCCTTCAAAGAAAACATTGTGTTAGTCTATTTGGAATCTATGGTTTTTTAATTATGAAACATAATGGTTTTTAATTGTTGTGCCAATTAATTTATTATTTTACGTAGGGTTTAGGCTAAAAAGGGATTTTCATTGTATTTTATAATTGCAATAATTATAAAAAAATATATTACTTTTTTATTGCTATGTCAAGTATAATACAAAAGGTTTTCCATTATAGCCAACCATAATTAACAAGAGTTTATTAATTTGAGTGGGTATACCCTCGCTTCCAGGGTGTTGAATGATTTTAGTGAGGTGTTAAATGATTTTGTGCATTCAACATTTACACATATGTATATGCAGTCAACAAAATAAAAATGTTATGTTGTCAACAATATACATATGCTTAGCTTATTATCCAAACATATATGTTTTGGTTATCCGCAACATAGATTTTTGGATGGTGAACAAAACATATATGTTTATTGTTGAATTTTTTCATTGATGTCAAAGGTTGATGATTGAGGCTGCATAAGTTAGGGGGATAAGAATTATCAATATCAAAAGTTATTATCAAGTTAATAGGGAACTATGGGAAAAAAATCATATATTCATCAAGATCTTATGAATAATCAATAGCTTGGTGAATATAACCGATTGTACCATAGTTCCCTCTTACTTTGAGTTACCAATTGAAGAGAACATTGAATCTACTAAGAGGGGGTCAACAAAAATGTATGTTTATGTTGTATAGAAATTATATATGTCTATGATGCATGTATCATGTGCTTTATTGAGGTGTAGTATGATTTTTGTAAAGCCCCTTCCTAATGATAAATTGGTAAATGTTAGTTGGCCCTCACATGTAATTCATTTTATAATTACATTTTTTTTCTAGTAGTTAGGGTATTTATGATTCTTTTTTGGTTAATTGATGAATGGTTGATGACATAAAAGGAGTTATCATTAAATGAATATAAACTTTAGACATTTAGAAGTTGACTGTATAAACATTTTAAACTGTATCAAAGGGGTGACTAAGCCATCATGGTCTATTAAGGCAATTATAGAGGAGGCTCGGATAATCATTAATTATTTTAAGTAGGTTATTATTTCTCATAACTTCAGGGAGGCTAATAGTACTGAGGATGCATTGGCCAACATCACTGTCAGGGCTAAGGACATCATGACTTGGCATGGAGGAAATGATTTGACCATCGATTTGAAGGCCAAGTTGATGTTTGATATGACTCAGAAAAAGAGAAGATTTAGAATATCTTAGAAAGCTATGATGTGTTAGGATTAACAAGGCAGAAATAACAATTATGTGCAAATATAACTAATATTAGAAAATAATAAACCACACAGAATAGAACACAAGACACACAGATTTAACGTGGTTCACCCAATCCTTGGGCTACATCCACCAACAACGAGTCCAATATTATTATTATCCAGTGATTACAACCTGATTACAATCCGTAATCCCTTACAGCCCAATTCTACCGCAAGTACTAAAATCATACATCATGAAAATCCCTAACCCTAAGCCATATTATACAATATTTTTCCCGCTTTAGGGTTAGAATGAGTTATAAGTAGTTTCCTAATTTTTCAGGAGGAAAAGTGTACAGTACTTTCCTGATTAGTCACCACAAGCTAACAATCTCCCACTTGGTGACTGATCAGTATCCACACTATACTAAAAAAATCTCCCACTTGGAGACTAATCCTATAGCAATACCGCTACCCACATGAGGCTCCCACTGGATTGAACCACCTTGGACTCAGCTGTTCCTTTATTTTGTTTAGTCTAGAAGACCAACTGAAGCTGAACATGAGTTTAACTTCTCCCTTGTTACTACCTTTGTAAACATATCTACTAGATTATCATCAGTATGAATCTTTTCCAGCCTTAATTGTCCATCATCCAAAACTGATCGAATGAAATGGTACCGCAACTGTATGTGTTTTGTCTTTGAGTGCAAAGCAGAATTCTTTGCAAGATGAATGGCACTTTGGCTATCTGTATGTAGAAAATTATCCTTTTGTGGATGTCCCAATTCTTCCATGAAGAATTGAAGCCATATCATCTCCTTGGCTACCTCTATAGCAGCAACATACTCTACCTCTGTAGTGGATAAAGCAACCACCTTTTGTAGTCGAGAAATCCAACTCACTACTGTCCCACCAACAGTAAATATATAACCTGTAGTACTCTGTCTGCTATCTATATCTCCTGCCAAACCTAAGTCAACATAGCCTTGTACAGTAGTAGTAGAACCCCCAAAGTGTAAACACTTACTGGATGTGCCTCTCAAATATCTGAGAATCCATTTGACTGCATTCCAATGCTCAATACCAGGGTTACTCATATAATGGCTAACGACTCCCACTGCATGTGCAATATTTGGCCTAGTACATACCATAGCATACATTAAGCTCCCTACAGCTAAAGCATAAGGTACCTTAGACATTTTAGTCTCTTCTTCTGGTGTCTCGGGACACATATCCTTAGTCAATTTCAAATGACTAGGCAAAGGTGTGCTGACAGCTTTGGCATTTTCCATAGAGAAACGTTGCAACACCTTCTCAATATAATCAGCCTGAGATAGAGACAATTTCCTATTTTTCCTATCTCTACAAATTTTCATACCAAGGATTTGTTTTGCTGCCCTCAAATCCTTCATAGCAAAAGATTTTGCTAACTGTTGTTTCAACCCCTTAATGTGATCCATGTTAGACCCAGCTACAAGCATATCATCAACATATAAACATAAAATAATGTAGCTGTCATCATCCAACCTCTTAAAATAAACACAATGGTCAGAATGACACCAACTATATCCATGCCCATTCATAAAAGTGTCAAATTTAATATACCATTGCCGAGGTGCTTGCTTCAAGCCATATAAACTTTTCTGCAATCTGCACACCAAATTCTCCTTACCCTTGACCTCAAATCCTTGTGGCTGAACCATATATATTTCTTCATCCAAATCACCATGAAGAAAAGGCTGTTTTAACATCAAGTTGCTCTAAATGCAAATCTTCAGTAGCCACAATACTTAAAACAGTACGAATAGAAGTCATTTTAACAACTGGAGAAAATATCTCATCAAAATCAATACCATGTTTCTGTGCAAATCCTTTTACGACTAATCTGGCTTTAAATCTTTTCGTACCTCCATCCTCTTCTTTTATCCTATAAACCCATTTATTCTGTAAAGCCCTTTTACCTGCAGGTAACTTACATAAATCCCATGTCTGATTTTTTAGCAAAGAGTCCATTTCATCTGTCATTGCAGACTCCCACTGAAGCTTTGTATCCACCTGCACAGCTTCATTATAACATTCAGGTTCACCAGCATCTATTAACAAAATAGAATACAAAGATGGAGAAAATCTTTCTAGAGGTCTACTTAGCCTTGTTGACCGTCTAACACTCACTGGGGTGTGTGGTATTTGTTGTTGCTGTTGTTGCGGAGCATAAGGAACTACTGGAACATGAACTTATGGAGTATCATCCAGTACTACATAGTCATTTTCTTTCTTCTCATGCTGCAGCAATAGATCTTTGTACAATACTTTCTCATTGAATATGACATCCCTGCTTCTTACAATTTTATGATTTTCAAAATCCCAAAGCCTATAACCAAATTCATCAATGCCATACCCAACAAATACACATTTCTTTGACTTAGCTTCCAGCTTGGTTCTATTTTCAGAATCTATAAGTGCAAAAGCTTCACAACCAAAGGTTTTAAGAAAAGAATAACTCACCTTCTTACCACTCCATGCTTCCTCTAGAATACCACAGTCCAAAGGAGTAGAGGGGCCTCTATTGATTAAATAAATAGTAGTGTTCACTGCCTCTACCCACATATTTTTGGGCAGCCTAGCATGCAACCTCATACTCCTTGCATGCTCCATTATTGTCCTGTTCATGCGTTCAGCCACTCCATTTTCTTGTGGAGTCCTTGGTACAGTTTTCTGCCTACGAATACCATTAGAGGAACAATATTCTTCAAATTCTGTGCTGCAATACTCACCACCATTATCAGATCTGAGACATTTTAACTTTTTACCAGTCTCATTCTCAACCAAGCATTTCCATTTCTTAAAAATTTGAAATACATCAGATTTCTGTCTAAGGAAATAAATCCATACTTTTCTTGTTGCATCATCTATAAATGTAACATAATACAAAGAGCCACCAAGGGAAGATACCTGAGCTGGTCCCCATACATCTGTATGCACAAGCTCTAATCTCTCATTTTTCTTTTCCTTCCCACTCTTCACAAAACTAACTCTCTTTTGTTTTCCATAAACACAACTTTCATAGAAATCCATATTGACACATTTCAGACCAGGTAAAACTTTCTTTGAATGAAGTAATTTCATACCTTTTTCACTCATGTGCCCGAGTCTGTTGTGCCACAGTGCTATGTCAGAATCTATAGCAACAGTTTGATGTTCTTCTTGCTCAATTGCAGCCACTGTTCCTGAACATTCATTATCTTCTGAAATAATTAAAGTAGAAGGAACAGTATGACCTGTACAAAGATATAAGGTGCCTACTTTCACACCTTTTGCTACTACTAAGGAACCTTTTGAAACCTTCCAATTTTTATCATTAAAAGTAACTGTGCAACCCTCATCACCCAGTTGCCCTGCTGAAATTAAATTCCTACTCAGTCTTGGAACATGTCTTACCTCTTGTAGTAGCCAATGATTCCCATTCTGCAACTTAATCTTAATTTTTCCCTTTCCAACAATCTGACAAGGTTCATTATCTCCCAAATAAACTAGCCCAAAATCCCCTTGGACATAATCAACAAAATAATTTCTATGGGGTGTAGAATGAAATGAAGCCCCAGAATCTAAAACCCATGAATCATCAATACTTTCTAAGGACAAGAGCAAAGCATCCTCCTCGGATTTGTTACTTACCACATTTGCCTCCTTGTTTCCATCATTTTTGTCTCCTTGATCTTTCTTCCGAGACCAACAATCTTTCTTCTTATGACCTGGTTTTCCACAGTACCAGCAATCATTTGGCCCTTTAGATTCGGACCTCTTTCCCTTTGATTTTCCTCTTGATTTCTCACGATTTCTAGAGTTGTTTCCTCTATCTCTTTTCTTGCCTCTGCTTTCTGTGTTCAATACACTACCCGATGTGGATGCCCCTGAGCTTTTCCTATGAATTTCCTCACTCAATATAACACCAATAACATCATCATACTTTAGGGTATTAGAACCAGAAACAGAATTACTAACAGCCATTACCAAGCCATTCCAGCTTTCTGGCAAAGAACACAAAATCAAGAGAGCCCTAACCTCTTCATCAAAAGTAATTTTAACTGAGGTTAATTAACTTGTAACTGTATTAAACTCATTCAAATGATCATTAACTGATCCACCTTCTACCATTTTCATATTAAATAAATGCTTCATAAGAAATACCTTGTTTGAAGCTGAAGGCTTTTCATACAACTTCACTAGGGTTTCCATCAGATCTTTAGCTATCTTTGCTTCAGTAATATTGAATGCCACCGATTGTGCCAGGCATAGACGAATACTCCCTAGTGCCTTCCTATCCAAAATATCCCAATCTTCCTGAGACATTGATTGCTCTTTCTTGGCTACTCCCTCTAATGGCCACCATAGATCCTTCTGATAGAGATAATCCTCCATTTGCATCTTCCATAACTGGAAGTTCTGCCCATTAAACTTATCAACCTTCAGCCTACCCTCGTCTGCCATTTCTCCCACTTAACCGAGAGACTCTCCCATTAACTTGTGAGACCTGCTTCAGAGAATAGATGAAAGAACGAATGAAATAACCTTGCTTTGATACCACTTGTTAGGATTAACAAGGTAGAAATAACAATTATGTGCAAATATAACTAATATCAGAAAATAATAAACCACATAGAACAGAACACAAGACACATAGATTTAACGTGGTTCACCCAATCCCTGGGCTACGTCCACCAACAGCGAGTCCAATATTATTATTATCCAGTGATTACAACCTGATTACAATCTGTAATCCCTTACAACCCAATTTTGCTGCAAGTACTAAAATCATACATAATGAAAATCCCTAACCCTAAGCCATATTATACAATATTTTCCCGCTTTAGGGTTAGAATGAGTTATAAGTAGTCGGCCCAAATAACCAAAAAAAGTAGTCGGCCTCAAAAAAATTTCCTCGGGGGCTATGCCCCCGAACCCCTGCTCTTGGGGGCTACCGCCCCCAAACCCCCGCTCGGTGCCCGGCCCAGCCCTGAACCCTGACGAGGTCGGGAGGAAAAGTGTACAGTACTTTCTTGATTAGTCACCGCAAGCTAACATGATGAAAAGACACAAGTTAATTAAAGCAGTTATAAGGTATACAGAAAGTCTCAACTTTCCTGTGATGGCTGAGCATAGACATGCGTATATTAGGGTGGTGTTCAATTTAAAGTCCGCCATTGTGTTCTATCTTTGTATTGTCTCTTCCATTTATGTTGGGAGTACGTTCTCTAAGGGCATTATGGGTGGAGGGTTTAACTACAAGGAGCCGAAGAATTGCAAAAAATGGAAGAATAAGACTGAGGTCTGGGACAAGCTTAGGAAGGGAGGTGATGCAGTCAAGGATGGTGGATCTAATTAAGGATAGTCCAAACCTTGCAGCCAACAAAATTACATAGCGGAATATAGAAAACACGATAAAATGTTTCAAGTAATTTGCATTAACATGCTTAGCTATAAGGCCTTCCGGGTTAGGGCCAATTACAAAATGAAATAATTCTGCAAGATCCACAACCAGATCCAATACAATCTCAGCTAGTTCAGTCCTAAAGACAATTAGAAGCTGATGGAAACCCTAAGGTAGATCCAAACTTGAGCTCGCAAGCCTCCAAGTAATCTCCTTGTTCCCAAGTATGCAAACTCCTAGCTCTACTACAAATGACTATCAGATTATAATCTGATCTGCAAGGACATCAAGAACTTTTCCACAACTTCACTGTCAAGCTTAGCATCTAAATTCTAGATCTGCTAAGTTGTTCCTCTCCCCATTTTCTCTCTCTAAACATCTACCCAAGCCCTCCTTAAATACTAATCATTAGCCACAAGTCAGCTGGATGAAACCCTTAACTCCCCAAAAGAATAATTAAATGCCATACAAGTCAGCTTACAAATGTATACACATATTTAATTCTGCATGTCAGCCCAAGACAATGGCTACCAATAATTAATTCACCAAGTCAGCTCAACAAATCACACAGAACTCCAATCAGTAAGTCAGAACTATCGAGCGACAGTAAAATCACCGAGCATGCCAGGCATCACTGAGCACTAGTATCGACTAAGCACCTCAGGCATGATAGAGCAACAATTTCACCGAGCACTAGAGACTACCGAGTTACTTCAGTGACCGAGCTTCCTTCAATGACTGAGACCATCGGTCAAGGCTGCAACTGAGTAAAAGTGGCCAAAATACAAACACTCCATGCAGTTTCACCAAGGACACAGAATGCCCTTGCCTTAACCTTGGATGCCCTTGCATCAGACACCCCAGGTTCCAAAAGATGTTCATATGTGGAGAGGACATCTTTCAGGATTCAACACATAAATCCTGAACTGGTTCTTCACATACAAGTTCTCCACCTTTTCTGCTTGCAAAGTCTTTCATTTTAGTTTCCTCTGTCTCTTTAAGTCTTTTCTTGACAATGTACAGGTCGGTTCTCCATACCAATCATTCATTTTCTCTGGATCCACAATCTCATCTTGGCTACCAATACTCAGGTTTCTCCTATCGAGTGTTGTATCCATCAAACACATCAGTGAAAACTTCTTGTCATTCTTCTCAATAGTAAACACATTTCTTACACAGTCATAAATAGCTCTACAATCATATTGCCAAGGTCTACCGAGCAATATATCACAACTATTCATCTTCACAATGTCACAAAGTAGAAGATCCATGTATTGGCCAATCTAAACAACAATGAAGCATTGTTCTCTAACCTCCAAAGCATGAACATCTCACAACCAGCCAAGCCTATAAGGGCAAGGATGTTTCATTCTACTCAAACCAAGTTTCTGAACCAGGTCCTTAGCAATAAGGTTATCAGTACTACCACTATCAACAATAACATCACAAAGTTTACCTTCAGTCTTGCATTGGGTCCTAAAAAAGTTACTCCTCTGACAAGGTTCATCCTTTGTACCGAGCAATGTTCACCGAAGCAGCAAGTTCTCTAATTCAACTTCATTCTGAATGTTCTCATTCATCACAACAGTTCGTCGGTCAATCTTCTTCTATGTGCACTCAAAAGAATGGTGTCCTTCCTCCCCACAGTTATAGCAAGTACCCTTAAAGATAACTCTACCTGTCTTCTTCTTTGGTTCCATAGGTTTCTATTCATCTCCTGCATTAGTTGGCTTATCCTTCACCAAGTGATCAATCTTTTCTTTTCCTCAGGAGTTGTTAGGTTGTTTCCTCTTCAACTTATCTTCTACCTTCAAAGCATACTGATAAGCATCTTCAATAGAATCAATCTTCAGCATACCAAGCTCATCTTGAATATTGAATCTCAGACCATTCACATATTGAGCTACCTTTTCCTTACCAAGCTCTTGGTGTCCAGACCGAATAGTAAGTTTGTAGAACTCCTCGGTATAATCTTCAATAGACAAATCCTTCTGTTTCAGATTCTGCAATTTCTTAAACAAGTCAAGCTCATAGTCAGCCGGTATGAACTTAGCTTTCAACTTAGTCACCATCAATCTCCACCGATTGATCTTTGTTTCACCTTCATCCTCTTGGTCTCTCTATAGTTCTTTCCACCAAAGAGCAGTGTGTCCTTTCAACTTTGTCTATGCTAATCTCACCTGAAGAGTCCATCTTCAATTTCTTCTAGCTCAAAGAAATCTTCAAGTTCACTAATCCAATCAATCAAATTGTTGGGCTTCAAAGTACTAGAGAAAGTAGAAACTTCCATTCGGTAATTACTAAACCAAGCAGTAGGTCTAGGCAACCGAGCAGTTCTGTCTTCACCAGATCTATTTCTCCAATCATCACCACTAGATCTAGCAGTCTCAAATTCTTTAGTAGCTTCTTCGTAGCCATCCTTAGTACCAACATTCTAAGGTATACCAGCAACAGTTCTCATGATCTTGATGACCATATCATTCTTCATCAATTCCATCTCAAATCTAAAATCTGATTTCACCTTCTCTGTGATCCTAGATTCAACAGTATCACAAAGATTAGAAATAACTCTAGGGTCCAATCTTCTCGAAGGCATCCTTAAAGATAAGAGAAACCCTCTGCAACAAACCCTCACCAACCACATTGTGACAATTTCCAAGTTGCAACAAGTCAGATCTAAACCTACAATCTTGCAAATAGTTAGGGCACAATTTCATAAGTTCAGTGCTTTGGATCTGCAATCCAGATTGTACACAATCTCTGCTCCAATAAGATCAACTTCACAAGATCAGCCTTGCTAGGTCAAGCTTCTACTTCAAAAAGATTAAACTTTCACCCCAACAGAAACAAACCTTTGCTCTAATACCACCTGATGCAGTCAAGGATGGTGGATCCAATTAAGGACAGTCCTAACCTTGCAACTAATAGAATTACACAGCGGAATACAGAAAACACCATAAAATGTTTCAAGTAATTTGCATTAATATGCCCGGCTGTAAGGCCTTCCAAGTTAGGGCCACTTACAAAATGAAACAATTCTGCAAGATCCACAACCAGATCTAATAAAATCTCAGCTAGTTTAGTCTTGAAGACAATCAAAAGCTGATGGAAACCCTAAGGCATATCTAAACTTGAGCTCGCAAGCCTCCAAGAAATCTCCTTGTTCCCAAGTATGCAAACTCCTAGCTCTACTACAAATGACTATTAGATTACAATCTAATCTGTAAGGACATCAAGAACATTTCCACAACTTTGCTATCAAGCTTTACATTTGAATTCTAGATTTGCTAAGTTTTTCCTCTCCCCATTTTCTCTCTCTAAACATCTACCCAATCCCTCCTTAAATACTAATCATCATCCACAAGTCAGTTGGATGAAACCCTTAACTCCCCAAAATAATAATTAAATGCCATACAAGTCAGCTTACAAATATATACAAACATTTAATTCTGCATGTCAGCCTAAGACAATGACTACCAACAATTAATTCACCAAGTTGGATCGACAAATCACACATAACTCCAGTCGGTAAGTCAGAACTACCGAGTGACAGTAAAATCACCGAGCACGCCAAGCATCACCGAGCATCAGTATCGACCAAGCATCGCAGGCATGATTGAGCAACAATTTCACTGAGTACCAGAGACTACCGAGTTCCTTTAGTGATCGAGCTTCCTTCAATGACTGAGACCATCGGTCAAGGCTGTAACTGAGTAAAACTGCCCAAAATACAAACACTCCATGCAGTTTCATTGAGGACACAGAATGCCCCTGCCTTAACCTTGGATGCCCCTACATCAGGAAGGCTCACCATGTATACGGAGTGCCTTCATGGGTTCAAAGAAGATGTCATGACAGATTTTGTTGAGAGTTGAAAGGATGGCACTCTGACTATTAGGGGAATGGATGTGAAAATCACTGAGGAACTTATTGCGTAGGTGTCCGGGTTGAACACCAAGTGGTGATCCCACAAAGCTGTGTCCCACTTTTCGGGACGAAGAAAATCGACATCGAAGAGAAATTTTTTTTTTAGAGTCTTCATGCAAAGTCAACACTTTGCGTGAAGTAGGTCGACCACTTCACATGAAGTACCCTACGTAGGGGGCTTCGTGTGAAGACCCCACTTCACACAAAGTACCCTAGGCAGTGTACTTCGCGTAAAGTAGGGTCTTCGCGTGAAGCCCCTATGACATGATTTCTTTACAAATTTTAGGCTATTCATTTTTATTTTTCATTTTTACTTTTTGGATTTTGTAGACCCCAGGGCTTGGAGCGAACCTGTGACATCCAGTATGACATCAGCACCTCTCGAGCTTTTTCGACATCTTCAAATTGTTAGTAGCATCAAGTACATGCATTTTTCTCATTTTTTTAAATTGTAAATTATATGTTTTATATTTATTTTAGCTAGTTATTTGTTTTAAATAATTTTTTATTTTTAGAAATGTTAAAAAATCATAGTTAAATATTATAATATGTTAGAAAATTATAGTAGAATGTTAGAAAATCATAGTTAAATATTAGAAAATGTTAGAAAATGTTAGAAAACATTAACAATCGTAGTATAAATGTTAGAAAATCATAGTAGAATTGTTAGAAAATGTTAGAAAATATTAAAAACCATAGTATAAATGTTAGAATATGTTAGAAAATGGTAAAAAAATATAGTAGTGTTAGCAACAATTAGAAAATATTTACAAAACATTAGAAACCATAGTAGAAATGTTAGAAAATGTTAGAAAACATTTAGATCTTATAAAAAATATTATTTTTAATTTTTTTTTTTTCAAGTTTAAAGTTAGTAAATATTAGGAATCTCTCTCCATCTCTCTCTCTCACCTATACATGCATTTTAGTAAAGTTAGTAAATATTAGTTAGTTATTTGTTTTAAATAATTTTTAGTTTGTAGAAATCATAGAAAAGTATAGTTAAATTTTTGAAAATGATCTAGTAGTATGTTGGAATATGTTAAAAAATTGTAGTAGTAAGTTTCTAGGACCCTTATCCCTCCCTTACGACATATTAAGACACTTGGGATCTCTCAAGACCTTATAATACATATTAGATGTCTTATGACCCATTTATGTACATGTTAGGTTCCATTAATACATACAAGGACTCATTGTTTCCCTCAAGACTCCTTAAGACATGTATTAGGATGAATTAATGTAACCTATGATCTCTTAGGACCTATCATGATGCCTACAACCCCTTAAGACATTCTAGGACCATTACACATCTCTTATGAAATCTTAAGACACGTAGGACCTCTTAGGACCTATATGACCCATTATTATATCTCAAAATGTCCTAGGACCCATTCATAGATATCTTAGCTTCTATTAATACATATGTGAACCCATCATTTCCTACAAGAACACTTAAGACATAATAGTATCAATTAATGCAACCTAAGATCCCTTACACCACTTAACACATCTATGACCCATTAACATTATTGGACCATTATACATCCCTTACAACATTTTAAGACATATATGACCCCTTCAGATCATCAAGACCCATTAACATATCTTAGGTTGTCCTAGGACACATTTATGTATCTTAGATTTAATTAATATATACGAGGATCCAGTAATGTAACCTAAGACCCCTGAGGACCTCTTATGTTACCCACAACCCCTTAAGATAGTCTAGGACCCTTATCCATCCCTTACACTATCTTAAGACACATATAAGACCCATTGTTTTCCTCAAGAAACCTTAAGACATACTAGGATCAATAAATCTAATGAAGGATCCATTAGGACCACTTATTGTACCGACAACCCGTTAACATTGTAGAACTCTTATCTAGATCTCTTATGAAATCTTAAAACAAATATGAAACCTTAAGACCTCCAAGACCCATTAAAGAATTTTAGGATGTCTTAGGACCATGCTTAGACCACTTATCACATCTACGACCCATTAACATTATTGGACCATAATACATCCCTTATGATATTTTAAGACATATATGAACCCTTTGGATCCTCAAGACCCATTAACATATCTTAGGTTGTCCTAGGACACCTTTATGTATCTTAGATTCAATTAATACATACGAGGATCCACTAATGTAACCAAGGACCCCTCAAGACCTCTTATGTTATTTGAGACCCCTTAAGAATGTCTAGGACCCTTATCCATCCCTTACACTATCTTAAGACACATCTAGGAACCATTGTTTCCCTCAAGAAACCTTAAGACATGTACTAGGATCAATTAATGTAATGTACGATCCCTTATGAAATCTTAAAACAAATATGAAACCTTAGGATGTCCCAGGACCCATTGATGTATCTTATGTTCTATTAATACATACAAGGACCCATTGTCACCCTGAATACCCCTTAAGAAATACTAGAATACTTAAGGACCTCTTGTGACACATACGACCCCTTAATACATTTTAGGACCTTTAGCCATCCCTTACAACTTCTTAAGAGACATTAAAATCAATTACTACATCCTAGGACCCTTAAGACCTAATAAGACCACTTAATTAAACAAAAAGGACTTATTAATACCAATTAGTACATTTTAGAACCATTAAGACCTAATAAGACCACTTACTTGACCTAATAGGACATATTAATACCAATTAGTACATCCTAGGACCCTTAAGACCTAATAAGACCACTTAAATGACCTAATAGGACTTAATAATACCAATTAGTACATCCAAGAACCCTTAGGACCTAATAAGACCACTTACTTGACCTAATAAAACCTATTAATACCAATTAGTACATCATAGGACCCTTCAGACCTAATAATCCCACTTAGATGACTTAATAGGACCTATTAATACCATTTAGTACATCCTAGTACTCTTAAGACCTAATAAGACCACTTACTTGACCTAATATGACCTATTAATACCAATTAGTACATCCTAGGACCCTTAAGACCTAGTAAAACCACTTCCTTGACCTAATAAGACCTATTAACACCAATTAGTACATCCTAGGAGCCTTAAGAACTAATAAGACCACTTAAGTGACCTAGTAGGACCTATTAATACCAATTAGTACATCCTAGGACCCTTAAGACCTAATAAGACAACATACTTGACATAATAGGACCTATTAATACCAATTAGTACATCCTAGGACCCTTAAGACCTAATAAGACCACTTACGTGATGTAATAGGACCTATTAATACCAATTAGTACATCCTAGAACCCTTAAGACCTGATAAGACCACTTACTTGACCTAATAGGATTGATTAATACCTATTAGTACATCCTAGGAACCTTAGGACCTAATAAGACCACTTACTTGACCTAATAGGACCTGTTAATACCAATTAGTACATCCTAGGTCCTTTAAGACCTAATAAGACAACTTACTTGACCTAATAGGACCTATTAATATTAATTATTACATCCAATGACCCTTAAGACTTAATAAGACCACTTACTTCACCCAATAGGACCTATTAATACCAATTAGTACATCCTAGGACCCTTAAGACCTAATAAGACCACTTACTTGACCTAATCGAACCTATTAATACCAATTAGTACATCCTAGGAGCCTTCAAACCTAATAAGACCACTTACTTGACCTAATAGGAACTATTAATACCCATTAGTACATCCTAGGACCCTTAAGACCTAATACGACCACTTACGTGACCTAATAGGACCTATTAATACTAATTAGTACATCCTAGAACCTTTAAGACCTAATAAGACCACTTACTTGACCTAATAGGACCTATTAATACCAATTAGTACATCCTAAGACCCTTTAGTCCTAATAAGACCACTTACATGACCTAATAGGACCTATTAATACCAATTAGTACATCCTAGGACCCTTCAGACCTAATAAGACAACTTGCTTGACCTAATAGGACCTATTAATACCAATTAGTACATCCTAGGACCCTTAAGATCTAATAAGACAACTTACTTGACCTAATAGTACCTATAAATACCTAATAAGACAACTTACTTGTCCTAATAAGACTTATTAATATGAATTAGTACATCCTATGATACTTAAGACCTAATAAGACCACTTACTTGACCTAATAGGACCTCTTAGTACCAATTAGTATCTCCTAGGACCCTTAAAACCTAATAAGACCACTTAAGTGACCTAATAGGACCTATTAATACAAATTAGTACATCCTAGGACCCTTAAGACCTAATAAGACCACTTACTTAACCTAATAGGAACTATTAATACCAATTAATACATCCTTGGATGCTATAGACCTAATAAGACCACTTATATGACCTAAAAGGACCTATTAATACTGATTAGTACATCTTGGAACCCTTAATATCTAATAAAACCACTTAATTCATCTAATATGACCTATTAATACCAATTAGTACATCTTATGACCCTTAAGACCTAATAAGACCACTTACTTGACCTAATAGGACCTATTAATACCAATTAGCACATCCTAGGACCCTTAAGGACTAATAAGACCACTTACTTGACCTAATAGGACCTATTAATACTAATTAGTACATCTTAGGACCCTTAAGACCTAATAAGACCACTTACTTTACCTAATAGGACCTATTAATACCAATTAGTACATCTTAGGACCCTTAAGACCTAATAAGACCACTTACTTGACCTAATAGAACCTATTAATACCAAGTAGTACATCTTAGGACCCTTAAGACTTAATAAGACCACTTACTTGACCTCATAAGACCTATTAATACCAATTAGTACATCCTACGACCATTAAGACATAATAAGATGACTTACGTGACCTAATAAGATCTATTAATACCAATTAATATATCTTAGGACACTTAAGACCTAATAAGACCACTTAGGTGACCTAATAGGACCTATTAATACCAACTAGTACATCCTAGAACTCTTAAGACCTAATAAGACAACTTACTTAACCTAATAGGACCTATTAATACCAATTAGTAAATCCTAGGAACTTTGACACCAAATAAGTCCAATTACTTGACCTAATAAGACCTATTAATATAAATTAGTACATCCCAGGACCCTGAAGACCTAATAAGACCACTTAGGTGACCTAATAGGACCTATTAATATCAATTAGTACATAATAGAACCCTTAAGGCCTAATATGACCACTTACTTGACCTAATAGGACCTTTTAATACTAATTAGTACATCCTAGGACCCTTAAGACCTAATATGAGCACTTATGTGACCTAATAAGACCTATTAATACCAATTAGTACATCTTTAGACCCTTAATACCTAATAATACCACTTACATGACCTAATAGGACCTATTAATACCAATTAGTACATCCTAGGACCCTTAGGACCTAATAAGACCACTTACCTGACCTAATATTACCTATTAATACCAATTAGTACATCCTATGACCCTTAAGACCTAATAAGACAACTTACTTGACCTAATAATATGTATTAATATTAATTAATGACCGTTAAGACTTAATAAGACCACTTACTTCACCTAATAGGACCTATTAATAATAATTAATACATCCTAGGACCCTTAAGACCTAATAAGACCACTTACTTGACCTAATTGAACATATTAATATCAATTAGTACATCCTAGGAGCCTTCAAACCTAATAAGACCACTTACTTGACTTGATAGGAACTATTAATAGCCATTAGTACATCCTAGGACCCTTAAGACCTAATACCACCACTTACGTGACCTAATAGGACCCACTAATACCAATTAGTACATTATAGAACCTTTAAGACCTAATAAGACCACTTACTTGACCTAATAGGACCTATTAATACCAATTAGTACATCCTACAACCCTTTAGACCTAATAAGACCACTTACGTGACCTAATATGACCTATTAATAGCAATTAGTACATCCTAAGACAGTTAAGACCTAATAAAACCACTTGCTTGACCTAATAAGACCTATTAATACCAATTAGTACATCTTATTACCCTTAAGATCTAATAAGACAACTGACTTGACCTAATAGTACCTATAAATACCTAATAAGACAACTTACTTGTCCTAATAGGACCTATTAATATGAATTAGTACATCCTATGACACTTAAGACCTAATAAGACCACTTACTTGACCTAATAGGACCTCGTAGTAACAATTAGTATATCCTAGGACTCTTAAGACCTAATAAGACCACTTAAGTGACCAAATATGACCTATTAATACAAATTAGTACATCCTAGGAACCTTAAGACCTAATAAGACCACTTACTTAACCTAATGGGAACTATTAATACCAATTAATACGTCCTAGGACCCTTAAGAGCTAATAAGACCACTTATATGACCTAATAGGACCTATTAATACTGATTAGTACATCCTAGAACCCTTAATATCTAATAAAACCACTTAATTCATCTAATAGGACCTATTAATACCAATTAGTACATCCTATGACCCTTAAGACCTAATAAGACCACTTACTTGACCTAATAGGACCTATTAATACCAATTAGTACATTCTAGGACCCTTAAGGACTAATAAGACCACTTACTTGACCTAATCAGACCTATTAATACTAATTATTATATATTAAGACCATTAAGACCTAATAAAACCACTTACTTGACCTAATAGGACCTATTAATACCAATTGGTACATCCTAGGACCCTTAAGACCTAATAAGACCACTTACTTGACCTAATAGAACCTATTAATACCAAGTAGTACATCTTAGGACCCTTAAGACCTAATAAGACTACTTACTTGACCTCATAAGACCTATTAATACCAATTAGTACATCCTACAACCATTAAGACATAATAAGATGACTTACATGACCTAATAAGACCTATTAATACCAATTATTATATCTTAGGACCTTTAAGACTTAATAAGGCCACTTAGGTGACCTAATAAGACCTATTAATACCAACTAGTACATCCTAGAACTCTTAACACCTAATAAGACAACTTATTTGACCTAATAGGACCTATTAATACCAATTAGTAAATCCTAAGACCTTTGAGACCAAATAATTTCAATTACTAGACCTAATAAAACCTATTAATATCAATTAGTACATCCTAGGACCTCGAAGAACTAATAAGACCACTTACGTGACCTAATAGGACCTATTAATATCAATTAGTACATAATAGAACCCTTAAGACCAATTACGACTACTTATTTGACCTAATAGGACCTTTTAATACTAATTAGTACATTCTAGGACCCTTAAGACTTAATATGAGCACTTACATGACCTAATAAGACCTATTAATACCAATTAATACATCCTAGGACCCTTAATACCTAATAAGACAACTTACTTGACCTAATAGGACCTATTAATATCAATTAGTACATCCTAAGACCCTTAAGATATAATAAGACCACTTACCTGAGCTTATAGGACCTATTAATAACAATTAGTACATCCTACAAACCCTTAAGACCTAATAAGACCACTTACTTGACCTAATAGGAGATATATAATACCAATTAGAACATACTAAGACCCTTAAGAACTAATAAGATCACTTACGTGACCTAATAGGACCTATTAATACCAATTAGTACATCCTACGACCCTTAAGACCTAATAAGACCACTTACTTGACCTAATAGGACCTATTAATACCAATTAGTACATCCTAGTACGCTTAACACCTAATAAAACCACTTACATTTTCTAATAGGACCTATCAATAACAATTAGTACATCCTAGGACCCCGAGGACCTAATAAGACCACTTACGTGACTTAATAGGACCTATTAATAATAAATAGTATAGAATAGAACCCTTAATACCTATTACGACTACTTATTTGACCTAATAGGACCTTTTAATACCAATTAGTACATTCTAGGACCCTTAAGATCTAATATGAGCACTTACATGACCTAATAAGACCTATTAATACCAATTAGTACATCCTAGGAACGTTAAATCTAGTAAGACCACTTACGTGACCTAATAGGACCTATTAATACCAATTAGTATATCCTGGGACCCTTAAGATCTAATAAGACCACATACTTGAACTAATAGGACCTATTAATACCAATTAGTATATCCTACGACCCTTAAGACCTAATAAGACCACTTACATGACCTAATAGGACCTATTAATATGAATTATTACATCATAGAACCCCTAAGACCTAATAAGACCACTTACTTGACCTAATAGGACCTATTAATACCAATTAGTAAATCTTAGGACCCTTAAGACCTAATAAGTCCAATTACTTGACCCAATAAGAACTATTAATAAGAGTTAGTACATCCTAGGACCCCTAACACGTAATAAGACCACTTACGTGACCTAATAGGACCTAATAATATTAATTAGTACATCTCATAACTCTTAAGACCTAATAAGACCACTTAATTGACTTAATAGGTCCTTTTAATACCAATTAGTACATCTTAGGACCCTTAAGACCTAATATGACCACTTACATGACCTAATAGGACCTATTAATACTAATTACTACATTCTAGGACCCTTAAGACCTAATAAGACTACTTATTTGACCTAAAAGGACCTATTAATAACAATTATTACATCCTAAGACACTTAAGACCTAATAAAACCACTTACTTGATGTAATATGACCTATTAATAACAATTAGTATATCCTAAAAACTCTTAAGACCTAATAAGACCACTTACTTGACTTGAGAGGACCTATATAATCCTAATTAGTACATCCTAAAAACCTTAAGACCCAATATGCTCACTGATGTGACTTAATAGGACCTATTAATACCAATTAGTACATCCTAGGACTTTTAAGACCTAAAAAGACCATTTACTTGACCTAATAAGACATATTAATACCAATTAGTACATCGTAAGACCCTTAAGACCTAATAAGTTTAGTTACTTGACCTAATAGGACCTATTAATACCAATCAGTACATCTTAGGACCCTTAAGATCTAATAAGACCACTTACTTGAACTAATAGAACCTATTAATACAAATTAGTACATCCTAGGATCCTTAAGACCTAATATGACAACTTATTCGACCTAATAGGACCTATTAATACCAATTAGTACATCTTAAGACCTTTAAGATCTAATAAGACCACTTACGTGATTTAATAGGACCTATAAATACCAAATAGTACATCCTAGAACCCTTAAAACTTAATAAGACCACTTACTCTAGCTAATAGGACCTATTAATACCAATTAGTACATCCTAGGACCCTTAAGACCTAATAAGACAACTTACATAACCTAATAAGACCTATTAATACCAATTAGTACATCTTAGAACTCTTAAGACCTAATAACACCACTTACTTGACCTAATAGGACCTATTTTAATACCAATTCATAAATCATAGGACTCTTAAAAGATAATAAGTCCACTTACTTGAACTAATAAGACCTATTAATACCAGTTAGTGCATCATAGGACACCTAAAACCTAATAAGGCCCCTTATGTGACATAATAGGACCTATTAATATCAATTAGTACATCCTAGAAACCTTAAGACCTAATACGACCACTTACTTGACCTAATAGGACCTATTAATACCAATTAGTACATCTTAGGACTCTTAAGACCTACTATGACCATTTAGATGACCTAATAGTACCTATTAATACCAATTAGTACATCCTCGGATCCTTAATACCTAATAAGACCACTTGACCTAATAGGACCTATTAATACCACTTAGGACATCCTTGGAAGCTTAAGACCTAATAAAACCATTTACTTGGCTTAATAGGACCTATTAATAATAATTAGTACATCCGAAAAACCCTTAAGACCTAATAAGACCGCTTACTTGACTTAATAGGACCTATATAATACTAATTAGTACATCCTAAGACCGTTAAGACCTAATAAAATCACTTACTTGGCCTAATAGAGCCTATTAATACCAATTACTACATTCTAGGACCCTTAAGACCTAATAAGACTACTTACATGACCTAATAGGACCTATTAATACCAATTAGTACATCCTAAGACCCTTAAGACCTAATAAAACCACTTACTTGACCTAATAGGACCTTTTAATACCAATTAGTACATCCTAGGAACCTTAAGATCTAATAACACCAATTACTTGACCTAATAGGACCTATTAGTACCAATTAGCACATCCTAGGACCCTTAAGACCTAATAAGATAACATAATTGACCTAATAGGACCTATTAATACCAATTAGTACATCTTAGGATCGTTAAGTCCTATTAAGAGCACTTACATGACATAATAGGACCTATTAATACCAATTAGTACATCCTAGAACCCTTAAGACCTAATAAGACCACTTACTTGACCTCATAGGACCTATTAATACCAATTAGGACATCCTAGGACCATTAAGACCTAATAAGACAACTTAGGTGAACTAAAATGACCTATTAATACAAACTAGGACATCCTAGAACCCTTCAGACCTAATAAAATCACTTACTTGACCTAGTAGGATCTATTAATACCAATTAGTA
Source organism: Chamaecyparis obtusa (assembly GCA_027943335.1). Taxonomy (NCBI): domain Eukaryota; kingdom Viridiplantae; phylum Streptophyta; class Pinopsida; order Cupressales; family Cupressaceae; genus Chamaecyparis; species Chamaecyparis obtusa. The sequence continues at coordinate 243,958 of BSBK01000897.1, read as the reverse complement.
CATTATAGGACCCTTAAGACCTAATAAGACCACTTGACATAATAGGACCTATTAATACCAATTAGTACGTCCTAGGACCCTTATGACATAATAATACCACTTAACCTAATAAGACCTATTAATACCAATTAGTACATCGTAGGACCCTTAATGCCTAATAAGACCACATACTTGACCTAATAGGACCTATTAATACCAATTAGTACATTTAAAGACACTTAAGACCTAATAAGACCACTTACATGACCTAATAGGACCTATTAATACCAATTAGTACATCCTAGAACCCTGAAGACCTAATAAGACCACTTACTTGACCTAATAGGACCTATATAATACCAATTAGTACATCCTAAGACCATTAAGGCCTAATAAGATCACTTACGTAGCCTAATAGAACCTATTAATACCAATTAGTACATTCTAGGACCCTTAAGACCCAATAATACTACTTACTTGACCTAATAGGACCTATTAACACCAATTAGTACATCCTACGAACCTTAAGACTTAATAAAACACTTACTTGACCTAAAAGGACCTTTTAATACCAATTAGTACATCCTAGGAACCTTAAGATCTAATAAGACCAATTACTTGAACTAATAAGACCTATTAGTACCAATTAGTACCAATTAGTACATCCTATGACCCTTAAGACCTAATAAGACCACATACTTGACCTAATAGGACCTATTAATACCAATTAGTACATCTTAGGACCGTTAAAACCTCATAAGACCACTTACGTGATGTAATAGGACCTATTAATACCAATTAGTACATCCAATAACCCTTAAGACCTAATAAGACCACTTACTTGACATCATAGGACCTATTAATACCAATTAGTACATCCTAGGACCCTTAAGACCTAATAAGACCACTTAGGTGACCTAATAGGACCTATTAATACAAATTAGGACATCCTAGAACTCTTCAGACCTAATAAGACCACTTACTTGACCTAATAGGATCTATTAATACCAATTAGTACATCGTAGGACCCTTAAGAAAAAATAAGACCATTTACTTGACTTAATAGGACCTATTAATACCAATTAGTACGTCCTAGGACCCCTAAGAAAAAATAAGACCACTTACTTAACCTAATAGGACCTATTAATACCAATTAGTATGTCATAGGACCCTTAAGACAAAATAAGACCACTGACTTAACCTAATAGGATATATTAATACCAATTAGTACATCATAGGACCTGTAAGACCTAATAAGACCACTTACTTGACCTAATAGGACCTATTAATACCAATTAGTACATTCTAGGACACTTAAGACCTAATAAGACCACTTACTTGACCTAATAGGACCTATTAATACCAATTAGTACATCCTAGGACCCTTAAGACCTAGTAAGACCACTTACTTGACCTAATAGGGCCTATATAATACCAATTAGTACATCGTAAGACTATTAAAACCTAATAAGATCACTTACGTGGCCTAATAGAGCCTATTAATACCAATTAGTACATTCTAGGACCCTTAAGACCTAATAAGACTACTTACTTGACCTAATAGGACCTATTAATACCAATTAGTACATCCTAGGACCCTTAAGACCTAATAAAACCACTTACTTAACCTAATAGAACCTTTTAATACCAATTAGTACATCATAAGAACCTTAAGATCTAATAAGACCAATTACTTGACCTAATAGGACCTACTAGTACCAATTAGTACATCCTAGGATCCTTAATACCTAATAAGATAACATACTTGACCTAATAGGACCTATTAATACTAATTAGTACATCTTAGCACCGTGAAGACCTCATAAATCCACTTACGTGACGTAATAGGACCTATTAATACCAATTAGTACATCCTATAACCCTTCAGATCTAATAAGACCACTTACTTGACCTTATAGGACCTATTAATACCAATTAGTACATCCTAGTACCCTTAAGACCTAATAAGACTACTTAGGTGACCTAATAGGACCTATTGATACAAATTAGGACATCTTAGAACCTTTCAAACCTAATAAGACCACTTACTTGACCTCATAGGGTCTATTAATACCAATTAGTACATTGTAGGACCCTTAAGACCTAATAAGACCACTTACTTGACCTAATAGGACCTATTAATACCAATTAGTATGTCCTAGGACCCTTAAAACATAATATGACCACTTACTTAACCTAATAAGATCTATTAATACGAATCAGTACATCGTAGGACCCTTAAGACCTAATAATACCACTTACTTGACGTAATAGGACCTATTAATACTAACTATACATTCTAGGACACCTAAGACCTAATAAGACCACTTACTTGACCTAATAGGACCTATTAATACCAATGAGTACATCCTATGACCATTAAGACCTAATAAGACCGCTTACTTGACCTAATAGGACTTATTAATACCAATTAGTACAGCCTAAGACCCTTAAGACTTAATAAGACCACTTACATGACCTAATAGGACCTATTAATACCAATTAGTACATCCTAGAACCTTTAAGACCTTATAAGACCACTTACGTGACCTAATAGGATCTATTAATACCAATTAGGACATCCTACAACCCTTAAGACCTAATAAGACCACTTGGCCTAATAGGACCTATTAACCTAATAGGACCTATTAATACCAATTAGTACATCCTAGAACCCTTAAGACCTAATAAGACCACTTGACCTAATAGGGCCTATTAATACCAATTAGTACATCTTATGACCCTTAAGACCTAATAAGACCACTTACTTGACCTAATAGAACCTATTAATACCGATTAGTACATCCTAAGACACTTAATACCTAATAGGACCAATTACTTGACCCATTAACATATCTGAGGTTGTCCTAGGACACATTTATGTATCTTAGATTCAATTAATACATACGAGGATCCACTTATGTTACGTAGGACCCCTTAGGACCTCTTATGTTACCCATGACCCATTTAGACAGTCTAGGACCCTTATCCATCCCTTACACAATCTTAAGACACATCTATGACCCATTGTTTCCCTCATGAAACCTTAATACATACTAGGATCCCTAAGGACCTCTTATGTTATGTACGATCCCTTAAGACATTCTAGGACCTTTATCCATTTTTTACAAGATCTTAAGAGTCATTAAAATCAATTAGTACATTCTAGGACCCTAAAGACCTAATAAAACCACTTACTTGACCTAATAGGACCTATTAATGCCAATAAGTACATCCCAGAACCCTTAAGACTTAATAAGACCACTTACTTGACCTAATAGCACCTTTTAATACCAATTAGTACATCCTAGGACCCTTAATACCTAATATGACCACTTATGTGATCTAATAGGACCTAGTAATACCAATTAGTACATCCTAGGACCCTTGAGACCTAATGAGACCACTTATGTGACCTAATAGGACCTATTAATACCAATTAGTACATTCTAGAGCCTTAAGACCTAATAAGACCACTTACATGACCTAATAGGACATATTAATACCAATTAGTACATCCTAGGACCCTTAAGACCTAATAAGAACACTTAATTGAGCTAATAGGACCTATTAATAGCAATTAGTACATCCTAGGACCCTTAAGACCTAATAAGACCACTTATTTGATGTAATAGGACCTATCAATACCAATTAGTATATCCTAAGACCCTTAAGACCTAATAAGACTACTTACTTGACCTAATAGGACCTATTAATACTAGTTAGTACATCCTAGGACCCTTAAGACCTAATAAGACCACTTACATGACCTAATAGGACTTATTAATACCAATTAGTACATCCTAGAACCCTTAAGACCTAATAAGATCACTTATGTGACCTAATAGGACCTATTAATACCAATTAGTAGATCCTAGAACTGTTAAGACCTAATAAGACAACTTACTTGACCTAATAGGACCTATTAGTACCAATTAGTACATCCAACGAGTCTTAAGACCTAATAAGACCACTTACTTGACCTAATAGGACCTATTAATACCAATTAGTACATCCTAGGACCGTTAAGACCTAATAAGACCACTTACTTGACCCATTAACATATCTTAGGTTGTCCTAGGACATATTTATGTATCTTAGATTCAATTAATACATACGAGGATCCACTATTGTAACGTAGGACCCCTCAGGACCTCTTATGTTATCCACAACCCCTTAAGACAGTCTAGGACCCTTGTCCATCCCTTACAGTATCTTAAGACACATCTAGGACCCATTATTTTCGTTAAGAAACCTTAAGACATACTAGGATCCCTAAGGAACCCTTATGACACATACCACCCCTTAAGACATTGTAGGACCTTTATCCAATATTCCTTACAACATCTTAAGAGACATTAAAATTAATAAATACATTCTAAGACCCTTAATACCTAATAAGACCACTTTCTTGACCTAATAGGACCTATTAATACCAATTAGTACATCCTATGACCCTTAAGACTTAAAAAGACCAATTACTTGACCTAATAGGACCACTTACTTGACCTAATACCAATTAGTACTTCCTATGACCCTTTAAGAGTATTAGTACACTCTAGTATTGTAAATTTAAGTATAATTTGATATATTTAGATATTTGTTTCCATTTTACATGCAGTTATAACATGTAGTCAAGTAATTAATTGTTAACACTTAGCTTTCACATGTTATGTATCTAGATGGCCACTCAGGACACACCTTAGACTCCTGATATATAGACCATTTTTCATATTGCTGACATAGAGATGGCTCGACTTAGAGAGTCCATCCGTACATCTTCAACATATGGCATATATAGAGATACTTGTATGAGTATATTGACCAGTTTGGAGGAGATGACTACTAAATTGAGATCTCACTCCTCCTTCATACCTCAGCTAGTTGAGACTATTTTTCAAGAGTTGAGGGCCAAGGTCTCGAGTGATGTTTCCTTGGAGATAGTTCAGAGCCATGTCCCTAAGGAAACCATCAAACAAGAGGTTTTCCCATATTATAAGGGGAAGGCCATTGTGAGGGCATATCTGTATGTGACTGAATGTGACCTCTAAATCAGACACAACACAACATGGTCATTATTCACTTGATAGAATTCAGGAGAGAGTATGAAGAACTCAATCCAAATTTCATGGTGAGGCGACCTGTTGCCTCCTATGTGAATGGGGTGTTTGAATACTCTCAGAACGAGAGCCAACAGCTGGGAGACCAATTCAACAATGGAGGATTTTCAAAAATCAAATATGAGCAAAATGAAACTAAGCTAAGAATGAATGCAATTAATCTAGAAAACTTTGAAAGAAATATGAAATGCAGATTTTTATTTGATTTTGAAATAAAGATGATATTAGACTAAGAACAAGTAAGCAAATTTAATCTAAATGTGAAATGCCATTACACTAATATGAGAAATTAAACTAGATAATGCAATAAAAGAGCTTTGAAAACAATGAAATATGAGACTAAAAAATACTATAGTGTAGATGCTCTCAAAAATTGCTCTCTTGAATGAGAAAAAGAGGTTCATTAAATAGACCAAGCCAGAAGAGGAATGAAGAGTTTCTTGATTCGAAACGGTGGACTCTTCATTCCTAATTGAGACAAAAAGACAATGAATTATTTAATTAAAAGAATGGAATTTGCCACATGTGGGGAGGTGACCTTTCGAGTAATTTGAATTATTAAATTCAAATAAAGAGGTGTCCATTCAATTAACTAAATATTTATTAATTCCTTTCAAGGGTATTTAGCTAAAGGGGGTGGAGTTTAATTTAATTAAAAGTACTTAGGACTTCATAATTAAATTAACTTATCATAGAGATTATTTAGCCAAATAAAGTCTAGGACTTAGGAATTATTTTAGCATTTGATTATTGCAATTTATGGTCTTTGCAATTGACATCAAGTCAAATTAAGTCAGATATGAGAGAGAAAATTGCCTAGGGAACTAGGACTTTGGTGATGTAAAATCGAGATAATGCACCAAAATTGATGAAATTAAATAGGTGCCAATTTTGGGGTATTACATTTGCCCCTCTTTGAATTGATGTGCGAACAGCGCGTTGATTCAAAGAATAGTCTGAAGTGACAGATGAAAGCAGATCAAAGCATGAATTTTTCAAAGTCTAAGTTAGATTGCGAAGACAACGATCTTTAAAAGAGAACTGGAATCGGGGTTAGATTGCCCCAATACCAATTGATGAAGATGCAGATTTAGGACTATCTCCGAATCAGGGTTAGATTGCCCCAATACAAAGCTTAGTCCTCTGAGACCTGGGTTAGATTGCCCCAATACCCAAAAGATTTCAAGAACCATCTCCAGAACGAAGTTTGGCCCTTGAGGATCCGAGTTAGATTGCTCAAATACTTAAAAGATAGATGATAAGATAACAAGATGCGAGGCACCAAGATGCCCCTAGCGATGAGAACTGATGATTCAAATCAGACTAATTCAAGAATAGATTTGACAAGATTCAAATGATGTAATCATCCTGCCCCCTCAGGAGCGAAATTGAAAGATGACATGTTAGAAGGATGATAAACAACAAGAGATTGCAGAGTAAAAGCAATTAGACTAGATTCATGAAGCTACAGAAGTGAATCGGAGCAAAGTAGAGGTCCTGTTGACCAAGTTTGACCATGGTTGACTAAATTTGACTTGAATTGACTTTGATGAAAAGAGCAAAGATCTCAAGAACATGATGTAAAGATGAGGATTTGGCAGGAAGATGACACCAGAAGGCTGACTGCACAAGCATCCGATCCAGAAGGAGTTCAATATTTAAAACATGATTTTGAGCCACTTAGAGATGTCAGATTTCAATTTCGATCCCGAAAAAGGATGTAGCCAAGATGAGACTGGGACAAAAGATGAGAACCTTTGATGAGCAAATCCAGAAGAAAGAAATCAAGAGAGCAACAAGAAAGCGCTCCAAATGCAAGCCTAGAATGAAAGATGCAAGTCTAAATGCAGGCCTAGGATGAACAAATGCAATCCTCCGAACTTGACTGTTGGACTCATCGTATTTATCATCATTGAGTTCTTTTAAGCACGGGACAATCGCAAGATGCCATATAATTCTCCCCAACATGAGAATATGAATATGACATAAGTCTTAAATTTGTCAGAATGAGGTGTAAGCATTAAGGCACAAGAAGCCAGAATGACCTGAACACCTATTCCTTTTAATCTAGCAAGTTAACATAAGCATTAGAGCATAAATGCTAGAATGACTTGAATGTCTCTTGCGAACAAACACACCAAGCATGCAGGAGTTCCTTCTTTTGCCAAAGATTGCTCACAGTGACCCTTACATTCACTTAACAGGACGAGCGTTTACAATTTCATCAGTAGCAGAAAGAAGTCACTCAAAAGACAAAGAGAAGAACCAACCTCACCGAAGCGTCCATATAGAAGGAGTTGAGGTACGCATGGCCATCCAATACAAGATAGAGGCTCTTACAGATGGACACCCCTCTTATATGAATTCTTTGGATCATTGGAACTAAACCAACAAGCAGAAAGCAAAAGGAAAGCAAAGAAAACAAACAAGCACTCAAAGAAAACAAAGCTCAACATGTCTCAAAGGAACACACATTTAGTTTAAGTTTCAGTTCAAGTTCATGTTCAAGTGGATTGAAGTTGATTCGGAAAGATAACATTTGAAGTCTCAATGAGATAATGACAATAGGCAGATGTAGTGAGAATCACTGGTGATTGATAGAAGGGAGAAATCCCAAAGAAGAGAGATCGAACAAAAGCTAGGTATCCGCAGGCAGGCATAGTGAGAACCACTGGCGACCAATGCTCAAAAGAGTTTTCAAAAGTGATAGGACAATGCCCCCTAGACCAGGCAGGTGCCCCCAAGTGTGAACCAGTTCCAATCCATGAAGAATCGAGGAAAACTCAAAGATAAGCGCATGAGCTAGCAAACCAAAGTAGGAAACAAACTAAAGCAGGAAAGCGGGAAAACAAACTAAAGCAGGAAAGGAAGGAAGCTAAAGTAGGAAACTACGAGCCAAGCGACGCTGAGATGAGATGTTACATCAGGAAAACAAGAGGCACCTGTTTACCAGGTTTTCACCATCTTGGCAAAGATTCTATTTTTGCTACCATGACGCCTGTTTACCAGGTTTTCATCAATGGCACATTTTTCTCTTTTTCAATTTTTTTGTACTTTTCTCTTTTTTTTGCTTTTTTTGCATTTTTTGAATATCTCATTTTTTTTGTATTTTTCACATTTTCTATTTTTTTTGTATTATCAAGGCGCCTGTTTACCAGGTTTTCACCAGGATAATAGATACATCAAAGCGCCTGTTTGCCAGGTTTTCACTAAGATGACCATTTTTTTAGGACATTTTGCAATTTTTAGGATTTTGTGCAATATATCAATTTTTAGAATTTTTTCAGGATCAATAAGTATGTACATGAGCACATAGAGAATGTCAGCTATAGAACTTCTTTAGATGAAGAGCGTTGATGGGCTCTTTGAGTTTCTCTCCTTTAGTGGGAATCTCTGAGAACACAGTCATTTGTAGCAGTAGCCAGCTGAGAAGTTGCAGAATCAGAACCAGATGTTGTAGCAGTAATAGGAGAGCCAACCAGTAGTGTCCAACAGTCAAGAGATCCATAGTCAAGGAAAGATCACTTAAGTGAGACCCACAAACATCCTCATGGACACATCTTAACTCTTCGTTGGATTTTCCATGCTCTAAACACTTAGGAAGAGTACATTCTAGATTTCTCTTAGTCATGTCATTAGCAATGAGGAGATGCTGATACACACTTTGGGAAAAGGCAAGATGGAGTGAAGAGTGTAAAGTATGAGAGGCAAGGGTGATGGAATGGAGGGAAACATGAGAATTTTGGAAGCTCGAATGACAACTTTGATTTTTCCTTTCTTTGGAATCCACATAGCTTTTGATTTTTTTCTTCTTTACTTTGAGGTGCTTTTGATGACAATGCCTATAGAATGGATTTCGAGATCCATTTTTTATTTTATTTTCTGGCTTTTGATTGTCTTCTTCTTTTTGAGGACCTTTGCAGTCTTTTGAACACCTTTGTTTCTTTCCTTTCTTCATAGTCACATGTCAATTAGATGGGACATGGTGACCTTGAGATATAAGTGGATCTCATTATTTTTGCTTTTATGTTGTACATCCAAGTTACTTCCTAAAGACTCAGGAATGGTGGATGAAAGAGGCTTATATGACTGGTTCAGGTGGAGAGGTGGAAATGGAAGTGGACGGGCCACTTTTCTGGGAGATGAAGGGGGAAGGAAAGTCAATGGGATGGGCTCAAGTGCAAATATATCAATATCATCCTCATCATTCATGAATGCATTAGGTAGATCAAGAAAGTAATCTTCCATAGAGCATTGTCGATTGTGAGTCATCTTAGAAGAGTCAGATAAGTTTGGAGGAATATTATGTGAGCCTAACCAAGATGGTCTATTCCAAGAGTCAGGTCCCCTTTCAGGTGGTAAGAGTGTACGAATAGGAACCATTTCAATTTTGGATCTACCAATATTCCATGAAGCTGTAATAGAATGGGGTCTTACATACCCATGATTTGTTGGAGCAGTAGGAGTATAGCTTGGAGTAGATGGCCTAGGAGCCATAGGAATGATCTCCACAAGAGGGTGGAAAGGATCATCATCAATAGCTTGATCTGGAGGATCATAGCTTTCTCCTCTTTCTGATTTGTTAAGAATAGCATATAAGTGCATAGCATCAACTGGTATTTCTGTAGTAGCATCTGATATGGAGTCCCATTCAGCTAGAGACATAGTCAGAGGCAGACTTTCTTCATCACTATCATCTGTCAAAGGAAATGTTTCTTCAACAACAAGATCTTGTTCAGTAGTAGAAGCAACAAAGTAATCTGGAATAGGCATTTCTTGAGGCATACCCAAGAGGAGGGAAGCATCCAACAGTTGCTCCCAATAAGTATGTGTGCCATTAGAGTTGGCAATAGTAGGAGTCTGTTCAATAGTAGAAGAGGTGGAACAATCTAGAGTAGGCATACCCCAGGGCATACCCAAGATAAGGGAAGCATCCAGCAGTTGCTCCCAATCAGTATGTGTATCATTGGAATCGACAGTAGTAGGATTTTGTTCAATAGTAGAAGTGGTAGAACAATCTAGAATAGGCATACCTTGAGGCATACCAAATATAAAGGAAGCATCCAATAGTTCCTCCCAATCAGTATGTGTGCCATTAGAGGTAGTGACATATTCAGTAGTAGCTGCAGTAGTAGAAATCTGTTTAGTAGAGTGTATAAAATCCTCCTGGTGAGGACCAAAATCATGTTCCTGAAGCACTTGAGAAGGTAGATAAGACTCTTTCTGGTAGTCTGAATTAGAATTTTGAACATTCAAAGATCTTTCATGTGTCATAGGCTGAATTTGTGGTTCTTCATCATCTAAATCTGCATGTGAGTGCAAGCTACAACTAGGTTGGTCAAGCTCATAGCTTTGATAGCTAATACCAAATCTGTCTTCAAAAGGTTCCTCATAGGAATGTGGAGATGGAGGGAGAGATGTCAAAGACAAGATAGATTCAATCTGATATTCCCCCATGCCAATATCTTTGATCTTCAAGGTCTTTTCTATTTCTTTGAGCTTAGCATCATAGAACTCAATGGACTCTCTATTGGCAGGAACAAAGCTGTCTGTTGTTTGGGTAAGCATCTTAGCAAAGCAAGTATTTAGGCTAGCACTATTGTCAATGAGGATGTGGGGGATACTCTTGGGGCCTATCATAACTTCAGTGTGCAGGGGAGCATCATGCAGATGGCTTAAGGAATGATTATCTTCTTTGGAAAAGCACAAATAGTGAGGCGAAGTTAAATGACCCACCATAGATTGGAACTGATTGAGATTGAGATCTTTGGGGACATTTTTCTCAGTGAGGGCTTTATCCATAGATAGTTTTGGTCTGAATGTCGAAGGTTCAGGACCTTTGAGAACAATCTTTGCATGAGATCGAGGGATAGCATTTGTACAAGCTGGAGATTTTGTGTAGTTATAAGAGGGAGGTGTAGGGCCTCGCAAAACAAAGGGAGTTTTGGGTTTAGGAGTATCCTCACTCCCTGGAGCAATGATCATGTCACAGTGAGAGATCCAAGGTTTGTTTCTAGCAAATCTAGAAGACGGTTGAGCTTCTATTGTAGCCTTCTCAGTGGCATTGACTGTTTGCATGCTAGAGCTAAGATTAAAGACAGACTTTGAGGGTTTTGGCATGTTAGAGCTGAGATTGAAAACCAACTTTGAAGGTTTTGGCATGTTAGAGCTGAGATTGAAAACCAAATTTGAAGGTTTTGGATCTCCCATCTTGTTGGTAGTATTATGAGAGATCGTGAAAGAGTTGATAGGTTCAAAAGGATCAATAGGTTTAATTTTAGAAAGTGACCCTTCAGAGTCTTGCTGGTCTTCAAACAATGGGTTATAATATTCTTGAAATAGTAAGTCAGACTGTATCTGAAACAATGGATTGTAATGCTCTTGGAATGAGGAGGAATGTGAGGATCTCTCACAAAGTTCAGAATTCACAACAGATTTGGAATGATCTATGTCTTGATTATGAGGTTTACTTTGATCTTGATCAGCATTTTGAATGGGATAAGTCTTTCCACTTCGAGTCGTGACAGTCATAAATGAAGATGTGATGAGCAAAGATTTGGGATAAAGCTAGACTCTGTCTCTAAGATAACGAAAAGGAGATAAATGGCTAGAACAGCCAAGATGCAAGATGAACCTGGTACGAATTGTCAAAAAGAGATGGCTAGAACAGCTGAGATAAGACAATCGCAACACAAGGTACAAGAGCACAACGAGATAAGGTAGACTAATGAGAGACAATACGAGTCAAAGCAAAGATCGATCGATTCCTAACTTAAGACAACTAGTTTCTGACGGTGAACGACAAGAAAATAGAAAAATAGATCACAGACAGAAGGCAAATCAGATTCATGTCATTGATCAAGCACATAAGACAGCAATCAAGGAGTTCAAGCAAACAGTCTTCAAGCAATGGGAAAGGGACAAAGCAACCTTGCGCACGAACAAGAATAGTGACTTAGTATTTCTACTCCCTAAGGACTCTACTTGTGTATGTTCTTGAGAATGTTTTAGTAAGCACTTAAAACACAAAAACATCCTAGCAAGTTGTCTACAAGGATATACATGGCTTTTCTAAAGGGAGTCCTCGATATACACAAGGTACGTGAGGCCCAAATCCGTAGATGAGAAGAATTAGAAATCACACAGCCGGGGGGAGACGGTAACCCAAATCTCCTCCTTCACTTCTCAAAGGTATAAAGTTCTTTGAGGCTTAGCCAAGAGTGAAATCTAACTCATTCCCAAGAGAGGTGTCTTTGGATTCACCTCCCAATATTTATACTCCGCCGGAACACAGGAGTTAAGGTCATCCCTTGAAGTGATGAAATCCCCAAGCAGGCCTTCTAGAAATGAAAAAGTAAGTAATTATCTATCAAAAGTATTGGAAAGCACTAAAGGTGGTGCATTTAACCCTTCAAGTAAATGTGAGGTGAGTCCACAAAGTGGTGCATTTAACTCCTCACACAAACTCAAAGTGAGTCCACACCCTAGAAAACAAGTGAGTTCCAAAAAGCACAAAAGGGTTGCCAAGTGGAACAATTAACGCTTCTTTCCTATAGACCCCTCCCTTTTAATGTGGCGCTGAGATTGCAACCACAGGGTAGAAATGAGGGGCCGGTGGATTAGCGAGTCCAATAACCCAAGATAACAATCTAGATTAATCACAAGTAATCTAAGACTGCTAATCAATACTACTCACAAGTGCAAGAGGGTTTGAATCATGGAATATTTAACTTTCCAAGTAAACATGAAGTGAGTCCACAAAGTGGTGCATTTAACTCTTCATGTAAACAAGGAATGAATCCATGCCCTCAATTACTCAATGAGATATTTGATATTGGAACCAAAAATTACTTAATGTTTAAAAGACAAGCATTCACTTAAACACAAACTTGTATGAAAGAAAATCTATGTTCATTCATTTCCCATTAAGAGCATCAATTAAAATGTGTTCTATGAAAGCATGTAAACACTCAAGCCAAACACATGAGAGGTTCAATTTTAATCCCAAAGTCCAAATGTTATAGAGATTTTAAGAACTCACCTTAGGTCCAAAGATCTGCAATCCAGCATTTAGCACACATCCAAAAGTATAGAATCAAGACAAATGAATGGCAAATCGTAAGATATGTAACATTGCTGTCTTCAAGAAAGTCTTTCAAGATTGACTTATTTGACCCATAAAATCACAATATTAAAATTTCTAGAAAGAATGAAGATTTTAGCTAACATCAAGAACTACCATTTCCCAAAGTTACAAGGTCTTATGATTTCATTTGGTACCTCAACCAATAACCTTTTCAGACTGCAATTTTTCTGTCATAAATCAGATTTAAAACATCAAACCCTGCCTAGGGAATCACATATCTTTCTCAAAATGAATCCAAATGAAACCAAATAAATTTTACATTAACTATTCATGAATCTAGTTTCCAAATATGTAAGCCATTTATTTTTCCCATTCATAAATCATTTTCTAAAAATAAATCATTGCCTGCAACTCCAATACAGATTGTTAAAAACCAGTTTTCACTCAAACGCCCATAACCTTCACAAATCTGCATGAAAATGACTCAAAACAAAAATAAATGAAAGATAATTCATGTATCTTTTCAATGAATATTATTATAGATCCTGATTCTTCATAATTTGTCTGTACCAAATGTTTCAATCTGACTGTATTCAGAGAATCTCAAATCTGCAAATACCCACTTTCACCAAAATGATCATAACTTATTCATTTATTTATAAAAATAAACCAAACCAAAAGAATTAGAAAGAAGACTCATCATTATATCCATCCATTATATATTACAAGATTTTCAGACTGTAAATGGCCGTACAAAATCTGAAACCAACACTAAAACTGAAAAATCAATCAAGAATGAGGCCAGAAATTAATCTTTTCTGCCCCACGGTGGGCACCAAAATGTATGTGACTGAATGTGACCTCTAAATCAGACACAACACAATATGGTCATTATTCACTTGATAGAATTCGGGAGAGAGTATGAAGAACTCAATCCAAATTTCATGGTGAGGCGACCTGTTGCCTCCTATGTGAATGGGGTGTTTGAATACTCTCAGAACGAGAGCCAACAGCCGGGAGACCAATTCAACAATGGAGGATTTTCAAAAATCAAATATGAGCAAAATGAAACTAAGCTAAGAATGAATGCAATTAATCTAGAAAACTTTGAAAGAAATATGAAATGCAAATTTTTATTTGATTTTGAAATAAAGATGATATTAGACTAAGAACAAGTAAGCAAATTTAATCTAAATGTGAAATGCCATTACACTAATATGAGAAATTAAACTAGATAATGCAATAAAAGAGCTTTGAAAATAATGAAATATGAGACTAAAAAATGCTATAGTGTAGATGCTCTCAAAAATTGCTCTCTTGAATGAGAAAAAGAGGTTCATTAAATAGACCAAGCCAGAAGAGGAATGAAGAGTTTCTTGATTCGAAACGGTGGACTCTTCATTCCTAATTGAGACAAAAAGACAATGAATTATTTAATTAAAAGAATGGAATTTGCCACATGTGGGGAGGTGACCTTTCGAGTAATTTGAATTATTAAATTCAAATAAAGAGGTGTCCATTCAATTAACTAAATATTTATTAATTCCTTTCAAGGGTATTTAGCTAAAGGGGGTGGAGTTTAATTTAATTAAAAGTACTTAGGACTTCATAATTAAATTAACTTATCATAGAGATTATTTAGCCAAATAAAGTCTAGGACTTAGGAATTATTTTAGCATTTGATTATTGCAATTTATGGTCTTTGCAATTGACATCAAGTCAAATTAAGTCAGATATGAGAGAGAAAATTGCCTAGGGAACTAGGACTTTGGTGATGTAAAATCGAGATAATGCACCAAAATTGATGAAATTAAATAGGTGCCAATTTTGGGGTATTACACTCCAATAGGACCACTTACTTGACCTAATACCAATTAGTACTTCCTATGACCCTTTAAGAGTATTAGTACACTCTAGTATTGTAAATTTAAGTATAATTTGATATATTTAGATATTTGTTTCCATTTTACACGCAGTTATAACATGTAGTCAAGTAATTAATTGTTAACACTTAGCTTTCACATGTTATGTATCTAGATGGCCACTCAGGGCACACCTTAGACTCCTGATATATAGACCTTTTTTCATATTGCTGACATAGAGATGGCTCGACTTAGAGAGTCCATCCGTACATCTTCAACATATGGCATATATAGAGATACTTGTATGAGTATATTGACTAGTTTGGAGGAGATGACTACTAAATTGAGATCTCACTCCTCCTTCATGCCTCAGCTAGTTGAGACTATTTTTCAAGAGTTGAGGGCCAAGGTCTCGAGTGATGTTTCCTTGGAGATAGTTCAGAGCCATGTCCCTAAGGAAACCATCAAACAAGAGGTTTTCCCATATTATAAGGGGAAGGCCATTGTGAGGGCATATCAAGTCACACAGTGTGTCATTCTTCAAATCACATGCATGATATATCCTTAATTTTTGGTAGCACATGGTCGTTATCCTAATAACGACCAGATTCTTTTATATTTTGCACAAGACTTGTACAGTGAGTTTTGTTTGGGACTCAAGGTCAACTATTTAGATCTTCCAACATATTATGGTCAGGGGCGCGGTAGGGTTGTAGACCACAATCAGTATTGTAGGGATGATTGAGTTGTATAGCCTCATAGACAACTAGTTGAGCACAAGACTCCGACAGTGACACCAGTGATGGATGCTACTGCAAATAGAGTCATCATTGCTTTTCAGAGGGAAGTAGTAGACAGTATAGGATAGAGTGCTTCTATAGCCACATCCATCACTTTAGATTCAGTGGGAAGATATATTTTGACTAGACCGACTAAAGCCAGATCATCTTCTGAGGCTTCATCTAGTACTACTACAGGTGTGATTGATGAGACATATATAGTTGCAGGTCTTCCTATACCTGGAGAGATACAAGCACTTTCGGGTCATCATATTCATTTAGATATGACCATTTACTTTACAAAGGATCTCCTGGAGGCCTATTATTATATTTCTGACCTGCAGAGGATCCCAATACATTCAGTCAGGGATGTCATTGGACTTGCATGGGGTCCTATAATTCCATTGACATAGGACACACCATCTAGTCAAGCACAACATAGTGTAGAGCACTTGACACCCACAGATCACTCTACAACTGCAAAGCCTGGTATATAGGTTAGAGATGTACACATCACCACTGAGGGCCTCGACACATTTGATGAGAAGTTGCGTGAGTTGGGTTAGGTGGACATTGACACTGATGTTGGATCATTTATGGATATGTTATTGCATCCTGATGGTTTAGGCTCTACATCAATCCCCTCTTAGCTAGTGTCACCCCTACACTCCTCATTAATAGAGAGGTTTAGGACTAAAGGTGGTGTGGGTGATGAAATTTTAGTTGATGATATGATGGTGTAGTGCATTGATGATCCTCTTGCTCTTGAGATTGAGGTATATAAAGTTTACTTTTGTCTTTTCTTAGGAGTTTTACTAAACAATTAAGTGTAGATGTGTGTATTGATGTTTGTTTAATATATAATATTTTGCAGGCATAGTTAGTAGAGCACGTTACCTCTAGTGTGGGCTCAGAGCATCTTCTTATGAGAGATCCATTTGATGTAACACCTACTAGTGGTCAGGTAATTTTTAGATATATGTATGTTTAAGCATGCATGTGTACACATGTATTTATATATTTCAAGTACTCTACATAATATATATACTATGCACATGTATATAACCAACTGTTGTACTAAATTTGTAGGGGTTAGTTGCTGCTTCACAACTAGAGGATGCTTTTGATATGAGAGATTCAATAGATGTGATACCTAGTAGTGGTCAGGTAAGTTTTAAAAATATGTATATTTAAACATGCATTTATAATATTTTAATTATTTTAGATTATTATTATATATGCATTTATATTCACAGGGATCAGTTGCTTCCTCACAACTAGAGGATGCTCATGGTAGTCGCTCAAAGGGTTGTTCTATTCACATGCACCTAGATGACTCCCTATTTTAGGACATGTTGCACTTATATTTTATTTGAGACTCATTATATATGCCATTAGTATATGTTTGATATTTTTAGTTTATGATTCAAGACATATATTTGATTAGAGACATATATATTTGATTAGATGATATGATTTGATTAGATGATAATATGATTTGATTAGATGGTTTTATTTGATTAGATGATATGATATAATTTGATTTGATTTGATTAGATGATATGATTTGATTAGAAGATTTAATTAGATGATTTGATTTGATTAGATGATATGATTTGATTTGATTAGATGATATGATTTGATTTGATTTGATTAGATGATTTGACTTGATGATATATGATTTGTTACATTATTTGATTAGATGATATGATTTGATTATATTTTATTAGATGGATGTAGAATTAACACATATCATAAGTAATCTAACTAATTTCATCATTTTTTATTGTCTTAAGGGGAGGTCTTAACGGGATCTAGAATTAATGTCATAAAAAAACCAAGTTAATACATATAACTAATGGACAATAACTATTCTAACTAATTCTAAAACTAACACACATGTCATAAGTAATCTAACTAATTTCATCATTTTTTAGTGTCTTAAGGGGATCTTTAACTAATAAGAAGTCTTAAGGGGAGGTCTTAAGGGGATCTAGAATTAATATCATAAAAAATAACTAGTTAATACATGTAACTAATGGACAATAACTATTCTAACTAATTCTAGAACTAACACATGTCATAAGTAATCTAACTAATTTCATCATTTTTTAGTGTCTTAAGAGGAGGTCTTAAGGGGATCTAGAAATCATAAGCATCATAAAAAGTATCATAAAAATCATTGAATAATCAAAGAATACATCATATCTTTAACTAATATGAAATATATAAAAATCATTGAATAATCAAAGTATACATATAAAATTCTATATATTAAAACCATTGAACCATCAAATAGGTCCATCATATATCAACAAATTATAGTCCATCATATGTTTAAATATATAAACAAAGTATAATGAAATTTAATCCAGAGATATCAAGTAGGTCCTAACATGTGAAATAGGTATACATATTATAATTTTTAGACCAACTCAAGTGGTTTAGACCTTTCACGGAGAACATGTAATATTCTCTCATGATCCTCACTATCTAGTCTCCACTTACGACATCCACATTGAGATTTAACTGTATGGAGACAAATGGATGTGGCAACTACTAGGTGACTATATTGAAATACATTATTGTATGGTTGGTAATCAACAAAGTGAATACCATGTTGAATTACTTTGTTTTTCTTGAAATATGTTCCCTCTAAAGCAACCGAACCTGTAGGTCACAAGTTTTAACAATATATAAATTTAAATAAACTAAATTTGAAATTTGTTAAAAGGTTGAAATTTAAAATTTACAAATTGAGTTTAATATATTGATGTAAAGCATGTACAAACCTATGGGGAACAACATTTCATCACTTTCTTTAGGTTCAAGTAACTTCATCCTCTCTGCAGTACAACGCACTAAATAATATCCAAGTCCTACATTTCCACGCTCAACAATCACCACAAAAACATCTCCTGCATAGTAAATTTATATATATACATGTGTGTGATCTTAAAATTTACTTAGTTAAATCTATAGATCTATCTATCTATCTATACACGCAGCTCAATGTACCATATAATGTGAAATATATATACTTACCAATTTTGACCAATCCTGAGATATGATTGTAATTAGTAGAAATCAAAAGGACATCATCAAAGTTTTCATCTTCATCTCTATCAAATGTATCAGTAACAACTAGTGGCACTAGATTCTATGTGCCTACATATCTATGGTCTTGATTGATACATTCCTCATAATTGTTAGCAATGCAGTGACAACAAAAGCATGAGTAGTCCCTAGTGTTCAACATCCAATTACAACAATTCATACTCATAACTGAATGCAAAGATCATGTCTTTTCTATCATATTACAACCATGCATAATTTTTATATCGACACCTAAACAAATGCATATATAATTTATATTCTATAATTATAATTTGAATAAAGAATATCATAAAACATTTAAACACTTTCAAATAATTTAAAAATGTGCGCATACATTTTATCTCCCAAAATTTTCTATGTGGCACCGCTTGAGTCAATCCTGATGACATTTAATTCTCATTTGGTGTGAAATGTGTCTTTCACCATTCAACCACATCATGTGCATTTTTGATATGAACTCCCTTATAATTCATTTGATACTTTCATATAGCACATTTGATACAAGCTCCGACACCATCATGTTCACCTTTTTTATGTCCACTCTCAAAGAAACTCTAGACATGTCGTATGTTTTTATTACGATGATATCTACATAGTGTATAAAATAGTCTCGATGATTTGAATTGTGAAACACATCCATCTGACCAAACATAATGTTTATCAATTTTTATACCTCTTTCTTTCAAATTTGCAAAAAATATCTTGAAGCAGTGTTCTACATAATGAATGTCATGCTCTCTATCATCACTTATATAAAAATGATATTCCTTCTTGATGACCCGTGCTTCAAATGTGCTTTGAATACCATCCAAATCTAATTGTGCGTATTGATAACACACATGTACCATAATAGTAATTTTCTCTGAAAAATAGTATTCCATTTGAATTTTTTTTTGATGAACAAATGAATAATTTTCTGCAAAATCAACAACTGATACAATAGTTCCAACTGGGAAATTGTCTCTCAGTGTTTGGAATTATTTTGCTTTCCACTTTGCAAAAAAAGCATGATGAATGTAGGGTTGAATTAAATTTTTCTATAAATACTCCAACATTTATCTCCTCTTCAACATATTCTAACCTTTTGGATTCTTTCCCAAATTTTATTTCATTCTTTACATATTTGTAACTCTTGCAATTTACCATCTTTGTTACATCAATATTTTCATTTTTTAAAAGAAAAATAGACAAATCAACACATGTTGGACATATTCCTTTTATGCAATTTATTTGTCCAGATACATCATCTCTTTTGTTGCATAAAATGGATGAGATGAAATCACTTTGTCTAGTAGGAGGGGCATTTTAAAAATCATAAGTGTCTTCTACAAACTTTCGAAAAACCTGGTAGTGGAGATCAAATTCAATATGATAACAACAACAAGAAGTTTCAAACACTTTGTTTGTCCTGATATAATATGGATACAATATTTCAAACAATGTTTTCCGAATCTTTATATTAGGATTTGAAATACAAAATGACACATACATTTCATATTGTGTTGTGTCCAACCAATGTTTCATATGATATTCATATTGATTAGCTGAAATTCTATGTCTAATAACATCTCTACTGTTTGATGAAAATCATGTATTATCATTCCAAAATAATGTGACCAATTTTTTTATTCCTTCATCAATCCTATCAGAATGAGGAGCTCTACACATGATTTTCCAATTGACTTCCAAGGTGATATCATCCAAAAGTAGTCTCTTATTAACATATCATGATATTGTTTTCCTATTAAAACCAAATTGAGATGAAACTGAAGATATCTATCTTTTTCATCCCATAGTGTTACCTATAATGGATGCCAACATAACTTTTCTTGTAATGGTCTTATCTTTAGTTAGATATCGCTTCCCTATATGGTTCAAACCTTTCCTAAGATTTTCAATCATATTAGTTTGCATGTCTTAAACTTTTCTCTTCTTTGATGTTGTGTTTATACCCAATAATTTTAATGCCCCTTCCAACTTTTTGTTTATAAGTAAAAGTAAAACCAATTGAGCTTCATCAAGTGTTTCAAAATTATCAAATTTCACCAATATTTCTCTCGCTATCATATTCATTGATCTCTTCTTAGCAAGACTTAAGAGTTGAAGATTAGCAAGTGATCTAAAATTCTCCACATCTATTGTAAGTAAATGATCTAAGTTTCTATAATTAATATTTCTCTTTATAGTTTGAGCTACATTTAAAAGTTCATCCATACTAGTAGGAGCATGTGATCTTGAACCTTCTCCAACATCAATTGTTTGAGCTTCTGTAGGGAGTGATCTCGACCCTTCTTCAATGTGCAATTCTTAGACTTGACTTGACCCTCCTACTTCAGCTTGTCTTTCAACTTCTTTAGTTTTATGATAATATGTCAATGCAGCTTCACGATTTTTTTGTTCAGTACGTGGGGACCTTTTTCTAGAAGATTTACTTTGTCTTCCCTTCTTTTTCCCCATTTCTTTGAGCTCTAAAAAATATCTTCCACAATATTGCCAATAAAAATCCTCTTCTTCAAAAAATACTTTAATCTAATATTTCTCCTCTCCAAAATTATGCCTTTGAAAAAATAGAAATAGCAATCCTCCTCCAAAAAATGCCTTCAATAATAGAAAATTTGAATTTATTAATTGCAATTTGGTATAAAATAGAAAAAAAATATTTTACTTTCATACCATTATAATTTTTTTTTAAAAATAAACTCAATTGTCGACTTTGCTCGAAGTACATACTTCACACAAAATACCTTGACAAAAAATCTAGCGGGGTGTTTCTTCATTGGACTTTTCACTTGAGAGGCTTCATGCGAAGGGTCTTTGCACGAAGACCCTCAAGTGTCTTTGTGTGAAGGGGGTCTTCACGCGAAGACCCCAAAACTGAAATTTTGCCCTAAGAAAATAAGTGAACTTTAAAAAAATGGTCTTTTGAGGCTTGGAACAAGGACCAAACAAGATGGTTTTTTCAAACATACGATGTCAAATGATGCTATTTGGAACAAGCTTTCTAATGAATATAATTTTAATAAATATTGAGTTCATTATCACTTTTAAATATTACTTTAACTAAACATAAGTTGTTTGGCGATTCAACAACTTGTCTCTTCAAGACTTCGGGAAAAATAGTAAATTATAAATTTTTTTAATAAAAAATATGTAGTAAAAGCGTATTTGTGTTACCTTTCTATGAAAAAATGAATTTTTTTTCTTCGATATACACAGATCAAGTTAGAGTGATCCAAGTGACCTTATGTCTAAATTACAGTTACTGTCATTTTAGAATTTAATAAACTATGAAATATTGACCCAAAATGAATAAAACCAATTGCATCCTTTATATATTGAAGTTACAAATATAATCTAAAAATAATTACATTGTTATCATATTTTAAAAAAAAGTTATGTTGATCCAAGTGACATTAACTCCTTTAAAACATAGTTTTTTCACGCAAACCACTTTTCGAAGGGGAAGGAAAAATGAATTTAAATAAATTTTAATTTTAAAAAAAATATATTTAAAAACTAGAGAGAAAATTCTAAAAGAATCTAGTTTACATCATCTTCAAATTCCTAATAGTTTTGCGGCAAAATGTGTTCGAAAGTGAAGTTTTTTCTCAGAATGTTGATCTTTGTGTCAAAGTTGGCCAAAAAGTGGGACTCACTATTGTGGCACCACCCAAAGGGCATGAGGATCTATAAAGACAAGAAGATCTCCCATCAGGCCATTCAACATTTCCCTAAAGACAAGGTGGAGGCTGAGTGCTTGGTGAAGGACTCTGGTGGCTGTTATGATGTGGACACTTTCAAGGAGATTTGGGAAAAGGTTATGACTATTGTTATGGAGTATATCACTCTAGATGGAAGGTATAATCATGCTCACTCCTACAATTTTGTGTTTCTTTGTCATTTAAGACATAAGGTTAGGGTTTCTCTCCCATTTTTTTTGCTGCAATCCATTCACCATAGCATAATTAATCATAGGAAGAAAGTGAGCAAGCTCATTCTGCATGAGGGTCTTATCCTTTTAATTGTGGAACATATTAAGAAAGTTTCTGTTAGTAGCCCTATTATCCGCTCTCTGAGGGACTCTAGTTCTGCCAAGGCTTTGGGTAAGCAGATTAGGGAGGGTGGGAGTGAAGAGGAGATGACAGCGGGTAAAAAATTAAAATTTTAAAAGAAGGATGACATGGAAATGGATTCTAAAGGTGAGAGTGTTGATGGTTGTGTAGTTACTGAATGTTCTCCCCACACCTAGTCTGGTGAGGAAAGAAAAGAGTCCCTGCTAGCTTTAGTTAGTGATTCTGGTGGGGAAGAGGACAAGGATGAGTATGCCTATGAAGCTAAGGAAAAAGTTGATGAGCCTAAAGCCAAGGATACAAATGTGGATGTTGGTGGTCAGAAGGTGATGCAGGAGCATCCTGGGTGTAAGAGCAATCTTGCATCACCCAAAAATATTTCTATTTTTGTATTCAATAAGGGCTATTTTAGTGCAGAGCTGCTATTTATGGAAAGTTACTATTTTTGGTAATTTTTTCATGTGCTCAGAATGATCTGATTTCTTTCTTGGAGGTTCATTTTGGTCATATAAGTCTGCCAGTAAAGTTTCATTGCCAGATCAAGTGTATATTGGAAGATATTGAAGATTTTCGGTATTGGCAGCAGGGTACAGAAACTTTGAACTCAGTTTTGAAGGCTTTAGAGGCCCCGAATGAGGTCAAAAATTTGGGTGACGAGCGCTTGCACAATTCAAGCCTGTAGAGCGCTTCGTGGAATTTCTAAAATGGGGTTATAATAGCCGATCGGGTCAACTGGTGATGACTTATGGTCTTCGAAAGTTGGGCCACCTGAAATGGCAAAAAATAATTTTCTTCAAAATTTCTGTTCAGGTTTCAAAGGTTATCTTGAGCCGACTATGATGTAATAAAATGTAAAATAAAATAATTCTAAGTTGGTCGGCCTTATTGACTAAAATTCTGGAACATTCCCAGGCGGTGGAAAATTGCCTATATAAGGAAGGTTGTATTATTGTCTTAGGCAGTTCAGAATAGTTCTGGGTAGTAGATCTGGGTATTGATTCGAGGCTTTGTCCTACAGAATATTGTAAGGGAATGCCCATGTGGCTTTGCATATTGTAATTCTGAAAGTTTGTAATTTCACATTTGTGGAGATAATAAGAAGCCAATTTTCTGTTCTTGCATATTCTTGTTGTTGTTTCTCTATTTCTCTTATGTGGTTTTGGTATTAAGATGAGCACCCTTCATTAGGTGGTATCAGAGTAGGAGTTCTTGAGTGTGTAAACAGATCGCCGACTGTGAGGTAGTTTGCACCAGGACCGTGGCTAGGGTTTCAGCACACATCGCGAAAATACCTCCATGAAGGGAATGTGGTGGAAGAGCTGGTGTTGTAACACCTGAGGTTAGAGAGCTGCAGAGACAAGTGCAAGCATTACAAGAAGAGATTCATAGAGGAATGAATCTTAATGTCAGAGATGAAAGCGAGGATGAAGCCGAAGAAGAATATCAAGAAGGAGAAGCTGAAATTGTGAACCAGGAGGAAGAAAGACTTTTTTGGACGATTTCCAAGATTGGGAAAAGACCTAAGATTGAGGTTCCTACATTTTTTGGAAATCTTAACCCAAAGGAATTGATCGAATGGATCAATGAATGTGAGGAATATTTTGAGTATGAAGATGTTGAGGATCCTGATAGGGTCAAATTTGTGAAGGTCAGACTGAAAGGTCATACGAAGATCTGGTGGCAAGAAATTCAATTGGAGCGAAATAGAAGAGGGAAAGATAAAATCACAAGATGGGATCGGATGGTGGATAAATTGAAGCGACAGTTCATTCCTGTTGATTATGAGCTTGATCTACTAAAGAAAATGCAAAGTTTGAAGCAAGCAGGAAGATTTGTTCAGGAGTATACAAAGGAGTTCTATCGACTCCTCATCAGAACAGGCCATGCAGAAGCTGATAAGGAGAAAGTTGCCCGATACCTTAATGGGTTAAGGCCAAGCATTCAGGAGGAGTTGAATCTGGTTCGAATGAACAGTATTGAGGAGGCATACCAATTTGCCCTAAAAGTAGAGGAAAAGCTGAACAAGAAGTTTGAGAGCAGACAAAATGGAAGAGGTCGCGGTGGATGATCTGGTGGACGGTCATATGGTGGCTGAAATGAAGATCTGAAAAATAAGAATGAGGCCAGTAGCAGTCAGAATCAGCGTGGAAATAATTCCAATCGCTTCTAGGATCAGAATAATAGAGATCAGAGAGGAAGAGGAAGAGGACAAGGATTTGGAAGAGGAGGCTTCCCTGGAACATGTTTTCACTGTGGAGAAGAAGGTCATAGGGCATTTGACTGTCCTCTACGCCAAGGCAAAACAGACAGGAGAAATGAAGGCCAGGCCAGAGTTGCACATGTAGATGAAGATGCCAAATCATCAAATTCTGAAGATGCTGAAAGAGGAGAAACATTGATTAACAGAAGAGTCCTGTTGAGTGGTGAGAATGAACCTGAGCAAAGGAGGAGCCTATTTCGCACCAGGTGCAAGTGTGAAGGTAAATGTTGTGATGTGATCATTGATAGTGGAAGCACTGACAATTTGGTGTCAGAAGAGATGGTGACAAAGTTGAAGCTCAAGAGATAGAAACACCCACATCCATATCGGATTGCCTAGGTACAGGATGACCACAAGGTCATGGTCAATGAACAATGCCTAGTAAAGTTCAAGATTGACGGATACCAAGATGAGGTATTGTGTGATATCATATCTATGGATGCATGTCATATGTTGTTGGGTAGACCATGGCAGTTTGACAGATGTGCTGTACATGATGGTCGTGCGAATACCTATTCCCTGACAAAGGATGGAGTGCGACATAAGCTAAAACCATTGAAGGAGACTGAAGAAAAGGTATGTGGTAATGCAAGGATAACTTTTTTTGATGGAAGAAATTTCCTAGATGGTATGAGGCATGAGCATGTATGTTTTGCTTTAATTCCAAAAGCTGGTAAAGAGGAAGTAGAAGATGTTCCTGTAGAAGTTGCAGATTTGTTGAATGAGTTTCAGGATATTGTATTTGATAACGTGCCTGATGGATTACCACCAGTCAGGAAGATCAGTCATCAGATGGACTTGATCCTAGGAGCGAGTTTTCCGAATAAGGCAGCACACAAAATGACACCTGTAGAAAGTGAGGAGTTGAACAGACAAGTACATGAACTGTTACAAAAAGGATTGATCTGTGAGAGTCTGAGTCCCTGTGCTGTACCAGCGGTATTAGCACCAAAAAAGAATGGAGAATGGAGGATGTGTACAGATTCTAGGGCAATAAACAAGATCACAATCAATTATAGGTTTCCATTGCCACGAATGGATGATATTATGGACTGTTTGAGTGGAGCTGTGTATTTCTCAAAGATAGATCTGAAGAGTGGATATCATCAGATTCGGATCAGAGAAGGAGATGAATGGAAGACTGCCTTCAAGATAAAGGAAGGACTATATGAGTGGTTAGTCATGCCTTTTGGGCTAACCAATGTGCCGAGCACTTTCATGCGGCTCATGAACGAGGTTCTAAAAGAATTTTTGGGTAAGTTTGTCATTGTTTACCTAGATGATATTTTGATCTTTAGTAAGACATTGGATGAGCATATGATGCATATTCGTATGGTATTTGAGAAGTTGAGAGAAGAGAAATTGCTGATTAATTTGAAGAAGTGCAGTTTTGTGAAGGAGTTAGTGTATTTGGGGTTTGTAGTTTCAGGAGAAGGTCTAAAAATGGACCTAGAGAAGGTACAGGCTATCCTTGAATGGCCTACTCCAAAGAGTGCTACTGAGGTAAGATCTTTTCATGGTCTAGCTAGCTTTTACAGAAAGTTTATCAAAAATTTTAGCAGTATTTGTGGACCCTTGACTGAAATAATGAAAGGGGATAGAAAAGAGTTTAAGTGGACTAATGGGGCAAAAAAGAGTTTTCAATTGTTGAAACAAAAAGTTATAGAACAACCTATTTTAGCACTTCCAGATTTTAATAAGGTGTTTCAAGTAGATTGTGATGCTAGTGGTACTGCAATAGGAGCTGTTATGAGCCAAGAAGGTAAACCTGTTGCTTATTTTAGTGAGAAATTAAATGATGCCAAGAGAAAATATTTTATTTATGATAAAAAATTTTATGCTATAGTTCAGGCATTAAAAAATTGGAGGCACTATCTGCTTCCTAAGGAGTTTGTTTTGTATACTGATCATCAAGCTTTGCAATATTTGAATAGTCAAGGAAAATTGAATCAAAGGCATTTGAAATGGGTTGAGTTTTTACAGAGTTATACATTTGTTTTGAAACACAGGAGTGGAAAGTCTAATAGGGTTGCAGATGCTCTTAGCAGAAGGCAACTATTGCTGACAGAAATGTAGATTGAAGTGGTTGGGTTCAAGGAACTCAAGAATTTATATCCAGAGGATCCTGATTTTGGTGAAGCTTGGAAAGCTTGTACAGAACCTGTTACTCTAGACAGGACGAAATGGTTGGATTTCATCATCCAGGATGATATGCTATTCAGAGGGAGTCAGTTGTGCATTCCACGAAGTTCTATGAGGGAGAATCTCATCAAGGAGAAGCATAGCAGAGGATTGGCTGGACATTTTGGTCGTGACAAAACCCTTGGTTTGGTTAGTGAGAATTATTATTGGCCATAGTTGTAGCAAGATGTGAAAAAGTTTGTACAAAATTGTAGAGTATGTCAAATGGCAAAAGGAGCGAAGCAGAATACAGGGTTGTATCAGTCATTATCTGTACCAGAGAAGCCTTGGGAGGATATTAGCATGGACTTTGTTCTTGGTTTACCGAGGACACAGCAGGGACACGATTCAATTTTTGTGGTAGTTGACAGATTTTCAAAGATGGCATATTTTATTCCCTGCAAGAAGACTAATGATGCTGTTCATGTAGCATAATTGTTTTTCAGAGAAGTAGTGAGACTTCATGGTTTGCCAAAGACCATAGTTTCAGATCAGGACACTAAGTTTGTTGGATATTTCTGGCGTACATTATGGAAGAAGTTGAAGACAGATTTGAAGTTCAGTTCGTCACATCACCCACAGACTGATGGACAGACAGAGGTGGGGAATAGGAGTTTGGAAAATCTGCTGAGATGTTTGGTTGGGGATAAGCCAACAGGATGGGATTTGATTTTACCACAAGCAGAATTTGCATACAATAATTCTGTCAACAGGAGCACTGGTAAATCACCATTCCAGATTATATATGGAAGTATTCCAAGAAATGCATCTGAGTTGAGAAAGATAGATAAAGGAGAAATAAGTAGTGCTGAGGCTAAGGATTTTGCAGAACATTTGAAGAACATCCATGGGGAGGTGAGGAAGCATATTACCAAGATGAACACACAGTATAACTCTAAGACAGATGAGAAAAGGAGGTATAAAGAATTTCAGGTTGGTGATGAAGTCATGGTTCATTTGCGGAAGGAGCAGTTTCTAGTTGGTACATATAACAAGGTGAAAATGAAGAAGTTTGGACCATGTAAGATATTGAAGAAGCATGATTCAGGAAATGCATATGAGGTAGAATTGCCTAGTGAGCTGAATATTTCACCAATGTTTAACATTTCAGATCTGATAGAGTATCATGAAGGAGGTGTTGAAGATGAGATCACAACAGCACAGTGGAGTATTCCAGCAACTAGTTCAAACACTAAGGAGATCGAAGATATACTGGATAGTCGTGTTGACAGAAGCACAAGGAATATGACATATGAAGAATATCCATGGGGAGGTGAGGAAGCATATTACCAAGATGAACGCACAGTATAAGGCTAAGGCAAATGAGAAAAGGAGGTATAAGGAATTTCAGGTTGGTGATGAAGTTATGGTTCATTTGCGGAAGGAGCGGTTTCTAGTTGGTACATATAACAAGCTGAAAATGAAGAAGTTTGGGCCATGTAAGATACTGAAGAAACATGATTCAGGAAATGCATATGAGGTAGAATTGCCTACTGAGCTGAATATTTCACCAGTGTTTAACATTTCAGATCTGACAGAGTATCATGAAGGAGGTGTTGAAGATGAGATCACAGCAGCACAGTGGAATATTCCAGCAACTAGTTCAGACACTAAGGAGATCGAAGATATACTGGACAGTCGTGTTGGCAGAAGCACAAGGAACAAGACATATGAAGAATATCCGGTCAAATGGAAAGGATGACCTGTTGAAGATTCATCATGGCTGACAAAGGAGGAGGTTAGCCGTCTTGGTTTTCCTCTGCACACCTGAGTCGTGACAGGGTCACTTCTCAAATTACCCCGGGTGTCTGATGCAGGAGCATCCTGGGTGTAAGAGCAATCTTGCATCACCCAAAAATATTTCTATTTTTGTATTCAATAAGGGCTATTTTAGTGTAGAGCTGCTATTTATGGAAAGTTACTATTTTTGGTAATTTTTTCATGTTCTCAGAATGATCTAATTTCTTTCTTGGAGGTTCATTTTGGTCATATAAGTTTGCTAGTAAAGTTTCATTGCCAGATCAAGTGTATATTGGAAGATATTGAAGATTTTCGGTATTGGCAGCAGGGTACAGAAACTTTGAACTCAGTTTTGAAGGCTTTAGAGGCCCTGGATGAGGTTGAAAATTTGGGTGACGGGTGCTTGCGTGGGTCAAGCCTGTAGAACACTTCGTGGTGTTTCTGAAATGGGGTTATAATAGCCGATCGGGTCAACTGGTGATGACTTATGGTCTTCGAAAGTTTGGCCACCTGAAATGGTGAAAAATAATTTTCTTCAAAATTTCTGTTCGGGTTTCAAAGGTTATCTTGAGCTGACTATGATGTAATAAAATGTAAAATAAAATAATTCTAAGTTGGTCGGCCTTATTGGCTAAAATTCTGGAACCTTCCCAGGCGGTGGAAAATTGCCTATATAAGGAAGGTTGTATTATTGTCTTAGGCAGTTCAGAATAGTTCTGGGTAGTAGATCTGGGTATTGATTCGAGGCTTTGTCCTATAGAATATTGTAAGGGAATGCCCATGTGGCTTTGCATATTGTAATTCTGAAAATTTGTAATTCCACATTTGTGGAGATAATAAGAAGCCAATTTTTTGTTCTTGCATATTATTGTTGTTGTTTCTCTATTTCTCTTATGTGGTTGTGGTATTAAGGGGAGCACCCTTCATCAGAAGGTCCCCATTCTGGTCAATTATACTAGCTCTGAGGAACATGATGTTCCTATTTCCTTGAAGTTTGAAGTAGTCATGGAGGTGTAGTTAGATAGGAAGGAAGATAATGAGATTCCTATTTTGGAGTCTAATGAGAAGTGTAGTAACCTTTCCAACTCTAGGAACATTCCCTTTGTGAAAATGGTTGACATGTAGGAAAGGAATATTCAACTCCTTAAAGAGGATATGGATAACAAGATTTTTTCCCCTTTCGGTATCTTTCAAATGGTGAAGGCGATATCGATGTATTCATTCCACCTCATGAAATGAGTTTTCCAAGAAATTAAAAGCATCAATCTTATATTTCTCTCCCTCTCTATGAAAGTTGATCTTCTTTAGGGGAATCTAGATATTGGGTCACCAGGGATGGAAGTCTGAAAGGACAAAGAGGATGAGAAAAACACGAAGGATATGTGGTATAGAATGGAAAATTTGGAGAACACTCTTAAGAATCACATGCTGGATAATAAACTTTTTATGGGTTCTGCGATGGAGTGCTTCAATATCATTAAGTCTGAGCTGGATGCTAGGTCTCCGATTGTGAAGCTCAAAGATGACAAAGATGATGTAGGTGATGTAGGTCCAGGCAAGTGTACACACAGTCTGCAAAAAAGAAGAAGATCCATGATAGGATCTTGGAGCTCTCAGATTTTAATGTGGTCATCAAGAAAGTGTCTAAGGCTAAGAAAGAGGCAAAGGGAACTCTTTTGGAGTTTTCCTAGGTCTTGTTGTTCCCCTATTTCTATGCTAGTTTGGTTTTATCTTTTCTGTTGTTGGGTGTTGTTGTTAGTTTTTTTTTTTTTTTGTGCTGGTTCTAGGTTTACAAGGCTAGTTTCTAGTCATGTTTCACTTCAGTGGGCTTAATGTCTATTCCTATTTTGTAAGGATTGTAAGGGGTTTCGGGTCCCCCTAAAACCTAATTTTACCACCAATCAAAAAATTTGGATATTTAGTGTTGGATTATGTTACATCTTATCTTTTAACAATAAATTGTACTTGTGCAACATAATTTCACACTAAATTATCTTTGTAAAAAAAAGTGTCTCTATTGCTATTATACTATCTCTGTTATATATTCAATTTTCAAAATTAATAACCACAAATTAATGCATTCATTTTCCACATTCAAATGCTTTTATAAGAGGTAATGATGATGTAGTATATACATATCCACACAATAATGTAAATCTCCCCTAATAAGGAATCAAACAAATAAAAAATTAAATACAAAATTGATTTCATAAAGCCATTATAAGAATTAGATATAAATGGCTAGCAAGTACAATATGAAATGTCCAATTATTTCCTATGTATATTCATTATTTATTAATTTTCATTCAAATGAACTGAGAAATGCATTTAATATTCAACTTGATATTAGGTGCTTTTGTATAGGGTTATACGTTCTATAATGGTATTTAGTGTTGAATTATGTTGAGTTGTCCTAATTTAGAGTGAATTGTACTTGTACAACAAAAATCAACACTAAAAATACCTTTATTTTCATGTGTCCTAATTAGTAGCCTAGTATCACTATTGCACATCAATTCTAAAAGTTGGTATGTATTTATCTTTCACATTTCAATGCTCTTATAAGAGTCAATTTCTAACATCATTTTCATTACAAATTCTCCTTTGCTTTCACTATCCTGTGCATAATGTTAAGATTAGGAAGAAAACCTTTTCACATTCATTGATTGAAAGGAACTTATTTAGGTTAGTACTTGACAGTACCATTTAATTTACTTTTCTCATAAATCATACTACCACTGATATATTTTTCTTCATTGTATATACATTATTTAGAGGCATACAAATTATACTTTTTTGAGACAATTGTTTTTGATTAAGGTAAATACAGGTTTTGAATGGGCCCCAAAACCATTTACAAAAGAAGCATAAGATATTCAATAGAGTTCATACAAACATAGAACACCTGCTAAAAAACAAAAAGCTAGACCCAAAACCAACAAACAACAACATAATAGACTAGGTATTAAAGCCAAAAAAGATATTTGAGAGGAGAACTACCACCAACCCCCCAGCAAAAAGCCTTCACAATTTACACTTATCTTCAGTGGCCTTTTTAGCCTCTTTCTACATTTCCTCCATTTTTAGAATGGATTCTTTTGAGGCTTGTAAGTTCCTTAGGAACTTCAGGAACTTTCCTCTTGAGGTTGCTTTTGGTTCTCATTCCAGGTCCTGAAGACTGACCTTTACCCTAGCATCATCAACCACCATAATGGTAGTTTTTTCTAGCAGACTTCTCTCCAGGTAGGCATACAAAGCTTTTAAATTCATTACAGAGACCTTTAGGCCCTCATTTCCATGCTTCAAAATTTATCTAATACAATAACCATTATAGCTTATTTTTCCATTAATATCTTTTAACTTTTCATCCACAATCATAGAAATTCCAGCATTTAGGTTATCATCATTATTGTTAGTATTTACCTTCATCAAAAGCACATCATTCTAGTTTTTCTATCTTCCTTTAAGAGTCTCCATTTCTTCTTCCTACACGTTCAGGTTGTGATCCATTTCCTTCATATCTTTATTGAGTCATTTTTCAATGTTGGTTTTGTGTCCAGCAGTACTCCTAACCTTCTATAGAATGTGGTCGTCAACAACAAAGCCAATCGAAGTTTCCTTCTCCTTCCCTGCTCTCTTCCTTTTCTCTTTTCTCAGCCCTAGTTTTAGTCTTTCTATTCGAAATCCCTTCCTCTTTCTTCATTTTTTTCTCCTTATTACTCTTCTCAGATATCTCTTCCTTCTCTGAACCCTCTTCTTCTCACTCTTCTTCTTTATCTGCTTCTTCTTTCACCTTATTTCCTTCTTCCTCCTCACCCAAATCTTCAGCATTCTAATTTTTCTTCTCCCTCTTGTTCTTAATCTTAGAAGTGGAGACTTTACACTAGGTCTTGGGATCAAATTATTCTTCCACAAGAACATCCTCCATATTATCCTCTGGCGCCATCCCTTCCTCATTCTCCTAAATAGAAGAATAGTCATCTTCTTTTTCCTCTCTAAGCTCTCCTTTGCCCTTACTTTTTTTCTTCCTTTCTTCTTAGAGACTGACCCAAAATTTTCCATTTTGGCTTTATTTTTGTTCCCTTTAACCATTTTCAGAATAGAATTAGGAATGTTATCCCTAGCATAGTCTTCTATAAGCAAAATCAACCCTTCATGCAGCACCAAGTAACTAGGCTTCTTCCTATTTTCCAGAATACTGTTATTCAAAGAACTTAGCAAGTAATAGGGAAAATAGATTTTATTTTGGTACCTAAAATGGTTGACCATCACAAAATGAAAGTTATGTACACCTTCGAGTAGCATCTATCAAGAGTGAAATATTTCATTAGAACTTTCGACACTTTGGCCTAGATCAACTTGATCCTGTCCATTTCTACATAATCCCCCAAGCACTTCACCAGCATTGCTTCTTCTTCCTCATATTTGGGAAAATTTTTTAAAGCCTGTGACTCCATACGCTTATTGTTCCTATAAAAATTCATTCCATCCACATGCATACCCGTAATCTCGGATATAAGGTTCAAATAAAGAGGGAAGGATTTACGCATCAAATTTACTCTTCCATTAGCCCACCCAGCAACAAAATTCTCAATTATCTCCTTGTCATAACTGTGAAGTCTTTCCAGGTAAGGCGAGACCCCTCCCCATTGGAGCTTTCTCCAAATGCTCTTCTCCTTCTTCCATTTTTCACAGTCTTGTAGATCCTCCCTTCTCAATCCTCCTCCCATGTCTTCTACAAATTTTTTCTTACTCTTGTTAGCTTCAGGCATGAACTGAAGACAATTTCTTTGATGCAATAGGCATAAAATGACCCAAAATCCATGTGCAATTAATTCTTTCATAATTTTCACACACCTTAGCTGACAAATCTCATTCCTCAAACACTTTTAAGTGTCCTCTTCATTATTTTGAGACTGTTGTTAATAATCATAGTAGTCCAAATTATATTAACAGGTGTATTGTTATTTTTATAATGCAACATTTGCAAAAATTTTAATTTATGTTTTCATAAATAAAGCTACTATGTGTCAAGATTATTTCCTTAACCTAGAAATTATTTTATAGATGTCCTACATAAAAAAGTAATATGACAAATGAAATGTATTGAAATGAGGTGAGTAATAATGTATAATAGAATTTTCTTAGATAGGAAAGAGAAACAAAGTGAGTGCACAAGGTTGACACAAGTGCCTCAATCTGGAGGATGAAGACCCTTGATAGAACTCCATAGTATCCTCTAGGATAATTTTGAGTCTGAATATGAATCAAAAGTATCCATATACCTCATTAATGTGTTAACTTAAGTAAAATTAAGTAAAGGATAAATAGTAAAATACTATTTACTCCAACAACTCCCCTTAAGTACAACTTAAGGAGTACAACAATGAAGTAGAGATGCTTTATGGGTCCTAGTAGAAAAAACATAGTGGGTAACCTTGTATTGTATGCACCCTAAAATGGTTGCCTAGACTTTGGGCCCCATTTATTCAATTTATCAATCCTGAATCATTTTTATCAATAATCAATATTTTCAACAATATCAATCTCTTGATCAAATCTTAATTTCGATCATATATTGGATTTTATCCTATGGGCTAACCATTTATCCTAAGTCTTTATTTGATTAAAAGGAATATTTCCTCCCCTTTTAATTAAATAAAAAGCCTCCACTTTTCCTCTTATCCTAAGTTGCACAAATAAAACATTATTCCTATTTTATAAAAAGGGAAAAAGCACTTTTTGTCTCACATGAGGCTCAAAAGTCAACACTTCACTCTCATTGGAGGATACTTGTGCATATGGATTGCTCCTCTTTCAAGCTCCACCACTGATTAAGACCTTTTGCCTCTTAATCTCCATGGTCCATTTCACCTCATTTCTTATAAAAGGAGAGCTCTCTCCTTCATTTGGAGATACCATATTTTTATGCTAATGTTATGCTGTAGGTTTTAGGTGCATTTGGAGCTTTTGAGGATTTTGAAGACTTGCTTCATTGCATCATCTAGTTCATATTAGTTGCATGATAATGGCATTCTTAGCTTAGTTTCCTTTTATGCAATAGAATAAGCTCACATAGTCTAAATAGGAAGGATTTGTAATCCATTGCTATTTCCATTTCATAGCTTAGTTTGTACTTCCATTTTCATAGCATAGCTTGCACATTTGCATCTTCATTTTAGTTGCATTGCATTGCATTTTTATAGTGATTCTTGAGGATATTGGCACTCTTTCCCTTGTCTTCATTGTGAATCTCTCATTGTATGGTTGACTAGCAAGGTCACAAGCTTGTAGCTCTAGCTGAGAGCAAACACATAATAGTCCCTTGCAACTCCATGCATAAAGAGCTATGAGCCGCTTTGTGAGGCCTCATTCTTGAGCAACCTTGCATGTAATGGTTCATAGAAGTGCATATTTTAGTGTGTACATTTTTGGCGCCCACCGTGGGGCTGAGTAGATTAGCTTTGTCCCTTTAATTCTATATTTTCCGTCAATATTTTCGTCAATTTTCAGCTCAGCTTTCAGTCTCTGGTTTTCTATCTCAGAGTATCACGCGATACTTCTCAGAAATATCGTGCGATATATCTCTGTATAGCTGTGTGACACTTTGCGCGAAAGAAGAATCACCCGCCAGTACTGAGAATTATCGCCTGTTATCGGGTGAAGTATCGCCCACCCATAGTGAGAAGTATCATGCAACTGAGAAATATCACGCAACTGAGAAACATCACCCGACTATAGGAAACTGTATCGCGTGATACTGTTGAAGTCTAAGAAATATCGCCTGGTCTGGTAGAGATTTGCATTCTCAGTTTTCTTGTCCGAATTTGATTATTTTAGCTTGCTATTTTGTTTTGCTGTGTTTAGATAGGTCTAACCCACATCTTTTAGCTTAAATCTAGCAGTTTATTGCATGTTTACATTGGGATTATGGTTTGGCTAACCTTGTGGGTCTAACAAGTTG
Source organism: Chamaecyparis obtusa (assembly GCA_027943335.1). Taxonomy (NCBI): domain Eukaryota; kingdom Viridiplantae; phylum Streptophyta; class Pinopsida; order Cupressales; family Cupressaceae; genus Chamaecyparis; species Chamaecyparis obtusa. Next base: position 207,800 of record BSBK01000897.1, on the reverse strand, counting down.
TGTTTGTAGGTGCTCTCATTTGATTGAAAATTTCTAAAAATGCATGTCAAAGAGGGCTACTAACAATTTTTGCAGGGCTGCCCAAGCATAAAAACAAAAAAATAATAATTTTTTGCTTGTCATTTACTTTCCTTTCAAGTGTGGCATTCACTAATTGTATTAGGAATCTTAATACCTTGTGAAAGGGATCTTGAGGTGGTAGGAGAAGTATGCTCTTCACCTTTAGGTGAATCAAAAAATCTTGACCCATCTTAAGGTTTTGGAAGCAAGGGAGTAATTGAATCTCTTTGCTTGGAGTGTTTGGGAGAGATTTTTGAGATAGGGGAGTATGCTCTTCACCCTTGTGGTGAATCAAAAACCTTGAACCTCAAGATTTGATCCATTTTTGTTTAGTTTAGGAATCTTTTAGCGGGCCTACTCTTGAGCAATCAAGAGGAACGACTCAAGTGGGGACAACCTTGTCATCATTTTCCTTGGTGGCAAGTGATTCCAACTCACTATAATCTCAAGGCTATCAAGGACACCAAAAACCTTGATAGACATAACACTTGTCTTCATTTGATGTGAGTAGCTCATGGGATTGCGACCATGGGGAAAACATTGAACAAGAATGCTTAAGGTACTCTTGAGGCCGCGAGGTCCTAGTCCTTTATGAGGAGCAAGAGGAGTGTTGTGAACGGAAATCCTTATTAAGAACCATTAGATAGAAGCCACCTTCTTTTAGCTGCTTATCTTCTTAGTGCAAGGATTGATCCAAGTGGTTTACCCAGATCACCTTAAGATACTCACCATATGTGTCCCTTTAGTTGTGTCATTTGACATTTCCATGACAAAGCCAACATCTCTTGTGGGTAACCACTTGGTGTGAGGTGAGGGGGCATCAAGTTGTGGGCTAAGTTGGTAAGTATTGAGCCTTGATTTTCTAGGATAGATTTTCTTGAAGTGTCTTTGATTGTGTGATACCAGTGCAAACGTTCTTACATACAAACAATCGGTAGCATTCATAAGGTGTTGTTTCAATTCTGATATCACAAGTGTTTGTCTTGCAAGGTTGCTTTTGCCCTTGTTTCAAGTGTTTGAGACCATGTTTTGATCCCTTACTATTTGCAAACTTGCTGAAATTCTGCTGATATTGTGACTGAAATCGAAAACATCAACCCTCAGACTGGAAATTTTGACCAAACAGACCCAAAAATGCAAATTTTGCACAATTTTGGTCACGAGTTAAACAAATCTGCAACAGTATCGCTCCCTGTAAAGTGAAGTATCGCACGATACTTCGCACTTAATAGAAATATCGTCCGCTTTGAAGAGAAATATCGCGCGATAGTTCACCCCTGACGGACTATCGCCTGACCTACCTGGAGTATATCGCTCGCCAGTATTAAGAAGTATCACCTGGCTTCAGGTGAAGTATTGCGCGGGTATAGGTTTATCGCCCCAGTAGCCTGGAGTATATCGCCTGGTTTATTTTTGTCGTGCTTAAATTTTGGTCAGTTTCAGTTGCTGTCAATCAGGCTAGGTCTTAAAGTAGGCTTCTCACCCTGACGTCTGAGATTTGTCTTGACTCCAAATTTCTAGTTTTTAGTCCTTCGGGATAGCATCATTTGATTTACAAAATCACTTTGGAATAATTGTCAAGTTAGAAAGCCATTCTTGGTGCCAAGGTTCATCTTTAAAATTGTTAGCTATATTCTAGGAAAATTTTAGTTCTCTTATTGTCCAAATCGCTTTCATTTTCATCTCAATTTCAATTATCTTTTGGCCTAGTCCAACCTCCTAATTCAAAAGTGCAAGGGTAGTCACCCTTTGATTTGAAGCACCTCTTTGACAGTGTTGGTAAAGCCCTTTTTTTTCTTTTCATTTCTCTTTGGACAATAGAGGACTTCGATTATCCTAGTTTGGTGTTGACACTTTGAAAGGTCACCTTATCATTGAGAGTATCTCTCTTTCATGTCAGTTACAACAAGGTACCAAGTTAATCAAGGGAAGCGACCCCCTGTTGCCTTTAGCCAGTTACCACCCGTCAAGACTCATCGACAACCTAAGAGAAAAGGACCCCTTTTTGACCAATCTCCTAAGAGTGAATCTAAGGTTTGTTTTAATCTGGGAGCTAATCCTAGTGAAGTGAGCACCTCTTTTGTACCACTTTCATCAAGTATGGACATGAGTTACACTTTCACCTGACAACAAAGAGAAGCCATGAATCAAACTCTTGAGGATATCTTCCAACGACACAGGAGAGAGTATGGTGGTTCTTCTCATGATAGTCCACTCGGGTCACCTCCCAACAATGCGAGGTATTTTGATTCTCATCAACAAGCCAAAAGACATCATAAGCAAGCTCACTCAGATTCAGGGTCACAACACGAAGACCAGAATAACGAATCTAGTGATCACCACATCAATGCAGCTAATGCAATGAGGCATTCGAGACAAACCTCCCCACTTAAAGACACCTCTCGATATGCAAATACATAATTGAGAAGCATTGAGAGAGAGAAGCAAGCCTACTTAGATGAACAGGCTGCTAAAAAAGAAAAATTTAGACAATTAGAGAAAGAGGAATGTGCATTGTTGGATATACAGAAAAGAGTCGCCCAAGAAGAAGAAGATAGACTCTATGCACAACAACTCCAAAGCCAATTTAACAGAAGGGGAGCCAATAGTGGGACCAACTCACCCCCATCTACCCCTTCCCCTAGCCCTCAAAGAAGATCAAAGACACCCTCACGATCCCCAAGTCCTAGAGGAAGGAGGGCTTCAAGATACGACCATCATAGGAGATAGTCATCTCATAGACATTCAAAGCAACCCTCCCAACGAGCACATCATGGCTCACAACATAGAGGCAGTTATGCTAAATTTGATCATATGGACTTCATGACTATGCAACAAGAACCATCCTTTCAAGCCTATGTGGAGCAATATGTGGAACAAAACAAAGATCAATTTTTGGAAAGTCTTATCAACAAAGGCACTAAAGTTCCATATAATTTTGATGTTCACCAAAAGATCAAGAAACAGAATCCTTCAACTGATGAGGTGATCTTACAAATGCAAAAGGATATAGATAGGATGAAGGCTCCCAAGAGCACATTTCATTTGGACTCCATATGTCCTAATCCCATTGAAAAAAGTGTGGTGATGGTAGAATTCCCTAAGAAAGTTGAATTCCTAACATATGACAAATATGATGGCACTGGTGACCCTCACAACCATGTTCGACAGTTCTACATAATGAGCTTTTCCTTTCACCATGAAGACTCCTACTTGCTGAGATTATTCCCAAGGAGTTTAAAAGGTCAAGCCATGGAGTGGTTCACCAACCTTTCCCCTCTCGTAAAGACATTTAAAGAACTTGTCCAAAGATTTGTTCAGAATTTTGCTTACAACTTATCCAGGTTAGTCACAATGCTTGATTTGTGTAAACTTAAACAAAATCAAGGGGAATCTTTTGTCACATTTTTACAATGATGGAGGCGATTGTGTTCGAAATACCCAAGGACAATCCCTGAAGAGGAGAGAATTGATATCATTGTGAGCAATCTAATACCAGAACTCAGATATGAAGTCAAGAAAATCCCATTTAATTCCTTTGATACTATGGTAGAGGTGGCATGTCGCATTGAGGATGTCCTAAAAGAACAAAGAATTTTGGCTAAACCAACAAATAACAACAATAGCCAAAATAACAATACTAATGGTAACAAGGACAAAAAGAACTCCTATTGGAACAAAAACAAGCAAGTGGTCAACGATGGAGTTGTTGACTCATCCCAAGTCAAAAATGAAGGAGTTCTTAACCTCTCATGCAGTTCAAGCTATGAAACTGCAAACGTATTCAACACAACAAGACAAACCTAAGTATCAAAGGAGATCTAAAATGGAGAAAAGACAATTTACTAAATTGGGAGAATCTTATGCAAATGTTTTCAAGACATTAGTTGCTCATAATTTGGTGCACCCACAGGATCCTACAAAACATCAAATACCGGATCCTTTACCTCATTGGTGGGATGCTAAGGCTTTTTGCATTTTCCATAATGGGATTGGACATGACATAGAAAATTGTTTTAAACTCAAGCATCTTGTCCAAGACCTTATTGAAAAAGGAAAATTACAAGTGGATGGGTTAACCACTAATGCAGACCATAAGGCCTTTAAAGAGCCCTTGCCTAAATATGAAAAAGGAGAGAATTCTAGCAATACGAATGGCAAGGCGGCTATTAACTATACATACACACATGCTGACAATGTGATTAACATGCTTGAGGTGGCTGACGATAACATCAACATGGTGAGAAAGAAAGATCCTTATGGACATAATGTGGACTCAACTCCTATGACTAATGAAAGACCCACTGTGGTGATAAGAGGTCCTCACTCACAAAGAATGCCCCAGTCCCTCAATGCTGTCACTAGGGGTCAGGCCCAAGTGCCCATTATCATTAAAGGTCCTAGCACTAGCAAGTCCAAGCAGCCCATGTCCAAAGGTGCTCTTCCCAAGTCTACCGTTGGTCCTGATTCCAATTATAATCTTATTGACCAGCTACAATGTACACCCGCGCAGATATCCATTTTTGAGCTTTTAGAATTATCTCCTAAGCACAAGCGCGTCCTTGAGGATGCTTTGTGAGCAGCCAATGTCCCTAACAACTTAGATATTGACCAATTTCAAAACATGGTCAACCATTTGGCTAGCCCTCATTACCTCACCTTCTCAGAAGAAGATGACAAATCCATTAGTCACCCACATAATTTGGCCTTACACATCGAAGTCATGATTCATAAAACCCGTGTTAGGTGTGTACTGATAGATGGGGGTGTGGGGCTCAATATTTGTACCCTGAGTTTGCTGCTAGCTCTAGGATATTCCAAGAACATCATTGACACAAAGAAAAGGATCACAATCAAAGCATATGACGAAGCAGAAAGAAGTTCCAAGGGATTGGCTGTTTTGCCTATTCACATTGGTCCCGTAGAAAAAGATATATTATTCCAAATTGTTGATGTTGGACCTCTAGCCTACAACATTCTGCTAGGTAGGCCATGGATACACGAAATGCAAGTAGTCCCATCAACATATCACCAGTGTGTAAAGTTTCCCCATAACGGTGTAGAAATTTGCATCCCTGGAGATAGTGCTTTATCAGTTAATAACATTTCTGCGGTATCACATGTGTCTTTGAATAGGGAAGCTGACAGTCCTAGTAGTTCACTTGAACAATGCAAGCAGAAGTTCAAGACCATGGATCTTGGGATGGGAGATTATAAGATTGATTCTTTTACAAAACTGCCAATTTCTCCTAGGTCTTATGGGAGACCATCACCAAGTACAAAACCTTCGTCATCGGTAAAGACATTATTTGGGAAATTTGTTGAGTCTTCGGTCCCCATTCAAGAAGAGAAAGAGGAAGTGGCTGTCAAGAACTGGATCTATCACGAAGAGAAATACAAACATAACGAGAATTTTGCTCCTTCACCTGAAACTTATGGGAAAGGGTATACACTGGTTAAAAATATGGGATATCTGAGATATGGTCCCCTTAGTCATAGGCTGGATGCTAAAGCCAAGCCTCTTGATCATGCTCTTTTTGGATGAAAGAACAAGTCCACGATTGGCTTAGGTTTTGAGAATAAGAAGAAGAAAGGTGTCCCTGTCCCAGCTACGATGGACAGTGACAGTGATGCAGATTATACGCCTGATCTTTCCAATCAACAAGATGTGTCTAATGATTGGGTTCCCTCAACAAATCTCCTTTGGGGAGATTTCATAGATTTGATGCTTGATAGTCCTACTATCCCAGCTGTGACAGATAGTGACTGTGTGACTGCTAGATCGACAAAGGAAAGTGTTACTGTCCTAGCTGCGACGGATAGTACCAATACTAGCACTAGAGAGGGGGAAACCCTTCCTAACCTTGAGGCTTCCACATCATGAGGCCTAAATGATGACTCAGAGACATACTCCCATGAATATGAATGGGACTCACTTTCAGATGCAACAGTTGATCTGGACATGGATATTGTCCATGCCTATAGTACCCAACCCGATGTGACTAACGATCCTAGTGTAGGACTAGAGGATTACACTCCTCAAATCGCCTTAGTGGACGATGCTTCGTTTGATAGGATGAGTCCTAATTTGGGTATCTTAGGAGAAAACTTGATAAACTCTGATTATATGGTCACCAGAGATAACACCTTTCGCATAAACAACATCGAACCCGCCATTGACTTACCCCTTGTTCACTTTGACCTAATTGACTGGTCTCAGCGCCATCAAGAGTCCACATTCCTCACATTTCATAATGATTACAAAATTGCCTGCTATCTAAACACTCTTGAACCCATGGCTTCTTCCACCAGTGAATCAACAACCAGCATGACAGAGCCTGATATTAAGTACCTCAGTCTCAAAATAAAAGAGAAAAAGAAAAATAGGTCTGATGGCGAAAACCACTTTGTGGCGGTGTCAGAACCAAAAATAGTAAAAAGAAATGACGCATCTGAAGGTGAAAACCTCTTTGAGGCACCTAAGGATGGGGTACTTAATAACTTGCCGAGTTATTTCCAAGATAGATCATCAATATTGATTGAACCAACAAAGCCAGTCAATTTAAACACAGAAGAAAATCCTCAGATAGTCCATCTTGCTTAGTCTTTATCAGAGGAAGAGACCAAGGCATATGTACAATTTTTACAGAAAAAGAAAATTAATTTTGCATGGACCTACTCAGACATGCCAGGGCTTGACACGAATCTCATAATGCATCACTTATCCATAGCTCCAGGAGTCAAGCCAGTAAAACAAAGATTAAGAAAAATGCATCCACATGTAGCTCTACTTGTCAAAGGAGAATTAGAAAAACTTTTGAGAGCTGGATTTATTAGAGCCATCGATTATGCAGAATGGATCTCAAACATAGTACCTGTGTCCAAACATGATGGGTCCATTCGTGTCTGCATAGATTTTAGAGATTTAAACAAAGCATGCCCAAAGGACGATTTTCCACTTCCAAACATTGACATGATAGTGGACATGATGGCAGGCTATGACATATATTCTCTAATGGATGGTTTCTCGGGGTATAATCAAATCAAAATAGCTCCTGAAGACCAAGAGAAAATAGCATTCACATGTGCGTGGGGAACCTACTGCTGGAACATCATGCCATTCGGGTTAAAGAATGTAGGAGCAACCTACCAAAGAGCTATGACGACTATCTTTCATGATATGATGCACAAAAATATGGAAGATTATGTGGATGATACCCTGGCAAAATCAAGAAAAAGGGACACACACCTCAATGATCTGAAAGTAATTCTAGATCGTATGGAAAAATTTCAACTCAGATTGAATCCAAAAAAGTGCGCATTTGGCATCACCTCAGGCAAACTTTTAGGATTTATAATATCAGCAAAAGGTATCGAGGTTGACCCCGAAAAGGTCCAAGCAATCCTAGATATGCCACCTCCTCGAAATATTAGCCAAATGAGAAGTCTTTAGGGACGTCTTCAATCAATTAGGAGGTTTATTTCTCAGCTTGCAAATAGAGCGCAACCCTTCAACAAGACATTGCATAAGGGTGCTTCTTGTGTTTGGAACGAGGATTGTCAAAAGAGCCTAGATCAGATCAAACAATACTTGGCCAATCCTCCGATCCTAATGCCTCCTATTCTAGGGAAACCATTGATCCTATATATTTTAGCTACAGACACTTCCCTGGGGGCATTATTGGCTCAATCAGATGATACTGGGAAAGAACGAGCCATCTACTATATCAACCGTACTCTGGTCTCTTATGAGATCAATTACAATAATATTGAGAAGTCTTGTCTCGCGGTGGTGTTTGCCTCCCAAAAGTTGCGCCACCACATGCTTGCTCATACCATACATTTGGTTGCCAAAATTGATCCCCTTAAATACTTGCTTAGTAAAGCTGCCCTGATGGGTAGACTTGCTAAATGGATGATGATCCTCACTGAATTTGACATAGAGTATGTTGAAAGGAAGGCAATAAAAGGACAAGCCATTGCCGACCAATTAGCTGATTTTCCAATCCAGGATAGTATGCCAGTCCAAGTGGAATTCCTAGATGAACACATCTTGTATACAACTACTCGCACTTGGACAATGTTCTTTGATGGTTCCCGCATGCAAAATGGATCAGGTGCTGGAGTGTTATTTGTTTCTCCACATGGGTACAACATTCTGAAGTCTTACAAACTATTATTCCCATGTACCAATAATATTGCAGAATATGAAGCTTTAACTAATGGCTTGAGAATGGCTATAGAATGGAACATCACAGAATTACATGTCTTTGGGGATTCCTAGTTAATCATCAACCAAGTTAATGAAGAGTATCAAACCAAGGATGACAAATTGATACCCTATAAAAAGATGGTTGATTCTTTGAGACGCTATTTCACCTTTGTGATGTTTCAACAAATCCCTAGGGTAGAGAACAAAGCTGTAGATGCCATGGCCACATTAGCTTCACTTCTTCAGTTGGAGACACATGAATCCAAATTTGAATTCCTGGTGGAAGAGCTACACCATCCCATCTTTGACTCATCTGAAAGCCATGTCATTTGTGCCATTATCACACATGAGTCTTCCCGATATGGTGCTATCTATTCATATCTTCATGATGGCATCATCCCTGACACATTCACCTGCTCTGAACGCCGAAACCTCATCCGTAACACCTCTCACCACACCCTCATCTCTGGTGATTTATATAGGAGGGGTTTAGATGGGATGCTCCTTAGGTGCTTGGAAAAGGAGGAATCCAACCAAGCGTTAGCTGACATCCACGAGGGCATTTGTGGTGGACATTCTAATGGTCTTGCCATGGCCCGAAGGTTACTTAGGGTGGGATATTATTGGCCCACAATGCAGATAGACGCAGTCACCTTTGCTAAGTCATGTGAAAAATGTCAGAAACATGGCAACCTGATTCATGCTCCAGGTAGGGAGCTGATCCCTTCTGTTTCTCATTGGCCATTTCAGCGCTGGGCCTTTGATCTGGTTGGGCAGATTCATCCCAACTCATTAGGTGGACACAAGTTCATTATTACTGCCACTGACTACTTCAAAAAATGGGTGGAGGCTGTACCACTTTCTGTTGCTTCGGGAAGGACCATTTCTTTGTTCATCTTGAATCATATCATTTGTCAATTTGGAGTGCCTTCTGAGATCATTACTGACAATGGAGGTCAATTTAAGAATAAGGACCTAAAGCACCTATGCAAAAAGTTTAAAATCAAGCAACACTGGTCCTCCATCTATTTTCCACAGGGAAACAGACAGGCAGAAGCCTCTAACAAAACTATTCTTAAGATTCTTCATAGAATAGTGCACAAGAATGGTAGGGATTGGCACTTACAAATCAATCCAGCACTATGGGCTTACAGAACAAGCATTCACACACCTACAGGAGCCACTCCTTTCTCTCTCACCTATGGCGCTGAAGCAATATTGCCTTTAGAAGTTGAGATACCATCACTTAGAGTCTCACTCAAAGGTTTGATTACAGATGAGGATTACCGCGCCATGAGGTTACAGGAGTTAGAACTTCTAGATGAGAAGCGTAAGGCTTCCTTTGATCATATGAGAGTGTATCAGAAGTGTATGTCCAAGGCATTCAACAAGAAGGTTCACCCTAGAGAATTCCAAATAGGTGATCTTGTTTTGTGAGAGAACCCTAAGAACCAACAAAACAGAGAGCAAAAGGGCAAGTTTGAACCTAACTGGCTTGGACCATATGTCATCATAGCTGCTTTTGGTACTGGTGTGTATTTACTGTCAGATCCTGATGGAGAACATCTCCCTAATCCCATCAACATTGTGCACCTTAAGAAGTTCTATCCTTGATGCCCGTTCTGTTTGGGGGCATCCTTTGTACATATCTTATTGATTCTGAAAAAATTCCCAAAAAATTGATATATGATGCTGAAAAAATCCTAAAAAGCATAAAAAGTCCTAAAAAATACAAAAAAATCAAAATATTCAAAAATTAAAATTTAAAAAAAAAAAAAAAAAAAAAAAAAAAGTGCCTTGGTGAAAACCTAGCAATAGGCGCCTTGGTAGCAAAAATCCTAAAAAAAATAAAAAAATGAAAAAAAGAATCCAAGTGGTGAAAACCTGGCAACAGGCGCTACTTGAGGCCTTTGCACCCCTATTTGTTAGCATGCATCCTTGACACTTAGCCACTTTCCATCATGCCTTGACCTTATTTGGCCTAGTCTGGAATTGGTCTTTGTCTTTGTCTAGGGGGCATAAATGTTAGCATTGGTCTTTTAGGTGCATTTGTCTCTTGGGGCATTTCACAACAGGTGTTTTTCAACACCACCCCAAATAGTATTTTTCAACACTACCCTTGCGTCGAGTGTTTCTTAACACTTATCAGGTGTCTTACCCAACAATCTAGTATGATGTGACATTTCTCATTTGCAGATGTGATAACCAGAGTTTGACTCTATGACCAACACACACGCACTTAAACAATCAACTCGATGACGATATGATGACTTTTTTTTTTTTTGTGTGTGCTATCTATGAGGATTTCTTTGATGAGTGATCTCTCCCTGAGAAGTTTTCGATGATGCATAGCTAGAAGACTGAGGGAATGAGAACATGTTTTCTTTCTTTATTTGCTTGTGGGTATATTTTGTTGATCCTAACTGTCATGAGCATTTATGCTGGTCCTACTTGACACTATGGATTGACAAGGTATTATCCTTGACTGTTTTGCGAGTGCATGCTTATAGCTATCCTGACTTTCATACATCTTGATACAAGCATAATCTCGCTATACCAAATTTAGGTGATCTCACTGCATTAGTCATCTTGACCTATATGTCTTTGATGCCTAGGTGAGATTCCCACATCTCTATCTGATAAAGATCATATTCATATCCACATAGTTACACTAGTGTGCATTGTATGATCTTTTGATGCTACCAATAACGCTCGATGATGATAATTAGATGTCTATAAGCGTTGTGACCTTGCAAGTCAACCACTTTCATAGTAGCTTGCATTTTTAGGTTCATGTTAGTCTAGTGTTGCATTTTGCATATGGAGAGAGCTCTCCTTTTCATCTTACGTGGACCTGTCAGTCGACTGCGCTCACCTTTTCTTCTTCTCGATCATGTCTTTCACTCCTTGTTCTTTTCATCTTGAACCTGTTCCTATTCATCACAAGGGGTTAATCACATCATCATATCTATATCAAAAATTGTCATTTTTAAGAAACATGAGTCTATATCATACACATGAGAATCAAACATACATCTATGAGAGAGAACATACATAAGCACATACATAAGCATTTTGAGCAAAATGACAAGACAATATACATAAACTAATACATCCATCACAAATGAGACAAATACACATGATACATCGAACATCCAGTAATCTCATATACAATGTCATGATATACAATACACTATGAGATCCCAAAATTTAGATCAAAAGTCTCAAGATATGTCCAAACATCTAAACCTAAGACTCGCTACCACCCTCATGAGGAGCTCATGGTGGTGGAGGAGGCATAGCCCTCTTATCGAGTACCACGTTTGATACCCCTACACGTTGAGAGTATGATGGTGCTCTCTCACCCTCTGGGATGGCTTGCAGATATAACCTGTGATAATAGGCTGCTCTTGCTAACTCTTGTCAGAGCTCTAGTGCCTCGACCTATGCCATCGCCTCACGACATGCTATCTCTACCCTAAGATCAGATATCTACTGATCTCACTCTGCCCTTAGATCCAGTAGCTGTTGATCTCTCACGGCTATAGTAGTCCGGAGCTACTGTATCTCTACCTCCTGAGCCTGTATCTGGGCTCTCAAATCCTCTCCCCCCGCAGGCTACTCCTACTGTACCTTTGCCTGCCGGCGAGCTGGTCTTGCCTCCTCCTCGGGTGTCACTGATCACTATCCCCGTGACCATTTTCGGCCACTTGATCTTGACCCCTCTCCCCTCTCCATTCTCCTCCCTCTCCCCCTCCTACCATCTCCTCCATCCCCCCCCTCTCCCCCTCCGTCCCCTCTGTCCCCTCTGTCTCCTCCATCTCCCCCGTCACCCCCTCCGTCTCCTCCCAGCACTGGTACCTGTGCATCTGGTACTGTAAATCAAAGGAATGGCACCCTCCGCCACTCTACTCTGTAGGCTCCATCAGCCCCTGCATCTTCCATATCTGGAAAATACTCCTAGGGCTCGCTCTTGATACCTGCTGTCTCTGCGACAGCCTGCTGATAATCTAACATGGGTAGCCACCCATGTCCCTCCTCATCTCTAGCTCTATCATAAGTGGTAGTCTTTGTCGAGACTCGCTGCTGCCTCCCCAACTACCGTCATACCTGAGTGATGTAGAATCTCTCTACGATCTCTGTATACCGACCTACCAATGGACGACTGCACAGCATGTAGCTCAGCTCATTAGCTACATCTCCCCAACCCTCAACCTCCCTGTAGGGCCTCCATGTGAATGAGGCTATCTCGTCCAAAATCTACCTATAGTAGGTCACATCCCCAGAATGGGCATGTGATATAAACTTGAGGTACCTATAGATATAGGGGTACCTCCTCTCCCTCGGCTGAACCCTAGGGCGCACCACAGCGATGTGCTCCCATGCCCATACCTGTGCCAGGATGGTATCGCATGCCCATATCTGACCGTCTCTATAGACGATCTCATGTAGCTCATGGTACATCTTTGCGAATATGGCAGGACCCCATGCCATCCATCGTGGCCTGCCGATCAAGTCCACCAAAAGCCGAGTCCATCCAAGCGAAAAACCCTTCTGACTGCGGTCAGTCATCAGGATCTGCGAAATGATGGAAGCCACTATACATGGCACTAGGTAGTCTCTGCCAAAATCATCTATCAGCCTCTCCCAGCTGATATGTCTATCCAGAATCGTGACATCCTGGAACATCTCCTGAACTAGGCGGTGCCCCTCAGTGGCATCCTGATCATAGTATACCTGTGACAACACATAAATCATGTTAGTTTTCATCTTTTGGAAACATTAAATTTTACATGACTATCTCAAAAATATGATTATACTTACAGGCTCTCCGTGGCATGGAACTCGGAGGATCCTATAGACATCCTCCAGTGTGATAGATGCCTTGCCTGTAGGAAGCTGGAAGGTGTTGTGCTCGCTGTGCCATCTCTCAGCCAGAGTAGTCAAAAACCCATGGTCCGCTCAGATATAGGGGTACCTCAGCAGATACCGGAATCCCATCACTCTGAGGTCGGCATTGCCCGGATCGTCTAGATCCTGGACACACCGCAATCCTGTCACCTTCGGTGCTCTGATGATAAGCACCAGAAAAAATTCCTGCAAGCCAAAACTAAGCTCGTTGTTAGCACATATCATGATGGATGTCCAAAAAATCAGTATAAAACATCTCAAAAATGTAACATTGTCTAGACCCATGTCATTTTTGCTCAAAAATGCATTAAAAATAAAAATTTTATGCTGGGCGATATTCTTTTTTTGGAGAAGTATCGCGCGATACTTCTCCCTATAGTGGGGCGATAAACCTTATATCGCGTGATACTTCACCCAGTATCATGCGATCTTTCACCCAGTATCGTGCGATACTGGTGCCTAAGGTCACGTGATACTTTGGGGACCCGCGAAGTATCGCACGATACTTCTCCCCAAAGCGCGCGATACTTCTAAAGTATCGCGTGATATTTCACCTAAGAAAAAATTTTGAAATTTAAAAATTTAAAAAACGTGCTAAAATCACCTATTAAATGCAAAAAATGACTAAAAAGCTCAAGTTTTTTGAAAACATACCGGGGCAGGATAGTGTGGTGGCCGGTTGTGCAATCGAGCGTGCTCGAATCGATGCCTGTGGATGGGAACTCCTACTTGCTGGGCCATTTTCTCTCTCTAAAGCTCTGAAATTCTCAAATCACTAAAAGACAAATAATTTTTGAAAATGACATTTTGACCCCTTTTATAGTCTTTTGACTTTTTGACCTCATTTTCAAAACACCTTGGAATTGCACAAAAATTGCACCCCTAGCTAATTTCGACGTCCTGGATCCATTTTTGGACTCGAAATCGAAATGCAAGGTCATCTTGATAGTCAAAATTACATTTCAAATTCTTCCCCCCCTTCTGCGCAGTTGGCTGATCTTTTGAGGCCTAATCTTTTGATCTTTGTTGGGACATCGTCATTTCTTCATTTTCACGTCTTCCAAACTTCTAGTCTTTCATTCATATTCATTCCATTCCCTCATTTCTCATGTTTGACTACATCTTTTTAGTCAGGTTGGGGCATGTTTTCATTTCCTAATGGTTAACCTATTTAACCTTTACCTTCGATTGTGATTTTATTCTGATTTGATCAAATCCTTATCAATTCACTATTCTCCTCTCTACCTGATTTCAATTTCGATTCTGAGGGGGCAGTATTTATGGGATTCTCATCCCCAACTACTTGATTTTCCTGATTCAGGCATCTTTTGTGAGCTTTCGCTCAAATTTGAGATTCTTATCTCTTACTTTGAATGTGATCCCGAATCGACCTCATGTTCAAAGGCCTTTGTTTATGCTTTGTCCGGATATGATCCCGAATTGACCTCATATCTGAGTTGTTTTGTGATCCCAAATCGATCTCATATTGCAACTTCATTCTTTGACTACATGTGTTCCCAAATCGATCACACATTAGTCAAAGAGGGGCAAATATATGCACCCTAAAATGGTCGCCTAGACTTTGGGCCCCATTTATTCAATTTATCAATCCTGAATCATTTTTATCAATAATCAATATTTTCAACAATATCAATCTCTTGATCAAATCTTAATTTCGATCATATATTAGATTTTATCCTATGGGCTAACCATTTATCCTAAGTCTTTATTTGATTAAAAGGAATATTTCTTCCCTTTTTAATTAAATAAAAAGCCCCCACTTTTCCTCTTATCCTAAGTTGCACAAATAAAGCATTATTCCTATTTTATAAAAAGGGAAAAAACATTTTTTGTCTCACATGAGGCTCAAAAGTCAACACTTCACTCTCATTGGAGGATACTTGTGCACATGGATTGCTCCTCTTTCAAGCTCCACTGTTGATTAAGACCTTTTGCCTCTTAATCTCCATGGTCCATTTCACCTCATTTCTTATAAAAGGAGAGCTCTCTCCTTCATTTGGAGATACCATATTTTTATGCTAATGTTATGCTGCAGGTTTTAGGTGCATTTGGAGCTTTTGAGGATTTTGAAGACTTGATTCATTGCATCATCTAGTTCATATTAGTTGGATGATAATGGCATTCTTAGCTTAGTTTCCTTTTATGCAATAGAATAAGCTCACATAGTCTAAATAGGAAGGATTTGTAATCCATTGCTATTTCCATTTCATAGCTTAGTTTGTACTTCTATTTTCCTAGCATAGCTTGCACATTTGCATCTTCATTTTAGTTGCATTGCATTGTATTTTTTAGTGATTCTTAAGGATATTGGCACTCTTTCCCTTGTCTTCATTGTGAATCTCTCATTGTATGGTTGACTAGCAAGGTCACAAGCTTGTAACTCTAGCTAAGAGCAAACACATAATAATCCCTTGCAACTCCATGCATAGAGAGCTATGAGCCGCTTTGTGAGGCCTCATTCTTGAGCAACCTTGCATGTAATGGTTCATAGAAGTGCATATTTTAGTGTGTACATGTACAACTAAAATGAAATCTCTCATAATGAAAGAAAATGAGAAAACCTAGTCGGATAAAACTCCTCTCCAATAGAGAGAACAAAAAATTAGAAAAAGTAATGAAAAGGAAGGAAGTTGGACTCCTGAGGAGTCCACAAGGACTATGTCCTTTACCTTTAAGATCAGTCATAAATAAAGATAGAAAGTAGATATCAAATGTTCATTAAATGCATATCCAAAATTTGTGGCTTTATAAGAGAATAATCCAATCATAGAACTCCATCTTCAATGAACTATCAAACAAAGCACATCTGGATTTCAATATGTTCAATGCATTGGTATTCCATAGAGCTATGAGAAATTTGTACTTGAACTCTAATTATCACACCAAAGAGTATTGGGATGATTCACAAGAAATCAAAATTTAGACATCAATTGTCAAAGCTAAAGAAACTAATGACTAGCCAGTACAACTCCCTGATACTCAGCTTCAATTTATGATAATGCAATAGCAATTTTATTTTTGTAAGACCAAGCAAATGGTCCAAAAACAAGGCAAAAAAAACTAGAGGTATAATTTCAATCATCAACATCATGAGCCCAATCTAAGTTAATGAAGTCCACAATTTTAGTAACACCTGATGTGTACTGAATGCCAAGTTTTATAGTGCCATAAATATGTCATAGAATTTGCTTGGCTACTTGAAAATGGATCTAATGAGGATTTTGAGAGAATCGAGAGACAAAACTAACTAAAAAGGAAATATAAGGATGACTATGTGTCAAGTATAAAAGGCTACCAAACCACTACCTACAAAAGGTACCATCAATCCAAGATACATAGATTGTCAAACTATCTTTCAACTATGGTGGATAATACTATTCTAATCTAAAGTGCCCCTACTATTCTATGGAAGAAATCCATCACCCACCCTATATAGAGGTAAGGGTGCACCTAGAAATCCATCACCAGAAATGTGTCCCCACCCCTCCTACTTTCTAACTAAGCAGTGTTGTTGAGGGCACCTCAATATTATGCTTTGGCATCACTTTGAATTAAGAGGTTAACCCTCCTCTAAATGAAATGAGAAGATTAGAGAGTTCCTTTTTTAACTAGACCACATCATGAAAAGATCCTTCTCAGAGAAGAATCTTGATAAAGTGGAAGGGGAGGGGTGCAGGAACTCAAATTTTAGGTTCTTTCTAGATGGCCCCGTACTTCTATACTAGCAGGTTTAGGATTTTTTTTGATGCCAGCGTATATAATATAAGAGGTTCAATAAAAAATATAGGAGGGTCAATAATATAGAAGGTTAGGGTGGTTGGGGGGTGACCCAAGTGGACTAGCATGAGAAGAACCACCATACACTCTGGCACTCCCATGCCATTGGAAAATATCCTCAAGAGTTTGATTCATGGCTTCTCTTTGTTGTCAAGTGAAAGTGTAACTCATGTCCATACTTGATGAAAGTGGTGCTAAAGAGGTGCTCACTTCACTAAGATTACCTTTTGGATTAAAACAAACTTTAGATTCACTTTTAGGAGATTGATCGAAAAGGGGTTCTTTTCCCTTGTGCTGTTGACGAGTCTTAACTAGTGGTAACTGGCTAAAGGCAACAGGGGGTCACTTCCCTTGATTGACTTGGTACCTTGTTGTAACTGACATGAAAGAAAGAGATTCTTGATGATGGGTCAATCTCTCAAAGTGTCAATTCCAACCTAGGATAATTGAGATTCTCTATTGTCCAAAGAGAAGATGAAAATATAAAAAAATAAAAGGCGTCACCAACACTATCAAAGAGGTGCTTCAAATCAAAGGGTGAATACCCTTGCACTTTTGAATCAGGAGGTTAGACTTAGCCAAAATTCAAATTGAAATTGAGATATATGAAAAATGATTTGGACAATAGTAGGATCAGAATCCTCCAAGGGTGTAATCAACAATTCTAAAGACAAACTATTCATTAGGAATATCTTTCTAACTTGACAAATTATTTTCAAGGTAACCTTATCAATCAATTGAGATGATCCCCAGAAGGCTACAATAAAAAATTTGTGGTCAAAATAGGTCTCTAACAGTGAGGTCAGATAACCTATTCAAAGGCCAAGTCATACTAAAAGCAAGTTAATGACTGAAACTGAGAATACTACTAAAAATTCTCAGGCGATAGACTCCAGGCAAAGCAGGCGATATACCTAAGACCATGTGATACTTCACATGATGCCAAGCGATAGACCTCAAAACTGACAGGCGATAGACCTAATAACTGTTAGGCGATACAGTTCCAGGTGAACTATCGCGCGATATTTCTCTCTTAAGCAGGCGATGCTGATGCAGTTTTTGATCAATTTGTGCAAAATTTCAAGTTTTTAAGGTCTGATTTTGGATTCTCGAAATGTTAGGGTGAAAATGTCTAATTTCAATCATAAATTTAACAGAATTTGGATAGGTTTGCAAATAGTAGGGGATCAAACATGTCTTCAAACACTTGAAACAAGGGCAAAAGCAACCTTGCCAAGACAAACACTTGTGATATCAAAAATAAAATTGCACCCTATGAATGCTAATGATTGTTTGTATGTTGAAAATGTTTACACTGGTATCACACAATCAAAGACACTTCAAGCAATATCTACCTACAAGACAAGGCTTAATACTTACCAACTTAGCCCACAACTTGATGCCCCCTTGCCTCACACCAATTGGTTGCCCACAAGAGATATTGGCTTTGTCATGGAAGTGTCAAACAGCACAACCAAAGGGGCACATATGGTGAGTATCTTGGGGTGATCTAGGTTAGTCCACTTGGATCAATCCTTGCACTAAGAAGATAAGCAGCTAAAATAGGTGGCCTCTAACCTATGGTTCTTAGTAAGGGCTTCCATTCATAACACCCCTCTTGCTCCTCATAGAGGACTCGGACCTTGCAGTCTCAAGAGTACCTTAAGCATTCTTGCTCAATGCTTTCCCCATGGTCGCAATCCCATGAGCTACTCACATCAAGCGAAGACAAATGTTATGTCTACCAAGGTTTTGTGTCCTCGATAGCCTTGAGATTATAGTGAGTTGGAATAGCCGACAAAAGGTTTGTCTCCACTTGGGTTGTTCCTCTTGATTGTTCAAGAGAAAGCCTGCTAAAGGATCCTAAACTAAACAAAGAATGGATGATTTTTGAGGTTCAAGGTTTTTGGTTCACCACAAGGGTGAAGAGCATACTCCCCTATCTCAAAAACTTCTCCCAAACACACCAAGCAAATATTCAATTACCCCCTTGCTTCCAAAACATTAAGATGGGTCAAGATTTTTTGGTTCACCTAAAGGTGAAGAGCATACTTCTCCTACCACCTCAAAATCTCTTCCACAAGGTATTAAGATTCCTAAAACAATTAGTAGATGCCACACTTGAAGGGAAATAAATCACAAACACTTGAAATTTTTTTTCTTTTTGCTTTTGATTATGCTTTGGGCAACCTTGCAAAAACCATTAGTAGCCCTTTAGTATGAAATTTATGGCAATCTCCTTCAAGAAAAGCCCCTACAACCATAACTTGTTAGACAATTATGGTTAGGGAAATCCAAAATCTAAATGAAAATGATGCAAAAAATTGACTAATCTAGGCTAAGAAATACAAGTTAGATCTATCTAAATGTAATAAAGTAAACTATAAAACTAAATATGATCAGATTCAGATAATAAAACTCAAATTGCAACTCTCTGTCAAATCAGGGATATACCTTAGACTTCACCAGAATTGTGTGACATAGTTTCCTGTACCTGGGTGATATACTTCAGTCTGGGTGATACACTGTAGAACATGCGGGCGATACTTCGCGTGATGCCAGGTGAAAGACCTTAATACTGGTGGGTGATTCTTCCTTTGCATGAAGTGTTGCACCCATATTATAAGGTCTATCATGTGATATACTTGAGAAGTGTCGCACGATACTCTGAGACAGAAAAATAGAGAACGCAAAATATCCAAAAATTAATCCAAAAAATGATGAAAATGCAAGAAACTAATGAACAAAGTCTATCTACTCTGCCCCACGGTGGGCGCCAAAAATGTATGGTGTAAAAGTGACCACACTTCTATGAATCATTACATATAAGGTTGCTCAACAATGAGGCCTCACAAAGTGATTCATAGCTCTCTATGCATGGAGTTGCAAGGGACTTTGATAAATTTGCTCTCAACTAGAGCTACAAACTAGTGACCTTGCTAGTCAACCATACAATGAAAGATTCACAAGGAAGACAAGGGCAAGAATGCCAATATCCCCAAATTGAATCAAAGTATGAAAATGTAATGCAAACTATATGAGAATGCAAATTACTCTTATGAAAATGAAAGTACAATGCAACTATGAAAGGAAATAGCAATGGATTACAATTCCCCTAATTAAGCTATGTGAACTAAATCTATTGCAAAAAAGGAAAATTAAGCTAATATGTCATGATTATGTAACTAAACAAAGGAAATATGCAACTAAATGAGATGCAACAATGAAAAGCAAGTCTTCAAAGCTTGATGTAGAATGTCTTCAATAAGCTCCAAATAACCTAGAAAACCTACAGCATAACATTAGCATAAAAGAGATGGATATGCAAATGAAGGAGAGAGCTCTCCTTTTATAAGAAATGAAAAGGAATGGACCATTGAGATTAAGAGGCAAAAGACTTAATCAACGATGGAGAAAAAAAGAAGCTTGATCCTTGTGCACAAATATCCTCCAATAGAAAAATAGGAGTTGACTTTTGTGTCATATGAGACAAAAAGTGCTTTTCCCTTTTCATAAAATAAGAACAATACTTTATTTGTGCAACTTAGGATAAGAAGAAAAGGTGGTGCTTTTTTATTTAATAAAAAGAGAGGAACTATTCCTTTTAAATAAATAAAAACTTAGGATAAAATGGTTAGCCCATAGAATAAAAATCCAATATATGATCGAAATTAAGATTTGATTAAGAAATTAATAATGTTGAAAATATTGATTATTGATCAAAATGATTCAGGGTTGATAAATCAAATAAATGGGGCCCAAAGTCTAGGCGACCATTTTTGGGTGCATACAGATGTTGGTGCTCAAGTTGAAGCTTCGAAAAGCCATGGTGCCTCCTCTATAAAAACATCCTCACAAGTTCATCCCTAAGATCTTTCACGAGGTAACCCTGACATTGTTGTTAATCTGCAAGAGTTTGATGTTGCCTGTGAATAGTTAGAAAAGCATACTTTGATAGGATATTTTGTGGGTCACACTCATCCTAAAAGTATTCTCAAAGATTGGGTAAAAAAGAGTTGGACCCCTCATGGGGTCCACCTTGATGATGTGCAAAACCTCACCAAATGTTTTTTCCTATTTCACTTTGCTAACCTTTCCTAGGCGGAGGCTATTTTTAGTCGCAGGCCCTGGACAGTTAGGTCCTCCTTGCTTGTTTTTCAGAGGTGGTCTCGAGACTTCGCTATCTCAGAAAACAAGAAAATTAGGGTGCCCATTTGGGTTGAGTTTCTTGGTCTCCCATTTCCATGCTAGTATTTTATTGAATCTATTGCCAAAACCCTTGGCAAGGTCATTATCATGGAGCATGCCAAGTTTTTTAATGCCCTCCCTCAGAAGCATGTCTATGTTGAGGTCGACCTTTCTAGGGACCTCAAAGACACTATTGAGATCTAGGTTGGTTCCCTCACCATCTCTTAAAAATTTCTTTATTTGAACCTGCCAAACACTTGTTATAGGTGTCAATCGATGGAACACAAGATTAAGGACTACCCTTTGGTCACCCCTCTGGTGAAGCCGCTACCAAAGGAAGTGCCTGTTAAAAACTCAGAAGCTGGGAAAAAAGAAAAAAAACTACAGTTACATGAAAAGGAAAGAATGCCTCAAGCTCTAAGATAGCACATACTGCTTCTATAGCTATTTTTCCTCCAGAGCCTCCAGCTGGAGAGTACCCTCTTTCCATCAAAGCACCATCGATTTCTCCACCTATTTCACACCTTTCTACTCAAGGGAAAGCTCTAGCTGCGAGGCCTACCACCTCAAAGGTTGTGCTCACACCACAAGATGTACCATATGTTTCTTCTTAGTCTTTGTATCAGTCTTGCAGTCCAGATGGTCATGCAGATGACCCATAAATATGGTGGTTAATCTCTTCTGGCAATTTACTCCCCAACTTTGGTTCAGTACCAACTTTCTTGCATAATAGTTTCTCCTCTCTTGGGGACAAGGAAAGCATGCAAGAGTTTTTATGATTTTTTTGTCTTGGAATGTGTGAGGTCTAATTGACCTCTCTAGAAAGTACCATGTTCATGATACCCACTACAGACTTCACAGTCTGGATGTTTTATGTTTGCAGGAAGTTAAAATTTCTAGTTTCCTGCTTACTTCTGCCTGTCGCGTCATTTGGCCAGATGACATTGTTTTTTCTTCACAACATGAAGCTGGTAAGAGTGGTGTCATTACTATTCTATCACTTGGATCTTGTTATCTTTTCACAATCAGCCTTTTGGCATCATTAATATTTATGCTCCCAAAGACGCTGTGGAAAGATCTCAGCTTTGGTGCTGGCTAGCGAACAACTTGCCTCCTGCAACTTGGGTGATGTGTGGGGACTTTAATATGGTTGATCTGGCCTCTGACAAGGAAGGGATTTTTCCTTTTCGATGGATAGTTGGGGAGAGAGAAGCATGGTACCATATGTGCAATAAATTGGGCCTTTTTGATCCTAATGCTAACCACCACCAGCAAGGTGGGGTTTGCCATACTTCATCTAATTTCAGAGCTGGTTCTGACTATATATTTAAGAGATTAGATCTTGTTATGATAATTGCTCAATATTTTTTCTCTTTCTCTGAAGATCAAGCCTTACCTGTCACTCCTTTGATAGATGTGACCTTGTTAGACCATTTCCCTATTTCCTTTTCCATCACTTGGCATTCCTCTACTAGGCGGGCTGCTTGTACTCAATTTTTTCTCAACATGTTCATGCTGACACATGCATCCACTATTGCTCACATTCTTTAGGTCTAAAATTTAGAGTCTTAGACCCATAGTCACCTTGATTAGATATAGTGGTGGAATGATGCCATCACCCATACTATGATATTTCTTCACAATTACAGCCATTAGTTCGCTTGCTATAGGAAACGTGCCTATGAAGCTAACACTACGACTCTTTGCAATGCTTCTGATGCTCTTGCATTGAACCCCTTTGACACTAAGCTTCATCTTAAGCTTTCCCAACTTTGACATGAGAAGTAGATTAAAGATGGCTATGCTTCTCAGGAAGCTCAAATCAAACCTCGCCTCCACTGGTTGGAGGTGGGCGATAAAGCCTCTAAGGAGTTTTTTCATGCTCTCAGGGCCCGGCATACCAATGTTGGTATTCAAAAGATCAAACAAGGACCTGAAACCCTTAATGAGCTTCCTTCCATTCTTCAGGATTTTGTTCAACACTTTGAAAACACATTTTCTTCATAGGGAAATTCTGCTTCTTGGGAGGATGCTCTCAAGGCTTGTATTGCTGTTACTCCAAACTATGTAGCGGTTGAGCAGCAGGTCTTTTGTGAGAAACTTCTTACCATCAATGGCCTTAAAGAAGCTATCTTTTCTATGGTGGATGAAAAATCCCCAGGATGTGATGGCTTCCCCTCTGAATTTTACAAACAATTATGGGATGCTATAAGACTTGACCTGCATAAAGTTTACCTCGAGGCCTTTCATAATAAAAGTTTATGTGCTACCATAAATAAAGGGAACATCAAATTCATACCTAAAGCTGGCGATCCTGAGGATATCTACCATTGGAGGCCCATCACCTTGTTGAATGTCCGCTACAAGATAATTGCTAAGGCTTTAGCTCTCAAAATCAGACATCCTTTTACGCTTATTGTTCGCCCTAAGAAAACTAGTTTCATTAAGTCCAGGTTTATTCTTGACAACATTATTGTTGTCTGGAAAGGGATGGAATGGACTTGTCAATCTAAGTAGCCCACTTTATTTCTCAAGATTGATTTTGCTAAAGCTTATGACCGCATTGAATGGCCTTTCATTCTTGCCATGCTGCAAGCTCTTGGCTTTGGTCTTAATTTCTTGCAGTTTGTGGAGATGCTTTTTGGTGATGCCTTTGCATACATTACTATCAATGGGTCTCAATATGATACCTTTGGGATTTTTAGATCCATCTAGCAAGGTTTTCCACTAGCTCTTGCATTATATGTGCTTGCTAGTGAAGGCTTTGGATATTTTCTTGCCAAATCTATTTCCTCTGGTTTAGTTCAGGGCATTTCTCTACCTGATTCTTCTTCTTAGCTTGTTAATGGTCACTTTGCTGATGGCTCCTTTCTCACTCTTATTGAGGATGAGGAGAATATCTCTAATACCTTACAGTGCCTGGACACCTTTTGTCAAGCCTCTGGATCTTCTATTTAGCAGTATAAGACCCTCTGCTTCAGATAGTCTTTCCTACCAGCCCCTCCCTAGCTTGCTAAGTTTGACTGGAAATGGGTCTAGCATGGGGAAGTCTTTTGCTTCCTGGGAATTCCATTTGCCTTCCATGGATCCTTTGTGGACTTATGGAATGCTATGATTTGCCAACATTGAGAAAAAGATGCAATATTGGATCTGCAAGCCCCTCTCTCTTGAGGGGAAATTCTAGATTTGCTCTAAAGTTCTAGCTGCTACTCATGTTTACTACTCTTCTTGTCGGGCTCCTTCTAAAGCCTCGTATCTCAAGCTGGAAATCCTTCTCAGAGACTTTCTTTGGGCCTCTAGAGCTAATAGTCATGGGTTACATAGAGTGGCTTGGGAGTATTATTGTCTCCCTAGAGACTTGGCAGCCTTAGCCTTCTCTCCACTTAGAAGCAAGGGCTTTCTCTTTGTGCCAAGTGGATTATTCGTGCTCTCACTAGTGATGAGGCCTAGAAGATCCTTGTCAGGAACTCCATCTCTTTAGGATTACCTATTCACGGGCCTTCTTGGAAGGGCATTGGTCTATAGACCCTTCTTATTATGAAGGAGCCTATTCAGATTTAGGGTACTTTCATCATAAAGAGAATTTAGAAAGCTTGGGAAGCTATCAAGCCTTGGCTTCGGTGGGATGGTGATTTCTTTCACAATGGGCTTTCTTTAAATCAATAGAATCTCTGGTGGTCCCTGTTGTTTTCTATTCAAGGCATCCCTCTGGTTAAGACTCAAGGGGCCAGTGCTCTGCATTTTTTCAAACATGGCATTCGGACTCCCAAGGACCTCTTCTCTAGGGCCACTTTGAGTCTCCGCTCTTGGGAGGATATGCAGGTGCAATTCTGCTTGGCTCATATAGATCATAATAATTTTTATCTATTGGTTTCCGCAATCCCTCATAATTTTCTTCATAAGCTTGGTATCCAGACTATTCAGCCCTGGTGGAAGGATTGGAAATGGTATCCTTCCACTCCTTTTAGCAATTACAAGCCGAGGTTGGTCTACAGATGGTTGTCTCCTTGTCTTCCCATGGTGGACATTCTTAACCAGAGATGGCATCTTAAATCTTCTACTTATCACTGGAGCTCTCACTTTCAGACTGTCTGGGCTGCCATTACGGAGCCCAAGATGGCTCTCTTTTCTTGGTGTCTTCTATTCCAAGGGATTCCTATGGGAGCTAGGCTCAAACATCTGGGTGTTCATGACCCTCGGTGTCCCTTCTATGGTCACCCTGAGACTTTCTTGCACATCTTCTAGTTCTGTAGGAGAGCTCAACAGTATTGGCAGTGGATCCATGATTTTTTCAAACCCTTTAGGCTTGAGCCTTTCTCTTGGCATATGATTGTCCTAGGGGATTCTCCTAGAATTCCTTCCAAGTTTACCTAGATTTGGCATACTTGCAGGATGGAGATTTTGTTCACTCTTTGGAAAGATAGGAATGTTGTTCTTTTTTCTCATATCTTTCTTGATATGAATGTTACTCTATATAACAAGGCTCGCATATGTAATAATGTTATGATGTAGATTTAGGTTCAAGAAATTAAGATGGCTCTGGAGGTGGCTTACCTTTAGGAGCTGCTCAATCATTGGGGCAACGCTCCTTGCATGGTTGCTTAGGTCCCTCTTGATGCCATTTCTGTAGAAGGTACTCCTCCCAGAGGCCACCACCATGGGTGTAGTTCCTCAACTCACTGCTCCCGTACCCCACGATTGTAGGATCCCCGCCACCACTCTCCTAGAGGTGGCAATGATGGTTGGCAGCTCCACTTGGCTTCTCCACCTCACTGTACCTCTGGGTGGTCTCCAACTCCAGCTTAGTCTTCCCCTCCTGATGCTCCTGTTACTCATTGTGGCTCTAATTGGCCTCCTGCCACCTCCTCCAAGTTTCCCTGCCTAGCTTTGGCCATTTCTCCACCCCAGGTGGAAGAGAAAGAGAAAGATGCAGAAGATGATGGTTGGTCGATTCTTGACCCTCCTGATGATAAATATCCTCCTCCTTCTGGCATCGCTCTTGCAACTTTATAGCTTTATGCTTATTTTTTTTTATGAATAGTTGATGTTGTTTTTGGTTTATGCAGTGTGAACTCTGCGGGGTGATTTTTATGTCCCCCGATCCCTTTTCTGTGAATATGTAACTTTTATATTTTATTAATAGAGAAGGCAGTATTCATAAAAAAAAAACCATCACGTCAGATGCATATTTTTGACTATATAGCCAAGGGTGGTAGAGTATTAGGCTCTTTGATTTCACTATATATTAGTACACCACTAACAAGTTGCATGCAGTGACTAGTACTTGTAGACATATTATTGTAAATATTGAAATAACATTATTTGTTATGAATTTGAAGATATATTAAGTAATTATAATTATAAAAATAAATTTAATTTTAAATTATTTTTAAGCCTTTATTACATATTATAATATAATATAAAAAGTATTATATAAAAAATATCATAGTCTAACAATTTTGAAAAATTTAATCAAAATCTATCTAATTATAATTATAATAAAATTAACTCTATATTTAATAATACATAAATAATTTTAGATTCATTATTAACTAAGTTAATATAATTCTATTAATAATATATTTTAAAGTTTGATATTTTTAGTTAGTACTTTAAGTAGTTTTTTAAAATGATGTTTAAAATATAAGAATGCTAGTATATTAAAAATTCTTCTACTATTATAACAAAATAATAAAATATTTTATAATAATATAATATACTTTATAATATTAATTAATTCTAATTGAATCTTAAATAAATTGCAATCCTTATTACCAAACCTTAATTTATGTAGATTCATATTTTCATATATAAGTTATAATATATCTTTCTATCTTATACTTAAATTATTTATTGAATTATTATTATTATTTCATATATTATTGTATAATTTAATTAATATTATCTAATCATATATATTATATTATATTATAA
Source organism: Chamaecyparis obtusa (assembly GCA_027943335.1). Classification (NCBI taxonomy): domain Eukaryota; kingdom Viridiplantae; phylum Streptophyta; class Pinopsida; order Cupressales; family Cupressaceae; genus Chamaecyparis; species Chamaecyparis obtusa. The sequence goes on along the minus strand of BSBK01000897.1, from coordinate 180,697 downwards.
TTTATTAATATTAATATATTATAATATAATTTAATATAACATACTAAATATTAACATTCAATTAATTTACTAAATAACAAAAATATCATATAATATATTTTTAATCTATTAATATATAAGCATAGTTTGTCTCATTGATAAAATAATGTATAAGAAAAAAAGAAAACTCCATAACTTGACATGAAATCATAAGCGGCCTTGTAATTACCATTAATCCTTTATAGATTGGGAAAATCTAGTTCAAAAGAAAAAATGTCTTTGAAATAGTATTTTTTAAGTTATAAAAGGACACCCAAAAAAATCGCCTGCAAAATCATCCCTATAACAAGAAATGTTTTTAACGAATAAGAATTTAGAAAAATGATTTTATAATTTATAAAATAAAGAAATTTACATCTTAACTTTAGATTTTATTTCAAATGAAATAAATAATCATTTTTGATTGGTAGAAAATTCATTGATTAATTTAGTCATTAAAAACTAAAGTGAATGCAATAGTATTGCTTAAATGATAAATACTAATAAGTGGGGAGGTTGATAAGTGGTGACCCTTACAAAAAATATTTATGCCCACAAGAAAGCACACATTCTCGGTGTCACTTGTTTCTCTTCTATTCATAATTACAGTTCTTATACCATGTCTTTGGGTGTGAGGATTTATACTCTCCTTAGGAGTTCCATGTCTTTATCTAGACCCTTATATTGGCTTTTCATGGATGGGATACACATACTTTACCTTGTTTCACCCTAACTTTGGCATTGTATTCTCTGATACAATGATAAAGGTTTTGTGGTACACCATGTCCTTATGGTTGGAGATATAGATTACCGACCAGAAATGGTTAAGCTCTCATAAATATTATCTTTCACATTATTAGCCCATCAAAAAGCTCAATTTGGTTTTTCACCCCCCCTTACCTTAGTTTTATTGCAAAATATTTCCTTACCATTTTCATCCAAACCTCAAGAAGAAGATTTGACTTCTTAAAATTCTTGAAAGTTTCTTTATAGGGTGCATCCCATCCCACTACCTACAAAGCTTCATAACTACCCTTATTTAAGCATTAGCATATTAGGGATCAAAATTATATATATAGTTGTTGATATTTCTCTATATCTTCTCCTTCTCCTCCATCTACACCTAGTAGACCCTGTGCACTTGAATAGTTGTTGAGGATGTTAGTTCTCTTGCAAGTGGTCCTATGTAGCCCCTCAGTGCACTAGTTCTCAATCATTAGGTATCAGTCTTTTGAGTCATACAGTCTCTAATGCTATTCAAAGGTTTTTAGATGGTTAAAGTATAATAGAATGAGATAGTTTTGTGGTTGACACTCATGTTATTCTTTGATGAAGAATCATACTTGGGATTCACTTCTTGTTACCAAGGGATGAAAGATGGTTCAATGCAAATGGGTGTATTATACATAATTTTCAGCTAATGTATTTTTCGATATAAGCATTTAATGCATGTATAGTTTCTAAGAGGTGTTTACACGTTGAATCTATTGACTATTCTAAAACCTTTTCTCTTGTTGCCACAATAGATTACATTTGTCATGTAATTTCTTTTGCTTTCTTTTAAGAGTTGGTTAGTATATTAGATAGATGTTGAGAGTGCTTTTCTACATGATGATCTTTAAGAGGAGATGTGTATGGGGCAACTACCAAGAGTTTTGCATGATTATAGACTTGTTAGCAAGCTTTAACATTTATTATATAGTCTCAAGAAAGATCCTAAAGCTTGGTATGAGAAGATGGATAATTTTCTTCCTTCTTCTAGATTCCGTATATGTCATTTTAATTCTATAATTTACATTCAGTGGCATGACTATCTTCTCATTCTTCTTCTTTATGTGGATGACTTGATACTCATATGGAGTTTCAAGCCATGATTTGATACTCATGGAGTTTCATCCAATGATTGAGGAAAGTCAAAGATTATTGATGAAGCATTTTGATATGATGACCTTGGTTTGTTGCATTATTTCCTTATTCTTCAAATTCATTTGTCTTTTGTTGGTATTTCAACTTTCCAACAGAAGTACACTCTTGATTTTCTTTAACTCTTTGGGATGGATAGTTCTAAATCATTCCCTATTCCCAAGTTGAGGGATTTTCAATCGTAGAAAGTACCTCATAGAGCACTACATATTCCCCTCATTAGTTATTGGGGATCAAGCCCATGAATCCTTGGTCATGAAGGGGTGTTTAAGGACCCAAGGAATGAGTTTTTATCACTACTTGGGCAGATACCAGTAGTATTCATCAATGAAACACTCCCTTTTGTTCCCATATGATAGTGAACATGCGTCAATGCCACCATAGCGAGAGGGCCCTTCATCCAACCCTTAGATTACACCCCGGAACTCATTCTCTCAAGTCTTGTAGGCCCCCCTATGGACCTACATTGTGAACACATGAAGTGATATCCAGAGAATTCAGAGATGCATGGCAAGAGGTTGGGTGGAAGGCCCCAAGTTTCAACATGTATTCTATAAAGAATCTTAGAATTGCATACCTTCCACTCTTAGAGGTTGTTCAACTAAAGAAGACCCCATCTCTTACACCTCAATTTTTTGGCAGTTGAGAAGAACCCTCTACTTCATATAACTCTTTCCAAGAAAATGGTTAGATCTCACCCAAGCATGCTACCCCCTCCATGGAGTACCCACCAAAACTTATCTCAAAGTTTGTTGCTCTATCTAGAAGGCATCCATGCATGAGGTTGAAGCGAAGCTCAGGAAGAATGAGGTTTCCCTCTAGGGACCACATTGACATTTCTAACTCTCTTAGAGACTTGTTCCCACTATTAAACATGGTGTTGTCCCCGCCTTACTGTTAGGCTTTTCTTATGTGCACTTCAACTTGGTTGGAATTGGATTAGTGCTAGCGGATCTCTTGGTGAGAAGGTCCCTTTATAAGCATTATTCAATGGTTACTGGCTTGAGACCATGATGCTTTAATAGGGCAGACTCTCCCTTTTCTATTTTGCTACACATGGAGGGGTTAAATGCAACTTTTTTCTTGATGGGAGGAGTTTGTTCTTCTTGTATCATCAGTGTTGGCAACATGGTCTTATTCAGAGTAGCCAAATTCACCCTTGTACTCAAGCTTAAGTTATATTCCATTCATCACATGATTAGATGACCTACTAATAAGATTCATAGAGGAATGACCCCTACTATTAGAAAAGGGCACATGATTCTATTCCCTATGTAATAAGATTCATAGGAGAAGCTGCCAATTAATAATATAATGGCCACCCATACCTCCTATATTTCCAATTAATAATAAAAGGGCCACCCTCACCTCCTATATTTCCAATTAATAATAAAAGGGACACCCTCACTTCCTAAACTCGAATGACCCTAACCTCCTATATTATTGAACCTCCTATATTCTTGATTGAAAATATTATATTATATACATTGGCATCATAAAAAATCCATAACTTGCTAGTATAGATGTAGGGGGCCATCCACAAAGAACCTAAAATTTGAGTTCCCCCACCCCTCCCCTTCCACTTTATCAAGATTTGTCTCTGAGAAGGATCTTTTCATGAGGCAGTCTAGTTAAAAAAGGACCTCTCCACTTGTCTTAATTTCATTCAGATAAGGGTTAACCTCTTAATTCAAAGCAATGTCAAAACATAATATTGAGGTTCCCTCAACAACACTGCTTAGTTAGAAAGTGGAAGGGGTGGGGATACATTTTTGGTGATGGATTTATAGGTGCACCGTTACTTGTATACTAGGAGGGTGATGGATTTACACCATATAATAGTAGGACATGATGCCATAGAATAGTACAGGGGCCCCTATGGCTTCTATGGTAGGAGGAGCACCATAGAATAGTAGAGCATGATGCCATAGAATAGTACAGACCCTTTATATTAGAATAGTATTATCTGCTATATTTGAAAGATAGTTTGAAAATTTATATATCTTAGTTTATGAATTATCTGATGTTTGGAACACCCACCTTACTATAGTCAATCTATATAATAGTATGTGACTAGATTCTAGTTAATCTATAGAATAGTACATAACTAGATTCTAGTCAATTAGTATTCTAGTTATAACCGTGGAATAATGCTACTTCCTCCACCCACTATGAACTAAACATGCGTGAAAATAAGCTAACTCCACTTTCAAGATATTTAATGCGGGGGATATACTAGGAATCTCAACATTAGAGGTTTTATTTATCTTATTCAAGAATGTTATCTTCCCCACTCCTGGTTTTCCTTTTTCCACCAACTACTCCATGTTCCTTTGGGTATCACCAGACAACCCCCACTCTATAATGCTATATTGATTAGGTGAAATCACATTCTATTACCCCATTGCCAAGGTGAAAAATTTGATGTTTTTGGTTCTGCTTTCCCAATATAGAAACATAGAACATGGGCCCCATCATCTAGAATCCCTTTAAGTATACATGGATTTAGCTAGAGTTTCTCTATGTGAGAATCAATACCTGGTCCACTCACTCAATCAATTGAGGGGTGGAATGCACCCAATTGAAAGGGTGGATGTACTGCTTCTTAGAGAGGCCAACATAGAGCTATCCTCAACAAGTGGGATGAGGAGACAACTATATTTTAAAAAAATGGTGCTTTATGCCTATTATGATCATTAGGTAATTGAATTGAAAATTCCTTCCCAAATGAGAGGAAAGGTACCACATTAATCCATACGTGACTTAACCAACCCTCCCAAAGAATAATCTTTCTTTTGCTTAGTTGGGTTGGGGAAATCTCAAAGAAATCCTTGTTCGGTAGGATCTTGGGCAAGATCAATCAATAAAAACTATCTTACTTTCTATCCTTCCCAACAACTATAAATATAATTCTTTCCAAGATAACACTTGTGGGGTTTGGCTTTTTTTGCAAGATCAATAAATAAAAACTTTATTCATGGAAGTAAGGGAAAAAATATATCACCACCTTATTGAAGCAATCATGGAAAACCACTGAGATTCTTAAACCTCTCAAATAGTAGGGGACCATCCATAGGTTCTCTTTGGTCATCTCAAGCTTGCATCCCTACTTGATCAAGTGTAGGGGCAACCTGAGTCATGACCAACTGGGGCTCCTGGAAGTTGTATTGTTTGGAGATGAGCCTTGAGTATAAGATAATTTTAGGGATTCCTTTTATCAATACCCATAGAATTGGAGGGGATAGGGACCCCCTTGATTCTAATCTCCACTAATGGTAGAGATTTTCTTTCTAGTTCTAGAATTCCTACAGGAAGGGGAAATATGTCTTTCCATTATTTATCTCTTTCCCCCCTTTGGGTTAGTGGGAGTTCAAGTTTGATATATAAAATGAATAATCTAATAAGAGGTTCAGGGATGGGTAGGCCCAATATCAGATCTTAAATCATTTATTGGCTCTATCCTTATTCTATTATTCTTGTTCAACATAATTTTATCACCCCCCTCAATAATCTAAGAGCTTGTGTCCTTATTCTATTATTCCCTACTATTATAAGGTGGAAATGGCCCCTAATATTGATCTATTACAATATAATACTAGTAGGAATAACTATAGAATAGAATTGTAGGTGGTTTGTTTGCAGCTTGATAAGATGCACATCCATCCACTGATCAATCTGAAGTTGTTACCCTTGCAATTATCCCTATGCACCCATCACCTTGCTAGCATAGAGGTAGGGGTTCATGCAAAAATCCATCACTATAAATTCTTTCTGGGCTATGGCACTTCCACTAATAGGAGTTTATGGTCCCTCATAGGAGGTAAATATGTTGAGAATGGTGTGGGGAAACGTTATCCTAAAAAATAATAGATAGGAGAAAAAATTCTTCATTGGGTTCATAGGAGAATGAGAAATTTCACATCCATCCATCAATCATCATAAATTGTGCCCCTACATATGCCACTTTCTTTACTAGTGTTTGAGAGTGCCTCTATTAAGGGTATTATTAGGGAATGATGACACACAAGGTCTGGCAAAAAAAGAATGACACTTTAGCGGAATGTCTCTACCCGGATATGGGGAGTAGCAGATAAAGGTTATTTTTTCCTACCGTAACCTAGATCCTAGATAGATCCATCTCTTATCCTTCTTAGAGACACTTGAGAGATACATCTTGAAGCAAGAGACCCCTTTAAATAATTATTCAAATAGTGAGACAAATTTTTTAGCAAGATCCTTCTCATACATGAATCTTGAGATGAATCCATATTAAATCATCTTTCTCTTATCCTTATTATACCTATATTATATTACAAGATGGTTACTAGTATAGAGGTAAGGGTGCATCTAGAAATCACCCAAAATTTGAGTGTCCCCCCCATGGGTACTTTTGCTAGGACTGGTCAAGGGTTCTTCTCAAAGAGAAATCAAAGAAAAATTGTGAGGTTAACACGTAATTTGAATGAAATGAAGATTAAAAGGATAGGTCCTGCATTCTAAAGAAGGGCCTTATGCATAAACCTCCCCTTTGAACCGATACCATCAAGTTGGACTAATCCTGATGTAATTTTAGGTCATTGGGGGAGTATATATATATATATTGATAGGGTCTCTAAGTTGACACCTCATTACCTATTGATTGATCATTTATATCATGCATGAGCTATGGTATAGAGTGAGTAAGTGAGTGAGTGATTAATTAAGTAGGCCAGTTGAATCGATTAAATCAAAGTGCTAGATGGTGCAATATGTCATGTTGTACATGTTGGGATGGAATTTTTGTCCTCCATTTTTTAGTATGACATATGTGAATGGTCCAACTCAACTATCTCAAATGGGAGAGGATAGATCTATATACACCCCCACCCTAGATGGATATAAATGCTCTAAAAAAATGGTGAAATCCTTGCTCTCTTATCAAGGTGGCCCCTCTTTCTATCTTAATAGGAGGGTAGATTCATCACTTGCTTCATACAACCTATATAATAGATGGTGGATGGGGTTGGCTAGGCCATTCCATATACAATATAGTTTTACCTACCCTAACTGAGAACTGATTGATGCACTATCTTCACAAATTCTTTTCGATCTATGGACTTGACATTACTGGATGAGTAGGGTTTGGATGCTACCCCTTTCATTTTTGGTAAATTAGTATATAGATAGGGCCTCATCATCATGTCAATTGACATTTGAGCTTTGATCACTGCCCCTCTAGTTGGAGAGTGTAGATATATAGATCTAAATGTTTTTCCATATTGGGAGGACTACTTATATAGCCTCCCACCACTCCATATATAGATCTCATCTTGAGATTCTACTGATGACATGATATATGTTATCTCTTCAAAAAATATTTCCCAGCTGCCCAAGGGGCACCTAAGCTAGCACAAAAATCAGTCAATGACCAAGAGAACCCCCACATATATAAATGGAGAGAGAGAGAGAGAGAGATGATATGATCCTCTACACACATCTCATCTCCCCTTTTGTCATCCTCATTCTATGGTGGGTTTAGGAGCCTTTAACTCTCTATATTTATGGGGGAAGCTATAGCTATGTTAGGTCAGACCTCCGTCCCTCAATGGCAGGATATAAAGAGCAATGGTTTACTCTATATTACTAGGTTTAGGGTGGTTATCTATCTAGTTGGCACTCATTCGATGGGCCCAAGGACTAGATTTTTTTTGTGCCTAGGAAGTCACCCACCTCTATGTAAATGGGGGTAATAGATAGGTCTTGAGAGTGATGAGATGAAATAGGAGGTTCTCTTTTCAGAATAGTAGGGTCAGATGGACACACCGAGGAAATCTAATCTCCCCTTATCTATTAGTTAGCTCCTGAGAGAATTAGTCCTAATCTATGTCATCTATATGAGTCAACAATCAACCAATCAGTGACTGAGAGAACTAGGATTTCTCTGATCTAATGCACTCCACCTTGGAGGCCCGACTAGACCTTTATGAGCACCAAATCACATTGTCCATCTATCTATTGTATATGTGATATGATTGATGGGGATCAATAGGGACTTACTAATAACTTTATAGTTTGGTTGACTATCTACAACATCTATCTATCTCCCCTCATTTGGTCCAATATAGTGATTTGGTTAGTGGATTCAATGGTAGCCAACCACCCAATCAAATTTTATTCTCAATCCTAGCCAAGCCTAATTAAATTGATAGGCATTGTTCCCACTCAAAGGTTATTCCTAGTAATTGATTTTTAAAATTCTATTTTTTGAATTAAAATAGCCCTTGATCTACCTTAGAATATTAGGGGTCAATTGACAAAAACTATAGAGGAAAGGGTGGGAGGATGAAGGTTGGGTCCCCCAGGTTCTTCCCTCTCAACCCCTCTATAGTTTTTATTGGCAAAAAATGCATGAAACAAAATTGAGTGATCCATTCTCCGTACTGGCATTATAAAAAGAAACATATCATTAGAAGGATCATAATCCCTAGCACAGGACCTAGATCTTCCATTATGTATGGTTTCCAACCCAACCTTAGACTATTTACATTCCTGACCCTCTGGTCAGTACCTATTTATTGGGGTAATGCCCCGAGATTTGAGAGATTAAATTTTTTGCTCCCCCTGATTGGAGAACGCATGAGACAAGGATATAGACTGAGGGAATAGGAATGGGGAAGAAGAAATGATTCCAATTTTGTTTCATTTTCCAAATCACAAGCTATTCCTACATCCATATGATCCACTGGAGTGGATTGAGCCCATATGAAGAGGGAATACAAAGGTCCATGGAGTCCTGAGAAGGTAGAGACTTTGACCATAGATCATTTGGTACTTCATTGGTCAGACAAGGTGTACAAGTGGGACTTGAAAAACTATAGTTAGTTGTGAGCTACCCATTTGTTCCAACCTTGCTTCTTCCTCATATCCATGCCATCATTTGTTCCACCCTAGGGGGTCTAGATGGAGTTCTACTATAGAGCCATGGATATTTAGGTTTCCACCATTGGTTACAGGTCGAGCCACTAGAATGGGATAAGAGGAAAGATCTCTAAAGGTCTTTTATTAATTCCCATTGGTAGAAGACTTATTTTGAATGGAATAATTGTTCACCCTACTAGGGGTCCCCTTCGGGGAATGCTTTCTCCTCTCACTGCTCCTCCTTTGGGATTGTCGTTGGTTTTTGGGGACTAGGATCTAGAAAGTTCCCCAACCATAACCATCATTTTTATATTGGGGGTACATGAATGAATGCCTATAGCACCAAGAATAAGGAGTGCTCCAACTAATTCTTGTTGGGGGCAAGGAGACCGACCAAGTTCCATAGGTAAGGGGTAGGGCTATCCTAGCCATTCCTTATAGATAGTAGGGATTCAAATCCTGATGATATCCTTATAATGCCAATTATTAACTTAAAGTTTTACCCTACTTTATAATGATAGTGTGGGACAAGGCTGAAGTGTAGAGAAGGGGGCCTTTGAGAGAGCAGAGAAAGGCCTTACTATAAATACTAATTTCGCTAAAATAAACTATAGTAGGGAGATGGAGCACAATGAGACCTTGTCATTTGATCACGAGATGCTTCCCCAACAATATTAGACTGATACTGGACTAGACAATAATGGAACCACCTAATATCTCTCACCTAGAATGGGGCACCCCACCAATTGATCCCTCACTATAGGAAAGCTAGATATACAATACTCATTATGAGTCCCCCATTCAACCACTTAAAAAATTCCTAAGAACCTTAGATCAGTGAAAGGTATACAATGGTTCAAGTATCTATGGAAAATTCCTATCCCTAGAATAGGCTTGATAAATCAGAGGTGTGAATAGAATTACCTAGAACAACTAGTTTTAGTTGTGGGTGGGAGGAGAGGTATAGTTGGTGGGGGAGGGGGTTTGGGTTAAGTCTATTAACGTCAAAAAATCTCAGCCCGATGTTGATATAGGGAGAGGGTCCTGCCTAGAAGTCAAAGAATTGGTACAAATAAAGTGATCCTCTATGCCTATTACTAATAAATACCTTCCTTATCCATCCAAAGTGAATGGCACTATTAATACATATGGAAGTGAGTGAACCATCCTTTCTATAGTTGTGGGATTACACCATTTTAAGCTACTTTATTCATCTTCTCTCAAGAAAATAAAATGGAGAGAGAAATATAGCCCTTCTTTTTATAGTTGGTGAGGGGCCCTATTGAGGCATTCTTACTTTGACTGAGACCAACCCAATAGTTGGAAGTTATCTCGATAAGTCCAATAGAGTCCTATGGGGTGGGAGAAAGAGGGGGCTATGGTACCACTTCTCTATGGTAAATTCCCCCATTTGCATGAGAATGGGGCTTCTTCAGATCAGCTATAGTGCACCTTCTACTAGGTGTAGGTGTACTATATTTTTGTTTATTAAAATTTTAGGGGTGGATATTAGATTAGAAAAAATCAATATAATTTTTGATCAAATCAGAACAAACCTATTTTCGTGACTCGATATCTATATTTTTGTCTATTTCAGGCCAATGCCCATTATTCAACTACTGCAAACCCTTCCGAATCTTCATTAGGATAAAGGAGAGAAAATGGTTGACACACTAGAGATAAAAGATACATTCCCTAATAATAGGAAAAACCTCTCTAATGGTTCTACTATCTATAGGGTGAAGCTAACTAGCAGTTTAGTTTTTTGCTAGCATGCGTTTGATCCTAAAAAGGTGGTCTAGTGAATGTTCAAAGTCAAGATCAATGTAGAACCATGGAAACCATTAACATGCAAGCTTAGATTATTTAGTGGTGGTGTTCATCTGAGAGAATCCCTATCTATATTAGTTGATATTTAGGATGAAGAACACAAGTTATATTAACTCTAGGAAGATAGATATATAGGGCATTTAGATGTTGACATCTAGAGTGAATTCTCAAACTATCAGGTTGAGTTGAGAAATAGAATGTAAGGAACAAGTGGGGTTCTATCATCCATCAAATAATGCACCTAAGAATGGTGTTACAATTTTTTAGATCAATGCCGAGGCTAAGCTTACCCAAGAAATTCATTTTGGCAGATTGCCTATCTATACAAGGGGCTTGCATTAATGTAAATGAAAGGAGTTGCTAATCCAAGGTAGATAAAGACCAACACTAACCTACTATATGCATGTGGACAAATATGAACTAACCAACTAAGGCTTAGTGCATGAAGTGAGTTAGCCCCTACTTGGTTATCTGGTTTTTTGGGGAATATTTTGTTATTGATGTAGAGATGGGTCACTTAATTCAATTGACACATTGTTGTTTATTATATTTAGCTCCTTGATCCATTTTATCTCAGATGCACAAGGAGGAGATATCCCAAGGGAACCCTATGATTCCCTCTCACTACCATTAATCAATACCTTACTATTCTAAGGATGAAACTGCTAAAAAAATTGTGTTCCCTACTCCCACCTCTGAAATATACCCCCAACTACCCTAAGAAACCAATATTTTGGAGGGTGGGCCCATACTATTCTAAAGTGGTTTCAATCTAGATCTCAATGTCTCAGTCAAATATATCCATCTACTATCCATCTACACCCATAAATTAGAGAGGCTCCAAGAACAAGGTCGTTAGAACCGACAAGTGCCTTCTACTTAAACACCCTCTCTTCCATGCTCAACTCAACCTTCCTTCTTCATGATAGGAATTTAACTGAGCCTCTAAATTCCATGTTCAATCCCCCCACCCAATTATCTATAGTTTTGGGAAGACGTCTTGTGTCTTATATCATTATTAATAAATATAGATACTGAGTAGACGAAAATAGGTTTGTTCTGATCTGATATCCACCCCTAAAATTTTCAATGCTCAAATAAATAGAAGGGAAACAAATATTTCAATTTTGCCTCTACTTGGTAACTCTCCTAAAAAATAAAGACATCAAGAAGTGTTCGTACATCTGACGATCCCTTAAAATAGTAGGGCCAAGATTAACTATCTAGAGGGATGAAAGGTAGAAGGGGAGTCTATAGTCTATATGTCATATGACTTAGATTGGAAACTAACTAGTTGGTTCTACTAGAATTAGTAGTTCCAAAGGGGCCCATGGCCTATACCTCACACCCAGCCCCACATACATCCTAAAATAGGGCTGGGTGGGAGGAGATATTTTAATCAAAGAAAATAGAAGTTCTCCCCTTATCCTCCCACCTACCCCAACCCATGTACGGAACATCCAAATCAATACCAATCTTTGTTTCTTCTTCTAAGGTTTTCCTACCTTTTGAATGAGTTTTAATAATAGCAAAAAATCATGAGTGGTGGTCAATAACCCTCTACCCCCATAAACCAACACAAGGTCAAGTTCTTTCAAATGGATAGGATTTTAAATATATGTGGATCGAGGCTATGGCATAGTGTTCTCTATTGGTCTCTCCACCTTCGATCCAATAAATTAATATTCATATTATCAAGTCAAAGTCCCTTCTATCAAGCGGTTTCTTAGAGAATCAACACCTAATGGGTTAGCATCACTCGTTAATGGAGAGAGAATTTTAAATGTGAGAGTTGGTGGACATAGGTTAGATCTCAGGTTGAGTGCCTTTGATAAGTAGGAGATATTTTCCACAACAAGTCAAATTGTGATATTGCTATCAGGATTCAACTATGTAATCTCCATTCATTCTCATGAGAGATGGGTTTGTGTGAACCACTACTCATGAATCATGGGTCAATGAGTTTGATCCCATTCATTCTCATGAGAGATGGGTTCGTGTGAACCACTACTCATGAATCATGGGTCAATGAGTTTGACTCAAAAACTACATAGTTGAATCTTGATAGCAATATCAAAAATTGAGTGCATTTGTTCGCTTAGTAGCTTGAGTTCCTATGGACTTGCCTCAGGAGACAAGAACTTCTATTTCCCAAAGGTAGGTCCCTACTACTCTATGGGAAAGTGGGACATTTTAGGAAAAAAGAAAGATATAAAGTTACATTTGTTTGGCCAATGTCCTAGGGTGGGAGGATGATAGGCCAGTAAATCATTTGACTGGAGGCCCAAGACTGACACATTAAATTTTCTACTATGATCCCTTACATCCATCACTTGAGTGAAAAAAGTAGAGCCTCACTTCATTCATTTCCATGAACTATCCTTAACTTCAGGTAATGCCCCTCTCTTTTGATTGTATGTATTAAGAACAAGTGGTTCTAAGTGAAGGAATGAATCTAGTGGTATTCTAGTAGGATTAGCTATCGATCAATTGATTGAAACTAGTATTTCCACTTTTGCACCTGTCATTAGAGGAATTTAACCCATCATTCAAGGGGGATCTTAGCTTGACTCTCCTCAAGGACTCAACTCAAAGGTTGAGCATCCCTCCAAAAGTGAAAGGAAAATTTATCATAGAATTGAGCGTAATGGAAAATGACAGGGGATGCAACAGAATAAGGGGTTCAGTTGGACCCTACTATTATAATGGGTGTTGGGTGGGTGACCCCTATTATTATATTAAATTTTCATTTTTATTTTTGTTAATAAGTATATAATGAATCATCCCTCTAGACATTAAGGCAGGTACATGGGGGCATTCGATCAACTTCTTGAATGTAGTTGGCCAGTTGGTTTCTTTTCATCAATATTCATAGTTGGGGTTTCAAGGCCTTAAGATTGGAGAGGGATAATTATAATGAAGAAGAACATTAATGCATCTAAGAGAAGTTTTGCTAAACTTCTATCTGGGTTTGATCCTTCTATCTTTCTTTCTGAGATAGATGGTTCTGGTTTGAACCATAAAGGAAAAGGTTTCCCTTGTCTTCATAATTATGGTGGAAAAAGCCTTCCTTTCTCTTCTGAAAAATAATGAAACCTCCAAATCACTATGCCCCCATGAACTTTTGCAATGTCATAGAGGAATGGATAAGCTAGACTTCCCATTTAGAAATAATAGGCCAATAGAGTTGGTCCAATGCCTCTTACTCCTACCAAAATAAATAAATAAAGATAGAGAATTATAGTTGTTTTGAAGGTAGGTGATCAGCTTAGCTTTTATGCTGCCTCTTCTCAGGCATCTTGTCAATCTCAAATGATAATACTATTTTAATTAATTGATGGCCATCACCTTCAAAATGAACATGCATTCAAGCATATCGACATATGTTCAAAATGACGTCAACCCGCCATAAAATAGTAGGGGCTAAGGAAATTAGGTTTTAAACATGACCCCTACTACTCTATGGGGCATTGAGACATATGTGAAAAATCCTCCTACTAATATATGGACCCTACTATTCTAATGGGCACTAAGAAAATCGACTTCAGAACAAAACTTTGGGAATTTCATATGGCTACAAAACATAGGAGTTTCTTTGATAACCCAATAATTTAGAAAATAAGGGTGGAGGCACTTGAATCCTTAAGGGCGGATCTATAATTATTCTATATCTATTTAGATGTGGTGTAGAGGAACTGAAATTGACTGGTCCTACCATTATAAGGGATGAAAAAAGTAACAAGACATCTATCTCCACCTTCTCAACTGAACCTTTCAAGCTTGAGTTGCTAACCCACTGTATATAAAGAGTTAGTACATTTTAGAGCTCTCTAAGGATTCATTTGGTGAGGGAAATCCAAATTTTTTTTGTGGAGTCACCATAAAATTATATGGTTGTTTCCCACAACTATAGATATAGGGCGCTCAAAATATTCTACACATATTACCTTCCATCAGCTTATCTCCCACTAGTAGTTCGATTCCTACATTGCTTAGAATGGAGGGTCAGGTGATACCAATTATGAGTCAAAGTAGGGTTTAGATACAACAAAAGTATTCACACAAAAAACACATATACCATAAATAATTTATCTACATAATCATTATTCGTGAAAGAAATCATAACTAGAATTCCATAATTTTCAATTCAAAGCCATAACTCAAAAATTCCACCTAACATTTTAATACTAATCTCTCCCAAACAATCTATATATATTAAAATAAAACTAAAGCTCTTCCAACATTATAGTTGTGTATCAAAGAAAGCTTATCCTTTCCAGCATTGAAATGTAAATTTGTTGATAAGATTAAAAAGGAAAAAATATAAACCCAACAACCCCAACCCTAGCCCTCTGGAATTTGAGGAATAAGGTAGGAAATCATAGTGGATTGAGAAGCTCTTCAAGCTAAGGATTAGGCTCTGAATTCATGCCAATGATAATGATAAATCATAAACCTACTTGGTTTCCTTGACCAAATGCAAGAAGAGTATATGATTTAAATAGAAAATGGGGATTACAAAGTGCGTACAATCTTCTTGGATGCTCACAAGGTAAATAGTAATGGTATTCTGAAGAGTCATGGTATGCAATTCCACTACCATGCTTGCGAATACTTTTCCACTACTCGGCATTTGCACTTCCTTATTGTGTGTGATCGTCTTTCGTTTGCATGCATTTTGTAAGTGCTCCATAAATGTAGAGACATTTATTTAAAATAAGAAAATCATTCTATTAATTTGGGGTGTACAACAAACCACTTAGGATATGCAAATAAATAGTGGTAGTACACATTTGAGTGTACATAGTTGTTTGCATTCTTTATTAAGCCTAATTTACAACTTTTTTTGCAGGGACCACTAAAAGAATCCCCCCATTTTTGACATTTTTTACAGGGAAATTTTTGAGTTGGCAGTGGAAGCTGAAAGGTTTCTTTTTTCTTACATGATTTTTTTAGATGACCTCCTATAAAGAGGTTTGATGCTACTATAGGATTAAGCCTCTCAGGATAAATATATATTTTATTCATTTCACTTTTTCTCTATGTTATATATCTCATTTTTTAGGATGTAATAATGATGCCTATCATGAATAGTTTAAACAATTTTTAATTAATTTTTTTTGTTACAATTCATAAAATATTTATATGTTTGTTTTACATTCTCAACATTATATTTCTATTTTCCTAATTAATGTGCCCCCAATATAAAGACGCCTTTACAAATACAAGTTTATTACACCTCAATTTCTTGATATAGTTTATATCAGATAACTAAGAATGTAAGTTATGATCAATAACTAAGAATGTAAGTAATGATGGTCATCAGAAATAATTTAAAATTTAAAAAAAAGAAGAAAATCTCCTTTCTGTACATGATATATTTATATATTTATTTAAGTTTCTTAAAAAAAATATTCTAATTAACATGCAAAATACACCATTCATAAATGCAAGTTTTCTTCATTTTAATTCAAAATTGTCTCACGCAATGTTCTCGACAGAGAAAACCTTTAACGACTCAAATCATTTATTTATATTCTAGTCCTCATTATTTTTTTCTATTTATTAGCGTGAACTTTCTCATATTCTTTTAAGTCATTTATCATGTTTCCATTGATGCTTTACTATTTCACTGGGGACGATGTTTAGCACAATATCAATCATTCAAATCTACTCTCAATAGTAAACAAAGATTTCTATAAACAACGCGACCATCAAACAGGCGGCTAGTTTTATTGACTATCCACTAATGAAACCCAAGATGAATCATTACAGTCTACTAAATGAAAGAACATGAAATAGAGAGAGGAAGGAATTGCTGAAAATGCTAGATTTTATTTGTGTATGGATTTCAGTGGTTGTCCTTATGCTGAAACCCGAAAGCAACGCCTTCAACATTACGAGTGAGCAGCTCATGTAACCATGAAAAAGGCGGTTACTGTTTTATTCACTATTCACTAATGAAACCCAAGATGAATCATTACAGTCTATTGAATAAAAGAATATGATATGGAGAGAGGAAAGAATTGTAGAACAATGATAGGTTTTATTTGTGTATGGATTTCAGTGGTTGTCCTTACACTGAAACCGCGAAGCAGCCCCTTCAACATTGCGAGAGAGCAGCTCATGTGCCCAGTTCTGTTCTGATAGGACTGCATTTTTGTTAGTTGTTGTTGTTGGACAAGCATGTTCACAAGGTGGGGGTGAATGTATAGTGGAGACATTTGTAAAAAATATAAGGAAAAGCACAACAAGCACAATATTTATCTTCATCCGCAGCAAACTTCCCATATTTAGGATTGAGAAAAATCTTAATGATTAGCTTGTAGATGAGTACTGAGATGAGATTCAATTAATCACTATGACCCATTTATAGGGGAGCCATACCCAACAACCATACTTAACCTAATTTCTTCAACACTCACATATTCAAAGTCCTAGAGCATATTGGAGATGAATAAATTTACTTAATCACCATTCCCTTTCACATGTATTTAAAATAGGAACTTTGACTAAGTAATTCATCTATTTAATACATGAAATGTTGAAATAAAAATGAAGTGAATTAGTTTTAATTTCCACGTAGTTATTGAAATGGGTTTTTATTTTGGGCGAAAATGGACACCATGTGCTACACATATAATATTTCATGTGGATATTATTTATGTTACATAGATATGATGGGAGAAAATATAAAACTTTGAAAACATGTTTATATTTTTTATTAGTTATAGATGAATGTGTGAGGGTAGCATTTACAAACTATATAGGTGATTATGGAACAAGTTTTTGATAGATAAAGCAGTAAGAGGGTGTTGGCCCAAGGAAAAAAGGACTAATTGCACATTAATAACACATTAATGGAACTAGTCAAAGCAGATAGAATAGTTTAACAACATAATCACCAAGTCTAACTCTAACCCTATCAAAAACATAAACCACAGTATTGATCAAAAAGATTAAACCAGAGTACTTAAAATGAATAGTAGCATGTAAAGTATCAATCCTAAGCCATGCAGGGCTGAACAAAAAGATATAAAAACTAACATTGACCCCAACCACAAAATAGGGGATCCTAGGGCCAAGCCCAGTCAAAATTAACTAACACATGGACACCAAAAATTAGTTCTTCCCACCCAACTGCTTAGACAATAGGGTCCTAGCCCACTCTTCCTGCAGAAATAGGAAAAGATCCTTGTTGTCCTCATTCACTTCTAGTCTGCCGCTCGCCAGCTTTTCCTACACATGACAGATGCTCGTAGCCGAAGGGTGCATGACCTTCAGGGAAAATTTGTTGGTCATCATTCATTGGTTCATCAGATCCTTCATATTCTTCTTGATCTTTGCAATATCTTTGTCCAAATTTGAGAACCTCCTTTTGAGGGTGCCTTTGAATTTGTTTTTATCCTCTAGGGCCTTAGTATTGTAATCAAAGGTGCGGGGCTTATCCTAGGGATCATGAGCAGGACTCAGGGGTGGGGTAGGGTTATTGGGGGTTTCCATGGTTTGCTGGAGGTTGGGTAGAGGAGTGTTACCAGTCCTAGGGGGACTCATATGATCATCCGAGGAACCTTTCATGGACTCAATGGTGTGGGAGTCTTTTTCAGATAGGGATTGCTCTCTAGAGGCTGTTTCCAACAACTTGGTTTTACACTGTTCCTTGGAAATTCTGTTTGACCTCCGGTGACTTGAGCCACTTAAGTCCACCTCCATATTAACTTGGCTCTCCATCATTCTCCATTTTTTGGGCCTACATTCATTCTTAGGAGTACTATTAGCCTCCTTCCTATCTTTGTTCTCCACAGACTCAGGGACATAAGACTCCTCCTGACCCTCCTTCCTATTGAAAGGATTTTTAACACATTTTTTGTGGGTTCTACCCTCTTTAGCACCTAGCTTAGGCTCTTGGATGACACGGATGGACCGGGAGGAGGAATGGGTGGGATTTTCAGTTTTGGATGGGGATTCCTCCTAGGTCATCTCCTGGATAATTAGGGGGGGGGGGGGCGGGTTGGGGAGATGGGCATATAGATTTATGAAAATGGTAAATGCAAAGAAGGAGGCCCTGATGGAGGATAGGTATTGACTTATCAGGGTTGTCCTTAATATCAAGGATATTACTCTCTATGGAGTGCAAAAGATATAAAGGTATGGAAATTAAATCTTTGTTTCTAATATGATTCAGGAACGGTAAGTGGTAGTAGTAAAACATAGTGAACTTACTTTCCAGAATGAAATATTTCATCACAATGAGGTAAATTTTCAGCCAGAAGTTCGACAGCACGTCCCTGTTGAAGCCCCCTTATTTTTTCACTGGCTTCTCACTGTCCTTGAAAAAATAGTTGAGGCTAGAAGGGTTAGGAGTCTGACTGGTCTTTTTGTATTTCCCCCCCACCATAGAGAGCCCAATCACCTTAGCTATGACCTCTTCATTAAGATGGAAGTGGATGCCCCCAATCGAGATACTCCTATTGTTCCAGGATGAGATGAATTGTTTGGAGATTCATTCATCATGCCCACCTTTCATTCTCTCCATGAAATCCCATATGTCACTTTCTTTGTAGTAATGAGTCACCAATGCATCAAAGGTGAAAGCCTCATCAATTTTATTAGGCTCAATGCAGAGAGTGTTGCCTCTCATTTCAAAGCTCTACCCCTCTAGTGCCAGAATATCCTAGAAATCTAAGAGTTGAGTGTTTTTGCAGAACTTAAAAAACCCCTTGTTTTTGCAAAGCCTTTCTGAGGAAAGATTATACTTAAAATGCTGGCTTTGAGAAATTTTTTGGAAAATAGGCTCTGTACAGCCAGATCTAATGGATCTCTAGGTGCCATTAATAGCAATAATACTAGGGACACACTTGTTGTCCTTATTAGCCAAGTAAGCCCTCTGATTCAGACAACTCTTACTTTACACATTTAAAAGGTAATGATGATTCTTTATGGGAATTTGGGTTCTCCTTTCCATAATCACAAAAATCAGCCAGCATGTGATCTAGTAAGGATTCGTAATGAATATGACAGCTTGGCACATTTAAATACTAATATTCATTTCTCCCCCAATGAGTTGCTGAGTCACCAAAAGTAAATCACTAACCACCCTCCAACTATTGAGTTTGATTTGTTTTAGGCCTATTGTTGCCATTGAGTCAGCAACCGAATTCCCATCTCTATCCGTGTGACCCATAGTCATGCACTGGAAGCTATTGAGCAGCTCACTGATCTCCATAATAAAAGGTCTAGTTTGCCATCCCACACTAGCACCACTTTTGACGGCCTCAACAACCACTTTGGAATCCCCCTCAATTTTCAGCTGCCTGATGTTCATTTGTTTTGTAAATTTAATCCCCCAAAGAAGGGCCATTCCTTCTGCCTGGGTGACAGTGCAATTATTGATCGGCCCAGCATAAGACAATAGGCAAGTGCCTTTGTGATCTCTTAGAACACCACCCCCTCCTCAGCCAATATTATTTGCCACCCCATCAAAGTTTAATTTGGTCCATCCTTTGGGAGGGGCAGCCCATCTGGTAGCTTTTCTAGCTATCTTTTTAGCATCATCAAAATTGGAGAAACCATCTAGGAGGTTCCAGCTGTCAGCAATTCTCACCTCCCAGGTAGCAGGAGGATAGGGGGAAAGCTTCCATTTAGCCAGCCTAGCATTCTCACATAGGAGCTTAGTTCCAATATGGAGACAGGTCTTAGAATGGTTACTATCCTCTCTGAAAATCCCATTGTTCCTTTCCTTCCAAATGGCCCAGTAGATGTGAGGGGGTAGAATACACCAGAGGAGTTGGAGCAGGGGGTGATTAGAAGGAGATCTCCAATTATTAAATTGATGCACTTCTCTACCCAGGGCCCACAAGATACCCAATTTTCTGATAACCTCTTGCCAAATGCTAGTGGCATAATCATAGTGGATGAAAAGGTGGTTCACCATTTCCTCCTCCTTCTTACATAGGACACATCTATTTTCCATGGAGAAGCCCCTCTTTATAAGATTATCCTAGGTTAGGACCTTACCATGCATTAGAGTCCACTAGAAAAAAATATTTTTAGCATGAGCTAAGGGATCCACACCTTCATCTAGTCCCCCGGATTACTCTCCTCCTTCAGAAGTAGATTGTAAGAAGATTTAATAGAGAAAGTACTAGCCTGGGTGTGGGCCCAGATAATAGAGTCATCAAGCTCCAAAATTATGATATTAGTTAGGTTTTCCATGAGATCCTTGGCCAAGTGTTGCAGGTCTGGTCTGTCCCTTAACTAATTAGGTATATCCTTCCAATCCCTACCAGTGATGTAGCTGGAGACTTGATTACCCAGGATAGGTCTGAGATAGTCCATAAGAGGTTTGAATCTGTAGCCTAGGTTAGGTTGGTTCATGATCTAGTGGTCATTCCAAAATTTGATGGATCTCCCATTTTTGATTTGCCAAAAAGCTCCTTTAGACAGAAGGGTTTTACATTTACATATGTTCATCCAAAGTTTGGATCCACTTGGGAGGTCACTATTGTGGAACATCTTCCTATAGGGATGTCCTTGGAGGTACTTGGCTTCCATTAATATGCACCAGTCCACCTTTCCTTCTATGAGCTTCCATGCCACTTTCATGGTAAGGGTTTTATTCATAAGACCAATTATTCTTAGTCCTAGGCCACCCATTCTTTTTGGGAGGTAGACAGTGTCCCAATTGACAAGAGACATCCTCTTCTTTTCTTTAGACCCTGCCCATAGAAAGGTTCTCTAAATCCTTTCAAGTTTGTCTGCCATGTTGCTTCTAATTTTAAAGAGGGATAGGAAGTAAACATGGATCCCTTGGAGAGTGGAGGCCATGAGCTGAAGTTTGCCAACATTTCTTAAAATCTTCCCCTTCCAACCAAAAAGTTTCATCTGGGTTCTTTCAAGGATGGAATTCTAGAAATCTTGGGATACCTCTTTAACTATAAGGGGGAGGCCAAGGTAGGTAGAAGGGAGTGAAGCTATGAGACAACCCAAGATTTGAAGCACCTTATTTTGTAACTCCATGGGGGTATTGAAGAAGAACAACCAGCTCTTTTGATAGTTAATACAATGTCCAGAAGCCCAAGCATAACTTTCAAGGATTTGTTTCCACTATCTAGCCTCAATCATTGAAGAATACCCAAAGAGGAAGGTGTCATCCACAAACTATTCTAACATCACTTGAGGAAGGGTAGAAGTGGGTTTGACACCTTTTATTCTTCCCGTAGTAGATAGCATACATAGATTTCTACTAAGCACATCAGCCACCATAATAAAGAGGTAGGGGGAGAGAGGGTCTCCTTGTCTAAGACCCTTCTTAGGTTTAAAAAAGCCACCAGGGGTGCCATTGACTAGAACAAAGAAGCTAATAGTTTGAGTACATTCTTGTATAATCTAGATAACCTTCTCATAAAAGCCCATTTTAGCAAGAATTTTACATAGAAATGACTAGTTAACTTTTTTATAAGCTTTAGAGATATCTAGTTTAAAGGCCATACCCGAGACCTTGCTTCTATCCATAGAATGGATGATTTCATGGGTGGCAATAGCTGCATCCAAAATCTATCTACCCAACATAAAACCTTTCTGAGTAGTGCAGATAATATTGTTGAGAAGAGGCTTGATTCTTCCAACCAAGATCTTGGTAAGGATCTTGTAGAAGGTATTGTAGAGGCTGATGGTCCTGAAATCCATCATAGTGGTAGGATTGTCATGCTTTGGGACAAGCACAATGTAGGTTTGATTATGCTATCTGATTAGGCACCTAGTTCTAAAGAAGTCTCTGGCAGCATGGGTAACATCAGTCCCCACAATGTCCCAATACTCCTGAAAGAACATCTGAGGAAATCCGTCTGGCCCGGGGGCTTTGTAAGCTCCCATAGCAAAGATCGCATTCTTGACCTCCTCATCAGAGAACTTCTCCGTAAGTATGTCATTATCACTAAGAGTTATAGCACTTTGGATGTCATCCAGGAGTTGGTTTTGGATGCTGTTCGGGCATATAGGACCCTCATTAGAGTACAACTCCTTAAAGTAGTTAACCATAACCTGATTGATTTTATCCTTCTCCTTGACTTCATTCCCTCCTTCATCCATAATAACAGAGATGGTATTTCTTCTTTTATGGATGATGGTAGACCTATGGAAGAAGGCCATGTTCCTATCCCCTTCAGCAAGCCACTAGATTCTGGATCTCTGCTTCCAGTAGATTTCTTCTTTTTTAGGATTTCCTACCACTTGTGTCTAGTCAACTCCTCCTCCACCTAAATTTGGGGTGGGTAACTTCCAAAAGCTAACTGGGCCTTGAGGGAATCTAAGAATCTAGACAGTTCCATTTTCTCTTTGTGGAAGTCTCTAAAATTATGTTTGCTCCAACCTTTAACCTCCCTTCTGATAATTTCAAGCTTTTGGGCTATTCTAAACATGGAAGTACCCCTTATATTAGTCTTCCACCAGAATTTCACTTGATTTCTAAAGGATGGGTGAGAACACCACATAATTTCATATTTGAAGGGCACCAGGATGACTTTAGGGGCATCATGCTAGCAGAGAAGGAGGGGGTTATGATCCGAAGTTGTTCTAGGTAGGGAAGACAAGGAAGAGTTTAGGCAAAGTTTCCATGAAGAGGTGGCCAGGACCCGATCCAACCTCACCTGGATGAGGTGGATACCCTTCCTATTGTTGGACCAAGTGAAGGGGTTCCCCTTTAGAGTGATGTCAAGAAGACTTGTGGAAGAGATAAAATCAGCCAACTCCCCCATGCTATCTGAGTAATCCATTAGTCCACCACACTTTTTTGAGGGATAAAGGGTGTAATAAAGTCACTTGCCAACAAAAAATTCATAGAACAGTCCTGATCCAACCAATGGCCAAGATCAACCCACAAGGAAGCTCTACCGGACTGGGTATTAGGAGCATAAATATTAAAAGTGATCCATTCAGTTCCATTCTTCCTAAAGGTGACAACAAGGAAGTTAGGGGAAGAAGTAGCTAGCTGACCAGTTATCCTATTGGGGTTCCTTAGCATAGTAATACCATCAGATGCACCTACAACTTCAGAGTAAAGGAAAGCAGCACCTGACCAAAGATTTGGTGCCAGGGTAGCGAAATTACTAGCAGACATCTTAACCTCTTGTAGGAGTAGAACATCTAGCTTGAGATAAAAAATGTAGTGTTTGACAACATTTTGTTTAAGGGAGCTGTTCAAGCCCCTCACATTCCAAGAAAGGAAATTCATTTCTTACTTTTGAAATTAGATTCTAGGGTTTGTCACTTACTTGCTGCAACATCCCTTGTGGTCCCTCTCGATCTCCTTGCCTGGTTTGAAGGCCTTCTCCTGGGTGTTTCCATTCCCACATTAGCCTTTTTAGGCTTGTTTTTCTTTCTCTACATTTTCCATTCCCCATCATCATCCTCCAAACCATCAAGGGAGCTAGAGGAGCTCTTCTTCAAAAGCTTTGGGGGGGTTTAGCATTCGGCTTTGGGGATTGTAAGTCTAGAGCAACCAAAATGGTAGGTTGTTCTACCTCAGTAGGGTTAGTCATCCTCCCCTTTGGGGGGGGTGTCAGGGGGTTCTTTACCGGCTCCACCAATAGCTAGAGAATTGGTTCCTCTGTAGACTTAGGAGAACCCAGACTAGGGCACCCAACATCCATCTCCCAAGGGGGGATGATCTCACCTTCCTCCAGGGCTAGATCTTCAATAGCTAGGGTTTCCATTTCATTAGCCACCGAGGGTGGCCAAGTCTCCACCTTTTCCTCTTCACCTATGGAGGGAGGATCCTCAACCATTTCTTTGTCCTTATTCCCTTTTTTAGAGCCTGACTTGGAAGACTTGCAAGTGTCACTAGAGTGGTCTCTGCTATCACAATTCTGGTAGAACATGGTAGCATTCTCATACACCAATGCTTGGGTCCATCTACTCAGTTTAGATTTCAAAATGACAAAGTTGGGTAGGGTTTTATTCAGAGTGACATTCACACAGAATCTGGCAAACACTAGCCTGGATTTAGAATGGGTCACCTAGTTCACTATGATGAATGAGCCAAAGGAGTCCCCTATCCATCTAAAGACTTGCTTGTCCCAATACTTGAGTGGGAGGCCAGGGAGGTAGACCCAAACTAGGGCCATTCTTGTTAGATCCGTCGTCAGATTAAATCTAGGTTTCCATTTTGCAAGGGTCAGGAAGCACTTTCCATAAACCCATGAACCTGCCAGCACATAGGATAGGTCCTCAAGAATGGTAAACTTAAATAGAAAAAGTCCCCCCTAGCATAGCAAAAACTAGGATAGAACCCTTGATCTTCCACTGGTTAGACACCCATTTTCTAACCATTTTGATGGTAGGTCGAAAGTTGAAGAATCAACCAACCAGGGCCAACTAAAAGTCCTCCATCATTCTATTCACCTTTGAGTCTAGGAGTGATAATTTAGAACCTTCCTTAGTCTGAACAAAATGCACCAGAAGAGCCTCCAAAGATTGGTGAGCTTCTCCAACAAGGGCCCCTTTCTAGTGGGTTTTGGGGGGGACAACGGGGTATTAGTAGAAGAGGACACTTTTTGAGATTCCTCCATTTACTCAATTGCTGGGATCGTGACAGAGGAAATCATGGGAGTGGCTTGGGGTCCATTAGGGCTAGCAGGTGGGTCAGCCAGGGGGGTAGCATCTCCCCCAGGGGAGGCAGGCATGGGATCCTTTAGTTTGAAATTTGAGCTTGAGCAAGAAGTTGTAGAGTGGGAAAAACTGTTAAGGTTATTATGGAACAAGTTATGAGAATGTGTAAGGGATAATTTACTTAGACAACATTGCAAACATCAATGTGGAGAAATGTGCAACATTTCTTGGACTAATCCTAATAGACACCCACCTCGCTAACACACTACATACGCCTAAAACATAGACAAAAAAATTAAGCACATGAATAGATAGAAGTGGAAGATATACAAAACATATAGTCTATGTTCCAAGCCATAAGGTCATATAATTCAATGCAAAGGAATGT
The DNA here is from genome assembly GCA_027943335.1 of Chamaecyparis obtusa. Classification (NCBI taxonomy): domain Eukaryota; kingdom Viridiplantae; phylum Streptophyta; class Pinopsida; order Cupressales; family Cupressaceae; genus Chamaecyparis; species Chamaecyparis obtusa. The sequence continues at coordinate 155,034 of BSBK01000897.1, read as the reverse complement.
AGACAGTTCTTTCAAATAACTACTAGAGCACTTATATGTAAACACACACTTCAACATTCTTCAATGATTAAAAAATCTCCAATTATTCATCAAAAGTATTCTGCCTTCCAAGTTAGTGTCATTCTTCTAATTCTCATCTTAACTATAGCTTTGATAATCAATGCACATATCATTCTAACAACAATACTTCTAGTTAGCAATAGAACAACATCTCACAAATAACACAACATAGAGAACACTAGCACAACTTCTTACCATCATCAATAACTCAATATGAAAGCAACAATGCATCTGGTATACATGCAACATTTTTTGACTAATGTGATGTTATTATTTGTTCATAGATTCTTTGAGAGGTTTGTGAGCATACTAGAAATACCTTCTGAGTATGTTGCATGATTGGCTAAGGGATCTATAATGTCTTAAATTATATCAATGTACAATTTTGGTCCCTAGTTAGGTCTTTATTTTTATTTTTTAAGGCTTGCATGCCCATTATGTTTGACCCATCCTTGATTTTGCACATTTTTTGTATTCCGAGATCATAATTGACCACTAATCCAAATTTGAGTGAAAAATAATAACAAATAATTGACCACTAATTGAACCAAATTATTTGTTATAGATCATAATTGACCACTAATTGACCTTTGTGGTCTCCATAGTATCATTTTTGTAATTCCCAGATCATAATTGACCACTAACCAAATTTAATGCACTATTAAAATTGGAATAGGTGTTAGAAATGTCAAAGGTAGAATTTTTAGCAGTATATTTTACCCCCACTTTAGTGAAATGATCAACACAAGGTATCAAGTGTACTAAAGGAGCTTATAAATTTATTCTCCTTAAACTCATATAGTGCATTAAATGCATTAATTACCTTGAAAATGATACTATCGAGACCATGAAGGTCAACCAAGAAGAAACAAATGATGATCCTAGTGCTAAGAAAGAAACCACAATATCTATCATTAAAATTCAAGTACTTATAGGTTATCGATCCACTTATAGGTGATGAGTGAATGCATAAATTACTATGTTGGTCACGAAAGGGAATAATCAAAGCTTAAACTTGTGAATTGATATGATAAATTTAATTATTGTTTCTATATCCTTTTGAACAATTTGAGAAGTCTTTGGCTTACAATGTATGTGTTTAAGTGGTACTACATGAGAAATGCCCTACAGGAAAATATAAAATTCAATGTAAGAGGAATCCTATAGATATGTATGATAAAATTAGTTAGTTATTATTAGTTCCTAACACAAGAAGGTATACTAATACTATCACATGGTGCAATTAAAAACTATTATAATATATTACTTGATCAATATGCACAAATTATTCTTCAACATGCTAACTTTGTGTTATATAGTTTGTGTTTTATTGCATATCTTTTCATTTAAAAAAAAAAATTATTGGAGATCCTATTGGCTATTGTGTAAACAAGAAAGGAGAAAAAAGAATTTCCAAAACAACATTTTTAAGAAAATAAAATAATCTAACTATTGGTAAGAACCTTTAGGACAAATATGGTGGTGTTGAATGCCTGTTCGCATTAACTTTAGATTAATGTCATAGGTTGTGTGTCATTCTTTTGTGCTTTTACGCTTTTTATTTCACATATGGAAAATAGGGCATTGAAGTCTCTAGACATATTGGCATGGTTGTTGGATCTTGTGGTCTCTATGAATACTTGTCATTTTTTCTAATTCTATTAATATTAATAGTGTGAACCACAATAGTGGGTTACACTTTTTTGCCCGAATTGGCATAAAATGTACATTTTGATTTTATTTTTTACTTTCAGATGCATATTACCACTAAACTATTAGAAGTTGGAAGATGTTCAGTAAATTAGACTCTTTTAGGATTTTCTGTCTAGATTCTAAATATATTTTTTTAATTGATTTAAATCCATTTTTTAAAGAGTGATACTTATTCAACAGAGCATAACCTTTTTCCTAAAATATATATCAGGTTGATTCTTTTGTCTTTAGTTTTGTAACATCCATATCTAATGCCTGCAATTGGTTTCATGACTTTATCCTGAGTATTTCATATTTTATTAACATTTGAAGTCGACTTAACCATAATTTTAACATATGTTCATTCCACAACTTGTAACTTATTGTCTATTTGTCCAATTTTAATTTATTTTTTAAATTTTTGATAGAAAGAAGACTTCAATACCTAGCGCATAGATATGTTTTAGAATTTTTTTACTTTCATTTACTACTTTTCCATGAACGTCAAACATAAATGTTTATGTTTTCTATGAAACCTACATTTGATCGACATCCAAAAACCTAAGCATAATAAACTCAAAACTTATTAAAATCATAATCATTGGAAAGTTAGTTTCAAGTTCTTGTGTCCTACATGTGGGTTTCTTAATATTATCCCATTTGAGCCCTCAAATTGAGCTTCTGAGGCCTGAAAACCTCATAATTTTATCAACCTTTGCAAAAACATGTCTATGAGGAGGTTTCAATAAAAACTACTTTCTATCGAAACCTTTTGGCATTTTACTGCGGTTAAATTTCTTAACTCTGGTACTTTCAAACAAAAATATTTAATGACTTTCGATAGAAACCTTTCTTAGTCGATTTAATATTTTTTAATACTATTGATGGTTTCATATAAATAAATTTATTTTTTTTCAATTTTTTAAATATGAAATTTGAAGAATAATTTTCATGCTAGAGAAGGAAGACATCTGGAAGTGAATTTTTTAATTTTCTAAAATTTTAACAGAGCATTTTCAAAGGAAAGCAATGTGAAATGAAACGACCAGGATAAATAAGACTACACAAGAGTATTAAACTAAAACTAAACAAAGGCTATGTGAACAAAGATTGGAAATATATCATAGTAGGAAAGAAGGTACATCTCTCTCTCTCTCTCTCTCATATCTTAAGGGGATGATTTAATACTTATCTCATTGAATGCATGAATGGTATTGTATTACTATATTTTTTTAAAGATTCTCTACCATAATCCCTTGATCTATTGATATTATTTTATTGTTGACCCTACTTTGTTTCATTCCATTATCATGGATTCCATGATTGGTCAATAATGTCATACATATACAAAATATATCAGTTATAATATCATAGATCATAGGTCATAGATCATAGATCATAGATCATAGATCATAGATCATAGGTCAAGTATCTAATCATCAAATCATGTGCATAACATCATTAATAACATCATATAATACATCATAGATCAAGTATCTTTAAACATAAAATAATATGTATGTACAACATCAAAGTAATGTATCGAACATATTTAAATTAAGATAATCAAACACATTTTTACAGATGTACATAGGTATAACATCTAATGCATGTAAAGAATCTCATCATCAAATCATAGATCAAGTATATAATCATCAAATGTACGTGTATATTTAACATTAAATATAAAACATGTCAAACATATAAAGTCTAGATCAAATAACATCAAATGTACTATGTCAAACATCTAAAATCTAGAGATCAAATAACATGAACTGCAACATGTCTCAAGAACATATAAAGTCTAGATCAAATAACATCAAATGTAATGTATGTCAAACATGTATAATGTCTAGGTCAAACTATACATCTATAAAATAAATGATTAAACGAGTAACTATATGTCCCAACACCCTGGGACTTATCACAAGGACTCCTCACTAAGAGGTCCTTAGAGGAACTATCATGCTGCAAAGGATGTGCCAAGCCCTGCAGAGAAAGTGATATTTATGCATCTGAGCATTAAATATATAAAATATAATCATTTAAAATAAAACATGTAAGAATATGTACACATGAACAAATTTAAAACTTACATGTCTTTTATCACATGAATTGTACTTGAAATGCTAATTACGAGACCTAGCAACTCTGTGAAACATGGAAAGATCTCCAAGTTTGTGCGTGTATCTATATAGGAAATCAATCTTTGAATTATGGGTCGGTTTCCGGTTAAATCACCTAAAAACTATATTTTCAAGGGAAAAGGGTAGAATTATATGCAGAATTAATCTATATCCAAAGGGTGATATACAAAAATATGAATTTTCAAAACCCCTTGTAGCCTGACGATTCACAATAATTCTCAAAAGATAACCTCGTTCACAACCCAAAACCCACTAACTCAATCAAATAAAGGTTAAGTAATAATCTTTTAGAAAGGGAAGATGTTTTGTATTGTCTAAAAATATTAAAACCAAATTAACATAAAATGTAGTCAATCAATGAATAATAACATGCAGAAATAATGAATACTTGAATTAAACCAATTAAAGGGTTTCACCAAAACCACATAAATTAAATTAAAAGAAAAAAAATCAATACTGAAGAATGCCAAATATGAGAAGGATCAATATGTATTATCTCAAAACCAAAGAAATTTTCTATAGAAAGTCTAAAAATAAGTGAGCTACAATCAAAGATGCATGTTTTCTGTAATGCAAAAAAAATAAGCAATGATAAAGAACCCATGGAAAACCCCTAAGGCATGAACTTTATAGGAAGGTTAGCCTAAAATGACTAGAAGCCGAACTAAAAGATAAACTGTCTCATCAAAATCTGAAAAATTGAACCCAAATTTTTAAGGCTCTAAAAATAATGCAGAAAGAAGGATAAAACTCCTCAAATCTACATGAAAATATTCTGAAAACCCTCCTCATGAATGTATACATGAAATGCAATGCAAACTGAATCCCAACTAAACTCAAAAATGCTAAAAATAGCCATGAGTTGATCCTCCATAGGTGAAGAAAATAAAAACACCTCCTTGGCTGCAAATAGAACTCAAAGTGTGGAAAATTCCACCTCTCCATGCAAGGTGAGCTCAAAATCAATTTTCCTATATGCTCTATATTTATCACTAAATATTTATTTAAAATAATTTTATTTCATAATTCTCTAATTATATTTAGTATGTTTAATATGTAAAAAATAATGAAATTAACTTAATATTAAATATGTAAAATATAAACACATTAATTTTATTTAATATATTTAATATTAAGTTAATTAAAGAATTTACTACATATTAAACATATTAAATATAATCAACTTAATTTTAATAATATATATGTAATTAAAATTTAATATGTAATTGCAATCATCTATTAAATATACCTTATAATAGAGTATAACATATATTATTCATAATGTGTGGGTTGTATGCATAAAAAAATCTCTACACAAATAAGAGGTGAAAGGGTGAACCCACAAAAGTGAGTCCCACTTTTGGGGATGAAGGATTTTTGATTGGGCGTCAAAAATGCCTTTTTGGGGTCTTCACCCGAAGTGGAGGTCTTCGGATGAAGGGGTAAGACCCCTTCATGCGAAGACCCTAACATGGGGTACTTCACATGAAGGAGTGAGAGCCCCTTCGCACGAAGACCCCCTTCACTTGAAGTACTCCTATGCAAGATTCCTACAAATTTCTGGTGGAGGGGTCATTTTCACAATCACTATTTCCAGCGAGCTTGTGGACCGAAGAATTGGAGCGAACCCCGTGATGACCTCATTTCCTTCGTCCTTGTTGCCTTCTTTTTGACCTCCTTCCATTGTCATATATTCCAAGTACACACATTTTTCCTTTTTTAAATTATTTTTTATTATAAATTATACATTTATAAACTATTTTAGTTCATATTTTTTATTTTCAAATAGTTATTTCATTTTTAGTAATTTTTTATTTTAAAAAAAAAAATTTAAGCTCCAAAATTATGTTAGTAAATGTTAGAAAATAGTAGAAAATGTTAGAGAATTTTAATTTATTAGTAATCTTATTGCTTGTTTTTAAATTATTTTTATTAGAATATTTTAGAACATTAAGAAAATTTACAAAAAATTGAAACTTAAGGAAAATTTAGAAAAAATTGAAACCTTTGAAAACATTACAAAATTATTAGAAAATGTTAGAAAATTTAAGACTTTGTCTCTTCCCGTGCCCTTTAGGACTCTCTCATCAAACTCCTTAATACTCTGTCCACAACCTCTTAAGACTCTCTCTCTCTCTCTCTCTCTCTCTCTGAGTGAACCAACAATAGTGGGTTACACTTTTTTTCCTAAACAGACACTCAACTCTACATTTTGAAAAACACTTTCAGATTTTGATGCATATTGTCATTGAACCATTTGAAACTGGAGGATGAAGTAAGTATATATATAAAGATATATATACATATCTATATATATATAATATAGATATATATATATATATATATATATATATATATATATATATATATATATATATATATATATATATATATATATAGATAGATAGATAGATAGATAAATACATATCTATATCTATATACATGTATGTATATATACATATATATACACACATACATATATATATATATATGTGTGTGTGTGTGTGTGTGTGTGTTTGTGTGTACATACATACATACATATATATATATATATATATATATACATATATATATATATACATATATATATATATATACATATATATATATATATATATACATATATATATACATATATATATATGTATATATGTATATATATATATATATGTATATATATATATATATATATATATATATATATATATATATATATATATATATATATATATATATATATATATATATATATATATATATGTATATATATATATATATATGATGAAGGGTGGTCCCCTTAATACCACAAACACATAACAGAAACAGAGAAACAACAACAATATGCAAGAACAAAAAATTGGCTTCTTATCATCTCCACAAATGTGGATTACAAACTTTCAGAATTACAATATGCAAAGCCACATGGGCATTCCCTTACAATATTTTGTAGGACAAAGCCTCAAATCAATACCTTGATCTACTACCCAGAACTGCCCTAGACAATACTAAGGGCCTTCTTTATATAGGCATTTTTCCACCGCTCGAGAAGGTTCCAAAAATTTAGCCCTTAGGGTTGACCAAACTTAGAATTATTTTATTTTTCAATTTATTACATCAGAGTCAGCTCAAAATAACTTTTGAAAACCGAACATAAATTTTGAAAGAAAATTATTTTTCACCATTTCAGGTGGCCCGACTTTCGAAGACCATAAGTCATCACCAGTTGACCTGATTGACTATTATAACCCCATTTCAGAAACACCACAAAGCGCTCTACATGCTTGGTGCAAACACTTGTCACCCAAATTTTTGACCTCATCTGGGCCCTCTAAAGCCTTCAAAACTGAGTTCAACTTTTTTGTACCCTGCTGCCAATACCGAAAATCTTCAATATCTTCAAAACTAGACCCGATCTAGCCGTGAAACTTTGTTGGCAGGCTGATATGACTGAGATGAACCTCCACATGTAAAATTAGAACATTTCAAGAGTTATGACCTGTTGGAAATATTCAGGGATTAACCGAGTTACTGAGAGGGGAGGGGTGAATCAGTAACTTTGAATTTTCTTACAATTACAGATGTATTAACATATAGTTCACTTTTTCTTTATGCATATAGAAAGCATGAAACTTAAAAGCATTCACAACAATGACACATAGATTTGGTTACCCATAAACCTTCCAAAAAGAAAGTAAAACTGGGGTGGGGATGAAACCCACAAAGCTTTAGCACTGCAGAATAAAGTTGGCTGGTTATGGCTTACAATTTGATCACTTCTGATGATCTACCCTGTTAGGAGCAATAAGGATTGCTAAATCCACCTTGTTAAAGGATTTACAAACATACAATGAAGTATGCACTCGGTAAAGAGATTTTACAACAGACTGTTAAGTCTACCTGGTTAAAGGATTTTAGTACTGATTCACCTGTTAGGATGAAACAGTAGATCTCTTGCTTTGCAACTAGATTGCTGATTGAGATTCGCTGAATGTACTGATCACCTTCTGTGATGAATTTGTCTTTGCTGTTCCCTATACTGCTGTAGCCCTTTCTAATTTTCTTATCTTTGCCTTTTCTTTTTATTCACATACATACTCATATAATTTTCATCTTGACATTTTTACAACATTATTTATATACAAGTCTAAACAATTAATTACAATGACAAAGTCGGCTTGAAAAATAAACATAAGTGCCACTAAGTCGACCCAAGTATGGTTACATGGTTCCTGCAAACTAACTCGGTGACTTTCTGATACTCGGCGTCCACTGCATTACTCGGCATCATCATGCACTCGGTAGAAGTGAAGGCACAGTTCATACTAACCACTCGGTAGGTTTTGAACTTGATAAATACTGGTGACTCGGTAGACATAATGTTACTCAGTTTACACTGTCCTACTCGGTTTGCATTATCTTGATCAGTTTGCACTGTCTTGCTCAATTTGCACTGTTCTGCTCGGTTTGCACTGCTCTGTTCGGTTTGCACTGTTCTACTCAGTTTGCACTGTTCTGCTCGGTTTGCACTGTTCTGCTCGGTTTGCACTCAGAATGCAAATAAGTGTTGTCACTAGTGGCAATTCTGCTTAATGCCAACAATCTCCCCCTTTGGCATTAGTGACAAAAACACTTATTGCTCAAAACTTATATACACTTATTGATTTTTTATTTTATTTTATAGGGCTTTATACATTATCTCCCCCTTTCAATGTGCTAACTTTTTCTTCTATACAAATCTCCTTCTATACAAATCTCCTCCTATACATATCTCCTTCTATACATATCTCCCCCTTTTTGACGATAATGCCAAAGGTGTATATACAAGTGATTTACAGAGAGAATCCAAAATTTGATAGAAAGTCAGAATGTACCTTCATGATTAGTGCCAGGGTTCTGTCTCAATTTTCTTGCAGAATCTTGCATGTTTGGATTGCAATTTGGACTTCTGCAGAGAGTTCAATCATGTGATCTACTATAGAGAACTGATTCTCATGAATCAATGTTTTGGAATGTTCAATGTGCTTATACATTGTATTCATGATGGGAAGGATCATGTTCTGGATGTCTAGCAGTGTGGACCGGATCCTTGTGTCTTCTTTCAGTAGATCTGACTGCATATTTGATAGGTATGAGACTTTCATGTGATGAGCAGAGCTTGAACTTGGTTCAAGTTGCAGCTTCTGTATGCTAATCTTCATATCCTCATCCATTTTATTCATTTTATCCTTAACATCCTTTGTGAACTCGGCAATATTGCACAGTCTGGCCAAAAGAGAGGTGACATTTGAATAGGTGGATTCAATATTTGACAAATCCGAAGACAATTCCACTTGATTAATAGCTATGTGCTGAGCAATGTACTCAAGCACTTAATTGTTGAATCTCTTCTTGGCTCTTTCAACTAACTTTTCTATCTCAGATGAGTCCTCATTGTATTTATTTACTGCTTCAGCTAATTGTAGCAAAACATGTTGAGAGGAGTCTATTTTAATACCTAATGCATCAGACAAAATGTCTTTATCATCTTTAATGATTTGATATTCCTTGTCTCTCTCCTCTTTAAGCTTCTTTTTCTTTGCTTTCCTTTGGAGGATTTCACCTATATTTTGCATTTGGTCCGCTGATAGATTTGCAAAATCTAATGTTGGAATCTCTATTTCTTCATCTAGGTCTATATCCTCTACTATATTCTTACCCAAAAATTTTATACTCGGTAGAGCCTTAGGCTTATCTATACTTAATGCCTTAGTAGTAGTGACAATAGACATAGTAGGACTGGCTATAGAGACTGGCACACTGTCTACTGGAGAACTTAAAATATTTACACTTGTAGAATCAAAAATTGGAATACTTACTACTGGAAAACTTGATGAAGTGGGAGACTACAACTCAGTAGAAGAAATGGTGGTTGCCTCTGTTGTTGCTATAGGTGATTGGACAAAAGTTGAAGTTGTCACAACCATGCTTGAAGGTGTCTCTGGGCTAGATGTAGAAAATTTTACTGGAGAGGTAGGAAGTGATGCAATGACTTCTGCTGCTATCCTCATAGTATCATCTACCTCAGTGGCTTCTTCTTGTTCATCACTGTCATCTTCAATATCTTTTATTATTACTGTTTCAATACTTGGTTGGTGAAGATGGTATATGTTCTTCCATGTGGCATTTGTAGCCTTCACAACCGATTCAATATTGTTGATCAGAATCAAACAAGTATTGAACCTTGGTGTCATCTTATTTTCATTTTCCTTTAATGCCTTCTTTACTTCATCATTTTTCAAGCTCGGCATTAACTGTCTCAGGGTTTGATCAAATATGTCTATCACAGTTTTCTTTGCATTAATCCATCTCATTTTTATTGGATTTAATAAGACTGCTGGAACCTGTGGGGCTATTTCATCAGGAGAGTATTTCCACTGTCCCATCTTTTCAATAACAACATCTTCTATTTCCTTCTGTTCTATTTCCGATCTGGTTTCATATTTAAAAGATTTTATGTTACTTACTCCAGATCCCGATCCGTCTCTAAAAATTTTGATCCTCTCTTGAAAGTTTAGAGGAGGCCTTTTGAATACTATATCTTTGTCTACCTTATCTTTATCTGCCTTACCTCTTGCACTTCTTCTTGTAAATACAGTAGTGGGAGGCTTAGGTGCCTTAGTGATAAAAACCTTTCCTTTCTTCTTTGCAGGTTCTGGTTCCTCTGTTTTCTCATCCTTTTCCTTTTCTTCTTCATCGTTATCTTCTTTGTCCTCGGTTAGCATTTGCATTTTGGCTATCCTCTTCTTTCCTTTGTTTACTGCTTGTGGAAGTTTTATGCTTAATTCAATTCTCACCTTTGCTTCATCATATGTTCCAAAATATGGAGCTTTGGGATTAACAGGCTGATTAAGAAGGGCTTCAATGATATTCTTGGTTTCATCAATATTTACCTCATAAGGAAGAGGTTTTACATATACAATCCTTGGTTTAGCTGCTTGAATATATACATTGTCATAGTCTACCATGAAAAAAATGTCATCCTTGTAATCCTCCACCAACTTCTATGGAATCCAAAATTTGTCATTCATTTTCTCTTTGAAAGATTCAAAATAACTGTCCATGATGCTTTCAAAATTTTCACCCATTTTTGAGATGTATTCATTTATCTCATAAAGGACTGGCACATCTTTTCTCCATACAACTTTTCCTTTGGAAGGGAAGAATTTTTGAACATAGAAGAATAAACAGACCAGTAGGGATCCAAACTTACATGGATTGTTTTTGGAAGTTTGAATGCTTTCCATGTTCTTGTTAAACTATTTTAACAATAAATCTGCAAGGTCAAATGATAAGTTGTTCTTGACCACTTTGTATGCTAGGTCAATAGCTTCACAGGAGACACTATTCTGTCGACTTGAACTATATATTTTATGGGCAATAATGTGTGTACCAAACTTTAGTTCAACATCGGTAATGCTGCTAACTTTCATGCCTCTACCGTCCCACTCAGCTAGGGTTTTCTTTTCCAGTTCCGACCGACCTAGGGTTTTGGTAGTTTTTGCTTTGTTCAACATGGGAAGACTAGTGATTTGATGAATCATCTTCTTGGTGATCTCTATGGGTTGCTCAAGCCAAATCTTGCCATCATGTATACGGCTGAGAATGTATCTAACCCATTTCTCTCGAAAGTTTTGAGGCAAATGTGCAATGTGAACTAATCCCTTATCTTCCAGATGTTTGTGCTCGGGTTTCAGAGTACCATCCACACATAGTTCTTCACGCACAATATCTAGTTCTAGGTTTCCCATTTCATGAATTGTATAGTTGAAATGATTGCGAATATCGTTAATAAGTAGTACCTTAGGAGGAATCTGAGATTGAGCTCCATTCGGGTCTAGGGCTGCTGCAATTGCGGGCATGATCTTGAAATTTGGTGCTTTCCATTCCCCTTGGACTAACATATCAGATCCTTTCTTCGCTGAAGTGCTGGATGATGCCATGGTAGCTCACAAAAAATTCTTTTCGCAAAAGGTATTTGAGTCGCTGGATTACTCTTGAAGTTTTCTGCTCTCAAAGTGCTAAAATTCGCGGTGAGAAATGAGTTCAATTTATTGCCTTTTGTTTACAACTCTGTCATTAATGCTCAATAAAAATTAGGGTATGAATTCTGACAGACTGTCACCCACTAAGAATTAATTGCTCGGTGAAGACTTCGCAACTTAGTGAACTTGAGAATTCATATTGCTCCGACCTCGCTCAGTAAAGACTAATACCGACCTTGTTCGGTTAAGACTGGTACCGACCTTCCTATGATCTTACTGCATCTTGTATGCTGATTTAGATCTTTCTTTTAATTCAGTTCTAGAACTGCTTGAAGTTTGTCTAGGAGAATACAGTTCCAGTGCTTTCTTGGAAATTTAGTTTGAGTCGGTAGAGCCACCCATTCCATTACTTGGACTAGTTTGATCGGTAGATTTAGGAATCCACTTTTGTCTCACCTATTTCCTGACCTTAGTTGCTTCATTCTTCTTTCCATCTTCAACTTCACTAGCATTCATGCAGTTTCTGGCTATGTGACCGAGTTTAGTGCATTTGAAGTATCTTACGGTAGTATCTCTTTTCCTTAGATGATGTTTTATGCAGTTCATGCCAATGTGTCCATATTCTCCATAGTAATGACATCTACACCAGGTGTTGTAGTCCCATCCAAACATTGCTTTCATAATTTGTTCTGCTGGATTGAATGTCTTGGATCTGCACTCGGATGCTTTGTGACCTTGTTTGTTGCACTTGTGACAATTACCTCTGAATCTTGGTTTTTCCCTGCATTCATTTGCTTTGTGACCATGTTGATTGCAGTTGTAGCATTTTCCATTGAATTCTACTTTTTCATTGTTCCAACATTTATTTGAAGTATGTCCTATTTTACCACAATGATTACAAGTAGGTTTTTGATTTCTTTGAGTACCTTGCTTAGAAGATTCACCTTCTCCTTTGTATCCAAGTCCTGCTTTTCCTTTCTGCCTATGCAGATTTTGCTCATACAGCTGATTCAAGTCTTCTTGGCTTTTCAACATTCCTTCATTGATTTGTTTTTTAGCGTTTAGGTCATCCACCAATCTTAGATTGATTTCCTTTTCAGATCTTAGTTCTTCTCTTGTGTTTTCTATTTCTGATCTTAGATTCATAATTTCCTCATTTGTATGGGAGATCTGATCAATTAGGTTTTCTAGCTGAAGGGTTTTATTTTGAACTTCATTGTTCCTACCATCTAATTCATCTTTCAACTTATTTCTTTATTCTAAGATCTCACAAAATCTTGTTGAGTGTAGCTCTTGTTCTCTTTTTAATTTTCTCACTTCTTCCTGCAGAGACCCATTCTTTTCTAGGAGTTCTTTCACAGCATTGTTTGCTTCATCTGAGCTATTTGAGGGAAAAAGATCTTCAACCTTTTCTTCAATGTAATTCTGATCATTCATCTGATTTGCAAGTTCCTTCCTTCTTCTTAGGGATTGGGAAAGATGTTCTTTTTCTTCCTTGAGTTTAGCTATGGCCATTTCCAGATCTAGCTTTTCATTTTCAATCACCTTGTTCAGTTTGAATACCTCCATTGTCCTGGATCTTTGCTCAAGCTAGTTAAGCTTTATCATGAGAACCAAAAAAGCTCTGATACCAATTTTTGGAAATATTCAGGGATTAACCGAGTTACTGAGAGGGGAGGGGTGAATCAATAACTTTGAATTTTCTTACAATTACAGATGTATTAACATATAGTTCACTTTTTCTTTATGCATATAGAAAGCATGAAACTTAAAAGCATTCACAACAATGACACATAGATTTGGTTACCCAGAAACCTTCCAAAAAGAAAGTAAAACTGGGGTGGGGATGAAACCCACAAAGCTTTAGTACTCCAGAATAAAGTTGGCCAGTTAAGGCTTACAATTTGATCACTTCTGATGATCTGCCATGTTAGGAGCAATAAGGATTGCTAAATCTACCTTGTTAAAGGATTTACAAACATACAATGAAGTATGCACTCGGTAAAGAGATTTTACAATAGACTGTTAAGTCTACCTGGTTAAAGGATTTTAGTACTGATTCACCTATTAGGATGAAATAGTAGATCTCTTGCTTTGCAATTGGATTGCTGATTGAGATTCGCTGAATGTACTGATCACCTTCTGTGATGAATTTGTCTTTGCTATTCCCTATACTGCTGTAGCCCTTTGTAATTCACTTATCTCTACCTTTTCTTTTTATTCACATACATACTCATATAATTTTCATCTTGACATTTTTACAACATTGTTTATATACAAGTCTAAACAATTAATTACAATTACAAAGTCAGCTTGACAAATAAACATAAGTGCCACTAAGTCGACCCAAGTATGGTTACACGGTTCCTGCAAACTAACTCGGTGACTTTTTGATACTCGGTGTCCACTACATTAGCTTATGTCACACCCCATCCTTTGTCAGGGAATAGGTATTCGCATGACCATCATGTATAGCACATCTATCAAACTGCCATGGTCTATCCAACAACATATGTCATGCATCGATAGATATGATATCACATAGTATCTCATCTTGGTACCCACCGATCTTGAACTTTACTAGGCACTGTTCATTGACCATGACTTTGTGGTCATCCTGCACCCAGGCAATCCAATATGGATGTGGGTGTTTCTGTCTCTTAAGCTTCAACTTTGTCACCATTTCTTTTGACACCAAATTGTCAGTGCTTCCACTATCAATAATCACATCACAACATTTAACCTCACACTTGCATCTAGTTTGAAACAAGCTCCTCCTTTGTTCAGGTTCATTCTCACCACTCAACATGACTCTTCTGTTAATCAACATTTCTCCTCTTTCAGCATCTTCTAAATTTGATGATCTGACATCTTCATCTACATGTGCAACTCTGGCCTGGCCTTCATTCCTCCTATCTATCCTTCCTTGGTGTTGAGGACATTCAAATGCCCTATGACCTTCTCCACAATGAAAACATGTTCCACGGAAGCCTCCTCTTCCTGAACCTTGTCCTCTTCCTCTTCCTCTCTGATCTCTATTGTTCTGATCTTGGAAATGATTGGAATTGTTTCCTCTCTAATTTTGACTGCTACTGGCCTCATCCTTCTTTTTCAAATCTTTATTTTGGCCTCCATATGACCATCCACCAGATCATCCACCATGACCTCTTCCATTTTGTCTGCTCTTGAACTTGTTACCATAATTTCCCTATGCATGCAAATTTGGCTGAAAATCATCCCCAAGTTTCTATTTTCATCTTGTCTACCATCCCTGAAATTTTCATGGATTTATCCCTTGTTCTCTGGCCTCTGCAAATTTGTTATCTCCCTGGTCTACGATTGAAAAGTTTGAAAAACTAGCCGTTGGTATTCAAAAAATCCTAAAAATCCCTTTGGCCTTGTTATAATTTGCTGTTACCATTTTTTCGGTCACTTAAGTCACTCAATTTGCATGTTCCTTTATAAATCTTTCAGTTGCCAAGTCTCCGATTCCTGATGGTTAACCCCTTAACACTCAGTGATCTTGTGAGTAGTTACCGTTAGTTGGCGATCTTAGTTCAAGTGGCCAAACAAGATTCTTAATCTGACAGTTGTCACATGATCTCATAGGGTTAGAAGATTCCTTGAAACCTTGTGATGATCATGAATTTCTCCTACCTGTAGAAGTTTAATGTGTCAGTGGGACCGCTACCACCTCATC
Organism: Chamaecyparis obtusa; assembly: GCA_027943335.1. NCBI lineage: Eukaryota > Viridiplantae > Streptophyta > Pinopsida > Cupressales > Cupressaceae > Chamaecyparis > Chamaecyparis obtusa. The sequence goes on along the minus strand of BSBK01000897.1, from coordinate 139,414 downwards.
TTATTTGGTAGCTCCTGATTCATCGATGATCTAATGATTCGACAGTTTGTCAGTGGGGCCGTCTTCCTTGGCAGGTTAAGTTCTAATTAGATCATGTGGTCATCATTATACCGAAGGCTCAAGATGCATGTGTTTTATTGTAGCAGTATAGTGATAGCCGTAGATCCTTCTCCATCACCTAACTTCTGTCAGTGGGTCCTGTGTTAGAGAAAAATGCTACGTGGATCTATTTTGGTAGCCTATGATTGGCTGAGGTTGAGTATAGGTGGAAGGTTTGTCAGTGGGGCCGGGCCCTTTCAATGGTCAGGAGGCTTTGACATCTATAGGGGATTGACAACCGATGTGTGTTCTCAAGGGTTTGTGTCAGGGCTTGCAATCTTACGACAGCCACCGATCTTGGTTTGTGTTAGAGCTTCCTTCAGTGGGTTCTTATATGCTAACATGCTCAAATTTGGTTGGTCCACATGGTGATGATTGGATCTGTCATGGGTCTATTTGTCAGAGGGGTCTCAGAAAGGTAAGGATCTACGGCTAGTGTAAAAGCGTAAGGAATATTCTGGGGCTATGAGATCATGCACACATCATTAGATTGGTATCTCTGGTAGTGGGTCCGATGTCAGACAATTGCAATGTGTATTTGTAATGGTGTAGTTTGATTGGTTGTTTGATGTGCAATGTGGCTGATGTCAGTTGGCCCTTGGGGTCAGGGCTTTGTAAAGAAGGTAAAATATGATCAGATCTTGCAGCTGTCATTATACCGGAGATCCAAAGTGCTCGATTGTTATCATAGTGGTATAGCAACAGCCATCTGATGGTGTTCTCAGGGACATGGGTCTGATGACTTGCTAGAGATGCTGATTTGGTCATTTTCTATTGGTTGCTGATTGCTGTGGTGGTGGTTGACTTGTTAGAAAGGGGTTTTAGACTATTTTAAAGGGCGCATCTAGGTCGTTCATCTACTGGGAAGGTTATTCATCGATGGTTACATTTTGAAGTTTGTTGCTAGCTATTATATTTCAAAATTTGAATGCTTTCTACTAGTTTTGCTAGGGTTTTGTGCTCTTTTGGCCATACACGACATCGGTTAGCTTGGGAGTTTAATTCTCAAGATGGTTGTGGTTGAGAGGGTGATGGAAGTGACCGTTGGCTGGTGTTGTAGGGTACTATGCCATGTTTTCATGCTAGGAAGTGCTAGAAGGAGTTGGCACCACCTTTTCACAGTACCTCTTCCAGGGAAATAAGATCAAATTTGAAGCCTTCATGGCTTAGTGGAGTTGCAGGTGAGTAGATAGGTTAAGGTTGTTGTGTCTACAGGTGGACTCAGTCTAGGATCAACACGCAAGGAGAAAGATCTGATCTGATGACTGATTCTCAGAGATTTTCATGATGAGTAATCAGTATACCTTTAGGGTTTGAATATTTTATGTAAAATATTGTAACCCTAGAACTTAGGTTTTTTGACTCTTGCCTACGTACAAGAGTATGTATATATTATTTTGGAGCCTTTAGTGCTCAAGAGTTGGACAATTTGTAGAAGAAAATTTACCTTTTCTTAAAGGCCATCTATGGTATCATTTCTACCCCCTAGCTCATATAGTTGTATTTCTCCCATTGATGATTCAAATATTGTAGAGGTATTTTGTGACAATCCTTCATGTCCCTATGCTTCCTTGTTTGGATTATCTCTTATTGGATCAAAGTATATGCATGTTTTTAGTGATTATTTTAGGTTGCCTGATCCCACTTGCTTTCTACAATTTTGTGTGTTACTATGTTTGATTTGATTTAGATGTTCTTGTGGGTATACCTCATCCCCCTTAATAGTCTTGTCTAAATCCTACCCCAAGTTGTAGAAGTGAATGTCTATTTGTAGGTCATAAGTTATGTCTTATTCTCAGGCCCTCTTAAGAAATACTTATGCAAGCTTATTCAGTAAGTTGTGACCTACTAGACCTGAGCTTTTCATTGATTTCATTCCTACATACTGAGATCCAAACTCTAGTTTCGGTGCATCACCTAGTAGGTAGTTTGATTTTCAAGTCATTTCCCTTACAAGCATTCCTTCTATCCCTTTTCCTCCAAAATTTTTACTTTCATGTCTAAAAGCAAATTAAGGTGATTATCCAAGAGGAACCAGCCTAGAACTTGGAGGTTTTATCTCAGTTAGCAAAGGTCCCACAACTTGGACATGATTCCCATGTTATACTAAGTTATCAAGACCAAGAGAGCTTGAGACAAAGGTGCAAACTCAGTGTATAACAATTCTGGCACGCCCAGTGGGACTAGAAGTTATTCAAATTTAAAGATATGCTGTCTCTGATATGTAGATTGCATAGTGTAGGCTTTTAGAAGTCATTCTATCAAGTATATCTAGCGACTCCACTAATTTAAAGGATCCAGGCTATCTTGTTCAAAGTTTTATGAGAAAGATTGAGACCAGAAGCTCAAAGCCCACTAAATTTTCAGAGTTTCCCTCAAAGAGAAGTCATAAAGGTAGGTCAACTCAAAGAAAATCCCCTATAAGGAGAGTTTAGTCTACACCTCCTGATACCTCAAAAAGGAGACCTTTTCCCTTTCATTCCAAAATAAGAGGTAGATCTCTAACTAGAGATCTAGAAGAAGATTCAAATCTAGCAGCAAATACAACTCACATAGTTGTTAATCTTCAGATCCCAGCTCCTACAATGGCTAGACCATTTGCTTTTGCACCATTCAATCAAGGTAGCCCATTGGCCTTTTCTCAACATCATGATGTGCCCTTGGTGGCACTTAAGAGTATACCTGATTTCACAGGTGAAGGGAAGACAACTGCTTTTGAGCACATAAGAGATGTGACCACCATATGCAGCATACATAACATTACTCAAGAAGATGTGGCCACAAAGTTATTAGCAGCCTCTCTAAAAGGTAAGGCTCTAGAATGGTTTAGAACTCTAACTGTTGGTTCTATTACTTCTTGGGATGAGTTAGGAGATGCATTAAGTAAACATTTTGAGGATAAATTAGATAATTTGTCTCTAGTTGAGCAGTTAACAACTATTAAGAGAGACCCTCAAGAACAAATGATAGATTACAATAGTAGATTCCTTAAAACATGGAATAGAATCCCAGTCTTAGTAAGACCATCAGCAGACCATGCTTTCCTTTATTATTTACAAAGTCTGAATGGTCAAATTTGTATCATGATCTAGTCTATGGGTGGTACTTCTCTACCCCAGGCCTTTGACATAGCTATCAGGGCTGAAAACTATTTAATCCAAGAAGGCATGATTTCTAGAAGGCCTCCAATGCCCATTTTTCCTAGCCTTCAACCCATTGCACCTACCCAAGTACCCCCATTTACCCCTATTCCCACCATTTTGGCACCCCAAGCTAGTACTAATGGTCAGGAGTTAACAACTAGTTTCTCTCAAGAGCCGCAATAGATAAAGAATAGTCAGCAAAATAGTCAGCAAGAAATGACAAACTTGTTGTAGACCTTGACTAAGGAGGTCACAAATTTGAAGAAACAAGGTCAAGGAATTAGACTACCATTTTTGACACAAGGCCAAGGTCCTAGTCAGCAATATGAAAATCAAGGACAGCCTTATCAATAAAATAGGCCACCATAGCAAGGAGGCTATCAAGGACAAAGATAAATTTTTAATTAGAGACCATTCCAACCATATAACCCTGCACCTCTAAATTCTATAAATCCAGTGAGGGATATGGTTCCTAGTCAAATTAATGTGGCTATGGAGAATGAATGGTGTTTTCCTTGTAATCAACCTCATAATCAGGCTACATGTTCAAATGGATGGATGGACCAAGTTATAATGGTTCAAAATGCCTCCCAAGCTCAATTAGAGGTTTCATCCAGTGGGTCAGTGCCTCAACAAGAATCACAAGAGAATGAGGCTGCCCTTTTCAATTGGGAGAAACTAGACTTCAATGGAGTCAATGATGAGGCTACTTTTGTTGCCTTTACAAGAGCAAAGAGAAGAGCTCAAGATATGGAGAGAGTGGATTTCAACTCCAAAGCTACTACATCTGTAGAGCCACTATAGCAAGCTAATCCCATCACATCTATGGAGGCTCCTGTCATTATAAGCAAAGAAGGCCAACATTCCAAAGAGGTGGAGCCCATCATAGTGAAAACACAACAAAGAGTACACATTGTGACACTATTTAATATTGTAGACAACATGAAGAAGGTGAATGTCACCATGTCCATGTTGGACTCTTTGGCTCTTCCAGGACAGTCTGAAATTTTGAAGAAGGCTATGACAGAGGTAGTGACTCCTCAACCTGCAAAAGAAGCTGCAAAGCCAGTGTTAGTTAACACTGATCAAGAAAAAGAGGCTCCAAGTAGAAAATCCAAGGCTAATTCCACACAAGGAAGGAATTCAAAGCCACCTCCCTTTTATGTATCTTTAATCATTGGAAAATATTTGGTGCATAATTGTATGGTAGATAGTGCAGCTACTAGCACTGTAATGCCATGAAAGTAGCTGACCAGTTAGGACTAAAATATGAGCCCTTCCAAAAGAAGGTTACCTAACTTGATGGATCCTTAGTCAATACTATAGGTGTGGCTAAGGATACCAGTCTAATCCTACATGCTAGTCCTAATTTCTCAATCCTCCTTGATATATATATCATAGATCTCCCTGCATTATTTGCTATATGTCTTTCAAGGGAGTTTACAGCCAAGATAGGAGGTTACTTATCTTTTGACTGGTCTCACATGCTATTTCATACAAGATATGGGACCAAGGTCACCATCAAGTCAGAACCATTAGCAACACACCATATAGAGCCATACGTATGCAATGCCATCAATGTAAACTGCCCTATATTTGAAGACAGTGACTTCCAAACCATTAGTGAAGCAAGCATAAAGATAGAAAGTATCCCTGATATTCTTCTAGATGAAAGAGCTTCAGAGGTCCAAGAAAATATTGTTTGGGATTTTGGTTTGAGAAGTTATTTAATACAAGAAAGTAATGCTATAGAGCCAAGCCTTTTTAAAGAAAGTACTGATTCAATGGATCAGAATAATCAGGTTTGGGAACTATTTTTTGATGGAGCTAGAAGTAGACATGGTTCTAGTTGTGGTGCTATGTTAGTGTCCCCAAAAGGAGAAAGGTATTATACTACCTTTAGATTCAGTTTCTCCTGCACTAGCAATACTGCAGAGTATGAAAGTCTAGTCAATGGACTAGAATGGGCTAGAAAAAGAGGGCTTAAGGCCTTAAAAGTTTATGGTGATAGTGAGTTAGTTGTCAACCAAGTAAGAGGGATAAGTGCAACCAAGAATGACACTTTGAAAGCATACAAACATAGATTTTGGGATGTAATTGAAGATTTCCATGCTTTCAATATTGTTGCTATCCCTAGGAAGCTAAATCAAAAGGTAGATAGGTTAGCTGCTGTTGGATCCCAACATGAAATCCCAAATAGCATTTTAAAAGAAGTGGATCAACAACATATCAAAGTGATTGTCAGACCCTCTATTCTTGATAATGATGTCAATTGGTAGGTGTTTGACAATGATAAACAAATTCTACAATTCCTGTTTGAAGAAGATATTTTTTCAGAACACAATGAAGATAGGCTATCACAAAACTATGGTGATCAAGTGATACAACTCAAGTATAATAAGATGCCTAGGGGTCTTGTTACTTTAGAGACTATCTTCAACAAGGATAATGAAGTTAAGAAAAATAAAGCTAGCCTCGTAGTCCAACAAGAACATTGTGTTGACTTAGAGTTAGAACCAGGTAAGAGTTTACAATTTGGAAAAGTGAACACTGAATTGGAAAAGAAAGTGTACACTCAGTTATTCAGATAATTCAGTGATGTTTTTGCATGGAAATATGAGGATCTCAAAGGTTTTGACCCATCCCTTTCTTAGCACACTATTGAATTAGAACCAAATGCCAAACTAGTGAGGCAAAAGAAAAGGCCTGTTAATCCCAAGCTTGAGCCACTTATGCATAAAGAAGTGCTCAAATTAATAGAAAGTGGTATCATCTACCCCATTAAGCATACTAGTTGGGTTTCCAACCTTGTTTCTGTTAGGAAGAAGAATGGGGAATTGAGGTTGTGTGTTGACTTCAGGGATCTTAACAGGGCCTCTCTCAAAGACCGCCATCCACTACCCTCTATGGAACAAATCTTACAATGTGTCTCTGGATCTGAGAGATTTTCATTATTAGATGGCTATTCAGGATACAATCAGATCTTAGTTAATGAAGAGGATCAATATAAGACTACATTTACAACCAAGTGGGGAACCATGGCTTATCAAAAGATGCCCTTTGGTTTGTCAAATGCAGGTGCTACATTTCAAAAGGTGATGGATATGGCCTTTAAGAGCCTAATGTACAAGTTTGTGTTGGTCTACTTAGATGACATAACTATCTATTCAAAGCATGCATTAGATCATATCAAACATTTGAGAAAGATTTTTGAAAGGTGTAGAGAGTTTAGGATATCTCTTAATCCCAAGAAATGCATGTTTGCAGTTCATGAAGGGAAACTATTGGGATATGTAGTATCCAAAGAAGGAATTACAGTGGATCCTGAAAGAATTGTAGCTATCCTAGAGCTACCCCTACCACATCATAAGAAAAGTCTCCAATCTTTCATAGGAAAGATTAACTTTGTTAGGAGGTTCTTGCCTAACATTGCAGATTTACTTAGGCCTTTGACAACCATGTTAAAGAAGAGTTCAACTTTTAGTTGGACCAAAGAAGGGAAAGTCAATTTCCAAGCTATCAAAGAGGCCTTAACAGAAGCCCCTACTCTCCTAAACCCAAATTTTAGTAAGGATTTCATCCTTTATGCTTATGGAGGTCATGATGCCATCTTTGCAATGCTGACTCAAGAAAATTTAGATGGATTGGAGCAGCCTATTGCTTTCTTTAGCAAAGGTTTGGAAGAGTATGAACATAGATACTCTTTTGTAGAGAAACATGTACTTGCTATGGTGAAGAGCCTTAAAAAGTTTAGATATCTATTGACTCATAGCAAGGTGCATTTAAAAGTTACTCATCCAAGTGTCAAATGTTTTTTGCTTTCCAAGGACCTAAATGAGAAAAGAGCTAGTTGGATCACCAAGGTGATGGAATATGACATTGATATTCAGACTACCAAGCTGGTCAAAGGAAGAGGTCTTTGTGAGCATTTGGAAAAGGATGAAAGTTCAAAGAAATTAGAGCAAATGGATGCATCTCTAGTGGTGCATGATACAGAAGAACAAGACAAGGCAACAAGCTGGTTGCCTAATATGATCAATTATTTAAAGACAAGACAATGTCCTGTAGGTTTGGATTCATCAAAAAGAAGGTATTATAGGTTACAATCTATTCCTTTTGTGTTGATTGATGATGTTCTTTTCAGAAAGGATCACACTGGTGTCCTTTTAAGATGCATAGATTCAGAAAAGGTAGCAGACATCCTATTTGAGTTTCATGATGGACCTTCTGGAGGTCACTTTTCTCCTAGGACTACTGCTTTTAAGATCATGAGGGCTTGATACTATTGGCCATCTATCTTTAAGGATAGTCATGATTATGTCAGAAGATGCATCAAGTGTGCCATGTTTGCAGGAAAGGAAAGGCTTGCAGCCTTGCCCCTACAACCAATCAGAACAAAGCAACCTTTCATGAAGTGGGGTATAGATTTTATTGGCATGATTAACCCTCCATCTAGTGCAGGCCATAAATGGATAATCACTGCAATAGATTATTTCACGAGATGGATAGAGGCAGTTGCATTAAAAGAAGCAAATGAGAGTGCTGTCTTGGGTTTTTATGATGATATAGTTTATAGGTTTGGCACTCCTGATTCCATCATTTTAGATAATGCATTGGCATTCATAGGCCTCAAAGTCTTAGAATGGGTAGTCAAGAATGAAATCTATCTGAATACCAGTTCAAATTATTACCCTCAGGGTAATGGCTTAATAGAATCAACAAATAAGAACTTGATTAGGATAATTAAGAAGACCCTACAGGATAATAAGAGAGATTGGCATAATAAGTTAAGGTTTGCACTGTGGTTAAATAGAATTACCCCAAAGAAGATCATTGGCAATTCTCCTTATGTGCTAGTGTATGGCAGAGAGGCTAGGTTGTCCATTTCAATTGAATTACCAGCTTTGGACTTGGCTACTCAATATGCCCTGTTTGATGAAGAAGATCCCTTACAGATCAGATATGCTCAATTGATAGAATTGGAAGAACTCAGAGATAAATCCATGAAAGATATGGAATTCCATCAAATTCAGACAAAGAAGAGCTTTGATAGAAGGGCCAAAATCAGAGATTTCAAGGTTGGGGATATAGTCCTCAAATGGGATGAGTTCAGGTCAAGATTTGGTAGGCACACAAAATTTGACTCCTTTTGGGGTGGGCCATTTGTAATCATAGAATGTAGGGGCTCCAATGCTTTTCAACTATCAAATATGGAAGGAGATGCCTTGCCTATCTCAGTTAATGGTTTCCACTTGAAGCCCTATTTTGAGGTTAATCCCTCTCTGTAAAATTTTGTAAATACTTTCTTGCTTTCTAGTTTAATTTCTTGCTTTTCAAGAAGTGCTCTGAGCACAGTTCTAGTTTTGTCTCCCTATGAGATTTTTGTTCTTGTGTTAACCCCATGCCCAATGGATTGGCAAGGTCATTGGTTTTCCATGTCTAGCAGGTTGACATCCACCAGAAATTACCAAAATGTTACCATAATTTCCCTGTGCATGCAAATTTGGCTAAAAATCATCCCCAGGCCTCTGTTTTCATCTTGTCTACCATCCCTAAAATTTTCATGGATTTATCCCCTATTCTCTGGCCTCTACAAATTTGTTATCTCCCTGGTTTATAGTTGAAAAGTTTGAAAAACTAGCCGTTGGTATTCAAAAAATCCTAAAAAGCCCTTTGGCCTTGTTATAATTTGTTGTTACCCTTTTTCCAGTCACTTAAGTCACCCAATTTGCATGTGCCTTTATAAATCTTTCAGTCACCAAGTCTCCGATTCCTGGTGGTTAACCCCTTAACACTCGATGATCCCACGAGTGGTTACCATTAGTTGGCGGTCTTAGATCAAGCGGCCAAACAAGATTCTTAATCTGATGATTGTCACATGATCTCATAGGGTCAGAAGATTCCTTGAGATCTTGCAACCATCATTGATTTCTCCTACCTGCAGAAGTTTAACATGTCAGTGGGACCACTACCACCTCATCTTATTTAGTAGCTCCTAATTCATTGGTGGTCTAATGATTTGGCAATTTGTCAGTGGGGCTATCTTCCTTGGTGGATTAAGTTTTGATCAGATCATGTGGTCGTCATTGTACCAGAGGCTCAAGATGCATGTGTTTTATTATGGCGGTATAGTGATAGCCATAGATCCTTCTCCAGCACCTAACTTCTGTCAGTGGGTCCTATGTCAGAGACAAATGCTACATGGATCCATTTTGGTGGCCTGTGATTGGCTAAGGTTGAGTACAGGTGGAAGGTCTGTCAGTGGGGCCGGGCCATTTCAGTGGTCAGGAGGCTCTGACATCTGCAGGGGATTGATGGCCGATGTGTGTTCTCAAGGGTTTGTGTCAGGGCTTGCAATCTTATGATAGCCACTGATCTTGGTTTGTGTCAGAGCTTCCTTCGGTGGGTCCTTATACGCTGACATGCTCAAATTTGGTTGGTTTTCATGGTGATGACTGGATCTGTCGTGGTTCTATTTGTTAGAGGGGTCTCAGAAAGGTAAGGATCTACGGTTGGTGTAAAAGTGTAAGGAATATTCTAGGGCTATGAGATCATGCACCCGCCATTAGATCAGTATCTTAGGTAGTGGGTCTGATGTCAGATAGTTGCAACATGTATCCAAAATGGCATAGTTTGATTGGTTGTTTGATGTGCAACATGGCCGATGTCAATGGGCCCGTAGGGTCAGGGATTTTTAAAGAAGGTAAAACATGATCAGATCTCATGGCCGTCATTATACTGGAGATCCAAAGTGCTCGATCATTATCGTAGTGGTATAGCGACAACCATCTGATGGTGTTCTTAGGGATGTGGGTCTGGTGACTTGCCAGAGATGCTGATTTGGTCATTTTCTATTGGTTACTGACTGCTACGGTGGTAGTTGAATTGTCAGAAAGGGGTTTTAGACTATTTTAAAGGGCACATCTAGGCCGTTCATCTACTGGGAAGGTTATTCATCGATGGTTACATTTTAAAGTTTGTCGCTAGTCGTTATATTTCAAAATTTGAATGCTTTCTACTAGTTTTGCCAGTGTTTTGCATTCTTTCAGCCATACACGATGTCAGTTAGCTCGGGAGTTTAATTCTTAGGATAGTTGTGGTTGAGAGGGTGATGGAAGTGACCGTTGGTTAATGTTGCAGGGTACTATGCCATATTTTCATGCCAGGAAGTGCTAGAAGGAGTTGGTGCCACCTTTTCACAGTACCTCTTCCAGGGAAATAAGATCAGATTTGAAGCCTTCATGGCTTAGTGGAGTTGCAAGTGGGTAGATAGGTTGAGGTTGTTGTGTCTGTAGGTGGACTCAGTCTAGGATCAACATGCAAGGAGAAAGATTTGATCTGATGACTGGTTCTCAGAGATTTTCATGATGAGTAATTAGTGTACCTTTAGGGTTTGAATATTTTATGTAAAATCTTGTAACCCTAGTTAGGTTTTTTGACTCTTGCCTGTGTACAAGAGTATGTATATATTGTTTTGGAGCCTTTAGTGCTCAAGAGTTGGACAATTTGTAGAAGAAAATTCACCTTTTCTTAAAGGCCATCTATGGTATCATTTCTACCCCCTAGCTCATATAGTTGTATTTCTCCCATTGATGATTCAAATATTGCAAAGGTATTTTGTGACAATCCTTCATGTCCCTATGCTTCCTTGTTTGGATTATCTCTTATTAGATCAAAGTATATGCATGTTTTCAGTGATTATTTTAGGGTTCCTGATCCCTCTTGCTTTCTACAATTTTGTGTGTTATTGTGTTTGATTTGATTTAGATGTTGTTGTGGGTATACCTCAGCCCCCTTAACAGTCTTGTCTCAATCCTACATCGAGTTGTAGAAGTGAATGTTTGTTTGCAGGTCATAAGTTGTGTCTTATTCTTAGGCCCTCTTATGAAATACTTATGCAAGCCTATTCAGTAAGTTGTGACCTACTAGACCTAAACTTTTCATTGATTTCATTCCTACATACTGAGATCTAAACCCTAGTTTCAGTGCATCACCTAGTAGGTAGTTTTCTTTTCAAGTCATTTCCCTTACAAGCATTCCTTCTATCCATTTTCCTCCAAAATTTTTACTTTCATGTCTAAAAGCAAATTAAGGTTATTATCAAAGAGGAACTAGCCTAGAACTTGGAGGTTTCATCTCAGTTAGCAAAGGGCCCACAACCTGGAGATGATTCCCATGTTATACTGAGTTATCAAGACCAAGAGAGCTTGAGACAAAGGTGCAAACTTAGTGTATAATAGAACTTCTTGTTCAACTTTTCCTCTACTTTTAGGGAAAACTGGTATGCCTCTTCAATACTGTTCATTCAAACTAGATTCAGCTCCTCCTAAATGCTTGGCCTTAACCCATTAAGGTAATGAGTAACTTTCTCCTTATCAGCTTCTGCATGGCCTATTCTGATGAGGATTCGATAGAACTCCTATGTATGCTCCTGAACAGATCTTCCTGCTTGCTTCAAACTTTGCATTTTCTTCAGTAGGTCAGGCTCATAATCAACAGGAATGAACTGCTACTTCAATTTGTCCACCATTCGATCCCATCTTGTGATTTTATCTTTCCCTCTTCTATTTCACTCCAATTGAATCTCTTGCCACTAGATCTTCGCATGACCCTTCAGTCTGGCCTTTGCAAATTTGACCCTATCAGGATCTTCAATATCTTCATACTCAAAA